>OY728146.1:630364215-631114215 GCA_963277665.1 Viscum album
AATTTCAAAATTATGATTTTGAAACTTTTTGTAGAAGAAAATATATTACTCACAACTTCTCATCACCTAGAAAACCTCAAAAAAATGGTGTTGTTGAAAAATGAAATAGAATTATTCAAGAGATAACTATAACAATGATGAGTGAGTATTCTGTTGCCAAACAGTTCTTTGCTAAAGCTGTAAGTACTACTTATTACACTATAAATCGAGTTTTGATTAGACCTTTTCTTAATAAATCTCTTTATGAGTTATGGTATGTTAGAAAACCTAGACTTTCCTACTTTAAGTTTTTTGGCTTCAAGGTATTCATTCTGAATACTAAAGATAATCTACATAAATTCACACCAAAATCTGATGATGGAATTTTCTTAGGCTACTCCACAACTTCTAAGCCTTATAGTGTTTTCAATAAAAACACTTGTACTTTTGAAGAGGTAGTGCATGTGAAATTTGATGAAACTGATCCTTTTGTTTTTAGATAACATCAACCTACATCTTCAGATGTGTTTTCAAAAACTTATTGTCAACCTTTGATGGAAGAACTTTATGATAAAGAAAATATTCATGAAGATACTTCTGAAACATTTACCCCAGAATATTTCCTACCATATGTTGATGAACAGGTTTTACAAAACCCAAATCAGTCGTTTCTTAAGAATAATCCTAGTGATAGCATCGTTGGTGATGTAAATCAACTTGTAAGGACTAGAAGTTCCTTAATAAATGAAGTAGAAAATCTTGCATTCCTTTACCAATTAGAACTAAAAAGTACTGATGAGGCTTTAGCTGATGATGATTGGATCAAAGCTATGGAAGATGAACTAAATGAATTCGAAAGGAACAAATTCTGGACCTTGGTTGAAAGACCTAAGGAAACATCTATTATTGGAGTAAAATGGGTCTTCATAATTAAGTGTCATGAAAATGGAATCATTGAATGAAATAAACCTAGATTATTTTCTAAAGGCTATAATCAACAAGAAGGAATATTCTGTGAAGAAACATATGCTCCAATATCTAGACTCGAATCTATTCGTATTTTACTTTCCTTTGCAGCATTTTTCAATTTCAAACATTTTCAAATGGATGTGAAATGTTCTTTTCTTAATGGTTATGTTCAAGAGGAAGTTTTTGTTGAACAACCTCCTAGATTTGAAGATAAAAAACATCCTGATCAAGTTTTTAGACTTACTAAAGCTTTATATGGCCTTAAACAAGCACCTAGAGCTTGGTATGATAGACTTAAAGGATTTTTGATTCAAAATAACTACGTTAAGGGAAATTCATATCCAACCCTTATTATAAATAAAGATAAGAAAAAATTTCTGATTGTTCAAATTTTGGTTTGTGACCTTATATTTGGTTCAACTCAGCAAACTTTAACTGATTCCTTTGCCTATTTAATGAAATCTGAGTTCGAAATGAATATGATGGGTGAGTTAACATTTTTTCCTTGGTTTTCAAATTTCTCAAAAACCATAAGGAATCTATATATCCCAACAAAAGTATATTAAATATATTCTTAATAAGTATGTATATTACAACACGAAAAGTATAAGTACTACCATCAGTACCTCAAACACACTTGAATTTGATGAAGCTAGGAAACCAGTAGATCAAACATCTTTTAGAGGTATAATAGGAAGTCTACTTTACTTGACGACTAGTCATCCAGACATAATGTTTTCAATATAATTATGTGAAAGATATCAATCCAATTATAAGGAATCTCATTTAAAGGCAGCGAAGATAATTTTTTTCTACTTAAAGGTAACCATGGATTTAGGACTATTGTATACTTCTGGAAATGATTTTTTCTTAAAAAAAATTCGGATGCTGAATTTGGTGGATGTAGAATGGATAAAAAGAGTACATCCAAAACTTGTCATTTATTAGAAGATTCATTAGTTTCTTGGTCTTGCAAGAAGAAACACTCAGAAGCACTTTCCACTGCTGAAGCTTAATATGCAGCAGCTGGAAGTTGTTGTGATCATGTATTGTGGATGCAACACACACTCACAGACTAGGGATTGAGTTTTACTAAGACTCAAATTTTGTGTTATAACACAAGTGCCATTGCCCATAGTAAAAACCATGCACATCACTCTCGTGCAAAAAACATAGATATTTGGCATCACTTTCTTATGGATCACACACAAAATGGATATATCATTCATCAATTTATCAGAATGCAAGATCAACTTGCTGACATTTTCACAAAATCATTACCTTCTGATCGATTTTAATACATTAAATAGAATTTAGGAATGATAACCATAAGTTAATCTTTCATTATTAACATTATGTTGAATCAATATCCTTATATTAATAACCTCTTTTTCATAGGGGGGTACATTTTACTATGGAAGGTTTTAAAATTTTTCTTAATGTACTTTTTAAATTTTTCGTAATATAGTTTTCAAAAAAAATTCGTAATATAGTTTTCAAAATATTTCATAACGAAAGTTTCTTAATGAAAATTTTCAAAACTAAAATTTCTATATGGGAAATTTTAGGATTTTAAATTTTGGTAATGGAAATTTTAGAATTTGATATTTTCAAAATGGATATTTTCTGATTTGAAATTTTCGTAATAGAAATTTTTCGGTATTGAAAATTTTTGTTGTGAAGTTTTTTTTTGAAACCAAAGTTTTTTTTTCAAGTAGAATATTCCTTAATACGAATAATGTTTCATGAAATCTAAAAGGTATGTTTCTTTCTTGATTTTTTGTAATTACTGTTTACATGTTATTAGTTTCTTTTATTTTTAAATTTCTTGGTTTGAAGTTTTCTTAAATCTGAATGTTTTCTTTTAAAACCTCAAAAGATCAGATTCAACCAAATTTTTTCCTTGCGGCTATCATTTCAAACGTTAGATCTGACCTAAATAATTATTAGCCATTGGATTTAGATGGGAAGTTCAACCCTCGCTTCATTGCCTATATAAATGGGGCCCCCTGTAGTTTTCCCACATTGGTTATCAATATTTTTCGTATGAAAGCTCTGCCTCTCTAAAAAATCCCATTCCGAATTATTCAGAAGTGATATAGTCCTATTGTCTGCAGAAGCCCCTTCTTCGGATATGTCTACTATTAAGACAATTCCAGTGTGGAAACTTTACAGGGAGAGGTTGGTCCATACAAACTTCTTCAATAAGTATGACTCAATTATTTCCAAAAATATCGGGCTCAATAGATGGGAGAGTATAGCTATCTCGAATACAGGAGATCAGGATGTGGTCTATCCGGATCTTCTAAAAGAATTTTATGAGTCAGTTTCATTCTTTAAGGAATATGGTTGGGAAAAGATCTCTTTTAAATGTTATGCGAAGACTTAAAAACTCTCTTACACCAAGGCTGTGAGCTTGGTGGGGCTAGCATATTAGGGGAAGCTAAGTTTTTCTCCCACAAACTCCTAGAGATTCAAGGAAGTTTCTTCAAGGAGAAGGCCATGGAATGCCATGGTCTTACTGATGTGAAGACAGAAAATATTTCCCATCTGTATATCAATAATCAGATTCTATAGCTATGGGTTCAAGGATTTATCGTACCGAGGAACGGTAAAAAAACACCCTTAAGAAAATTGATATGTACATCTTGGATTATTTGGTAAACCTAAGAAAGGTGAACCTCATGAAGCACATCCTCATTACGATTCATAACATCAAGAATGGTAACCTCATAGCTCAAATTATCATGTATCCTTGTTTACTTTCCATGCTATTTTTTCGGTGTCTTGAATCTTTCAAGATCCAATGCAGTTCCAATCCGGGGAATTGAAAGGTAATGTTAGCCAGTGATGATACCATGAAGAGGATGAATGTTATCTTCTCTAAGGATACAAGGGAATTTTATGATCTTCCAATGGAAGAGGAAGAAGCCAATCTGGAAAATGTTGAGAAAGCTGAACCATCAATGAAAGTAGGAAAGAAACAAAATTTTAAATAAGTAGAGGAAACAGATAAAACCCCCAAAGCTAAATAACCTCAATTTTCACCTCCTAAACCAAATAATCATAAGTCCTACCCTGATGAAGTCATAGAAAAATGGAGGGAGGATAAGAAAAATAGAAAAGTAGGCGAGCCAGAGTTCGGTTTGGATACTACTGAGGCCAAGGCCTTTAAAGGGAATGTTGAAGATGAGCTAGAAAAGCAGGCCAAGGAAAAGAAGCTGAAGAGGAAAATGTCAGAGGCAGAGATTGTCTAATCTCTTTTGAAATCTACTAAGGTTGCATCCGAGAATATCCAGGTTTCGGAGTCCTTCCTAGTAGAATCATTTCCTGAGACTCCGGGTTAAAGGACTCCTGAAAATCCCAAAGAGAAGGAAGTTGAGAAGGAAGTTGTAGAGGAAGTCCAGGAAGTTGTAGAAGAAGTACGAAAAGCTGAGAATAGTGGTGGTTCCGATGATGTGATTAAACAAGTTGAAGAATATCAGGATAAGGGAACCCCATCCAATAAGTTGTCAATCCGTACTTCACAAGCCGGATCTTCAAAAATTGCTACTCTCGGAGTTAATGAAAAAGGAGAAGAATAGGAAGTCAACATGTTGTCTGAGGAAGAAAGTCACAATCGTCACATCATTCATCCTGAAGATGTTGAAGCTGGAGCTCAAAAAGAAAAAGTTGATGAAGACAATATTTTCCAACTATTTGAGAGTGAGCATGAGTCACCTGATGAAGAAACCATTCCAAAAATCAGTAAGGGAAAACAAATAATTTTTGACACTCCAATGAAAGATATTTTGAGGAAGAAAGAAGCTAGAGGATCTTCTAAGAGGAAGTTGGTAGATCTAGAGGAAGAACCATCTCCTAGTAAATTGTCTGATTCGGAGTCATCAGGCTTAGGGCGTAATTTTTTGGATCATTCCTTGAAAAAGATGGTGGATACCATTCCGATTTTTCCTGCAATTGAGTATGGATGCCAGATGCTTCATCACAGTATGAATCAGAAGTCAGACTCTATATCCGTGGTTATGGATATATGTGTTAAGATTGAGGCTGATCACAAAAATTTCATGATCAATTTTGAATCCCATAGAATCTCTTGCAAGAAAATGACCAAATGGTCTAAGAAGATTGTTGAAGATATGGAAGAGCTTGATCTGTTCCAAGAAGATGTTAAGGAAGCCTTTGGTACTGAGGATTCCAAAATTAAAAATCTTTTAGACAGCTTTTAGGATAAGCTAAATCTTGATAAAAATTCTCGTATTCAAGATGTGAAATATTTGAATGGGAAGCTGAATTATTTTGTCCAAAGCTGGAAAAAATAACAGGATCTCCGGATTGAGATGGAAGAAAAGCTTGTGAAGAAATATGACTTGATAAAGGCTCATGCAGAGGCCCTGAAGGCTCAAGAGGATAGGATCATTGCCTTATAAAAGCAAGTTGCGGAAGATCACAAAGAGCTGAATAAGTTGAAGACAATTGTGAAAAGAGTCATTCCCAAGTAAAAAAGAAACAAAATAGACCACACCGATCTTTTGTTGTATTTTTTTCCGTGTACTAATTATTTCAATTGTAATGGAATTATGGTTGTTTTATTGGATGTCTATACTAATATTTCAGGTACTACATTATTTTTTCATTCCCTTAAACTCTTTTTGAAAATTCCAAAGGGGGAGAAGGAAAAATAATTCTAAGGAGGAGAAGGAATAATTTCTATGTAAAGAAGAATTATCCCTAAGTATGGGGGAGTTTATCTAAGGGGGAGTTTCTCATTAATAATATTTCTACATTCAAATGAAAATTCTCATTCTGGAAATCTAGAATACGATCCTTAGAGTTCTAACGCCTAAGGGGGAGTGAGTCGTATTCACCATTGTCCATAAACAAAGGGTCAAAGTCTAGAAATTTATTCTAAGTCCTTATATTCTTTTTCTTAAGGATGTTTGTGATTTCGAAAAAGGGGTAGATTGTTGAGTCAATAAGGTTTTCCTTATGACTTTTCCATTACTTCTTTCAAGGGGGATATTTTTGAGTCATTAAGGTTTCCTTATAACTTGACCATTCCACTTGTTTTGAAAATCACAAACACCTTATCTTAAGGGAAATTTCATTTTACCCCTATGAAGAAAAATTTCCTTCCCCAAGGAAATTTATCCATACCATGTATTCATTGCTTATATCATTTTCTTTCTAAGTGCAAGGTTTTGATTGAAACCAGAAACCTCAGAATCATATAATACATAGAAATGACTGTTTTCAACTCCGAAATCGGGATACGAACTCTCATAAAGCTCAACTATGAATTATGGATACGAACATTCATGAGTTCGACTCCGAATTCTGATTACGAACTTATGAAAAGATCGACTATGAATTCTGGACTTGAATTCTGATTACAAATTTTGGATATGAACTCTTCATATTTCTGACCCTGAATTCTCATTACAAATTCTGATTACGAACATGCCCAAGTTCATACTTCTAGTTCTCTGAATAAAGACTCCAAACTCTTGTGAGATCTGACTTCGAATTATCATGAACTCTGACTCCGAACTTTGTAAGTTCAGGTTCCGAATTCTTATGAATCCAGACTCCAAATATCCTTGAAATTCATTTTATGAAATACTATAGAATTCAGTTTCCGAACTCCAACAAAACAGAATCTGAATATCCTTGTGATGTCAACTCTAAATTCTGTTTTTTTACTTAGACTCTAAACTTTCATTTACATTCATTCTGAATATCAGATTTTAGTTATTCTTACACCTGTTTACTTAAAAAATGATGTCGTGCATTCAGTGACTCACTAACCATTTTTTGAGTGACACATGTACAGGTCCCTCCGAAATTCAAGGAAGAATATGACTGTTGGAGGAGGGAGCCGACCCTCGGAGCCACGCCTATAAATAACAGCTCATTTGAAAGAGCTTATAACTTTTACACTGATCTTTGACAAAGTGTTGTTGGAGTGATTTCTAGAGAGATAGACTCTTAAAACTCTCAGTATTTGTGTAAAAAGTTTTGAAATGCTCGTCAAAACTTTTCATCGTGCAGATTTGCTAAGTACAGAGGTTCAATTTCATTAAAATTAGAGACTTCGGGTTGTGAAGTCAGAGGTTCCTATTTCATTAAAAATTGATGTCTTATAGGGATAGAAAGACAGATACCGATCTTTGGATTGAGGGCTTACCAAGGATTTGGTAAGATAGACTTTCTTGAAATTATAAATCAAGGGACCTCTTATCCGGGGTTGTTGGATACCCTCGTCTTTGGGTAAAAATTGATTCTAATTATTACATGTAGTGTTACTACATTGTTTTCTGCTGTGTATTTGTATTGTTGAGGAAAGTATAAATTTCTTATACTTCCTCACACTTGTACTATATTTTAGCTAGATTCTATATGCTTTTAGGTAGAATCTTATTTGTTGTAAACTTTTGTTAAGTTTCATTTTCGGAATCACTTTTCTGGAATCAAGCATGTTTTTAGAGTTTATTGGTTGTGTGAATTTTGGGTATGAAAAAGTTCCTTAGGAATTTTTGAAGTATACAATTCACCCCCCCCCCCCCCCTCTTTTATTTGTATCTTTTTTTACATATTCGGTCCTACTATTGGTATAATAGAGTATATCAAACTCAGACATACCATTCTAACAATTTCCCTCACTGATTTTGTAATTGAGTTCCTTATTATGTTTAATGTTCTGAACCCAGATACCACGAAAGGTGTCTTGTGGCTGGTTTTTCACATGGCCTCAAGTGTGCCACTCCAAACACCAGAGGTCGCTGGAAAGAATTGAGGGCCTAGTTGGGTCAATGGGGAGACTATGTCCTCATCACATGATTTTAACAAAGTGGAAATGAAATCATAGTCAATAATGAAATACGATGCAATAATAATACAACTCATAAATAAAAAGGTCATGAATATATTAAAAATCTTGAAGCAATCTCATATAAAAATGATGTTTATGTAATGTACATAGAAAAAAATAGGTTTAATGTAGTAAAGTATAATACACGTCCTTAAATTCAAAAAATACCAAAAAAAATTTCTCTAAATAGCATTGAGGGCCTTAGACTAGTCTTGTTCTTCCATCCTCCTAATCATGGTACAAAATCAACTTTCAAACTATGGGCGCTTTCCCCTATGCCTACCTGTATGAAAAAATTCTGCTTGGGTACCTAGTTGTAGTTCAGATAGGGTGTGACATACAATCCCAATAGGTAATCACCCAAAGTTATATATTAATCTATTCTATGCAATAAAATATGTTATTTAGTGTGTAGGAAAACAATTAAGTAGTAAATAAAAGTAAATATTCCCATAACATGTAATCTACTATGCTTGTAACATTGAAATAGCCTCTCAATTCTCCTTGCATGAAATGGTTAATCTCTAATGTTGATAAAGATATAGGACATTCACAAATAAACAACATGACTTTATCATTAATACAAACATTACATGTCATTCATGAAATCTCTATATAGTTAAATATTATAGTCACTATAGATGAGATATAAAATCAATGTGTTAGACCATGAATGGTAGAATCCATGGCATGGAAGACCAAGGTGACATCATTGAGTCCTAAGATCCTATCAATGGAAACTTGGTTAAGTACTGGTTCGAGTCCTTAAAGCATGTCTACCAAGCATGTCCTATACAAGTCTAAACATTCCAAATCCAAGGGGTAGCAAGGCCCAAGGAATCCCACATAATAAATACATATAGAGAAAGATATATCCAAGTTATCTACTACCATTTCAAGTTCCAAGGAGAAAGTATAAAGCATATAAAAATTATCCAATACAAATAAAATTCTGTAAGTATTCAATTTAAATTTTGATCCATTTGATTTTACCAACTCAAATAGTCATTTATATCAAAGTACATTCAATGAGTACTCATACTCATTTAACCATTTACATTAAAATGAATCTCAAGAGTATACCCACTCATGTATCAAAAGTAAAAAAATAAAAGGATAACTATGAGTATACCCCATAAATTAAGAAAAACCATTCACAACTCAATAAGTAAGAACAAATAAAACATGTCAAAAGAGGCAACACCTATCCTGAATAGGCAACTCAAATTAGTTTCACTTTAATATGGCTTCCTACATCTAAGAAATCATGATCGAACACTGCTTGGGTGGTTCAACCAAGTATTAATAAGGTATAATTCATAAGTCACACTCCATGGGTGGCCATGGTTTGGGAAATTTCTACCAACGCATCACAATAGAACCGATGGGCATCCCTAAAAGGTGTGATTAGAAAATCAACAATTAACCAATTAACTTTAAAGTAAACAATGAAATTTATGATGGGTGGAACAATGGAAGGTAGCCCAATAAATCACCAAAACCAATTGGAAATGTATAAAATGCCTATCTTATCTCAGAAATTGAGTTCTCATCTAGTATCTACTCTTGATTTCACTTAGATTATGAGAAAAATGAATAATGGATGAAGAACATGAAATTAAGAAATATGATCCCAACTCCAAATAGTTTATCTAATATCCAAAAGAATTAGTAGTGAATAAAAATAAATAGAGTACTCACCATTATAAGTCCAATTATATGAACAATCTTTGATTTAGAGATCGGACGAAAGAGTTACCTCAAATCCAAATATATATCGCCAAGGAGGACTTCAAAATTACTTCTTTGTTGTGAAGGATAATAAAATCAAATTAAATTTACCATATATTTAATGTTAATTTGAAATAATTAAATTTCTAAAAATATTGGGGTCACATGGTTTAGATAAATTGTTTGACAAACCTTATGCCAAACAGCACGACCTACTACAGGAGAAGGGGAACTCAAACTATTTTTCTATACAGTTTGACAAACCATGAAAAACGTTTTCCAAAAGTCTCTAAAAATATTCTAGATATAGTCACATAGACATGTGACATGAACTGCACAGTTTTTCTAAAACTGTGTAGCCTATATCCATTCTCTTCTCAAGCCTTTCAGGGTTTTTCAGACTTTCTGACCTTAACTGCATGGTTTAAACTAATCAGGTTCTATACTTATTTCATCCCCAATTTTGGTTTCAGGATCGAAAAGACTCGGATAGCCCTAAAACACTCGTGAGCTCAAAAATAATTCACATAAGTCCATACTTAATTGTTCAAATTGAAAGATAACGGATTAGAATCTCATATAAAAAATCTCAGGTTCTTACAATATTCCACCTTAAAGAAATTCATCCCATAATTTACCTCTAAAGGGTGATAAAGATTCATCTGAGAATATCTCTGACCACTAAGCAAGTACATTGTCCTCCAGCTCCCATATCCCATACTATAAATGGTCTTGATTCCATAGAACTCATACCAAAGGAACTGACCGACCTCCGAGAACCTTTATGCTCCTATAAATGATATTAATTAGATGCTCCTTAAAGTATTCATAATACTAAAGCACAACATCCTTGGGATAAAAATCATGAGAGTAATATTAGTCATAACAGTGTAGCTAAGATACATAGAAGATGTCATGCATGGACTGTTACCTATGTGGTAACTCCAACTGATCGGATACCATCCTGACTCAACCCAGAATCCTAAATGACCTGATATATCATGGTGAAAGCTTACCATATCTTTGTATTCTCTTATGTCCCATCCTCAGTGAAACATCAAAGAATACTTGATCCCTAACCTCGAACTCTAGAGGTCATCTTCGGTGATTGGCATATGATTTCTGTTGAGACTATATTGTAGAAATATACTTCCAAATAAATTGGTCATACTTAGAAGTCTCTTTCATGAGATATGCTCCTAGTAACGCTTCTTCACCTACCTCCAATAATCACAGGGGCGATCACCAGGACCTACCTTATAATTCCTTATAAGGTTTCGTCTGTATAGTCACCTAATAGAGATTATTGAATGAGAATTAGACCTGGGGAATATGATTCTCCCAAGAGCCCCTAATATCTAGGACACATTCTCACATCATGTCCTTTATCACCTATATCATATGATCTAAATGGCCTTTAGTCTGAGGGTGGTATTTCTTGTCAGAAGCACATGTGTTCCCAGCACCCTCTGCAAACTCTTCCAGAAAATAGATGTAAAGTGGTCTTCCCTATCTTAAATGATTTTGTGTGGGACCCCTCTAATTCATACTATCTCAGGGATATATAACCTCCCAAGATCATCCACTCTTAAGGCATCCTTAATCGAAATGAAATGTAAAACCTTCATGATCCTATCAACCACAACCCACACAACAACATTAGCTTGGGGAAACCTTGATAAACCAATCACAAAATCCAACAACATATCATCCAATTTAAAATTATGAATTAGAAACTTCTATAAAAATCCACTTAGTGCTTGATGTTCCACCATCACCTTATGATAGGTAGACCACCTCATTAAAAATATCTATCTCACATTTCATACCAGACCACCAGCATTGACATTGCATCTGATGTTATATCTTGGTGACACTGAGATGCACTGCCCATTATAAGGCATGAAAATCCTATATAATCTCCTCGCATATGTCAAATGTTACCCAAAAGTGACCACTAATATAAAGGATCTTACTCTTTCATACTGCCCATCTAGGATGTGGGTCCTAACCTGTAACACTCTTCTGTAAGACTAGGCCCTCTGAATATGATATTTTCATCTTCCTAACTCTATCCAGTATGGTAGAGGATACAACTAAAGATGATATATTTTTCATCCATTCACTGTTGTGAACCTCCATGTACATCTCATACAGAAATTCTAGGAATTTTCACTCACTACTAGCCTGTAGAACTGAATTTTTTTGATTCCTCATCCTCAGTGCATCATCCACAACATTTCCTTTACCAAAAATGTAAGAAAGATAGAAGTTAAAAGTATATAGATACTCCACCGACCATCAATGCCTCATATTCAAATCACACTTTGTAAATATTCACTTGAGGATTTATTGGTCTATGTACACCATAAAACTCTATCCCAGTAAATAGTGTCTCTTATAGTACAAAGAATTAAGAATTACAGCTAACTCAATATCATGTGTCAGGTAGTTCATCTCATATGGACTCAGCTACCAAGACCTGTACTCCATTACTCTATCCCCATGCATCAGTAATAATTCAAGCCCAATACATGATGAATCATAATACACAATGTATCTACTTCCCTAATATAGAAGTATAAGGACTGTTATGGGATTCAGCCTCCCTTTCAACTAGTAAAAGGATATATCACAGGAATATAACCCATATAAACATGGCAACCATCTTATTCAAGCTCGTCGGTGGCACTGATAAATTCGAGAAGCCTTGTATGAAACACATGTAGTAACTAGATATCACCAAGAAAATCTGTATATCAAAAACATTGTTGGGATGTTCTAGGAAACTATGGCTCTCACAATTTTTGGGCTAACTAATACTCATCTCTCTAAGATGATCTAACTCACGAAGTGAATTTGATACATCTGTAAATTGAAATTTGTGAGATTATCATATAATTGATGCTATCTCGGTATATCCAAAATGATCTCGAGGTGTTTTTCAGGGTCATGTTGGTTATAAGAATACTCTAAGATATCTTCCATGAATAACATCACAAAAGAATCCACATAAGGGTGGAACCGATGGATCATTAGTGCAATGAAGAATAATAGTGTGTTCGTAAGACTGAATATCATAACCAAATACTCATATAGGATATAACATATATGAATGGTTCGATGAGGTATGTTTACTGGTTAGTCACATACCTGGTGATATCCATATATCAAATCAATTTTTGAGAAAACTTGAGATCCTCAAAGCTGATCAAATAGGTCATCATTCTATGGCAGGGGATACGAGGTCTTAACTGCTAGCTAGTTCAGTTTCTTATAATACTTTCATATATTAATTCTTCCATACTTCTTTTTGAAAAATGAAAACAGAACCCCATGGATAAGTACCAGGTCGAATAAACCCCTTCACATCTAAATCCTCTACCTACCTCTTCAGCTCTTACAACTTTGATGTAAACATCCTCTATGGAAGAATGGATACGAGTGTAGCTCCTAGAGCTAGATCGATAATGAACTCAACTTCTGTCTCATGAGTTAAACCATAAAATTTTTCTAGGAATAAATCCCTTAAATTTTCATCCACTAGAGTAAATTATTCCCAATGTTCTCTCTAATAATCTAGATATAAACTAGTGATCAGGGCTATCATTTTGCATAACTCAAGATAAGGTGGTTCATATCGGCTTTCCCGGACATCCCATTCACTATTTTGGGTACACATTTCACACTAAAATGATGTTAAAGTTAACTTATGGTGAATGTAGTCAACATAATCTTGATAATATTCTAAATAGTCCATCTTGTGTATGAAATAATCCCCTATCATCTCAAGGACATACAGATTCCAAACAAAGTGACACCTACCAACCTCAAGGGGCACTCCTTATACTGGCATACGCCCTCGATTATGATCCAAAATGGAGTTTCTACCATCATAACTCTATCATAATATATGATGATGATCACTCAGTTTTTCACCATAGGATAAGATATGAAACTATGAGATAAACCCATATCAAAAAGAGAAAATTCAATACTAGAGAAAACTAAGATAATTCAACCCACTATAGAAGATCCAGTGGCCTACTCCTCAGGGGTTGTATGTATATAAAAGATATTTCTTGAACCATGTCTATGTGAAACAACCACACTACCCAGAGTAGGCCTACTCTAATGTATTGACATAATGGGTGTCTAGCTGCCTAGGCCATGACCAAACACTACCTCATCTTGATTGACCAATACTGCTCCAACTCCCTACCTAGATCATAGTTTAGAAACCTTCTCTAAAACCTAGTGTTAGTGACAACATCCTACCACTAATCGATATATTGAACGTACTTTAAAAATTACATACAAGGCCCATACTACATTAAGAACGATACTCGACTGGGTCGTGGTCACACTGATTCTTCATGTGGCTCTTTCAACCACCCAGATGATAGAACTCTAAGCTAATAGTAATCGTAGCTTCACTGGAACTCATCACAGAGGAAGCCTCGAAATGGTTCTTCATTCCATAATAATTTGAACAACTGGGTTGATAAACAACACTTCTCTAGTCTACACCCTCAACTTCCATCAGGTTCTACTCTATAATAAACACTTGATTCACAATTTCAATTATAGAGGTAAATCTAAACAATTTTACCTAAAATATGATAGCATGTCAGAGGCCTTCCTTGAATAATCTCACTCTTTATGTCACATCTGTATAGTATGTCAGCTATAAATGTTTCAACTATTTAATGGGTTCTGAGTACCCCATAACTGTTATAGCTCTCAACTTATCATGCATAAACTAGCTAGTCTACTCTTCCCATAGAGTCTTGGGGTAGAAAATATCATAGAGCCTAGTTTTGGAAATCATCCCAAACCATATCTCAAAGCCTATAAGTCTGGTTTAAAATATCATGCCAACTCTTTTCTGGTCTACAATGAATATATGTCACAAGATATACCCAAATATCCTGATGCTTATCAATATGATTGAATATTTCTAATTTATTCTCAGGCCATAGATCAGAAACCTATGGGCCGTGATCCCCCAAAAAAATTTAGGATGCTGCTTCTGGAACATCCATTTCAGCTCATCCAGAGATAAGAAAGGCTATGATTCTCCCTAGACGGTCTTCATGTTGCAAAAGAATCCCTCATGGAACTGTACCTTAGAAACTATGTTTTTAATAATAGTGTGTGCCACAACTGGAATTAGAGGAGGGTCCACCAGTATCCCATGTCCTAACACCTCTATATAATTTCCATCACCTCCCTCCTGGTGTATGACTAGATGACTTCATGGTGGAATGCCTCTATAATTCCAAACACATACATCATAAAAATCAATGTAAATGTTCACATCTCAAAATCTTTGGTCAGTTCAAATCAATCCTAAAACGAGGTCATACCACCCATCCTACTCCGAAATCATATAAGATAAAAATAATAATCAAAAAATACCATTAGAAACACTACCTCATTCCCACTCAATATCCATGTCTATGTCAATTTTTTATTATAAAAATTTTTTTTCCGTTTCATTTTCACATGAATTCAAATACATTTTACATATTGTTCCATACATTTTTATTAAAAGGAATTATCCAATGGGTCACCAAACCCAAATCCATGAGGTCTCATGAAACCTCTTCGACCCAAAATTATTTTCCCATTTATTCCATACCATATCAAATTCAGTTTAAAAAACTGAATCAAAAGTTTCATAACTTCCCATTCCATAAGGGACCATACTCCTTATAAACTAAATGATTATGTCACTTTCTCTATCCACAAAATCATATCTATCAAACTTTTATGTACATATATCACATCATCTATCACAATAATATACAACAAATAATACATCCTAAATAGAATTTTATAACGCATGGTATGCAATTTATAATAAGTTTCTATAAGACAAATGATATGGAATACCCTGATATCATCGAGTTGAAACAAAATATAAAACATATTAACAAAAAAATAACAACATGAATCATTTTTTCCCCCAATGGTGGAATCAAATCAATTTTAATTATTAAAATATAGAAAACAAGTATTTAATTCGAGGAAATTTTTATTTTTCCTATATGATGGTTAACTATGCCTTTGAAAAACTCCATACAAAAGTCCAATACCGTTTTATCCCAGTTTATGGTCACCAAATAGTAATGAAAACTGAAAAAGAAACTTTCTATAATACCACATCCTAACATACTGGACCTGGATAACACTGAAGGTTCTCTGATCCTAGTTGGTCACATGGCCTCAAGAATATCTCCCCAAGTGTCAGTGGCATTCAACTAGAATCTTTGTTCTCGGTGTGTTCATGGAGAGACTATTCTATCATCCCCAGAGTGTAATAAAGTGGAGATAAAATCAAATTTAGCAACAAAAGTAGATACAATAAGAAGACACTGATAAATAAACGTCTACGAATATATAAAAAATACAGAAAGTAATATCACATATAGATGATGTTCATATAATTTATTTAAAAAGCATACAAAATCAGTACAAATCTGTAAAGTACAATACATGTACCAAAATACCAAAAAGGCCAAAAAGTGTTATCTCTAAATAACATTGTGAGCCTATGCTCAATCCCCTGCTCCACTTCTCTTAATCATGGTTCAAAATCATCCCCCAACTGTAGGAACTTGTCCTTTTCCCTACCTAAATCCGAAAAGTCTATTTGGGTACCCAATGGATGCCTGAAGAGGGCATGAGATACAATATCAGTAGGTAATCAACCAACATTCTAGACTAAGAAATTGTTTTTCAATATAATAAGATGATTAATTTATAGGAAAACAGTTAAGCAGTAAAAGAAAGTAAATATTCCCATTACATGTAATACACTAAACCAGAAACATTAAAATAACCTCTTAAGTATCCCTACACAAAGCTCATGGGGCATGAGTGAGTTGGTTAAAGGTAGTGGAATCCTAACCCTGAGGATTTGGGTTCAAGTCATCGCAAGGAAACACACACTATATGCTAACAAACCTCTTGTTGGTCCCTCTACCCCATTGGTCTAATCCCAAGTGTGGGTGACCTTGGGCCTCGCTGAGAACATGTGGTGTGCAGGTGAGGAGGTCACCCCGATACCTCATTGCCTAACATCCCATTTGAACATGAGCCACTTCCTGGATAGTGAGGACTCATCAAGTGAATCCAAGAGATCTGAGATCAAATTTGGGTGGAGATATATTTCCAGGGTACTTTATTAGGTACTATAGCAGGTACTATATTAGGTACTGTAGCTACAAAAACTATTCATCCATTTGGGCCTTTAGGCCACCAGTTTGGTCCATGAGTCCTACAATAATTTCGAGCCACCCAAGGCCTTCGGGCTAGTTGTCTCTCAAGGCCTTCGGTCCACCTCATGACCTTCGGGCCACCCCAATTCTTTCGAGAAACGTTAATATAAAATATGTACCAGTCAGACTACAGGGGACACGGCTCTTGATGAGGATTCATAGAAGGATCATTCACCAGAGAAGAGCAAACAGAATTTTTTTTTTTTTTTTTTGACAAAAGAAGACGGATCCATTAATGATGGAGATCAGCAGAAATACAGGAGCATAACCACGAGGGAAAATGATTGAACCACAGCAAATCCTCGTAAGGAGGGCCAATGCCTGCCATCTTGTGAGCGGCTTCATTCGCTTCCCTTCTAATAAATGAGAAATTGCAGTAATTGAAGCCTTGTCTCCGCGAGTGAATACACCGGATAATGGGGCTGAAAAGTTGAAGCCCGCCGTCAGTGAGATTGATGGCATTGATAACAGTGAGACAGTCGGATTCGATGTGAATGGAATCCCAACCGCGATCTTTTGCAAAGTCTAGCCCAGCAAGGATGGCGGCGGCCTCCGCGACTGAGGGCTCCCAAAGTGCATAACGTGCTTCGTATTTGGCAGCGATGAGATTTCCCAGGTTGTCTCGGGCCAGTAAACCAAGTCCAACTGGGCCATCCCTAGGGAGAGAGGCATCCACATTGATTTTAACCATCCCTTCTGGTGGGGGGCACCAATGTTGGGGAAGAGGAGGGGGGGTTAAAAGTCTTTGTTGTTCAGGGTGGTTATGCCAGACAGCAATCCAAGACAAAGCCCGGTCAATCCAAAATCTGGGGGGCCTCCGGAAATGATTGAAAATGGCCTCATTCCGCCTATTCCAGATAATCCACGTCAAAATGCACAGGGCGCCTGCTTTAGCCGGCGAAAAGGAGGAACACCATTGCATCAGAAGAGATGAAGGATCTGAGGCGGCGTCCAGTCTCAGCTCTAAAGTTGATCCCCAGCCATTCCAAACCTCCTGAGCCCCGGGACATTGAAAAAGGGCATGGAGAGGGGATTCAATCACAGAGGGGCAGAAAGGGCATGAGTTGTCGTTTGAAAAGTGTATGTAGACAAGGAGGCTCTTAGTTGGGAGGATACCAACACACACCTGCCACCAGAAAAAGCGAACTTTAGGGGGAACATAAAGCTTCCAAATTGATGTCCAGGGCCTCGCATCTCCTTCTGTAATTTGAGAAGAAAGAGCTCGCCGGTAGCCAGCTTTCACTGTATACTCTCCTGAGCTGTCATTTGTCCAGAAGAGATGATCTGGCCCTGCGTCAGACACACAGGGAATACTCAAAATGATTCTCCTATCCCTCTCATTAAACCAGGAGAAGAGTTTTTCCAGACACCATCCCGCCCCTTGATCATCAAAAAGACAACAGACTGTGGCATGTTCGGATCCTGGAAAAATAGGGGATGACGCCTTCGTGCCTGTCTGATCAATAAGCCAGGGATCAGTCCAAATCTTGACCGTACTACCATTCCCAATTCTCCAGCCTATTCCTTGCCTCAGCAGATTACGACCACCCCAAATGCTTCTCCAGAGAAAACTGGGTCGATAGCCAAGATGGGAATCCAAGAAATCCTTATGTGGGAAATATTTAGCCCGGAGAACTCGCGTGCATAGGGATGAAGGGTTATTAATTAAACGCCAACCTTGTTTAGCCAGCAAAGCATCATTAAACAGAGCAAGGTCCCGGAAGCCCATTCCGTCTTCAGATTTTGGTTGACAGAGAGCATTCCATGCGATCCAATGGACTTTATTTTTTCCGTCCTTTCGTCCCCACCAGAAGTTAGATGTGCTGGATTGAATCTTTGAGAGCACCACATCAGGAAGTTTAAAAATAGACATCAAATAGCTGGGGATAGATTGAAGTGCCGCCTTGATGAGGATTTCCTTCCCGGCCTTGGAGATTTTTTTAGGGGTCCAACCTTGTATTTTTCTTTCAATTCGATCCACAATAGCTGAACAGATTTCTTTCTTTGACCGTCCAACCACCGTCGGGAGCCCAAGATACTTCTGGTGCTTATCGACCCCAGGAATGCGTGCTATAGAGCAGAGATCTTCTCTTTTCGGCTGAGGGACTCCAGAGCTGAAAGAAATTTCTGATTTACTCTGGTTGATCATTTGTCCTGAAGCCCGTTCATACTGTTGTATCGCCTGGCAAATTGCAGTACATTCATTAGGGGTAGCTCGAGAAAAAAGAAGGCAATCATCGGCGAAGAAGAGGTGGGATATCGGAGGGCCCTTGCGGCATGCTTTCGCCCCATGAATTATGGAGAGCGAAGCTGCCCTGGAAAGGAGGCTAGAAAACACATCAGCCACCAAAATAAAGAGGAAGGGTGAAAGAGGGTCTCCCTGGCGAAGCCCACGGGATGGGGAAAAGCCTCGGGTGAGCACCCCGTTGACATTAATACAGAAGGAAACTGATGGAGTGGATATATTAGTACATGTGCTAGGGGGAGAAATTAAAAGTTGTATTTTCTCTGTGATTTCTTCTAAGACCAATGGGTCATGTAATTGTCTCTAATCCTTCAGGTCTTGTAAGGGTTACACCTCACTCCTTGAAAGGTGGATTATAATAAAATAGAGTGATGATCCCAACACAAGAGGTTCAATCTCATGTGTCAAGGATACTACACGCAAAGCAAAAATAAACAATACGACCTTGTCATTCATCAAAAAATGATATGTTAACCATGAACTCATCGTATACTAATGTATCATAGTCACTGTGTTTGAGCCATAAAATGAAACTTTTGGACCATGAAGTGTCATATCCAAGGTATGGAAGACTAATTCATTGTCATCAAGTCCCAAGAGCATCTCAATGGAAACCATGTTAGGAACCAGTTGGAGTTCTATGGTCATGTCTTCCGAACCTGTCCTATGTGAGTCCATACATTATTTATCTAACGGGTAGAATGGCTTGAGGCATCCCATGAAATTAAGACCTAAGGATAAATCTCTATTCAAGGTGCCCACTACCATGTCATGATCTAAGGATAATTTCTAAGGCATCTAACAAGAATCCAAATGATATAACATTCCATTTTTATCCAATTTACATTTCAAGCCATTTGAGTTTACCCACTATAACAACCATTAATATCAATTTACATTTAATGAGTAATAATACTCATTTAACCATTTACATTCTAAGGAATCTAATGAGTATAACCACTCATATATCAAAATTCCATAACTTAAAGCCACTATGAGTATAACCACTCATTAATGAAAAACCATTCACAACTCAATAAAGAAGAACATATAACAAATGTCAAAGGAAAAGTCACCTCTCCTAAATAGGCAACAAAATTGTCTTAAATGTAATAAGGCTTTATAAATCTAGGAAAGAAATATCACACACCCTTTTTTTGTTCAAACAAGTCTTAAAAAGGTATAAATAATAAGGCACACCCCATGGGAGGCCATAGTTTGGGTAATGACTACCAACACATCCAAAAAGAAACTAATGTAATCCCTAACATGTCTGATTACATATTAATCAATTAACCAATGAATCTTTGAGGCATCCACTAAAATATGGATTGTCACCACAATGGAATGTATCCTAATAAAGAACCAAACCCAATAAGAAAAATCATATAACATCTACCTTATCTCAGTAGTTGAATGAATATCCAGTATTATCTACTAATTTGACTCAAATGAGGAAACAAATAATGAATTAATGAAGAACCTAAAATTAGGGAATATGGTCTTAAATATAAATATTATAGTCAATATAATGTGTAAAGAGGAAAAACTAAAAATAAATCGAGTACTCACCTATATGGATCCAACAAGATGAATGTTCTTCGATGTGAAGCTTAGGTGGAAGAGTTACATCAAATCAAAGGATAAATATCTAATGAGGTATTTAAAATAATCCCTTTTCTATGTGGGAGAAATATAATAAATTTTGGTTTATAATAGATTTTATTTTAATTTTATGTCATTAAATTCACCAAAATATCATGGGTACCATGGTTTAGTTGCACAGTTTGACAAACTATATGCTAAACCGCATGGCATAATGCAGGAGAAGGGTCACATGTATGGTTTTTCTACATGGTTTGACTAACTATTCCCAAATTACTCCAAAATCCTCTGTCAATATTTAAAATCTTATCGCACGGTCGTGCAACCTGAGACACATAGTTTTTTCTGAAACCATGTGTATTATATATTTTCTCAATCCATGCCTAGCATGATTTTTCAACCTATGCGACCTACCCCACATGATTTGAAGTAACCATTTTTTAGGATTATTTCACCACTAATTTTGGTTCTAGGATCTGACCAAGCACTAGACATCCCTAAAACACTAACAACCTCAAAGGGGATTCATATAAGTCTATATTTAAATATTAAAATTGAAAAAGAAGGGATCCTTACCTTATATGAAAACCTAGGTTCTTACATTATGTTTCCTTTATATTTTTAATTAAGGAGAATATTATGAATTTTTTGTCTTGAAGGTATTAATATGAGGATAATATTTTGGGATACGTTGTAGAACTATTAAAAAATAAGATGGTTTTTTATCGAATCTATGAAGATAGTAATCCGTTGTGTTTTGGATACTGTGTTTTTTTGTAATAAGTAATATTTTACATTTGAGAAATGATGTATGATATTTGAGTATATTTTTGGGTAATATAACATTGTAACAAATATGGTATTATATAATTTGGTTATTTGGTTAAGAAGTATAAGAGATGGGAACTTATATCAATCTCAATTGAATTAAATGTTTCCTGGGTTAAAATATATGTGTCAAAGTGTAATACATGTTACATTTAATGTTTCAAATTCACTTTCAATTTTTCCCTAAAAATATTAGGATATTAATTTTTATTTATCAAATTAAACATTTTACTAGTAATTGGATAAAACCTATATTAATATACTAAATATTGAGTATGATAGACAATGCGATGATTATCCAAATAGAAAACCAAATTTCATGGAAGATTTAATGAAAACCTTCATGGTTATGCAATCTTAGGTTATGAGTAATAAAATAAACCATGATGATATCTCAAAAATTACATTAAAGGAGAAACATGCATTCAATTTCTTCATCCAATAATTGACTCTATCCTTTAGTGGATTAGAACCATGTCTCTGAAAAGTATTAAATATAATGGATGTTGGTTATGGTGACCAAATACAATCATACATAAATAATAAATTGGTTTCATTTTTTTGATAACACATTCCACAAATATTTACACAAATCAAGGACCAAACATTTTAGAGTCTTGTAGACTAGATACATAAACATATTATTTTACAACACTTATGAACATTTCCTCATAACCATTCTCCATTAGAAACACTTTTATAGAAATATATAATATAATTATCTTCATAAACTAGTGAATATAATCATAAGAAGGGGTGGGATCAAATTCTTTGTAAGGGAAACATGTCATCTAGTCCTAATGGTTATCTCTTAAATATGAGGTAAACTGTGAATAATTTATTATTATTGGATAAAAATATAATGAGATCATAAGCACTAAAAACATGATTTATCATTAATTATCATCAAATAATAACATAACATCAAATAATAGCAATCAAAAAAAATTTAGAAACAAATAATATTCTTGAAATAAAAACATAAGAAATGATAATATCTTTAGAACATGGAACATCATAAACAATTGTAATAATTTGAAAATAAGCTAAATATTATAGAATTATTGGAATAATAATAATCTTATAAAAACCTTGTGACAAAAACCATGAATGTCCTCTCTCTTTTTTTAAAAAAATCCAAATATTTCTAGAGTTTATTTTTTCAAACAAATCCATGTATGTGTGTGAATGATTATATCATGAGATATAAACCATAAACAATAAATTTGGGGATGAAATAGGACACCAACATTTATTATCCATACATATGACTTCCACTTAAAATCAAATCATTCATCTTCTCATAAATATACATTGGGAATAGAAATGTTTTTTGTAACCTCTATAAATAAAATCAGATAAATAAAAAAACAATTGATACCAAAAACATGATCACCCCAAAGAGTGTATATCCAGTTACTTATAAACCGTTATTTAATTAGATAGGAGTCCATAAAAATTAAATAATAACAAAAAAATCTTAAAAAATATTCTTAATATCATTATAAAAATATTTTATTTTCAATTCATATTCTAAATAATTTCTTTTATGTAAAGAGGAAATATATTAAACTTATTATTTCAAGAAAATTAAAATAAAGAAACCTTGAAAGGAAATAAATCATATTCCATTATTTTTTTTGAAAAATTATTTCCTTAGAATAAAAGTTATAAATAAAACTTAAAATTATCATGAGGTACGATATGATCATACTTTAAAATTTTTCAGAGAAAGTGATGTGATTGAGACCCATGGAATGTATTTGAGTCACACAAACCCCTTGCATTTACTCCTGCATAGTGAAATGTTCTCTAATGTAATTTATAAAAAAACTTCACTATCTTAATAACCTATTTCAAACCCATATTCTTTAATATAACCTTTTTAAAATTTTATGTATATACTAAATACAATTTTTTTAGTATGTTATCATCAATTTTATAAATTCACTTTTAGAGATCATGATCATTTTGAACAAGTTTTTTTATTGAATTATTTTGATTAATTATTCTCCAAAATTTCATCATTAATAGATTATAAATGATACTAGAGTAGTTTCATTAAAATAAAATATTTCTAATTTAATTTCTTAATTGTTCGGTTAGATTTTTGTGACTCTAAAGTTGAAGACAATATCGTTTTTTGTGAGTTTAACAAAAAAAGGGGATATATTAATAAAATAATATGATATTGATATTATTAATTGATAATAATTTTTAAATATTGATTAAAATAATCTTCTATCTTTTTATAGAAAAAATTATTTCTTAGTCATACTCAAAATAATCCTTACCGAATCACTCATGTATGTGGTAAAAACGACTAAAATAGAAGTGTTTATAATTATCGTACCAATAAGAGAACATTAGTATATAAGGTTAATATAATTTTTAAATAATAATAAATGTTTCATAATTATCATATATCATCATTAAAATTATTCTCAAAATCATCCATGATGTGTGGTTGTGACATACGAAATCTGTTGTTTGTGGAAGCGGAAGTCCATATATATGCAAGATTAACAACTCATTTTCACAATGAGTAGCTGAATGACGGAATATAGAAAATGGTTATTTAATAATTTTATTTTTTACATAGAAAAACCTTATTATGCATAAAATACATCCTTTTTACCAACCTTGAGAGATGATGTTGGAAAAAAACTATATCACACTACGGAGGTGGTAGTGTACACGTTCATATGATCAAAGATATTTTTCATTCTTATTGGCTAGAAAGAATTGAATATTTTTTTATTATTAATATAATTAAATTTCAGTAAAATTATTATACTTATTTAATTATTTTAAAAAAATGATAATTTATTTTATCAATGATTATAATAACATAAAATGATAAGATAAAAAAATACTCGTGTTGGAAATTTTATTTTTATCATGGAAAACTCATGAGAAGTGAATAAATTAAGCTAATGGAAGGTTGCCAATATCATATTTTGGTGGGAGAGGGTTCTTACATGGATAAAATGGATGATTATTAATGTTTAATTAAAATTTTATATGTAACTTCAAACTTTTGAAATGGTATCCTTTTATAAGAGAAGAAAACAGAACCTTTGAAGTCGCGAAGCATTTTTCAATTATTACGTGAAACTATTCAGGGTTTAATGTATAAAAATTTGAAAGGTAATGTTTGAGGTACAATATAAGGTTTAAAATTATCACATACATTTATTTTAATACTATTTAATAGTGAATTAAGGTTTTGGTATATTACATTTAACCTTTTACAAAAATTAACATTTACCTTGGTAATTTATTTTAAACTGTAGTAGTTAACATTAATGAAAAAATTATTATTGGATCCTTTTTCATAAGTTTAACCATATGATTAAATATTTTAAAATCATATTATCCAATTTTAAGGTTATGGAAATTTAATTTTCAAATAAACACACATAATCAAGTGAAAATAATTTTTAGAAAAACAAACATTTTTAAAGATTCAAGGAAGGTGGATGCAGATATAGTTATAATTTTCAATCAGGAAAAGGCTCAATCTGAGTGGGAGATTGTGTGTGACTCTGATTATTGTAATGATATGTCATACTATGATATGTAGACCTATTTCTTGGTGTATGAGGGCACTTATTCTTATTTAACCCCATCTGTCATTCTCTTGTTTCTTTTCTTTCTTAATAAATGGTAGTTTTTTGTGTTAAATATTTCATACATTCATATAAATCTAAAATGGAAATTCACCATCAAAAAATTGTATTCGTGGAAACAAAAAAAATTATTAAAGTAACATTTTAATTTAAATTTAAAAAATAATAGAAAAAAATTATATCCTCAAAGAATATTATAAAATATATGATTTTATTCCATAAATATATATTTTATTCTTTAAAATTATTTTTAATCTTATAGTATAATAATATATAATGATAAAATAATTATGTTTAAAATTTTGTTAAACACACTTTTTCTATACTGAAGATAAACCATTTTAGAAATATTTAAAAATATATACTCTGTAAATTTTGATGCGAGGAATTAAAAAAAGAGTTTCGATTATAACATATAACTCCAAAAAAATTTAAATTTATCTTCTAAAATAAAATATGTAATAAAGATAAAACAACTTCTATTTTAAATTTTTTTTACAATATTACCTCATATTAATTATTCAACTTAAAAATATTTAATAGTTTCTCATATTATTCATTATTATAACATAAATAATAATTATTTTGTTAATATGTTGTGGTTTTATATTATAACACATCTTATCGAACATAACATTAGTTTGAAAAATTATATAATTACAGATCTATTTATTCTATATAAAAGTGTATTTAATCCTCAAAATGTTATTACAAAAAATAAAACAAGATAGATAATTATGTTTTAATCACATAAATAGGATCCCATGTAGATTCTTATAAATTATTAGTCATCCAAAAAACATCAAATAGATGAGTTCTTTGTTCTACACCCCCTTATCTCTTGGATCCATAATTTTCCCTAGGGGTTCCTCATATGAGAGATCATGTTCCAGTTGCAGGGATTCTAAATTTAGTAGAAGTGATGGATATTGAATATAATTACACTAAATTGTTAAATGGAATATATCAGGTACTTATGAGAGGTGATGAGTTAGTTATTGAGATGAGATACCACACCAACAAGATCAAGAGTCTCAAAGGGGTCGATGTAACTAGATATTAGGTTCCCTTTCTTCCAAAATATCATAACCTACATCTGTGGAGATATAGAGAGAAATATTGTGTCTCCAAATTCATACTCTATATATTATTAATTATTATCTTCATAAAACTACTATCAATTGTGTGTTTCATTCATATTTCACGGAATGTTTTGAACCTTCTATGTCATTTATTGACCAATGCCAAGGTCTTTCCACTTCCTCTCCCTAACATCATGTATGTATTCCCATATAAAGACTCATATGGTTCCATATTAATTCTATACTGGAAATTGTTTTTAAGTGTGAACTCTACCAAGTGAAGGTATTTATCCCAAAATTCTTAGAATCCCACTGAACAAGACCATTGTATATCCTCCAGAGTTTGGATGGTCCTCTCAAATTTACCACCCATTTGAGGGTGAAAATAATTATTTCATCTCAAATCTATATTCAAAAAAAATTAGTTCTTCACCACAATCTTGCGGTAATCCTTTAATCTTGATCATATAAAATGGAAATATTACCAATTTTATTTTTATAACTTCTATTATGTATATCTATGAGGGATGGTAAAGAAGGAAATATTATTTTATTGAAATAAAATCTACTTTCTTTGTGTAAAAATTGACTATAACACAAATAATAATGTGTCCCTTAATTTTTTAGGGATTCCCTTAAAAATACATGGAAATGTTTTCCCATTTCCATACTGGTTGGGTAATTATTTTAACATAACCTTATATTATTTTCATTCATACTTATCCTACTAGAATACCATGCATCAATATTTGTATTCCTTGATTTACCTCTATATGTTCTCCCGCCATAAGTCATGGTTTAGATCCCTACTTATCTTTTCACTTCCAATATGAATAAAATGTATTATCTATGAGAATCATCCAAAATATCTTTCACTAGTTTTTGTTTTTATTGGATACATATCCAAGATCCAAATATTATAACTCCTTATTTATAATGGTCAAAATTTGGAATAATCAGTAATTTTTTATGTAGTTGTGCATAATATTTTTATGCTTCTTTGATATTATCATGAATGGGTTTTTAATAAATCATTTTAAAAAGATGTAACTTTTCTCATACTCCTATTATTGCATGATTAATCAATTATAAATCAGTGAGTATTGAATCTTTTTCAAACCTCAATATAGATAAAATAGAATAATCCATCCTCCTCATGTAATTATCCCCAAATTTTTCTTTCCTAGGGTTTTAATGTATTGAGAATTTTTATTCCATGAATAAAAAAAATTGTCACCTTTCATACATGGTTAGAGGTTTTTGATTGAATATATACTCTAGTCTCTTATTGTCATTAAAAACATCAAACTTATCCCCATAGATATAATTTTTCCATATTTTCCAATAGAATACTATTTCTATCTTCTCTAATTCATGAGTTGGGTAGTTCTACTCATTAGTTTTTAATTTTCATGGTGCTTTAGCAATTCAATTCTCTTTCAACATAAGAAGACATCCTAAAACCAACAATGAAGCATTAGTATATATTAAAACTACTTCTCTATTGTATAGTACTAGAGGAAAATTCATAGTTCCCAATTTCTTCTTAATCTCCATAAGTTGTTCCCCACACTTCATTGTCTTGAGGGAATTCACTCCATTTTAAGTCAATATGGTTATAGGAATGGTTAATCACTATAAGATTCCCAAAAGAAACCGATAATATCAATCTAATAAAAAAAATATTCAGATCTATGTCATAGAGGTTGGTATTAGAAATTTTATAATTACATTTTTCTTTGATGCGTCCATATATATACCATTATCGGTTAAGACATGATAAACAAAGGATACTTTTAACGACCCAAACATTCATTAATGGAAACACCTCTTGATTTAATTAAATGTCTCTTTATGTATAATGGTTATATAAAATTTCAACTTCATTGGTTTTTTGTTTTTAGATTTTAAAATACTTTTATGAATTTTCACCATTGCTAATATAGTTGTTGAACATTGATCACATGATTAGTATAAATATTGGGATTTAACAAATCCAATTTACTCGGACAAAGGAAGTGACGGCCTCATCCAATATATGTACCCCATACAAATCCCCTTTGTCAGAGCTCTGAAAGGAGGTTGCGTCTTGGGGCTTCGATCTTGAACAAGGCCAATCCGAGCATGAATATGTTAAGCTCGGGCGGGACCGCCTACGAGAGATGTGGATGTTGATAGAGATTACCACCCTAGCAATATTATTCGAGCCACCCCAAGAGTCTGTCATCATAGCACACCTTACTCATTGGTCTTGTGTGGGTGTTATAATGGGTTATGTAACAAGAACTTAGTACTATGGTTATGTACATTATTTTATTATATAATAATGAATATACTTTCATTTTATTATTATTACCTTGTAAATAGTTTTTAAAGCACAAATATTATTTTTAGTTAATGTTCAACTAAGAAATCTATTTTGATGAATTAATGGATTTTTTAATTAAATAATATTTTAATAAATTATTATTATTATTATTAAATTAAATTTTATTAAATATAAATTATCATATAATTTTATGAATGATATTGTAATTTTTATTAAGGTTTGAAATCCATTTTTTTTCAAAACCCATGAATTTTTTATAAATGTCGGTTTTTATTTTAAAAGTGAAAATTAACATATTTAGAAAATTATTTAGATAAAATTAATATTATTTCTGGAATTTGGACATCAAAATTATCCAATGGGGAATTTTTCAGAATTTTCTGAGACAGTCAAATTTTGGGTGAAAAATTAAATACCGTTTAAATATATAATGTGTTGTATGACATCATAATGACCCAATAATGATGTAATAAAATACTATAAGCCTTATGTTCAGACAATATATTTTTTACCATTAAAATAATTTGATTTTGGGTTTGTTTGACTTATTTTACAAACCACTAATGGACCCTTCAAGACTTATTAAACATCTTGTCTTTTTAAATTGTTTTCCTTGGGAGTGTGACTCACCTCAACATAATCAACCCCATTATTTTAAAAAAGTTCGGACTTTGTACCTATAGAATATTTTTTTCCACATCCCTTTACCAAAAACCTTGGGCAAAAAAAAGGTTCGTTTTTGGTTTGGATTAGTTTAATGTGAGGGTCCCAAACCTAAATAATAAAAAATTCCCCCACCTTTCCTATATAAACCCACCCAAGCTCCAACTTCCACCTCACTCAAAGCCTTTGGAGTTTGTCTAATATCATTCCTCCTCTTTCTATAATCCTCCCAAGGTTCCCCAAGCTCCCAATAATCCTCTCTCAAGCCTCTCTCAAGCCTTTTGAAGCACACTTCCAAGTAAGGGTTTTTCTTCCCTTCTCATTTTTGTCCAATATTCATTAAATTGTTATGCCCTTTTAATTTAAATTTTAAATGTTGGGGTATAGTTTATTACGTCCACCATAATTCTCTATTTATGTTTTAATGGTGGGATACCCCATTCTCTCTCATTAAATTCCTCCCATGTACACCTGTTACTATGCTGAAATTCCGAAAGAAATTTCTCTCTCTTCATTTACATTCAAGCGATTATTTTATATCATGAATATAATTTCCATTATATTTATAGGGGAATGTATATATATTATCCTATTAATTTCTATTTAATTTAAATATTTTGAGACACCCCTTTCTCTCTCATCAACCATTTTTATGAATTCTTACGTCACGCTGTTACGCTGCAGAAATTGCACCGATTTTCCAAGCCAGTGCCACTGTGTAGTGAATACCATGCTAATTTCTCTATTAAGGGTATTCAACTTTATGAACCTTTACATATTGATTATAAAGTTTCATTTATGAATTACACATTCTATTATCTTGGAATAAATGATGATGTTTTATGAATCCATGTTATATGATCCATGTGGAACACTTATACATGAAATGAAAGGTTTAAGAATGGTGTTCCCTTATAGCGCTCCAATGCATTGGGTAAATTATAGTATCATGATACATCATGTGAAATGGGTGTTGACTAATTATAATTCAAGTGAAATGATGTTTTACTCGTGCTTCATGTGCAATGATGATTTACTCATACTCCATGTGCAATGAGCATTGGCTCATGCTAATTCCATGTTAAGTGTTGTTTCCACATTTCCATGTTATGATTATCATGCCTTATAATGCCTTTATGTTTGTGCTTATATTATGCTCTATTGATATTCCTATTGTCTAATATATATTGTACTCCTCATGTTATTCCATGATTATTCCCTTACTGGGCTTTATAACTCACCCTTTTTATGCATATCCTCAGGTTATCCCATGCAATGCTTAGTACGAGAAAATTCAGTGGTCATGTAAAACAAAATTTTCAATAAATATGTTGTTGTTCACTTTTTAAGTGGTTATTTAATGATCCTAAGACCCAAATACACTAGACCTATCGATCTTCTATGTTGTATCAAGTTAATTTTATGTAATAAATTATGTTTAATTGTGTAATAAAAGAGCCGGGTTATCATAGTTGGTATCAGAGGATAGGTTTAGTTATTTTGGGGATTAGGATTAGAAAACCCTAGTGAATCCTTAAAGACAAGACTAAGTATAATAAAAAATCCCTAATATTTGGTAAGTTTTGATTTAGTGTTTTATCAAGAAAATACATCCCTGTTTGGATACGAGCAGGTTGAGGTAGGTCTAGCACAGATGTATCCTAGGGGTAAAACCCAAAAACACATTTTTGAGCTAGACTCGAATGAGAACTGGTACATGAAAATGGGTCTTGCTGCACTCTTGGTTATGACACTCCCAGTGGATATGATTTGGTATATTCAAAAGATTATTATGAATCATTATTTAGTGACAAATAAAATTCCCTAAGAATATATGTTAGAATGTAGATCATGGATAATATAGATTCATATGTTAAGGAAATAAAAGTTATGTAGAAGTCATCTATTTGGTCCTTGTATTACCCTTTATGTGTTAACCCTAACATTCCTTTCATTCCAGCCAATGGCCGGTAATAGGAGGACTCAGTCAAACAACTGATGTGAAGATCAATGTGATGACTATACAAATGATATTCTCAATTCAATGGGAGCGGAAATCGAGAACTTTGACATGTATCTATCTCAGCTAACTCAAGCTTTGAATGAAAACATGGGTCAAGAGGAATGTTCAAACCACCCTAAGAAAGAAAAAGTCGCTATCAAGAGATTTATGAGACAAAGTCCTCCTACTTTTAATGGATCATAAGATCCCTCAATCGTCGAATAATAGATCAACTCCATTGAAAATATCGTCTCCATCCATCAATGTTTTGAACAAGAGAAGGTTCTCCTAGCTACTTATTTTATGGAGGGTGAAGCTTTAACGCCCCGACCCCAGCTACCTAGAGTCGGTTCATTACTTCGTAAAATTGGCATGATCACAAAAGATCAAGTCTCGAAAGACCGATTAGTTTAGTAGCCTTGGAAACACTAGATACATTCATAAGTCTTACATTACATCATAAAGTAAAACAAAACTACAACATCTTCTCTTCATATCCCCTTATATTATCCCTGCAGGTCATTCATAATATACTTCTTCAGATCCTGGAAAAATTAAAACATTGAAAGGGGTGATCTCAGATGCTCAGTAAGGATAACAATATAGCGGATGCTTTCATAAATAAACATTAACATTTAAGACAATGTATAACTAAAAAAAAGCCTTTTAAACTGGAACTTCAACATAATATGGCAAAAGTAAAATGAGATAATTACATTTACTTATTCACATGGATATTCTACTGGTCGAATAATCAAATGCAATATCAATAACCACTTTCATAATGATGGAATGAATAATGCCAGACTATCATAACCACGTAGCCAATGACTCATGCCAAGACCACAAATAAGATTTTGTCAAGGCCTCGTTCCAAGACACTATTTTGTCTCATGAGACCTACCGATGCATCGAGGAGCTATAGCGGGCTCCACCCGTCACTTATTAAGTCCAATGCATTTCTCATATGAATAGGTTTAAACATATCATAAACCATAACATAATCGTATCACATAAAACATGCATAAAGGAAACATAACATTTCCACATTTCAATCACAAGATATCAATACAACACATTGATATAATAAAAATGCTTTCAAAACCATTTTCAATACCAAAATAAAAGAATGTTAAAACATTGTATTTATTAAAAAAAGTGATGTCTTGTAGAGGAAGCCGAAACTCAAATAATGGTCACGGCGGCGGAGAAGTCATTGTCGCCGCATATGTATGGAAAGAAAAACATTTCTTTTTTGTCGTTTAGTAAAACGCTTCATATAGAAAAGATTCCTTTTGAATAAACGTAAAAGTCAAAGGTGTTTATACACCGTATAAAAGAAAGTTGTGTATAAAACCAAATATGCCTCAATGAAAGGAGATTGAGACGAAGTCCTTAAAAAGATAATTTCTAAAATAAAATAGATCTATTATTTGTATTCACTATAGTTACACATAAAGAAAGTAAAAATACAAAATAGGACATAATAATATCGTGACATAATTTGAAAGTTGGAGATTAACGCAAATAATGGAAGTTGGGTTACGAAATTCCCTTACCTTGTGTCCGACTTGATTCAATCGTTCTTTAACCTCCTGAATAATAAACTAGAGTCAATATATACTTTATTAAGAACCATTTTCAATTTCATTATCCTTTTTATATCACTTATTACAATGTTATGAACATTATGTAATTATTTAAGTTAATAACGGTCGTTTTGTTGATCTTTGTTACTTGAGTTAACAATAAACATCTTATAATGACAAGTTGTTTATGTGGTAGAATATCCATTATCTCCAGAATTATATTCATGATTTAGATGTCATATATATCATATATATACAGTATATACATTCATTCACAATATTACGTAACATTTAGAGGTAAAAAATGAAATGCACCGTTCATGGAGACGGTAAGTCGTACATAGGCATGAATGCTACTTTCATTTCTATTTCGTATTTAATGGAATGAAATCATAATTATATAAAGGTATAATATAGTTTCAATATAATATCGTATATAATATCAGTTACTTCATCCTTTATACATCCCACATATGGCATTAACAATTCACATCACTTTGAGGGGGCGGTAGTCCGCACTTCCTAAAATGAAATTATCGCATTTACCCATAATGGAAATCATAAATTATGCCATAAAATAGAAGCATAAGGAAAAAATAAACATATTATATATTATATATAAATATAGTGACATCTTAATGGCCACCTTTGAAGGTGTTATATGAGTGTTGAACAATCATTGTTTCGTGAGGCAGAAATTCTCCATCCACAGAAACAGTATGTTCTTTAACCATTATATATAGGTGTGTGTAATTTTATCTAGAATAATTCTTATAAAAACATCCTAGTATATTGAGGATACTGGTGTTGTTACAAAATAAATTAATAAAAATAGTTTATGGGGTTGGAGAAGTAAAATAAAACAAAATAACATAAGAGAAGACATTACCTTAAAATCGGGTAACTCTTTTGATTTGATCCAAAGGCATCCTTGGGAAAAATTATGCCCAAAGTGAGGATTCTAGGAGTAAGTGAGGAAAGTTGGGAGAGTATTTGGGCAGAGGTTGGCCGAGCCAAAAGGCTTTGAAAGTGTGAGTAAGGTGGTAGAGGTGGGGGCCTTTTATAAGTGGAGAGGAGGGGAACTCTTGGAAAGTAAAGAAAAGTCACTTTATTTTAAAATGGTATTCGGATTTAAGAGGTCACACATTTATATAATTTGAGGATAAGGTGATAAGGGTTCTAAATCCACCCATCCAATAGGTTTTGGACATGTGTAGGTCTTAGATATTACATTATCTTTCTATTTTATTTAAATCGTTAAATAATGAGGTCATCGCTGCATCATCATGATGTCATAAATAATTTAATTTATTTAATGTCTAAAAATTATAAAATAAATACTATGATGTAGGAAATAATTTTATCTTTCTAATGACTATTTATAGTCAAAAATATGACTTGTATAACCCCATGTAAAAATTGTTTTAGTAAAACATTTCATGATTGTGTCATTTTTTACTTTAACAATAAATAAAAGGTATTTATGTCATTTTCCAACTAAAGTGGCTCCATGGGGTCCCCAAGTTTACTCATGGATTGTCTTGGTCGACCATGGAACATCCAATAAGGGTAGTACATGTGTCAATCTCATCTCATATTATTAAAACATTATTTTTACCTTAAACTACACTAATTACCTCTAATCAGGATTAAGAACTTAAAAGGTACTATTCACCAAAAAATTATTTTAATCTCATTGAACCACATTTTACTCCCTAATGAAAACCATGTATGTTGGATTTTTGAAAATCAAATCACAGAAGTGGTAATATTTCATTTAAATGAAAAAAATCAGTTATTTAACTACCACATAGTGGTTTCACTATTCATCAAAAATTGAAGTTTTTCAGAACAATGCCATAATTTCACCCTAAGCTGTAATTGATATTACAAATTCAAAAATGATGTCTATTTTACAAAATTCTAAACATATAAGTTGCATTAATTAATTTTATAATTAATTCCTGTTGTCACAACAAATAGCGTGTTTTTAAGAAACAATATATATCAAAAGATTGACAATTGTTTATGTCCAATTTCAATGTTATATTAATTCTAATGACCACCATTGGATAAAATAGTAAAAATATATTCTAATTATAATTTAAAACCACTCAATAGTATAAGTGGTCACAATAAATTATTTTGATTAAAAAAGTTTTTTTAAGTATTTTTCACTAATCATAAAAAATTAGAAGTTCTCAGAAAAATACCAAAAATTCAACATAGGCTAATTTCGTTATTCCGAATCCAAAAATGAAGTCCATTTTGAAATATAAAATATATATAATTTCAAAAGTTGGTTATTACTATTCATAATAGCTATTTTGGTTCATCTCGGTGTGTTAGAACTCGAACTTGCGTACAATGCAAGCAATTTTATTGTTGAAAGAGAGGTGTATCGTGGAAGCTCGGGGTGTTACATTCTCCCCTCCTTCAATAAATTGCGTCCTCGCAATTTGAAATTTTTCTTTGAAAATAAAAGGTTGAAAATAGAAAATACCTTTGTGGAAACCCACATCAGAGATAAGGTTAATAAAATTTAGCCTTAATAAGAGGGAAATGGAAATGAAAAAGTCACCACCAAATTATGATCTTGATAAGGAGAACATTGGAGGAAATTAGAGACATATAATTGGAGGAAAAACGTAAATATTTGTAGGGAGTGATTGAGGTCATCAATCACAAACAAGTGTAAAATTGAGGGCCTCAAAGCCTTCAATCTATGTTGATTTAAAATATTATCAGTTCAACAAGACATAAGGTATTAGGATAACACATTTTTTTGTTTTAATATCCCTTTACAAAAGTTTAAGAATTTATTAATAGAATAAGAGATAGGTATATATATATTTATGCTTGACAAGTATAGTTTCGTCCTTCAACTAATTTCTACCACAAACTCATCTTTCACTCAAAAAGATAGTAGAACTCAAAAATATTATATTTATCTTAATTGTATAAGGTTCTAAATATTACCAAATACCATTTAGATTAGGAAAAAATATTTTTTAATAACCAGGGACTTCCTGTAGGCTAGTGGTAGGTAATAAAGGCCTGTCGCACTATGGTTGTGGGTTCGATTCCTGCAGCTTTGTCCGACGCGACGGGTTATGCCCCACCCTGAAGGTTGTCCTTTTCCTAAAAATATAGTATTATAGTATTCCAAAAATAATCTTCAGAAATGTTTTAACCTTGAACAATACTATTCAATGTTCAACTTAATCCATCCCAACATTTATAGTCATCCAAAATACCTCTGTCCAAACTTTCTCTAAAAGGTCTCTTAATTCCAAAATCAATTTATGAGATTCCCCAAACAAAGTAATGTTTCTCTTATTGTCACATACTAAAAATATTATTACCTTCATCATATTAAAACCATAATGAAATCAACATGTACTGCAGTACAATTCCTTATATATATATTTCACTATTCTAATAACCATAATATAATCCATGAGTCCAAAAGCACCAATACATTAATTATTCCGCTTCAACTTTAGTCACAGCATAAGATTGGCCTTGATCCCTTGGCCTTTTTTGAGGTAATTTTCCCTGACGCTTAGTACATTGATTTGAATAATGACCCATTTCCCTACAATTAAAGTATTCAACATTTATAGCCTCTTTCTTTCCCTTACAATCATGAGCCTGGTGACCTTTTTCTCCACATTTGTAACAAACTCCCATTCCTTTTAGGCAAGTACCAGGGTGATTCTTCCCACAATTATCACATAATAGAAAATCCTTCTTTCCCATTTTCCCTTTATCTGTATCTTGTTCCACCGTTCTCTTCTTCTCTTGCTTTACTTTGTTGTCATAAGACGTAGAGAATTTCTTTTTTGTCTTGATAGCACATGAGACTATATCCTCGTATGTTGAAAAATATTGTGATACTAAATCTCTACAGAGAAAAGGTTTTAACCCATCAAAGAAACGATCAATCTTACTTCTTGGGTTACGTATATAATCTGCAGCATTCCTCGCTAACCTTGTAAAGATAGCCTCATACTTTGCGATATTCTCATCCTCCTTCTACCTTAGACTCAGAAATTGCCTTTCCATATATACCCGATGGTCACGAGGAAAGTATTTTTCTAAGAAAGGATCTTTGAACTCCCTCCATTCCATATTCGATACATCATCATCTTCCTTTGTGTTTTGAATCAGTGACCACCACTGATCGGTATCTTCAGTGAGGTGGTAAACTGCCATGACAAACTTCTCCCTTTCGCTACTCCCCAAGTCATGGAATATTTTCTCTATGGATTTTATCCATTGCTCAGCTACTAACGGATTTGTACCCCCATTAAATGTTGGCTTTTGTTGCCTCATTAAGCGGTCTAACATTGATCCTCCACGTTGTGGATCAGGGTGATCCATACGAGTAAGGTTATTATTCATAACCTGAGTGAGTTGTCCCAATATGGTAAAAAGTTGATCAGCACCAGTTGTATCTCCAGATCCACAATAATTATCTTGAGCAGGAGGGAAATCCCTACACGGAGTGCGTGCATTGATACGGTTTCCATTCCTTCCACTAGGCGCCATTTCGAAACAATGGCATTTACTAGATTAGTTTATGAATTAAAATACATAATTCCATACTTGGAAAACACTTAACACTAATTGAACTATTTATGGATATAATCCATAATCATAAAAATATTTTCTTTGAGAAAGTATATACTCATAACCCTTCATAGTGGTTTGTAAAGAAAACGAGAATTATCCTAAGCATATCCCCCGGGAGTGTCGTAACCAAGAGTGTAGCAAGGCCCGTTTTCGTGCACCAGCTCCCGTTCGAGTCTATCTCAAAGTGATGTTTTCGGGTTTTACCCCTAGGTACATCTGTGCCAGAGCCGCCTATACCTGCTCGTATCCAGATAGGGATGTATTGCTCGGAAAACTCACAAAATCTCTATAATACCAAAATTCTAGGAAGTTCTTCTATACTAATCCTTAAAGTCTATCTTCGGGCTATGTGATCTAATCAGAGTTTTTCTAAATCTAGCTTCCAATGATAGTATTAAACTACCTCTGATACCAACTGTAACGCCCCGACCCCAGCTACCCAGAGTCGGTGCATTTCTTTGTAACATTGGCATGATCACAAAAGATCAAGTCTCGAAAGACCGATTAGTTTAGTAGCCTTGGAAACACCAGATACATTCATAAGTCTTACATTACATCATAAAGTAAAACAAAAATACAAAATTTTATCTTCATATCCCCTTATATTATCCCTGCATGTCATTCATAATATACTTCTTCACATCCTGGAATAATTAAAACATTGAAAGGGGTGGGCTCAGATGCTCAGTAAGGATAACAATATAGCGGAAGCTTTCATAAATAAACATTAACATTTAAGGCAATGTATAACTAAAACAAAAGCCTTTTAAACTTGAACTTCAACATAATATGGAAAAAGTAAAATGAGATAATTCCATTTACTTATTCACATGGATATTCTACTAGTCGAATAATCACATGCAATATCAATAACCACTTTCATAATGATGGAATTCATAATGCCAAACTATCATAACCACGTAGCCAAGGCCTCGTGCCAAGACCACAAATAAGATTTTGTCTAGGCCTCGTGCCAAGACACTAGTTTGTCTCATGAGACCTATCGATGCATCGATGAGCTATAGCGGGCTCCACCCGTCACTTATTAAGTCCAATGCATTCCTCATATTAATAGGTTGAAACATATCATAAACGATAACATAATCGTATCACATAAAACATGCATAAAGGAAACATAACATTTCCACATTTCAATCACAAGATATCAATACAACACATTGATATAATAAAAACACTTTCAAAACCATTTTCAATACAAAAATAAAAGAATGTTAAAACATTGTAATTATTAAAAAAAGTGATGGCTTGTAGAGGAATCCGAAACTCAAATAATGGTCACGGCGGAGGAGAAGTCGTTATCGCTGCATATGTATGAAAAGAAAAATATTCCCTTTTTGTCCTTTAGTAAAACGCTTCGTATAAAAAATATTCCTTTTGAATAAACGTAAAAGTCAAAGGTGTTTATACACCGTATAAAAGAAAGTTGTGTATAAAACCAAATATGCCTCAACGAAAGGAGATTGAGACGAAGTCCTTAAAAAGATCATTTCTAAAATAAAATAGATCTATTATGTGTATTCACTATAGGTACACATAAAGAAAGTAAAAAATAAAAAATTGGACATAATAATATCATGACATAATTTGAAAGTATGAGATTAACCCAAAGAATGGAAGTTGGGTTACGAAATTCCCTTACCTTGTTTCCGACTTGATTCGGCCGTTCTATAACCTCCTGAATAATAAACTAGAGTTAATATCTACTTTATTAATAACCATTTTAAATTTCATTATACTTTTTATATCACTTATTACAATGTTATGAACATTATGTAATTATTTAAGTTAATAACGGTCGTTTTGTTGATCTTTGGTACTTGAGTGAAAAATAAACTTCTTATAATTACAAGTTGTTTATGTGGTAGAATATCCATTATCTCCAGAATTATATTCATGATTTAGATGTCATATATATCATATATATCCAGTATATACATTCATTCATAATATTACGTAACATTTAGAGGTATGAAATGAAATGCATCGTTCATGGAGACGGTAAGCCGTACATACGCATGAACGCTACTTTCATTTCTATTTTGTATTTAATGGAATTAAATCATAATTATATAAAGGTATAATATAGTTCCAGTATAATATCATTTACTCCATCCTTTATACATCCCACATATGGCATTAACGATTCACATCACTTTGAGGGGGCGGTAGTCCGCACTTCCTAAAATGAAATTATTGCGTTTACCCATAATGGAAATCATAAAGTATGCCATAAAATAGAAGCATAAGGAAAACATAATCATATTAAATATCATATATAAATATAGTTACATCTTAATGGCCACCTTTGAAGGTGTTATATGACTGTTGAACAATCATCGTTTCGTGAGGCAGAAATTCGCCATCCACAGAAACATTATGTTCTTTAACCATTAGATATAGGTGTGTGTAAGTGTATCTAGAATCCTTCTTATAAAAACATCCTAGTATATTGAGGATACTGGTTTTGTTACCAACGTAATGAATAAAAATATTTTATGGGTTTGGAGAAGCAAAATAAAACAAAATAACATAAGAGAAGACATTACCTTAAAATCGGGTAACTCTTTTGATTTGAGCCAAAGGATTCCTTGGGAAGACTTCTGCCCAAAGTGAGGAGTCTAGGAGTATGGTAGGGAAGTTGGGAGAGTATTTGGTCAGAGTTTGGCCGAGCCAAAATGCTTTTATAGTGTGAGTATGGTGGTAGAGTTGGGGGCCTTTTATAAGTGGAGTGGAGGGGCACTCTTGTAAAGTAAAGAAAAGTCACTTTATTTTAAACTGGTATTCGGATTTAAGAGGTTCCACATTGATATAATTCGAGGATAAGGTGATAAGGGTTCTAAATCCACCCATACAATAGGTTTTGGACATGTGTAGGTCTTAGATATTACATTATCTTTCCATTTTATTTAAATCGTTAAATAATGAGGTCATCGTTGCATCATCATGATGTCATAAATAATTTAATTTATTTAATGTCTAAAAATTATAAAAAAAAACTACTATGATGTAGGAAATCGTTTTATCTTTCCAATGATTATTTATAATCAAAAATATGACTTGTATAACCCCATGTAAAAATTGTTTTAGTAAAACATTTCATGTTTCTGTCATTTTTTACTTTAACATTAAATAAAAGGTATTTATGTCATTTTCCAACTAAAGTGGCTCCATGGGGTCCAAAAGTTGACCCATGGATTTTCTTGGTCTGCCATGCCACATCCAATAAGGTTAGGACATGTTTCAAGCTCATCTCATATTATTAAAACATTATTTGTACCTTAAACTACACTAATTACCTCTAATTGCGATTAAGAACTTAAATGTTACTATTCGCCAAAAAATAATTTTAATCTCATTGAACCGCATTTTACTCCCTAATGACAACCATGTATGTCGGATTTTTGAAAATCAAATCACAGAAGTGGTAATATTTCATTTAAATGAAAAAAATCAGTTATTTAACTACCACTTAGTGGTTCCACTATTCATCAAAAAATAAAGTTTTTCAGAACAATGCCATAATTTCACCCTAAGCTATAATTTATATTCCAAATTCAAAAATGATGTCTATTTTACAAAATTCCAAACATATAAGTTGCATTAATTAATTTTATAATTAATTCCCGTTGTCACAACAAATAGCGTGTTTTTTAGAAACAATATATATCAAAAGATTGACAATTGTTTATGTCCAATTTCAATGTTAAATTAATTATAATGAACACCATTGGATAAAATAGTAAAAATATATTCTAATTATACATTAAAACCACTCAATAGTATAAGTTATCACAATAAACTATTTTGATTAAAAAAGTTGTTTTTAAGTATTTTTCACTATTCATAAAAAATTAGAAGTCCTAAGAAAAATACCAAAAATTCAACATAGGCTAATTTTGATATTCCGAATCCAAAAAATGAAGTCCATTTTGAAATATAAAATACATATAATTTCAAAAGGTGGTTATTAATATTCATAATACCTATTTTGGTTGGTCTCGGTATGTTAGAACTCGAACTTGCGTACAATGCAATCTATTCCATTATTGAAAGAGAGGCGTATCGTGGAAGCTCGGGGTGTTAAAGAAGCTGATCAATGGTGGACGTTGATCAAGAATATGAAGCCTGAGGACGAGATCAAGGTGTTGGAATGTAAGGATTTATGGAAGATGTTTTTCGATAAATATTTTCCATGCACCCTCTGGATTAAGATGGAAAGGGGCTTCCTTTCCCTCATGAAAAAAGATGATGAATATATTGGAGCATACGAGGACAAATTCACATGGCTTGAATGATACGCTTCCGGCTTTGTTGTTACCCCTAAATTCAAGGTTGACCTCTTCTTTGGTGGGATGAAACCTAGACTTTGGAAAGTGCTGGTGATCCGTGACTTCGATAGCTATGAGGAAATTGTCTGATCTGCCCTCAAGGTAAAATAGAGATCGGAGAATCCCAGGGGTATCACTGGGATAAGATGCGTAAGGTGGAATTAAATGTTATATGTCTTAGGGATAAATCCAATGGTGGTAAGAAGATTCATCACCTCACTTGCCAAAGGTGCAGAAAAAAAGCTCCCTTGGAATTGCCTGAAGGGTATGAGGAAATTCTTTAGGGGTAGATGAGAATGGCTTCTAGCTGTTAACTGTCTGAAAAAATACCCACAACTACGATAGAGGAGAGTAACGCTCTGTTTGAACCTCAACATGTGGTTCATTGCTACAACTGCAAAGAACCAGGGCATATTTCAAATCAGTTCCCTAATACAAGGGTCTTCGAAGGCAACCAACAACCTCTAAGGAAACAAGGGTGAGCTTTTTCCATCACTAAAACCGAAGTGAACCCTGACAACGAAGTGGTGACAGGTAAACTAGTTATTTATTAAATAATTGTGAACATACTTTTTGATTTAGGTTCTTTGCATTCTTTTATATATCAGAAGTTTAGTAGAACAATCCTATCACCACCAAAAATCATGGAAGTGAAGATGTCGGTGAGTACGGAAAATGGGGCAATCATTGTGTCCCATTAATATAACTCCTCCCCTATCATAATATGTGGATTGAACTTTCCTCTAAACCTCTTCATAATCCCTCTAGTGTAATTTGATGAAATTTTTGGCATGGATTGGCTTTCCTTATATAGAACCAACATAAATTGTCGTGAGAGGGAAATCACTCACCATGTGAAGAATCGACCCCCGATTCTTTACAAGTGAAAGGTGTAAGATGAACCTTATTTAGCTCCATCATCTCGAGATTGGATATGAATTCCCTATGAGAATGTGTATCTAGCTCAGATGATTGAGTCTAAGTAGGAAACCATCCTAGAATAAATGCTTATTATGAGGGAATTCGCTGAAGTGTTTCCTGAGGAATTGTCTGATCTTCCTCCTAGAAGAGATGTTGAATTATCAATTGATTTTATACCTGGGGAGTTCCCAATAACCAAGACTCCATATAGAATTGATGTTGTGGAGCTTGAAGATATTAAGAAACAACTACAAGATAATCTGAATAAATGGTTTATACGCCCAAGTGATTCACCATGGGGTGCACCAGTCCTCTTCGTCAAGAATAAGGATGAGTCAAGCACCTTTTCATTGATTATCGTGAGCTTAACAAAATCACGATAAAGAACAAGTATCCTCTCCCCGGAATTGATGACTTATTCGATCAGCTCTGTGGAGAAAAATAATTCTCTAAGGTGGATTTGTAGTCGGTATATTATCAAGTAAGGGTGAAGAAGGAAGATATCCCCAAGACTATTTTTTGTACAAGATATGCGCACTATGAATTCATAGTAATGCATTTAAGACTAACTAATGATCCATAAATCTTCATATACTTGATGAATAGAGTCTTTATAGATTACCTTGACAAATTTGTGGTAGTCTTTATAGATGATATTATGATATACTCCAAAACAATTTAGGATCATGAGGAGCACTAAGAACTGTACTAGAGACCTTGGAGAAGGATAATCTCTATGAAAAGTACAACAAGTGTGAGTTCTGGTTGATGGAGGTCTCATTCTTAGGCCATATCATCACAAGCAATGGGATATCTGTGGATCCCTCCAAAATAGATGCAATTGAGGGATGGACGAGGCCAACATCGGTAACGGATATCCATAGATTTTTGGGATTAGCTGGATATTATCGACGATTTGTAAGAAATTTATCACGATTTTCCAACCCTCTTACCAAGCTAACTCAGAAGGGAGTAAAGATTTCTTCGAGTGATGAATGTGAAGAAATCTTAAAGGAGTTGAAAAGGAGGATTATCACTGCGCCCGGGCTCACTTTACCCACAAGTGGAGAACTTTTTGTGGTATTTAGTGATTCTTTGAAGAAGGGCATGAGATGTCTATTGATGAAAAATGAAAATGTCATTGGCTATGCTTCAAGGCAATTGAAATTTCATGAATAGAACTATCCAACCCATGACATTGAGTTGACTTCAGGGATCTTCACTTTGAAAATTTGGTCGCATTATCTCTTTGGGGAGAAGTTTGAAATATATACGGACCACAAAATCATCAAATATATATTCACACAGAAAGAGTTGAACATGAGACAATGAAGATGGTTAGAGTTGATCAATGACTATTACTGATCAATCCATTACCACCCTAGGAAAGAGAACAAGTTGGAAGATTCCCTAAGTAGAAAAGACCCAGCGATTCTATCATTGAATAGAATTGAAAGGGATACAACATTATTATATATGATAAAGATGGAAATGGGAATCATAAAGATGGGAACAACATCAATCCTTTCACAAATGATTTCTCAACTCTTACTTTTGTAATGTTTAAAAGATGCTCAAAAAGAGGATGTGGGAATTCAAGAAAAAGTGGAACTATTAGAATAGGGAAATCATTGCAGTTTAATGTTAATGAAGAAGAGATTGTGATATTTGGGAAAAGACTATGTGTTCCATCAAGCCTGGAGCTGAAGAAGGAACTTTTGGATGATGCACATAGTTCAAAATTTTATATTCACCCAGGAAACACAATGATGTATCGATATCTCCTAGAGCGTTATTGGTGGGATAATATGAAGAAGGAGATCACTGAATATACATCAATGTTCCTGGTGTGTCATCAAGTGAAGGCAGAGAGGAAAAAGTCTAAGGGGATGATGCAACCATTTCCCATACCATAATGGAAATGGGAGAACAGCACCATGGACTTTGTCACCAGACATCTAAAGACATCTAAAGGCAACAATGTAATATGGGTTGTTGTAGATTGTCTTACAAAGGCTGCACACTTCATTTATATTTGGGAGGATTTTTCATTGGACCAACTGGCACAGATATATATCAGAAAATTGGTAAGGATTCATGGAGTACCACTATCTATTGTGTCTGATTGAGATCCAAGATTCACCTCTATGTTTTGGAGGAGTCTTCAACTTGCTCGGAATATTGAACTGAACTTCAGTACAGCCTATCATCCTCAAACTGATGACCAATATGAGCGGACTATCCAAACACTTTTGGACATCTTGAGAGCATGCTCAATGGACTTTAAAGTATGATGGGATCAACATCTTTGTCTAGTTCAGTTATCTTATAATAACAGTTTCTAATCGATCATCCAAATGGAACCATATGAAGCCCTTAATGGAAAAAGGAGCAGAACACCGGTGTGTTGGGATGATGTCGGTGAGCATAAGCTGCTTGGACCAAAAATGGTCAAAGAAATGGTGAAGAACGTGAATACCATTCAGCAACATATCAAGGTAGCCCAGAATTGACAGAATAGTGATGCAGATAACCATCGATGAGACCTTGAGATTAAAGTTGTAGACATGGTATTTATATGCATATCTATATGGAATAAGGTCATGAGGTTTGTAAAAAAGGGAAGTCAAGTCCAAGGTACATCGTCCCCTTCGATATTATTGATCGTGTCGGGGCTGGGGCCTATCGACTAGCACTTCCACCTACCATGTCCAAAGTACATGATTACTTTCATGTATCCCTCTTAATGAAGTACATATCGAACCCTTCACATGTACTATCTTCAGAGGTGGTACAGTTAGAGGATGTTATTTTTTATGAGGAGAAACCATTGAAGATCTTAGATTGTAGAGAAAAAGATCTACAAAATAAGACAATTCCCCTCATCAAGGAGTTGTGCAAAAACCACAAGTTTGAAGAAACAAGGTGGGAATTAGAGGAAATAAAGAAGCAGAGTTACCCATTTCTGTTTTAGTGAGGGAAAAATAAATTTCAAGGGTGAAATTTTTTAAGGGGGGAAGATTGTAACAACCCAAAATTTTATTAATGGAAATCCCACTTGATCTAATTAAATATATCTATATGTAAAATGTTTATATAATTTTTCAAAGAATTTGGTTTTCTGTTTTTTGATTTTAAAATACTATTAAGAATTGTAACTTTTGCTAATATAGACATTGAACAGTGATCACATGATTAGTATAAATATAGGGCTTTAAAAATTTCAATTTACTCAGACAAAGGAAGTGATGGCCTCATCCAATAGACATGCCCTGTACGAAGTCCATTTGTCAGAGTTCGGAAAGGAGGTTGCGTATTTGGGATTTGCTCTTGACCAAGCCCAAGCCGATATGTAATATGTTAAGCATGAGTGGGACTGCCTACAAGAGAAGTGGAAGTTGATAGAGATTATTACCCGAGCAATGTTATCCGAGCCACCCCAAGAGTCTGTCACCATCGCACACATTACACTTCGGTCATATGTTGGTGTTATATGCGGTAATGTAATAAGACCTTAGTAATATGGTTATGTACATTTTTATTGTATATAATAATGAATATACTTTCATTTTATTATTGTTATCTTGTAAATAGTTTTTAAAGCACAAATAGTATTTTTAGTTAATGTTCAACTAAGAGATCTATTTTGATGAATTAATGGATTTTTGAATTAAATATTATTTTAATAAAATATTATTTTATTAAATTAATTTTTATTATATATAAATGATCGTATAATTTTATGAATTCAATTGTAATTTTTATTATGGTTTGAAAGCCATTTTTTGTCAAAACCCATGAATTTTCGATAAATGTCCGTTTTTATTTTAACAGTGAAAATTAAAATATTTAGAAAATTATTTAGAGAAAATGAATATTATTTCTAGAATCTGGATGTCGAAATTATCCAATGGTGAAGTTTTCATAATTTTCTGAGACAGTCCAATTTTTAGGTAAAAATTAAATACCGTTTAAATATATAATGTGTTTTATGACATCATAGTGACTTAATAGTGATGTAATAAAATACTATAAGCCTTATTTTCAGACAATATATGTTTTAAAATTAAAATAATGTGATTTTGTGTTTGTTTTACTTGTTTTACAAAGCATTAATGGACCCTTCAAAACTTATTAAACATCTTGTCTTTTTAAATTGTTTTTCTTTGGGAGTGTGACTCACCTCAAAATAGGAAACCCCATTATTTTAAAAAGTTAAGAATTTGGCCTTATATAATATTTTTTTCCACTTCCCTTTTACAAAAACCACAGGAAAAAACCATGGTCTGGTTTGTGGTTTGGATTAGTTTAAGGTGAGGGTCCCAAACCTAAATAATTATGAATTCCCTCACCTTTCATATATAAAACCACCCAAGCTCACACTTCCTCCTCACTCAAAGCCTTTTCAGTTCAACCAAACTCTTCCCTCCTCTCTCTATAATCCTCCCAAAGTTCCCCAAGCTCTAAATAAGCCTCTCTCAAGCCTTTTGAAGCACACTTCTAAGTAAGGGTTTTTCTTCCTTTCTCATTTTTGTCCAATATTCTTTAAATTGTTATGCCCTTTATGTTTTAATAATAAATGTTTAGTTATGGTTTCCCACCTCTCCTATACTTCCCTATTTATGTTTTAATTGTGGGATAACCCTTTCTCTCTCATTAAATTCCTCCCATTTACACCCATTACTATGCCGAAATTCCGAAAGGAATTCCTCTCTCCTCATTTAAATTCAGGAAATTCTTTTGTATGATGAATCTAATTTCCATTACATTTATTGGGAAGTGTATCTATATGACCCCCTTAATGTCCATGTCATGTAAATATTATGAGACTCCCCTTTCTCTCTCATCAACCATTTTTATGAATTCTTACGTCACGTTATTACACTGCCGAAATTGCACCGATTTTTCAAGTCAATGCCATTATGTAGTGAATTCCATGCCCATTTCTCTATCAAGGGCATTCACCTTTATGAACATTTACTTATTGATTATAATTTTTCATTTATAAATTCCACATTCCTTTATCATGGAATAAATGACTATGTTTTATGAATCTATGTTATATGATTCATGTGGCACACTTATGCATGAAATGAAAGGTTTAACAAGGGTGTACTCTTATAGCGCTCCAATGCATTGGGTAAAGTATAGTATCATGATACATAATGTGAAATGGGTGTTGACTATTGTTAGTTCAAGTGAAATGATGTTTTACTCGTGCTTCATGTGCAATAAGGATTTACTCATGCTCCATGTGCAATGAGCCTTGGCTCATGATAATTCCATGTTTAGTGTTGTTGCCACATTTCCATGTTATGATTATCATGATTTATCATGCCTTTATGTTTATGCTTTTATTTTGATCTATTTATATGCCTATTTTCTAACATGTATTTTACTCTTCATGTTATTCCATGATTATTCCCTTACTGGGCTTTATAGATCACCCCTTTTTATACATGTACTCAGGTTATCCTGTGAAATGATAAGTATGAGGGAATGTAGTGGTCATGTAAATTAAGTTTTCAATAAATATTTTTTTTCATGTTTTAAGTGGTTATTTAATTATCCTAAGCCTTAAAGACACTAGACCTCTTGATCTTCTATGTTGTGTCAAGAGAATTTTATGTAATAAATTATGTTTAATTGTGTAATAAAAGAGTAGGGTTGTCATAATACTATTTTCAACCAAAATTAAAAAATGATTAACATGGAATAAAATTTACCATTTTGTATAGACCTTGTCACATATCTGAAATAATATTAATTTTTGTCTTTTCTCTTAAATGTATGAAAATATATATAATTAATACGACCCATGATTTCTTATAGTAATATCTAAAAACTATATTAATCATATCTATAAATATAGATGGATAATTTGTTATCCCAAATGGAATCACTAAGAATTCACACTGACCATACCTTGTGTACAAAGTTGTATTGTTTAAATTTAATTTTCTTGAACTTAGTTTATGATGTCTAGATCGAAGGTTAATATTTTATAAATATTCGTCTACTTTTAGTTGACCGAATATATCATCAATATAGAATAGAAAATATTTTTTCTTGATCATGATCATGTTAATTCCACAATAGTCATTGGAGAGTCACATTGATTATTCCTTATTCATAAAAAAATGTTCTATCAAACTGCTTCATGAATTATTCAAGAATTCAAATCCCTTATTCAGATTCTCGTGTAGTTTCTTCTTTAATTATTCTAACTCAATGGGTCTTCTCCTTAATGTCACTTTTAGATACACACGGATCCATGTATGGGTTCTATTAAAAAATCAAAATCAAACTCTGGGATAAGTATAGGAAGTTAAATTCTATATTCTTAATTATACTTATATCACCCCCGACATTAGTATCATTACCCTAGTTTTATGTAATTTGATATTATATAATTCATTGATAATGTATCATGGGGTTTAGGGAGGTTTTTACTTGTTTTAGAAGCATTTATAAAGGTGAATGGTTTGTGAATGGTTCATAAAAAACATAATCATCCTATAGGTAATTGTGAAATAAGTTTTGTGGTTCACTAAGAAGCTAAGAGTTTAGTGCATGTTTTTTTCAAACAATGTGAGTGTCTAGGGGAAACCATGAAAAAGTGAAAAATAGGTAAAAATATTGTTTACACATAATTTTTATAATGTTGTGAGACAATAATGTGGAGTGTGGAATTATGATTGTAGAACCACATGGTTGGATGATGGTTTTACAAACCATACAGGTTAAACTATGTAGTTATATGTCTTTTCCAGTATCACATGCATGGTTGGTGAACAGTTTGACAAACCGTGAAACCTAACCATGCAACGGGTATTTAATGACATGAAATTTGAGGTTTAATTCAGATTAAGGCTCTATAAACCTAATTTTTCTCTATTATCCAATTATTTCAAATTCCTCCTCCTTCATTGGCTCCCAAGGTAATTTCTTTAGATCCAGAGACAAATTTTATTGAATCAAATCACATTAGATATCTGAATTATTTCAAATATAATCATTTCTTCTTGTTCATCATAGATATGCTCTTATCCTCCCTCCTATATCTATAGATATAGTCTGTTAGCAATTGATCGATTTTTTTATGGTAATGATGATGAGATATATTTAAATATATTGAAGGTAAGTAATTTCAATGATGGAACAAGAAGACCTTGGTTTTGTTCTTCATTTTCACAATTTGTTGGGTGCTAGGTGAAATCTCTCTCGTCACCCCCACTCTAGAACTTAATGTCTTATTTTTAATTAAATATTTTTCTTGAAATTTTTTCCCAATACCTATGTGATTATTGAAAGAACCCCCATTTTTTATGGATTTTTAATTTTAGTAAATTGTAAATATTTCATAGAACACTCTTTTTTTATAATTTTAAAATGATAGTTTTAAAATAATGTTCTAATTCCAATGTAAGAAACGTTTTTGATAAAATTATTTCAATAAAGAATGGTTTTTTGTGAAATGGGTTTTCAATTAATTTGGAATACATGGTTTCATTGAGTTCATTTGTGGATGTGAACCTAAGTAAGTGTCATGTGATATTGTCGAACATGAATATTTTTCAACTAGTGATAACTTTCTTGATCAATGATTCACTTTTCATGAGTACGTAAATGGTAGTTAAAATGTATCTGTGGTTGTCTATTTGGGTGTGTAAACATGATAATGGGTATTCCAAATTATGAGAAATTAATTTAAGTCTATTTTTTAGTTTTCCTTATAACTACTTAGGGTTTTGATATAACTGATTTATCTATTCTATTTGTATTAAATTATATAAATGTGATACCTACATATTCTTCTAGTGGTGTGATTTTGGAAGTCTTTTGTGTAATCCTACAGATTTTATACTCACCCCGTACTTGGGAACTTCGGTGTCTTTTCAGAAGTCATTTATTAGGATGTAGGGAATGTAATATCATACTTTTCTAGTGATGCAGTTTGATACAGTGGGAATTGATGGTGGTCTTGGATCTTGGAGAAAATTCATGAATTACATGTGGAGATACCATAGGTTTTTCATCATGGATGTTCTCATTAGATCAATGTATGATATTGTATTCTTTTCCTTTTTTACTGTGATATTGTCATCATGTTGGTTTTGAATTTGTATTTCATTAAATTACTCAGGAATTATATTTTAGGATTAGATGTTTATTTTTTGGGATTGATGGGTTATTTTATATATAAATGGAAAATCACCCCCAAATATTATTTGAATCCCTTGGAATTTATTTCCAGACTTTGGTGTCTTGTGTATTTCACCTAAGGGTAATGTAACAATATCACTTATCAATATAGTGAGAGGTGGAGGTATTTAATGAATGGTTTCACCTTCATTAGATCCTTCATTTAGAAATGGTATCAGCCTTAGTTAGACAATATGTTTTATGAGGATGGTAGTAAGGATATAGGATCCCCAAAACGTGAAATGTATAGCATGAAAAGATATAACATGCCATTGTTTTTCTTAACATTAATTTACCAATATGGTCTAGGTAAAAAGTTGTTTAAGACAGTTCTAGGTATGTTGTAACCTCATTGACATGGGATTATCCGATGAGGGTAACATATCATGCATTAATAATGAGAATTATCACTATAATTTTATTTCTCATTTAGTATTTTATGACTCATATAATTTGGTTAAAATGGTATTAATGATTGGATTCTCAAAAGAGAACTTGTATATCATGTTGACTATTATTATTTAAAATCATCTAAGGATGCAGTTTCGAGTGAGTGCCAGCTAAGTGATTCCTTGTTCTATTTTTGTAAATTAAACTTGGAGGAAGTTATAGAAACCAATAAGAGGATACCATAGAAAATATTGTTTCACCTGATATATAAGATAAGTACGAGATGTATTAGAGCATCGTTTAGGCTTTTTTTAGTCATGGATAAAGAAAGAAAGAATAAAGAACCCCAACAAGTGGACCACTTGGGTCAGTTTCAAAAGTATAATGAAACCATAATTTAGGGGGATTTAAAACCTAATAAATTGAATAATTTTCTAGATATTATGAATAAAATATTATATTTACTAGTAATTTTGGCAGTGGATTATGTTAGTTGAAACTTTACGTTCTTTAGTATCAATCATACCAATGGTGGGATTTAGAAGTTCGAGTAAAAGATAAACAATGATTTATATTGAACGATTTTAAATAACTTTATAAGAAAACATATATCTTAACTCATTCAGAATATCAAGAACAACATTTTTATTTATCTAGAAGTATGAGGATCTATCATAAATAAGGTATGGATAAAAATTTATGATTTTACCCCACATAACCAAAGGATTCTATAAGTACTTAATTTAAAGAATGAATTTTTAATTTAGGCCTGTAACCCAAAAATCTCTTGAAGAATGTCATCCTTTGTATTAATGACTACATATAGATTTTAAATCAATAAATGATAGTATAAAGGGATATTTATATGAATCCAGTTGGGTGTAGTGTGTTTTATACCACAACAATAGGTGGGAACCAAAATTTTGGGAATAAATAGAAGAGGGACACCTATTTATAAAGTGCTAGAGCATCTCAGAACCAGAACACATAGTCAGTTAATTTTCCTCCACATCCTAAGGGAATTACTGTGCTATTTTAGTGTGGTTTACATGATAATATCAATAATGATTGTATGAAACCATCTAGTGCATGTCACAACTATGACCAGAAGGTATATCTCTATTATTATTGACATAGTACTCAAAGGTCTAGTATAAAAAATGCATCATATGTTTCTCATATATCCTATTATTCAATTGGGAAATCTTATCAGAATCACCCTCATTATCATATACATGTGACCTTAGGATTATCTAGGAATACCATGAATCCACATAAAATGAAATCATTGTAGGGAGATAAAGAGCAAGGGATAACGTGTAAGAAACTATATTGTGATGATAATGTTATCATAGATGATCAAAATTGTCCATCAATAGTATAAGGTATGATTTATGGGAATTATAACCATATGTGTGCATTGTTTTTGAGGGTTTATCCAATAATTTTATTTATTCTCATGATATTTATTTTATAGGATCACATGTTGGGATAATTCCTTTGGTTTTGAAATCGAAAACTTCTCTTTTCCAATGATTATGTGTTATTTTAGGTGTGTTTCATGTATGATGACTATCAGTGGGTTGAAATCAGTTTGGGACTTCATTATCCATGCTTTGGATATCTATGAAATTATATTTGGGATGGATTGTCTGAAATATTTTATGTCCCTTATAGATCATTATGCATGGAAGGTGAGTTTCACATCATCCAATGGGGTTAAGTTTATCTATAAAGGAGAATGGGATTCAAATGAAACTAGAGTAGAAAATTTTGTACTGGTTATTGACAACATCTCTTATTAGATGTAAGTGGTTACTTTGTAATCAGTGGATGATATAATAAATATTGGTTACAACTATAGTTAACCATTTTCTTGATTTATGCATAGAAAATTATTAGGGTTTCTACCAAAAAGAGAAGTGAAGTTAATGATTGATCTCCAAAAAGAGATAAGTCATATTTCGCTTATTACTTACAGGAGATCACTAAAATAATTTAGGAAATAAAAAAATCTATAGGAAGTGTTATATATAAAAGGGTCAATTTAACCAAACATGTCCCTATCATAATCACTAGTCCTCTTTATAATGAGAATGTATGGAACTCTAATACTTTTTGTGGATTATAATAATCTTAACCAATATATAATTTCGAATTGATATCCCCTTACATATATTTCTAAAATGTTTTATAAATTTAGGGGGTCCTAGTAGTTATATAAATTTGAATTACATTCAAGATATCACCAACTAGGATTTTGGAAAGAGGATATTCTGAAAACAACATTTTGAAATCGTTGCGTCTATTATGAATATATGGTTATGCCTTTTGATCGAAATAATTCACCAATGATGTTTATATAATTGATGAATTTGATAATTCATATGTATATTGATTAATGTATAGTGATGTTCATTGATGAAATTATTAAGTATTTGAGGACTATATGAGATCATGAAGAGGATGTGGATATAGTGTTAATCATATATCATGATCATTGTGTTTATGATAAAATATCTAAGTATTATTTATTGATATGAGAGGTAACTTTACATGGTCTCTCCATATTTAAAAATATATTTTCTATAGATCCTGAAGAGTTAGAGTCTATTATATCATGGAAACAACCAAATAATATTTTTTAACCACATAGTTTTCTTACTATAATGGGATACTACTTCTATTTTGTTCGTGATTTTTCACAACTTACCTCAATAAATATAGCATTGAAAATGAAATCTGTTAGTTTTAAATGGAGTAATGATTTATGAAACATAATCCCAATAACTATAGGTTCACCATACATTAGAACCTATCCTTTTGTATCATGATCAAGGAAAATGATTTTTGGTTTATTGTGATGAATGTAGATATATGATGGAATTTTTTCTTATGTATGGAGTTTGTGTCATAGATTATGGCTCATGATAGTATTTTTTCATGAGAGACACTATCCAACATAAGAATTGGAACTGTTTATTGTAGTCCATGATTAGAAGACATAGCGTCATTATCTATTTGTTGAAAAATTTACAATGTTTACAATTCTTATCATCTCGAAACACATTTTCTCAATAAGATACATGAACATAAAGAAAAACAATTGATGGAATATCATTAGATGTTTGAATTTGAACTGATTTATACACCTAGTATGGGGAATTTTTTGGAAGATTCATCGAGAAGGAAATCCTATTACCATATTGATAAAGAAAATTTGAATAAAATAAATTTAATGTTAGTTGTATGTGACATGAATCTTGATTTTGGAGAGAAAGTAAATATTTTTTTTTCTTTCTAGTATCTTTTTTTTGTGATTTAGTTATTCAGGTAGGGAATATTTTAAATTTCCAATATGTAATATCTCACAATGTGGTCAAAACTCACTTTTTGGGAGTCTATTGTGTGATGAATGCTAGTTATGAGATCAATGATGTGATTTAGAGATCAGATAGTTATTCCTCCAAGTAATCGGGAACAACATATGTATTTATACAACTGTATGAGCCAATTGTGTGGTGTGTGGTACTTAAATAGTAGGACTACATTATTGGCACATTTTTAAAACAAACTATGTTTACCAAAATGTGTGTATACTTAACTTGGAAAGTTTCACATTAAAGGTTAGTCCATTTCTTGACCAACCATGCTACCAACCCATATGATGGGCAATTAATGACCATAAATTTGTGGTTTGATCCCAATTAACTCCTCAAAAACTCATTTTTTACTATTCTAATAGAATATTGAATTCCTCTTCCTCTATTGTATCCCAAGGTTATTCAATTAAATCTGGATAAAATGATTCTATAATATAAGAAAGATATGGAAATATATTATTCATGAATTCATCAGTTTTTTAAGTTATTTACATATCTACTCTTCTCCTCTCTCTAAGAACCACAGATCTAGTTCGTTAGGGATATATCTATGCTATATGATGTAGATATTAGCTATATATGCTTGAATATATTTAATGGAGGGTGTTTCATCCTCAAAAATAGAATATCTTAGTGTTGTTCTACATTTTCACCATCTGTTGAGAGGAAGGTGGATGCCCTGTCATGTCTAACATTATAGAAAATGAAGTCTTAGTTTTTATTTGATATGTTTTCTTGAAATTGTTTTAAAAACCATGTGTTATTAGTGAAGGAAAAAACGTTTTGTTTATGGATTTTGAATTATTGGAAATTGGATGGATTTCAAGAAACTCCCTTTGTTTATAATTATAAAATGATATTTTAAAAATTATGGTTTCATTTAGATGTAATAAAAGTGTTTGGTTAAATATTTCCATGAAATAATTATTTACTATGAAATGGATAGAATTAAATATTGTATACATTGTTAGTGTGATTTAACTTTTTGACATGAAACTTAGGAAGGTGTTTGTGCCATTGGGGTACATGGATATTTGTCTCCCTATGACAACTTAGTAGATCCATGAGGTACTTCTCATAAGTATGGATCTGTGACTTTGTATACATGTTTGGGTGTGTGTATTGGTGTGAAAATATGATAATTGGGATGAAAATTTATGATAAATGCTTTTTGGTCATTTTATTATTTTCCTTTGAATTACATATGGCTTTGATATAATTTTTTTTTATTTTTTTCACTATATTTTCTTACATAATGGTTATAACCAATTATTGTCCACGTTCCTAGAGATATGAAGTGTTTTATGAAATGCTACTGAGTTTATACTCATGATCTCCTTTGGTACATCAGTTTATTTGTAGATTTCATCTATCGGGACAAAGTAAAGTGAATGTTATCATACATATATAGTGATGAACCTTGATATAGTACACATAAAATATTGTGATGGATCTTAATAATGATTCTGGATTTACATGTGAGGATACCGAATGGGTGTCTTTAGGACTATTTCTATTGATTCCATATCAACTATTGTCATTGTTTTCCATTATCACTATTATATTGTAATTGTTTTAGTTTTGACTATGGGATGAATTAATTTATTCATGCATCAAATTCAAGGACTATATGTTTATTTTACAGTTTTCATAGGTTATTTTATATTTAAAGGGATAATAATCCTCCAATATTATTTAAACCAGTAGGAATTTGTTACTAGCCTTTGGTGTCTTGGGTAATTAACCTATGCCCATTGGCACCCCATCCCTTCTCAAGACAATATAGATGGGTGGGATGTTTCAATAATCTCATACAGTAGGAATCTCATTAATTTTGACTTCATCCCTTGTCATTTGAGTTAAGAGTCCCTCATTACTGAGTTTTATAACAAACAATAAAGATTTTCCTTTAAAAGTATCTCATAATCATCATTGAAATAAATTTGATCATAGGGGTGGTTGGGGATATAAAATGAAATCTCCTTATCACAATAATTGATATGTTCCCTACATAGGGATAATGAATCCATACACAAAATCACAAAATTCATCCAATGGAAGAAGAACATGATCTATAAATACTATCATCCCACAAAAATCTATCAAATAAAAATTATATATATTAGATATGTCATCATTACACTAATGGTTTTTAAATATTATTCATCACCCATAGATTGAGGTGGTAAATCAATATTCTTATAGAACATGTGTGATATTAATGACTCTGAAGAACCACAATCAAATAATGTATTTGAAAATATATAGTGAAGAATGTGTGTACCTTAGACAACTTCATTATCATTCTCCACCTTAATAGTAATGATAGAATAAATTCCCCCTTAATCCCTTGGATTAGGGGGTTTTGGAGGCCTATTCACTTCAATAGCTTAGGGGTTTTCGTATTTATTTTCATAAAGAGAAAACTCATTGCACTTGAAACATTGAAGTGTGGGTGTCACATTTTATGGAGCCTTATTATCCTTTTTTCTATTAATCAGTATCATAGAATAACATCAATTGTATTTTGTAATACAGAATACCATACTATAGTTAAAATGCTTCCTTGATCCCTTGATAAATTTTACCATGTGATTCCTCTCATATTTCTAACACATAGGTAGTGGGAAATTCTTTCCCCCGTGTGGATTATCTTCTGAGCTTCCATAATACTCTATCATTCTTTTCATGTCCATAAAATATAAACCATACAAAATTTCTATATCCACCTCTAGATCATATCAAAATATCTCCTCATGTATTTCAAAGTACATAAAGATAATTCCCTAAGAAGAATTTGTCGTAATCTACTAACTAAATGGTTGAACATACATGAATTTTGGGACATATAACCATAAGAATACCTTAATCCTCATGAAGTTTCCTTTATAAGTTCAAATACATTCATACCCCTTTTTTATATTGATGAATTCCCAATCCATTTTTGGGTTATGTTTTAAAGGAATGTTCATGAATAATAAAAATTTCATGAACTCCCCTTCCATTGAGTCAAATTCCTCTATTTTTATAGTATTCATAATGACACTCCCACATTTTCCAGATTCTGCATCTAAATAATAAACAACTAATATGCCCTTCTTATGCTTCGAGCACTGGAGGACTAAAAATATATTCTCCATCTCATTGATTCATTAATAAATAACAAGTGAACTATTATTTCTACTAAAGCATTTTGTAGGTTGACATGTAAAGGTTTATAAGTATATCGTCTCCCTTTTAGTTATTTTTGGATCTCAACGTGATCCTCATTATTATTCATATCATGTAATAGTTTTGTGAGAATTTATTTGAGGTTTTGTAGAAAAACACACATCCCAATTGGTATCTTATTAGGATAATCTACACATTTTCCCTTACACTCATTATTATCTTATATCCTTTATATTTTATCCCTTAAATCAAATAAATGATTGTTTAGGGACAAATGTTAGTAAATTTTATGGGGGGAAACTATGAGTTTAGAGTGAATAACTCATTATTGATGTACATATACTAACTTATGGTCCTATATGACTAAATATATTTTATCAATGGTAATTTAATTTTTATGAACCCTAACCTAAAATTATTCAAATACCTCATCATAGTATATAAACATAATTTGAATTAACAAAAATACATCCCATGGTCAAGTCTAGAAAGGTGAGTAGTCTTAGGCTCACTCATCAGGCATCATGATGATGATCAAGTCAATGCCCAACCAACCATTTTTAATTGATTACCACTAAATGAACTTTCACTATATCTATATTCACTTGGAAATATCTATATGTTATGTATTTCTAGGAAAACCACATAATCTCAAATTTACTGAAACATCAGGTTGTTATTAGATACTAAAAATCATTACTAGATTTATCACTAAATTTTTATATATTAATCCATAAAATAACTAACACTTCCCTTTGATAATAACTATTGTGACACAAGATAATAACAAACGCATAGAACATTTATTTTATTATTTAATTAATACATCCCATAATTAGTTCCACGAACCATGGACTGAAATGTTTCATGTCTTAAATACTAGCTATGTAAAAATTTATTATACAACAATTTTTATCATTTTTTATAACCATTCTCCCATATACCCTCTTAAAAAATATCACTTGTGACATACTAATCTTACTAACATAGGGAATTGAAAAAATAAAGGATAAAATCAAATGATCTATAAGGAAACATATTAACTAGTTATAATGTTTGGATCAAAAATATGAGTGGAAACATTTGTAAGAGAGTAATATCATAAATGAATTTCATGAGATCATATGTGGCTAAAAATATTTATTAATAATTAATGAGCATAGAATCTAATCATAAGAACATAGAAAGTTTATCAAATATATGGCTTAGAAACATATGACGAACCTAAAATCAATAGATAAGAAAGAATATTATCTTAAGAACATGGAATATAATAAAACTTTTTAATATATTAAAGTTAAATTACATTTTATAGAATTATTTTCACAAATATAAGAATAAAGAAAATATTTTGAACATATTTTATTATATATAATCATTAAGTTTTTGAAAAAATCCTTCTATATATGCCCTTTAGTTTAGTAAACATATCTTATTATGTCCAAGAATAATTATATCAGGAGATATAAAACCATAAAAAATATATTTGAGGGTGAAATAGCGCCTCATCCATCATAATCAATATATATATATTTTTGCCACACTAAATCAAATAATTTATCTTTTTAGAAAGATCACATGGGAATAAAAATTGATTTCATAAATTTCTGAAAAGGTATCACATAATGAAATAAAAATGAAAATTTGATACTAAATTATTGATCACCAAAATTATCTAATATCAGGTGATTTATGAACTACAAATATTTTGGTGAAAAATACTTCGAAAATGAATGATAATTCACAAAAATTATTTTTCTTAAAAAATTTTAATTAATATAATAAAACAAGAAATAAATTTAAAGTCAAAGTTAAAAAAAATTTCTAAAAATGCAAAGGAAACATCTCAAATTCTTGAAAAAAAAATTCTAATAAACATATCTTGAAAGTAAATAAATAATATTTCAAATTTTGATTTATATGGGAAGAATATATATACATTTAACGATAAAACATTTTAGTTATTTGAAAATTACATTAATGAAAAAACACATAATTTAAAGGATATTGAAAACTTGGTTTGAGTTAAAGGGTAATATAAGGATAATTGTAGTAAAAAAAATTGATTTTTCCCTGGGGAAAGGAGAACAATGATGGGAAATATAAATGTGGGCATGGATAAATTATACATTAAAAGATAAGGAAATTATTCCTAAAAAATTCAATTCCATCATAAAAATAATAATAGAAAGATAATATGGTGTGAAACATGATTTAACCCCAAAAGATATCCATATATGACATATTGTAGCACCTCAAAATCTCATAGTAAGTTATCTCATTAATGTAATTTAATAGCTTACGCTACACGCAACACTGATTTTGAGCACACCAAAACATTACAAAAATATTCGTTCAAAAAGCGGTTATAAATAGTATTAACTTAATTTTGAAACTTATATACACTATATAATTTTAACATCCATATTATGTGTTTCTTAGACATAATATAAGAACAAATTCATTTTTCAGATAAAAGAATTATTTTTCAAAAAATGCAATTTTCGGCCTTTTAATGCAAAATCCTTTTTAAATACAATATTTGACACATATATATTCAATTTGAAAAACAAAACTTTTTCTTTAGAATCAGGACCTAAAAATTTAGTTTCGATAAATATTTGGTGTTTTCTGATAACTTTCATATTTGGGTGAATAGTGAAAATTACTAAATTTTAAAAGAAAACTACTTTTTTAATAGAAATATTTTATAATGTTCAATTATACATTTTATTGTTTTTTAGGTATAATTATATTATTTTTTATTATTTAATAAAATCTTGGTCATTATAGGTAATTTCACATTTAAATTTTATATAAACACATGTCAATTTTTTGATAGTTTTTACTTGTTTTAAAACCTGTTTTTTTTTGTTTCGACAACGAGAATTAATTTTAAATTAATAAATGAAACAAATATGTTTTTAATTTGGTAAAATAGGCTTCATTTTTTGAATCTGGAAGATCAAAATTATCTTAGGGTGACTTTTTGGTATTTTTCTGCAAAGTTTCAATTTTTGATGAATAGTGAAAACACTTAGTTATTATTTAAAACTGAATTTTTATTTAAATAATTATTTATTTTATCTAAATTTATTTTTGGTCAATATAGATATATAATACCTTTATAATATCAATATAATTTATTGGAGTCATTTTATAATTATTTTAGATATATAAAAAATTTATTTAACTTTTTACCGTCTTTTACCCACCTCCTAGGAGCATTTGCAAATTTGCTTGAAACATTATTTTACCGCTTATTTGAATTGAATATCAAATATCTGAGAGACCCAATTGATATCAGTAAGTAAAATGTGGTTCAATAAGATAAAAATAATTTCTGGTGAATAGTAACTTTTGACTTTTATTTACCACGGTTAAAAGTAAATAGGGTAATTAAAGATAAAAATGATATTATTATTACCCTAACACATATCATAATTCTATTGGATAATTTTAATTAGACTAAAAACAACCTTAGGAATAAAATATGACCCTTTAGGTCCACTTGGATGAGATTGGGACAATTATTGTTATTTAGTTTAAAGAAGAGTTAGAAGTGTTAAATTCATGTTTTCATAACTAAAACATTTTAATATACAGTTGTACATAAGATAAATTCGAATATAAATATTCATTATAAATATAAGATAATTTCCTACATAACGGTATTTATTTAGAATTTTTAGAATTTAAATAATTTAATTTATTTATGACACAATGATGATGGAGTAATTACATTATTAGTGAAAGATTAAAATAATTGATATTATAAATATCCAAATAAATATAATTTAAGACTTTTAATGAATAACAATAATTTTATAGGTTAATATGACATATTAGGGTTAATTTGATGAATTTATTTCTAAGTGATAAGGTTGTAATGAATTTCACAAAAACAAAATACCAAATAGTGTCAAAATTGATAGAAATTAATTTTTTAAACAAATATTATATTATTGGTTTATATAACATTAATAAAAAAATAAGGTTCGTCCAAATGGCTTAAATAATATTATATATGTCATTAATCAACCACTTGAGGTTCTCTTGTATGTTTATATTAAGTTTATTAACCATATAGTGTAAGATTACAAGAAGACATGGTAAAAGTAAAATTATTTAACTTAGAGTTAAATCTACAAGGTAAGGTTAAAATCGTAAACTAAACTTGTATAAAACCTATTTTTTGAGATACTTTCTTCCCATCCTTACATAATCTTCGAAATAAATCAATTTTGTGCCATAATAAACCGAATATGAGTTTATTATAATATAATATTTCAATCTTTTTCTAAGGTCCCCATCACCCCTCTTATAAAATGGAACTCCCCCTTCTCTCAAATTCACTCCATCAAAGTCATTTGGCTTTGCCAACCCCTACCCAAATATCCTCTCAAATATCATCCCTTCAACCTAGAGTCCTTTATTTGTTCAAAAATCTAACCTAAGGATCCAATTTGATCAAATCAAAAGGAAGTACTTGAAAAGGAGGTAAATATTTCATCACCTCTTTCAAGTTCTTTTCTTCTTCCACTTCTTATTTCCTTGTTGTTTCCATTGAAAAACAATAACTACAGTATCTTTTATATATTGTGATGTTATAATAAATATGGTACTACCATATTCATTATTTTATCCATCCTATGAATTACATGTCACCATACGTGTGTACGTATAGCTTACCGTCTCCACGTCGTGGTGTAGTTGTTATTCAATACATTATTATATTGTATGGGTATAATAATGATGTATAAATGATGTAAATAAAAAATATAACATGTTAATGATTTTTTATATATGATATACCATTAAATTATATACTATTTTAATATCAAAATAATTATATTTTCACTCGTGCGTATGTATGGATTACCATCTCCACGACATGATGAGATTCATTTCCATGTTCACCATTCAATAATGATTATAAAAATATATATTATTAATAAGTATGTAATATATGACATAATAATTATTCTGGATATATATATATATATATATATTTATGTATGTATGTATGTATGTACGTATGTACTTACATATATCTTATTAACTTACTTCCGTTCAATACGATATGAAAACAGAAACACTTTTTATGTGTACGTACGGCCTACCGTCTCCATAAATGGTGTCACCCATTTCATATATATATATATATATATTATAAATATTTATTTTATAAATATATATGATATATAAATCAAGTATTATATTCTGGAATCATTTGAATCATTATCTAAATGATACGATCAAGAATAACAAGTTAAAACACATACGATAAAGAAAGCGATTATTACCCAAAATGTTTATTTAACATGGAAATTATTATTAAATGGGTAGTATAAAGAAATAAATGAATCATGTATGATATAATAAATATTAATATGGTTCTGGTATAATTTAATAACATACTATGGTCATTATACATGAGTTTAAACGTACCCTTGACCAAAAGAAAGTGCAAGGTAAGGGTTAATTCCTCAATCTCATTATTATATGAGATTGTTTATGACTAAGTATTTACTGGGAAATATTTGTAATTAGTGTCCATATTTCAAAAAAATATTTTCAAAATTAATATTTTAAGGTTTTATGGAAGGTAATCTTTAACTATATCATCATTTTAAATGGTTTAAAAATTTATTCTTCTAAATTATTATCATTAATGTCAATGTTTTCAAAATTATTTTTAAGGATTTTTTATATGTAAATGAATGTTTTTAAAATATTAATTCCTTTAAAAAGCTTTAAAGTGGTATGGGAAACTTTGATTCAAAAATGTTTTTATATTTCTACATTTCTAAATTATGTAACTTTTAAATTTTTTCATGAAAAAGGGATATTTCTTTCATATAGTTTTACAAATCATTTTCATCTATGTCAACATCCTTTGATAAATTTTAAATTTGTTTGAAGTTGATTTATTATGATACAAATATTATATTTTTTATTGAAAGTTTTTGTGATATGTTTGACTATGGATGTGTTATTTTTACACCATTCATTGTTTATGGATAATGTATTGAAATTTTGTATTCTAGTTTTAATACGAATGTTTATGTTATGATTAAACCTTTTCAAATGAGTAATGCATTGGACTTAGTAAGTGACGGGTGGAGACTGCAATAGCTACTCGATGATTCGGTAGGTATCATGAGACAATTTGACATGGAATTGGCTGAGGCATTTCATAATTTGATATATGGTTTTGGCCGAGGCCTAAATCGTTTTTAGATGTCTTGGATGAGGCCCTGACAAAATGTTTCAGAATGTCCAGCATTATACATTCCCTCAATATGAAAATAATATTGATGGTTCATGTGGTTATTTGAATAGTAGAATACCCATGACTATGTTTTATTATGGCATTATTTACTCAGCTCATATTTCTTACATAAAATGTTCATGTTTATTATTTTTAATGACATGTGTTTTAAATTATTCACCATTCCTATTGTTTATGTTATTTATTGCTAAATTATTTACCCTTACTGAGCATCTGAGCTCACCCATTTCTTATGTTTTATTTTCCCAAGATCCCAAGAAGTGTTTTATGTTTGAGATGTAGGGTTAAGATAAGGGAACAATGGCATTCTCGTAGGATTATTTTTTGTTGTATGTTAGAAACTGTAATGTAATGTTCATTTATGTGATCTATTTTCCAAGACTACTAAACTGATCATCCTTTCAGGACTTGATTCCTATTAGTCATTCCAATGTACTAAAATAATGCACTACCTTTGGGAACATAGTGTATGGGAGTTACACATATCATTATCATATGATAGATATGATCATAATTTAAATTTTTCTGATAAAGAGAAGTGATTATGACCCAATGGAAGGATTCTAGTCATTAAAACTAAATTCATTTACTTCTTCTTAGTTGAATGTGAATTAACATCCTATATAACAAATAACAATCAAAATCACCAACATAAAAAATTTATTTTTTTCTATGACCTTTTATAAAATTTCATTATAAATATTAAATGCATTTTTATTAGTTAATTAATATAGATTTTTAAAATTGGGTGTCATAAATGATCATCATTTTAAACTACGTTCGTAATGGACATGATGTTATTAATTATTCCTTAAAATATCATCACTCCTATATTATAAAATTTACTTGAATAGATTATTTTAAAATTAATAAATTTTTAATATCATTTATTGTGTTTTTTTAAAACATTTTGTGATGATAAAATCAATGAAGAGATTATTATGTTATTTTAATTAAATAAAATATATATTAACAGTATATTTATATATATTTATTTATATATTTATATGATTACTCAAGAGTAATTTTCAAAAAATTGATAAATTATTATTAATTTTTTATTCAAGAATATAAAATTCCTTACTCATCCATGGCATAATCATTACAACATTACTCATGTATATGGTAAAAATCACTTAAATAATAGTTTTCTATAATTATTTAAAATTTAAGAGAATATTATAATATAATGTTATTTTAACATTTACATAATATTTATCATTTAATAAGTATCATATATATTTGTTAATCTCATGAATAGAACAATAAAAGATAGACAATTATGAAAAATGATTTTTCTTATTAATTTAGGCTATAGTTTACATGTTTGCATGATTAACTCTATAATTTTAAAATGTATGGAAAGAATGATGGTATATGAAAAATAATCATTTTAGAATTTAATTTGTGACATATAAACCCTATTTTTTCATCAAATCAAACTTTTTTACCAGCCTTGGGAGGAAATGATGAAACAAATCAAATCATGCCCGGGAGGTGACAATCCACACATTCTCAAAATTATTATTCTCATTTTATTAGTGGATAGATAGGATTTCATATCTACTTTATAATTAATAAAAATAATTTCTATCAAAATTATTATACTAAAATAATTACATAAACAAAATTATAATTTTTTTTAGGATGGTTTAGAATAAAATAATATGTTAAGAGTAGGAAATACTCATGTTGGAAGCTTGAATTTTCCCTTGGAAAACATCTTGTAAGTTAATTACTTAGAAAAAATTAAGGTGAATAGGATTTTATATTGGTGAGATTGGTTTTTATGGGGCTAAAATTCAGAATTTTCAATTAGGAATAATAGTGTTGAAGTTTAACAATAAACGGTGGAAGTGGTATCCTATTATAAGAGAGTAAAAGAGAACCTTTGGAAACACATATCATTTTTTAATAATTCTGTGACACTTTTCAAAGTTCAATGGATCAAAATTGGAAAGAGTGTTTGTGGGACAAGATAATTTTTAAACTCCTCCCATACATTAATTTTTAGATAAGTTTAAAAAGATTTAAGTATTTTTTTACCTATAACCTTTTACCCAAATTTACTTTTTCCTTAGTAATTTCTTTGTATGATTTGTAATTAACATCAGAAAAAAAGATAATATTATGTACTTATTAACAATTTTAACCATTATATTAAAAAATTTAAATAATTTTAAAATTAAAAATTTCTAGTGGCATGAAAATATTACTTAAAAATAAACACAATTACTCACATAAAAATAGCTTTTAGAAAACATATTATGAATCACTAAATTCATACATAAGATTAAATTATCTCGGATATAAACTAAAATAACATAATTTTTTTTTTATAAAAAAAATTAAAGGTATTATTCTTTTATGAAAAGACAAATACAAATTCCATAACTAATACACTTTATTAGAGTAAAAGAACAAAAACACATTTTTTACTAAAGTAACATTACAATTTAGTTTAAAAGAAAATTGGATATTAGATTATAAGATAAAATAAAATTTTAAATTTCATAATTTTATTACTTAAATACATAAGTTATTAATTATATTTTTATTCTTGGATAAGCTTACATAATAATAAAATATTAAAAAATTATAATTTTCACAAAAAAACAGAATTTTCAATAAAAAATAAACCTTTTAAGAGAAATCACATAAAATTGTTCTATGTAAATTTGTATGTGGTGATTTCAAAAATGAATTTTATATTGTCAACTTTAAATAAAATATTTTTTAAATTTATATTTTACATAAAAATAGATAATACAAATAAATTTCCTTTTATTGAAAATAACCAATTTGATATTATATCATATAAATTCTTCTCTTTATAAGGATTTAATGGTTTTCCATTTTATATAATATTATATATTAATTCATAATTTATTTATTAATATGTTTTAGTCTATTTACATTAGGTATAGGATATAACATGAGTTATCAAACATTATTTCATTTTTACAAAGTATCGATTTTTCGGATGTTATGTTGGTAAAAATGAATAAACTTTATAATGTGCACTCGAGGTAAAATTTGAAACTACAGGATTTCATTATTCTCATGGTTTGGGTAAAAGAAAATTTTATTTATTTTTCATATAATTTCAAACAACATGTATCATGGAGGAAATAAAATGAAACCACCTACATCCTGAATACTTTAGAGGAAACACCCAAGGAATTACTTTAATAAAATAGAAATATGTTTTACATATAGGTGATTAGGCCATCAAGTATACAATTTTTTGAAAAATAAAAATAAGAAAATTAACATAATGGATAATATTAATTTCCAAACTAATTAATAAATTGTTCTATAATTCATCAATATAAACGAATATATACGTTATGAAAATTAGTGCATTAATCCATTGGGTAATGAGTGAAATTGTCATTATAAACCTATAAAACCAAGGAAATGTGAAAAAGGAATATGAAAATCCTACTACTGAGGTAGATCATGATAATTGTTTCATGAAAGGTACAGTACTTATCCACTCAAAAAAGTAAAAACAAACTTATTCGATTAGAATTCATCACATTCCCTATATGTGTAATGTTTTCTAACAATAATGATTCATCACCTAAAACATTTGATATTGAATTATTGGTAAAAATGGTGGTAAAATTATTTTATAAAAAGTATAAAACACTTATCTGATTGTTGTTTGTGGTAAACTATTTCAAAAAAATATAATTATTCTTCCCTTGAAATAATCAAGTGTCATCTTGGGAATGGATTACCTCACTCTTCATAGAGCACATATAAATTTCTAGGATATAATTTTTTTATACCCCAAGTAATACCATGACCAAATATTCATACATGGATAATTATAAACCCTAATTGGAAACTAATTTAATGATATGGGTCTTGATACCAAATAAAAAAACCTTGGTTGAAATGGTTGTGGATAAACTCGATATTTAATACTTTCCGATTTCATAGGAATATGTCAATTCACTTACTATCGAGTTTCATTGTGTTTCTTAAGAACTCAATTCCATGACTCCATTTAACTCATAACTTATCCAATCCTTATATCAAATACCCCTTATTGAATACCCCTAATTAAATTAAATTAATTGACTATGAAAATTTAATGGAATTTGGAAAATAGTTTTATTCTCCCAACTGATTCTCCATGTGTTGATAAAGTCATACATACATGGGAGAAGGACGTATCAATGCATTTCTTTCATTGAATTTAATGATTTTAACAAGATAATGATCAAGAAGAAGTAATGTTTAACCTATATTGATTATTTTTTATCAACTTATAGGGTCTCAATAATTCTAAAAGATTTACATAGATATGGAGATCATCAACTACATATTGAGATGAGAGGTATACCCAAGAATACATTCACAAAATATATGAAAATTATGAATTCAAAGTTATCCATTTTTAACATCAATATTCCTATGTTATAAGTATGTATTATATTTATTGATTATTTATAGAATATGTCACTAAAATGTTTAGTTTAATTTGTTGATAATATTATCATACATTCAAAGAGAAAGGAATAATATGATGATTATTTAAACACTATGATATAAACCTTATGAATAGATTAGCTACTTTTAAAATCTAGATTCTTAATACAAAAAATATCTTTCATTGGTTAGGAATTCATAATAGAGAGTTTATTAGGGATCATTTAAATATAAAGATGATTAAATAATATCACACTCTAGTATTTGTAATGGGTATATATTTTTTCCATAGATTGGTTAGATATTATAAATTGTTAGGGGTATATTTTTCATGACTTTCAAACCCTCTAACTAAGTTAACATAGAAGGGGTACTATGCTTATATAAGGAAGAATATGATGAATTCTTTATGGATCTTAATAAGAGGTCTATGACTAAAACTGTACTCACACTACCCTATAGTGGATAACTTTTTTAATATAAAACTATGTATCAAAGATGGAATTGGGATGTTTCCTCATAAAAAATGAAAATTTGATAACTTATGAATCATTTCAGCTAGATACACATAGGATGAAGTCAGATTTAGTAATTTTTTCTATAATGATTTAGAGTTATAATTATTATGATTTAAAGTGTGATATATATATATATATATATATATAAATTATAAAATAGTAAAATATATATTTACATAGAAGGATTTAAACAAGTTCCAATGAAAATGGTTCTATTCAGTTGAGGAATATGATTACTCAATACATTATCATCTTTAGAAGGTAAAAAATGTAGTTATTACAACATTTTGAAAGAATCAGTCGATCTTATTAATGATGTGGATTGAAAAATACCCAATTATCCTATTTTATCAATACTCTTACATGGAAATATTAATTGAAGTGATATAATCATACATTTATCAATTTATATGTCAAAAATACAAGTATGTGATGATAAAGGACATGGAGGAGCATATAGAGCTATAAAATAATTTAAGGACTAATCTGGAGTTCAACCATTAAAATGATCAAATTATAAAACTTTTGTAACAAATATATGGTCGTATATTTAAAAAATTAAAGGAATAAATATTGTATAGTGAAAAAATCTCATCACTATATATCCATTATGGAAACCTAAATATGTTTTAAAATTTCAAGGAGTTTTTTTGGTGGAACAAAAAAATAGAGTAATTATGGAGTACGTATATCGATTTTTTTTTTCAAAAATATAAAGATTAATATCCAAATTATATGGGGATAATATAACCATTACCCGTAACTACATTTAATTGGGGAACAAATCTATGAATTTCATCATATATCTTCATAATATCTCAAATTTATATAATGAATTTTTTTGACCAACTTATCAAGTCTGTGCATTTCATTATTATTCAAGAATATTTTCAACATGATCAATGTTCCATGTTTTATTTAAAGGATATGTAAAGATAAATGGTTTATCACTATATCTATTTTTTAGAATCAAAATTTTCATATGTTCTAAAGTGTTCTTTATAAATTATTATTTATATTTCTTATATTTGAGACAAATTTTTATCCTCAAACATATGGTAAACATGAAACAACCATTCAAACTATAAAGGGAATCGTGACATCATGATTGATGGGTTTAAAAGGATTTTGGGATCAATATATTCATATGGTAGTGAAATACCCTATTATATTATGATATATTTCACATTAAATAAATTTCATTTAATTTATATATTTCTATACATGAAACACCAATTTTAAACGAATCATGTTAAAGCCCTAAATTATTATTTAATGTTTCTATTATCACCTATTTTTTAGATTATAGAGTGTTAAAGAGATAAAATAAATTACGAAAATTTACTTTTAAAAATATAGAAAATAAATTCATTGGTTATCAAATTTTTTTCAATTAATATAAAATCATTTTAAAATAAAATATATATGTTTCTCTAGAAAACTTTTTCTATAAGAACCATGTGTTTTAAATTAATAAATCAAATTATTCACTATTTATGAATGGTTTGAATTTAATTTTTTGATAATATATTCAATAATATATTGTAACATTAATCAAATAGTTTTTATTTGGCAAGGAATGAAGGTAAATACCATTTTATTCATACAAATTTAATTTATTTGTTGTGTTCTTCACACATATTTTAAAATTAGTTTATGACTCTTTGAAAAAATGAATAATGTAATATTTATTTCATATTTAGAATCCAAATAATTAAGTTAATGTAATATGTTCAATGTAATTTTTGTTCATAATGAATAAAAATAGTAAAATTTTGTTACAATGGTTACAACTAAAAGGGGTTTGATGGGTTAAATGCAGGGATAATGGTAAAAATGCCGCATGAACATGTATAAATATTATTTTTTGAAGATATTTTGACCTTATAATATCTTAAATTCTAATTAATATTAATTGAGTTCCACATTAACAATAAATAGACCATATATTATTTAATTCTTTTAAAAAAAATTATTTGTCTTTCTCCCCTTACATATATATGGAAACCTCTTCTCTACGTTTATTCATCTAATTACAGCATTATACATCAGCCAAGACATACCCAAAAGCCTTCCCAGATTCCTTAAAAACATTTATGATATATTTTTATTACCCTAAGACCATACTAATAGGGAATAAGTTTTAATCCAAATGAGATCTCTCAAATGAGAGGTAATCATCGTACCCAACTCTTTTTAATGTTTATTTCTTCTTCTAGTTCCAAAAAATATGATGTATCCATCATAACATAAATAATATAATATCATTAATAAATTTATATTTTATTATTATTTTGTTAAAATAATTTTCCACGTGGATTCCATAAAATTTGAAAATAATGTATTTCGCTTGCATATGTGTGTACTACTACCTCGATGTAGAAATATGATTCATTTTCCATGACTGTGTTTTAGGGTGGGATATTACGATGGAGTTGATATTTATATATGATGTCTCTAAATTAGTTATCCACTTAGAGTAAAAATATCTTATCATCCTTCATAAAATTCCATCCATTGGGAAATGATAATGTTGCCCATCCATACGTGTAGACAACCATGTCTATGAAGCAATATAATTCATTTTACATTTCAACATTACATTGATGGTAAAAAAAATAGATTTGAAGATTATATATCATAATTATGATATAATTATGAATTTTTTTGTAATTTTGTTTAACTTCCTTCCATTACATCAATCAAAAAGTAAAAAACGTCACATTTGTTTACATAAGGACTACCTTATCTATGAAGTGATGTAATACATTTTCAATCACCCTATAATATGAATTTTAATATGTGTATATAATCAGTAAATATGATAATTATATAATTATTAATTCTATGTATATGATAAACCATGGACAATATTATTATACCCAAACCATCAAAGTTAAAAATTAATGGAAAATAAAACATTTTTCACCCGATTGTTAATTTTTTGATGAAATTATTAATAAAAGAATAATTGGAAATTACAAAAGGATATATAAATAGTATGTTATATATTAATATAGTTATTTTATAGGTAAAAAATTAATTTATATTTTTATATAGGTGGTTTGAATGCCTATTGAGAAAGATGAGACTCGAGGTAAGATATTTATTTTATAGCCTAATTTATTTTTTTTAAATTTTCTGTGCTAAATTAATATTAAAGGAAATTATATTGATCTTATACATTAAACGATATATATTTTGTTATCCACTATTTATTCATAGGGTATTTTTTTAATATTTTAATTTTTCCCTCCCTGGTATGTTAAAGTATTGAGAATTTTTTTTATAAAAAATAACATACTTTTTCCATTGGTCAATGATCTTTTTCTTCCACATCATTCTTCACTAAAATATTTTCAAGAATTATCTTTTCTATGAAACATTTGTGGTTTAAATTGATTTATAAAAAATTAATTTCAATTCAAATGATTAAAAAGGGTTTTTTATTTTGTTTTCTAAACTGGTTACTTATGAAATTCTATATATATTTTAAAATTAACCATTTTTTAATTTTTACCGCAAGAACATATTTTTTTCCCATAATGAATGTTCTATATTTTGAAGATTAAATCGAATATTTTCATGGTTATTTTTGAAGAAAAACTTTCCTTAAATATTATTATATATTTTTCTGAAATTTTATTAAAATAAATATATATTTTCTCCGGTTTTCAAATGGAGATTTTAATGGCCATCATAAAGTGTTTTTCATATTTCTTCACATATTTTATAGATTATTTTACCTAGGGGAGGATATTTTATCATATTACCATAACATTTTATTGAATATATTTCATATTATGATGATTGTTTAAGGAAGACTCTATAATACATGTTTCAATATCACTAGTTAATTAAGTTATGATGAAATATTTATCAAACCCATTTCATTTCCATGATTTTTTATATGATGATGTATGAAATGTATATTAAAATTAATTTCTTACTAAGGGTAATGCAATGATGAATTTATGAATTATTTTATAATCTTATGGAACACATATATGCGTTTTTCATTATTAGATGGATGGACCAATTAAATTCCTCCAATGAAATGGATAATATGATAAAGATGTCTGTTGAGGTGATGGTGGTAAGTGTGGATAGGACTGTTAATACTTATATTTACATTTTTTGTGTGAGTATAACTCTATAATATATGTTATCTATATTATGGTTTAAATTATGAAAATATATGTGTTCACATCTTTATGTGTGATTTTGACTGCTTCTATCAATACTCAAAGGAATATAAATGGTCTTAATTTAAAAAATCTATGTTTAGAAGTTTACGATTTCGTATGCTTTTGATGTCTCTGCCCAACATTATAGATGTGTTCACATTTGTAAGTGAGATTGTGATTTCTTTTATTTTTAATCACTTTATTATGTTACCATACCTTTAAGACCATCTTATGTACTCTTATGATTGATGTCTACCATGTTTTCTTTTACTACGAATCTTGGCTCACCCTTCCTTTAATTTCCTTACCCATGTTTTTATATAGTGTTCTATGTATAATATTTCTCTATGGTTAATAATATGATAAAATATATGGGATATGTTTAATATATTTAAATAAATAAGTTGATTATGTATATAGTATCCAAAGTCGCTAATCCTTTACGATCATAGGAATTGTATATTTGTCATATATATTGAATATTCATCTAAAATTATGTTATAATTATATATTTCATGATGAAGATACTTTAGTATGTATCATATTAAGGTTTATTTATAGATATGAGGATTAGAAAGAAATTGTGATAATCCTTAGGATATTTTTAAGTATATGAGACCATCCTATGATAAGGTAAATAAAAGAGTTTGGTTTTCCTAGAAAACGCATCCATGTCTATATACTAAAATGTGGGTTTGGATATGGAATAGACTCATATATAGTTAATAATTCATACTGAGGACTCAAACATCACTGATTCGCGATGAGTGGGACTAATAATTCATGCCAATCCAAACACTCCCATGTGATATGCTTTGGTTAATTCGAATTCTATCTATGAACCATGATAATTAATAAAAGGATATAAATAATTAAAATTTTAATTATTGATAGTTATATGATCTAGAATAGTAATATGATGGGTCAGAATAAGGATTCATAATTTAATACATCATATTTTTTATTTTCATAATCTTATGATTTCCTAATTGAATGATTGATACCCACACTATGTCTTATTTGGGTTTTATTAAATGGATGGATCCAGGAGGAATCATGTGAAAAAAAAATATGAAAATAAATAAAATTACCATCCTCTTGAGCATACAAATTTCTTTATACCTGATATGAAATATATTTTAGTTATTCTCACTCAACTCTCTCAATTTATTAGAAATAACTCAAACCTTATTGATGCTTTGAATTTACCATGGAGGGACCAATGTAAAATTAATTATTTTATGAGACAACATCCACCCTCTATTTATAGGACTTCTAATCCACTATTTATTAAGTAATCGATCAATATGATGGAAATGATTTTTTCTGTTCTTCAGTAGTTGGTCATGAGAAATATGTCAGTGTTCTGTCATTTGGAAGGTAAAAATAATCGATGGTGGAATCTTATCAAGAACCAGAGGTAAGAGTAAGAAATAAAGTTCATAGAATTAAAGGGGATTAATATGTTATTTCTTAAAAAACTATTTCCTAGAACTCTTCATATTGAGATGGAATTTCAAAATATGGATCTAAAATAAAAGGGTGATGAATTCATTAGTATATATAATGTAAACTTCTAAATAATTTCAACGTATGCTTTACGAATTATAATTGACCGTGTGAGAAAAATTAATCAATTACTCAGCTTCCTAAAATTATATATTCAAAAGGTGTTAAACATAATATTATTTGGTATCTATGAAGATATTGTTCAATATTCTATGAAGTTAGAAATTAAGATTGGGGACTCTAATTATTCTTCTTACTTTAGTGAAAAGAAGGTTAAAATTGAGCTTTATCTAAACTGAAATGGTAAATACAATAGTAGAAATTAATTGAAACTAGTAATATACAACAACAATATTGAGATAAAAAATAATGAAATTATCTTAATGAAGCTATGAAATGGTACAATTGTGGAATGGTTGGCCATCTGGAAGGTGTTTGTAGACGGTGGATGAAATGGTTTTAAGATGAAACATAAGAGAAAAAGGATTCGTATATTGAACATTAATATTTTATATGTGAATAAATTGTAGATTATGGAAATCAATTCAATAATTTAAAATAAAATAAGGATATTAGACTTCAACAAACCCCAAGAATAAAATATAAATAGAAGTCCTTTTCTAAAAGAACTAAATTGTTTTAGGATAATTGTGTGATGAAATTGTACTTACCATCCACTATTTAACTACAAACATATAATGAAATTCTAAATATACCCAATATTTTATGTCTGAATAATTTTCTAGAAGAATCACTTCACGACCTCAGTGATTAAATGTTGAGCTATCATAAAAACACTTAATTTCATAATGATCACATCTCATGTCTGTATCTCTTATTTAATAGAAGTTTGTTATAATTTATTTCCTAAAAATCATATTATTGTCCCTCTAGTTGAATATGATGTTATACTGGGAATAAATTTTATATATTTGTTTGGATCCAATATCAATTTAAGATAAATAGATGTGAAATTTAATATTTTGAATCAACCCATTCTTGTATATCAGTGCATGGGTGAGTATGAAATTATAATAAGAATGGGTTCCACTGCTTCAGTCTTACTACCTATTAATAAGTTAAACTTATCTCAAATGGTTTGATATAAACTCAAAATTGAGGATAAGACTATTTTTTTAGAATATAATAATGTATTTTTTTTATGAATTTCATAGTCTTCCCTGGAATGATGTTGTTGAGTTTTTAAAATAACTCATACCAATTGCTAACCCTATTTAAAATACTCATTATAGAGTGGACCCAATTGATTTGTAGGAATCAAAAAACATAATCTAGGAGAATATATAAAATGGATTCATATTCATGAGTACTTCATCATATTGGAAACCAATTATTTTCAGTTAAGAGTAATGATGGGTCAATGTATATTTTCTTTGATTATCGAGAACATAACCATGTCAATATAAGAATAATTATAGTTTTCCAATAGTGATGACTTCTTTGATGTATTATATATAGTTAAATACATTTCAATGATTGAAAATAAGTCTAGATATCCTTAATGATGATCCAAGAAGGAATCTATATTGAATATAGTTATACGTATGATATATGGTCATTATAAATTTATAGTAATTAAATTTTCAAACCACCAAAACCCTTTTTATATTTATTGATTTAATTGATTGGGTCTTTAGATATTTCATTAATTATTTTGTGTTACTCTTTATAGATGATATCAAATATATTCAAGGTAAATCATGAATAAAATTTTAGAGTTTTCATGAAGACCATATGGAAGAAGAAGCTATATAAAAAAATTATCAAGTGTTTATTTTGGATTTATAATGTATCATTATTTTGTTATATAATATCATGTGAGTGTATATTAGTGGACCCATAAATTATGAACGTTATTAACCAATTGACTTAACTAAACACTCAAGTTGAGATATGTTTTATTCTTGGATTGGATTGATATTATCGACACTTTTTGAATTTTTTCTCATGCCTATATAATATACTAACCATTTTTACATGATATGGAGTTAAGTCGTTATAGATCAATGAGTGTTGGTAAAATTTATAGGATCTAAAAATATGGCTTTTTAGTGCACCTGTGCTCACACTACACTAATATGTAGATTTTATTGTGATATATAGTGATACATCGAAGAAGGGATTGGGATGTTTCCTTATGCATAATAACATGGTTATGGATTATTCATCATCTAAATAGGAAATTAATGAAAAAATTTCCCAACACATGCTTTGGATCTAGAAATGGTAATTTTTCCACTGAAAACATAGAGTTAGTTTTTTATATTGAAGGTGTGATATATATATATATATATTAAAAACATTATTTATATGTTTACATGGAAAGTGATGATTACAAAACATGTTTGTTAGAACTAATTAATGATTTTTATTGCTCAATACACAAACTCCCTTAGAAGCTAAAAAGGTGGAAGATTATCTATTTTGATAGGACCATGAAACTAGTCTATGATGAGATTTAAAGGGATAAAATATTTATAGATTTCAATTATTTTGGACTTTATATGGTTTAGATTATTGATAGATGATATATTTCTCTGATTAATTTTTAATCATCCATATGTGTTATCATTGAGGAGTAACGGAAGGAGGTTGTGAAACTATATAAGAAGGTGAGAATTGATTATTAGGCGAGCCGTGATATTAATTTTTTGATATCCTTCAGGAATGAAATATGTTTCCTATTAATAAAATACTTAAATTAGGAATTATTGAAAGAATATCCTGGTCTATTATTTTTTATTCATCCTTTATGTAAAAAGATGTAGAGAGAACTGAAATTGTATTTTTGGTGGGTTGATAGTAAAATGGGTATTGTAGAGAATGTATCTCATTTCCGAGTATTTCAGAATGTTAATGTTGAGAGATAAAATTCTGAGGAAATGTTATGACAATTACCCATATGATAATGGAAATATAAAAACATTATATTATATTTTATGTTTTTTCCCCATAAAAATTAAAGGATACACTATTATTTGGGTTTTAGATGATCTCCTTATGATGGAAGTACATTTAATTTCATTAAGATAATATTTCTCTCTTCAACATTATTCCAAGATATAAATTATGGAATAGGTAATGTTGGGTGTAATACCACATTTTATTATATCTTATCGGGATATGAGGATTACCTTAACATTCTAGAAAACTATTTGGGAATCTTCGAATACATAGTTCAACTTTAGCACTGAATATCTTCCTCAATGAGATAGAATGTCTGAGAAGACTATTCAAACCCAAAAATATATATTGACTATATGTTCTATATATTTCAAAGTTAGTTGGGATCAAAACCATACTTTGGTAGAATTTTATTATATAAATATCTTCCATTAATGCTTTAACAACCCAAATAATGATAGAATAAATCATTTTTATATTTATAGAATTCACGAACTAATACTTATATTGATTTTAAGAATATTATGTAATTATTAAATCAAAAGGGAAATAATTTTATTAAAATTATTTCTTATAAGGTTTTATTTAAAAGTGTAATTTCTGAATTAAAGTATTTAAATATAAATAAATTAATTTCATTTTTGAAATCATCATGTAAAAATTATCTTAAGATAAATTTTGGAGAGTTTTCTAAAGGGATTAATTTTTTTACTAAATAGTTAAAAATACAAATATTGGTTTTGAAATTTTAATTTCATTTCAATTATTAAAAAAGTCAAATTATATATTTTCTAATTTATAAAATTTACATAGATAATTTTGATTAAAAATAATTGAATTATTTTTTTAAAAAAAATTATACAATAATTTAGTATAGGAACATTTTTACATTAAAAGAAAATATTTCATAAAAACTATTTTTCATCATGTTTTCCTGATTTAATTTGAAATTATATTTTCAACATCTATGAACTTATTATTTAAAAATTTATTCCATATTCTTATTCTATGGGTATAAATTCTTTAAATACATTGCATATATATAAATTTCAATATGAATAGTGACCCTAGTAATTTTTTTTAATACAGTAAAGGGTAAATCAGGTAATTAATGATAAAAATAAAATGATAAAGAATATAAAATGATCATAACACTAGAATAAATTTTATGGTATGGGTATATACCATGTATAATGATAAAAATTTATAATATGTGATATTTTTTATCAACTTAAATGTGGTAATTACCATTATCATATTTTATTTCAACAAAGATAAAAAAGGACACTCTTGTTTTTAATATATATAATATTTTTAGCATGGGAATACCAAAGGATATGATTAATTGTGATTTTTCATGAAATTTAAAACATATATATTCATCATAGTAATTTATTTTTTAATATTTAGGAGTAAAATAGGTTCCTTAAATTCTTATACAGTGGGAAAGCAGAGATTATTCATTTAATGGAAAAAAATAATAAACCATAAAAATATTGAAAATAATAAAATTTAAGATAATTAATATCAAAAATTAATTTTGTAGATGAATATAATAGGTTAGTTGAATAATAAAATACTTATTTATAATTTTAGTTTTTTTCATGAAGTTCTTAAAGTCAAAGTATTGAATAGTTCTAAAAATTCATATTAATGATATTTTAGAATAATTAATATTTTATTAAGTGATATGAAATTATTCAAAAACCTATATTCATAAAATTGACTAGTATATGGTTTATTATATCAACCATGGTCCATTAATGGGTCTCTTTATAATTTATAGAAACTATTATTACCCGTAAAATCTTAAAACTATTGTGGTCGCAGTAAGTGAAAAATCGTTTACAAAGGGTTAAAAAAATATATAGTTAAAATGAGATCCGAACATGTGACAATTTTATTTAATGATAATATTTCAAAAAATAATTAATTTTATTATAAAATTATCAATTTGGATCTACATATACATCAAAAATAACTTTATATTAATTAAATATTTTAATAATTTTTAAGAGTGTTACTCCCCTCTTCTTATAAAAGTGTAACTTTTCTTTTCATTTTTACACACTTAAAATTCATTTTGGATCAAAATATATCTTGAAAAATAGCTTAATTATATCGTTCCTCACATCATAGAGGATGTTTATATCTATAATGTGACCTCAAAAATATTTTGGTGTAAACCTTAAGAGATTTTTTGAAGAAGATGAATCATTTTTAACCGATTATTTTTGTTTTATTTATTCTTCCACCACCTTAAAATATTTTTTAGACCCTATGAAATAATAAAATTAATATCTTAAATATAAAAATGTGTTTTTATTTTAATTACACAACCTATACCCATCACATCTTCCATAAAATGGGAAATAAAATCATTATTTGTGTTTGCTAGGGGATTATTGCCTCGTGAAAACATATTATTTTTTCCATAACTGTCTCTCACAGATGGTTGTCATTATTGATCTAATTTATATATATATATATATATTATCACAAATTTATAATTATGAAAAGATAATATTTCATTTACTTTCTTACCTTTCCATTCCCTGAAAAGTGATAATGTCGTTCATACGTATATATGGACTACCACCTCCATGAAGTGATGTGATTTATTTCCCATTACCACATCACATGGTCGAAATATATAATTATGTATGAATAAATAATATGGTATTAATTATATAATTATCATTATATAAAGATAAAATAATTATTGTTTATTTTTTTAAAGATCAGTGAAAAATAGAAACATTCTCATGTTTACGTACGACATATAGTCCACATTATTGCAACATAGTTCATTTTTCATAACAATATTTAATGATTGGTTACAAAAGTATAATTTATGTAAAAAAATATAAGTATTAAATGATTATTAATCTAGAGATTATGGAAAAAAGAACTCTTTTCCATAGTCAACCTAATAAAGTCATTTTGGACTTATGAACTGAATATCATGAAACCTTCCAACATAAAAATTTATGATTAAAAATAATATATTTCCTCATGATAACTAAAATAAATATAATATTGAAAATGAAAAATAATATCAAGAAAATAAATATTTAACATGATTTTATTATTTAGGAATATAAAGAACACATAAAATGAGTTAAACGTGGGGTAAAGGAAACTATAACTTAAAACAAAATTTTAAATATTATAAAAATTCATTTTAAAAATATTTCTCTTCCATGACAATTATTTTAGAATTATTTTATTAATATATTTTATTACACATAAAATACCTATAAATTTCATATTATTCCTTTTTCATTCAAGGAATTTCAAAAATGTTTCTTTTTTTAGAATCTATTGAATTTATTTTAAAAAAGGTGTCTTTTATTTTAACATATATGGTGAAAATGGAATTTACCATTATTGTAACCATTATTTTATGTTTGAATTACACATCAAGATTTCATTTTATATTCAAATTAAAACTATCTTTCCCTTTTTTGTATATTTTGGTATTAAAATGGGTTTTAAGAAATATATGTGTTTTGATAGCTGAAATTATTTTTCACATAGCATTAAAAGAGTTTTTCAAGGGTTTTATTCATGATATGGTCCTTCGATATTTTTTATAAATTTTTTTCCTCCATTATACCTCATGGATTAGAACTAAATAGATTATATTATGTGTTGTGCACCATTATAGATCATGGTTGAGCCCGATATGGCTGATATGGTGGGTGTGCCCTAATAACGCAGTAATGAAGTTTGTAATGATTATATTCTCCATAGAGTTATATTTGAATTCAAAAGTACAATTATTCCAAATATAATGGTTTTGTAATGGTTTTAAGATGATGATGTATCAACAAACATACCTAGATTTTCTATGCATGGTAATGAGTTTTCATGGAAATTGATTTATTTTAAATGGGAAGATAATGATATTTTTAAAGAAAAAATGATTATATTTTATGATAAATATGTGTTGTTTAAACAAAATATTTTTCATGTGTTTCCATGGTTTTCACGGGACTAATAGATTTATTGTTTTAGTCCCTTACTGAGATTTGTTTCTCTACCATAATTTTAAAAAAAAATTAACGGGGATTTAAGGATGATTAGGGTTAAATATGAGGTTAAGATAAAATTTGTGAATATATATTAGTGAAATAAAAACTATTCATCTTTAAAAGTTTTATTTGGTGGGAAAATAGATATTGAGTAAAGGTGTGCACTTTTTAATATATGGTATTTATATATAAGTGTTATGGTGAAACTGTCTGAAACTCTAGACCTAAAATATGCTTGGAAATTTAACTAAGTGAATTATTGTATAAATTCATTATCATATATAATGATTAGGGTGGGGGCCCTGTCAGTTGGTATTAATTGAAAGGTTTAGATAACTTCATTGGTCATTATACTGATAAATGAATACCGTTAAAATATTTTACCTAATGTTCATGTTGATATGATATGGAATTTGAAGATTACAATGTTTCTTCATCTAAACTATGTTGTTATATTATGGGTTTTTTAGAGGAAATATGTATTTTGTATTAAGAAGGCACCAAGAGAATGATTTCTTTTCGAATTAGCAACATGGAATGGTTAGAATTAATATTATGTAGTTTTTTTATGGATCTGTTGATGAAAGATATAAATGGTGTTTGAATCTGTCTTAGATTGAATCTAGATCTACCACAATAGAACATGAAAACAGTTGAAAACTTTATGAATTAGAACCCTTCGGAATTCAATGGAACTATAGATCCAGAGGTGGTCGATGAATGGATCCATTCCCTAGTAGTCGTATTTAAATTCATGGGTTGTTTGAAACATCAATAGGTAACCCTTTAGATTTATAATTTTGAATATGAAGCTAATGAATGGTGGTATTTGATTAAAAATACCATAGGTATTGATGACATAGATTCCATAGAATCTGAAAATTTTAAGAACATATTCCATATGAAATATTTTTATAAGGTTGTTCAACTCAAGATAGGGAAATAATTTTAGGGATTGAGTCAAAAAAAATTCATAGCTTCATATGATGATAATTTTACAAGATTTTCTAGGTATGTACAATATTTTATACAGGATCTTGACTATAAGATTAATCCATTTTTATCAGGATTAAATACAAGATATTGAATGGAATTACCTTCTTGTGAATTCAAAGGTTATGATAATCATTTTCAGTGTTCCAATATGTGAGAAATTGAGTTTTTGATGATCTTTTAATACATGATAATAAGAATAAAAAAGACTTGTATTTTAGTCCATGGGGAAGAATTCATCAAATAAATCGATATGTAAAAAAATATAAGTTCTCATCTTGGGATAATAGTGCTAAAAATCATCATGTGGAATGTCTTGTAAATTCTAAAATGTGTTTCTATTATGGTAAGTTAGGTTATAGGTTTCGTGACTATAATGAAAATATTATTCAACAATCAATTAACGGGGAAAAAATAACAAACCCTTGGTGAGATTTTTCTGTTTCGGTTATTTGGTTCATTATGTCAACTTTTGTATTATGTTTGTTACTATGGTTGGAAATAAACATGATCGAAAACAGAAAGGTGTGGAAATTTTTTTCTACTACTATGGTTGATGGAGGGTCTTAATAATTTTTTAAGGGTATGATACTTCATTATTAAAATTTTTTCAATACACTATTTTAATATGTATCGTCACATTTCTTCATTTCAGTGAAATTTTCTATAATACTAGGAATATCAAATTTTGAAAGTATGATATAACTTTTTGGTGAAATGTAGGGAGAAAATAATAAAGAAATCATGATTTATAAGAATCTTACTCTTATTATCTATGGAATGGTTTTTCCTACAAATATTTTTGAACACCCCATTGATGACTTTTATATTATATTGTGTATGAAATGGATTTTAGTTTATTGTGACATGTTAGAGTAAATATCCAGTAAAATGTTATTCAATGATTTCATACCCTTGATAATATATTACAAACCAGATAAATTGATTAATATTGGTAGTTAAATTTACTTAACATGTGTTGAGGAAAATAATGAAACTACTTGGATTAGTCATGTTCCTGTAGGGAATGAATATATGGATTTTTTTTCTGGAGGATTTTTTTATTTTTATTCTTGATAGATAAATTGAGCTCATTATTTACTAAGTTATTAATGCTCAGACAATTTCAAAACCCCTTATTTAATATCTCAATTATAAATTTTATAATTGTAAAAGTAATTAAAGAAGTCTCTAGATAAAGGATTAATTATTTCAATAACATCACCATAGGTTTCTTATATTTTATATTATAATAATATTGATGGTTTAATGATATATTTCAGTGATTATAGAGCCTTAAATAACATCACTATTGAGAAAAAGTACTATTTTTCTCACATAAATGATTTATTTTTTCAGCTCTAGGGAGCGCAGTATTTTCCAAACTATGATATGGGTTTATAGTACTATTAGATAAATATTAAGGAGGTAAATATCCCAAAGACTGTATTTTAGACTAGATATGGGAATTTTGAGTTTTTAGTTATTCCATTTGGATTCTCAAATGCATAAGATGTATTTATGGAACTAATAAATAGACAATTCCATGAGTTCTTGGATAATTTTGGTGTTGTTTCTATAAATGATGTATTGGAATATCATAAAAATTCTTGGGGATCATAAAGGACATATAATTATTTTTTCAAACATTAAAAATAAAATAAACTCAATAAAAAATTTAGTAATTGTAATTTTTAGTTACAAAAATTTTCATTACATGTATATATTTTTTCTAATGATGATATAGATTTTAGCCCTATTAAATATAATGTTTTTAAAGTGTTTCAAATAACTAAAAATTTCATTGTGATTTTTAGTTTTCTTGGTTTGTAAGGTTACTACCAGAGGTATATTAAAAACAATTTCATCTGTCTATCCCACTGACAGGGTTAACTCAAAAAAAGAGATAAAATTATCTTGAAAAATGAGTGTGAAGATTGTTTCAAGTAACTAAATAGAATATTGTTGAATGTTTTAATTTTCCTCATAAGCACTATAAATGGTGACATTTTCATATGTAGTGATTCTTTTTTTATGGGATGCAGTTTTGTACTGATACATAATGATCAATTTCATATGCATCAAGTCAATTAAAACTTCATGAGTTAAATTATCTCACACATGATATATAATTATTTCCTGTGGTTTTTAATTAAACCAATTTTAGGAATCATTTACATTGAGCCAAGTGGTAAATATATACCAATAATAAATATTTCAAGTGTATATTCACCCAAAAATAATTAAACATTTGACAGAGAAGATGGTCAGAACTAACTATGGATAATGACTACATGATTCATTATCATCTTGGAACAGAGAATACTGTATTTGAGGCTTTGAGTCTAAAAAATAATGTTGCGTTAACAAAGTTATATTTTGGGAATGACCCTCTTGTTAATGATTTAATTATTTTTTCCTATAATTTTTTGATGTAGGAAACTATTATATTTTTTAGGTTTCCATTAAATCATCTCTCATCGAATGAATTAAAAATAAGTTCAAAGGGAAGATCCTGAGTTACAGAATAATATAAAATTTGATTAAAAAGGTAAATTACATGAATTTAAGGTTTTAAAATAAGGTTTGTTGACAATTATAAAGAGACATTATGATACCAAGATGAAGAGATAATTGTCAATGAAGCTCATAGTTCACTATTTTCCATTTCTCCTAACATCACTAAGATGTATAGAGAACCTTGGTAATGTTATTGGGGGGTATGTAATGAAACAATGCATTTTTTGACTTTACTATGAAATTATTTACATGTTAATGGGTTAAATTAGACTGAAAATTACTAAGAGAGATGATTTAGACTTTTCCAGCACAAAAGTGGAAATAGTAAAATATATCCATGGATTTCCAAGTGGGGTTTACAAATAGATATTAATGTAATAATGTGATCTTGTTTATTATTAATCGACAAACTAAATGTAAGTATTTCCTTTCCTATTCAATATAAAATTTATTTGGAACATATTTTTTTATTGTACCTCAAGGATATAGTCAAGTAACATGGATTTTATCTCTACATGTTATAATATAGTGATCCCATGTTAACTAAAAAAATTTAGAAACGACTCCAAAATTTATTGGTTACTGAATTAATTTCAATACGAATTTTCATCCGTAGTCTAATGTACACTCCGGGTAGATGATTCAGACATCGGAAGACATGAATCGTTCTTATTAAATGAATTCCTTGGGAATTTTGGTATCACTATCATTCATTATTTTAGTTTTCTATCAGCAAAAATTTTCATTCAAGTATATAGATGGAACCTTTTGAGGCATTGTTTGGAAAGCGATATCAAACACTTATATTTTTGGATGAAGTAAGTGAAAGGAATCTGATGGGACAAATGATTCTAAAATAATTAGATGAGAAGGTGAAGATGATTCATTAGTATAAGTGGATGGCTCAGAGAAGTAATAAAATATGTGTAGATAACCCTAGGAGGGATATTTCTATTGCGGTATATGATCATATTTCTCTTAAAGTATATCCTTGGAAAAGTGTAATTTAATTTGGTAGAAATAGGAATTCATGTCCATGGTTCATTGTAGAGTATTAAGTCCTATAAAAATTTAAATCAGTTTCCTATCAAGTGGATTTCCTTTCATTTTTATTCCAGGTACACAATGTTTTTTCATTATTCAATATTAAGTAAATATGTGATGGATTCATCTCATGTTTTAATACATTAATTATTTTAGTTGGAATATAACCATTCTTGTGATGAAAATCAAAGTCAAATTCTTGCCACAAAAATCATATGTTTTAAAATATGTTAACTCATCATGTTAATATTTTTTGGAAATCCCCTATGGTTGAAGAATAAATATGGGAATATGAAAATTTTATGAGGTAAAGATGTCCCTAATTGTTTTATAAGTGAATAAAATGACATGTTTTATGTTTAGAAAATGGGTAAAGAATATAAAAAACCATTTAATGAATGAATACATCATTTTTATTTATAGAATTCAAGAATTATATAACCATATCTATTGTAAAAATATTAAGTAATTTTTAAATCAAAAAGGAAATAGTTTTATAAAATTCTTTTATTTTAATGTTTAATTTAAAATTTTGATTTTAAAATTATCTAATTTAAATTTTAACAAATTAATTTCATTTTTTGAATCACCATTTCTAAATTACTATATAGTTAACTTTTGAGATTTTTCTAAAAAGGTTGATTTTTTTTTAAATAGTGATTAATACTGATTTTGTTGTTGAAAATTGTACTTCCCTTCACGCATTTAAATTTTCAAATTATATTTTTGATGAGTTATAAAATTTCATTAGTTTATTTTGATTTAAAACGCTCCAAATATGTCTTTTTAAATGAATTTTACAGTTCAATTTAGTGTAAAACATTTTCACATTATAAATGAAATTTTTATAAAAAAACTTTTTTTCATCAAGTTTTTTTTATTTTATTTTCAATTAAATACCTCAAATAATATGAATTGAATATTTAATACAATATTTAATATTTTTAATTGGTAAGCCCAAATTTATTAAATGGGTTTTATATATTTTTGTTCAAGGTTAATAGTAGCAGTAGTAATTTTGTTTAAAGTAAAGGGTTAACCAGGTAATTAAAGATGAAAATAAAATGATACAGACTATAAAATAACCTTAACACTTGACTAAATTTTATGCGATACATATATATCATCCAGATTAATTCAAAGGTTGAATATATGGCCATTTCCTATCATTTTATGTGATTATGACCATTATAAAGTTTTATTTAGAATGGTGAAAAAAGTTACACTCTTGTTTTAAATATCTATATTAATTTAACATGGGAATAAATAGGGGATGTGTTCATTTATAAATATTATATTTCAATATAAATGATTTATATTAACTGTAGTAATTAATTTTTTATTTTTAGACATAAAATATTTACCTTAAATTATTACACAATGCTAAAATGTTATTCAATTAATGGAAAAATAAAATAAACGACATTAAAAATATTAAATTTAATATAATTTTAAATAATTAATGTTACAAATAAAATTTCTAGATAAATTTAATATGTTAGGGTGTAATAAAATATTTGGTTGAAATTTCATTTCTTTTATTGATAATTTTTATATCAATATAATGAATAGTTCTAAAAATCGATATTAATGGTATTTTATAGTTCATGTTATTTTTTAAAATGAAATGAAATTACTAAAAAATCATATATTTATAAAATTGATTATTATATGGTTTTTAATATAAACCATAGTATCTTTATGTGACATTTTCCAATTTATAGTAATGATTTTGACCCTTAATGATTAAAAAAACATTATTGTCACTATACGTGTGAAAGGGGGTTAACACAAAATTGAAATAAAATGAAAAAGCTATAAATATAACCCATACAAATACAAAATTAATTGGATGTGATTTTGTTGAATCATCCTCATATTAAATTTGAATATAATCTTATTTATCCATTTTATTATAGAAATTATTTTATTTTAATTTAATATTTTATAAAATTCCATGAGTTCCCCTCCACTATCTTATGAAATGTCACGTTTTATTCTCATTTAATAACACCTAAAAACATTTGGATCATCTTTGATATAATAAAATATCTTCTTTAAATCCATTCTCATGTCCTAGAGTCTTTGGTTTCATCACAAAACTAACCTAGAAAAAATGATTTTTGTAAATATTATGATATGTTTTGAAAAGATGTATCATTCATAACAGATTGGTTTTTTATTTCATCTTTAAAATCCATAAAATAATATTTAATAGCGGTGAAACAATAAAACCAATATCTATAATATACTTTTTTCTATTAACAAAAAATCAGTATATGGCTCCTCCTTCATAAAATGGGAAATGAAACCATCGTTTATGTGTGTGGAGGACTACACCCTCGTGAAGTGATGTAATTAATTTTCTTTCACCATCTTTCATGCATGGTAATAATTATGTAATTAATATATATATATATATAATCATGACATATTTTTCATTCATAAAAGATAATATATTATTTAATTTCATACCTTTCCATTCACTGAGAAATGATAATGACGTTCATGCATACATATAGACTATTATATCCCCAAAGTGATGTGATTTAGATTTTATAATTACATAACATAGTTAATATATATATATATATATATATGTGTGTGTGTGTGTGTATGTGTGTGTGTGTTTAAATAAATAATATTTTATTTATGATATAATTATAATACTGGAATGATAAAAATAAAACTTATCTTCTTTCCATAATATTTACTGAAAATTTGAAACATTACTCAGGTGTAAGTATGACCTACTGCCTCCATAATTTTAATGTAGTTAATTTTCAAAATCTTCATTCATGTTTTTTTAAGTATAATTAATGTATTAAAATGATAATTATTTCATTACTATTTTTCTAGGGATAATAAAATAATTACCTCTTCGATAATAGCTAACCTACCAATGTTATTTTGGACATATGAACTGAATATCATCAAAACACAAAACATAAAATTAACTTTTTTATTACTTTTATATTAAATTTTGATAAGTAATATTAATAAAATAATGAGATTGAAAAATGTTCTCAAAAAAGTAATTAATTAATATGAGTTTATTTTTTAGGAATATAAAAACATGTGTGGAGAGTCAAACTCGTGGAAAGGTGCACTTTACCTTAAAAACTCATTTTAAATGTTATAAAGATTCACGTTAAAAATAATTATAATACTTTTCCATATTTCTAAAATTACTTCATGAATGTATTTTATATGGATATAAAATAGCTATAAAGATAATTTTATGACGTTTTAATTCAAAGTTTTTCAAAAAAGAATCGTTTTTTATGAAATTTTTTAACATCTATTAAAAAAAGTCACAATGAATGATCTATTTTAATATACCTAATGACGTAGACATTTCTTACCACCATAACCATTGTTTTTTTTCTTCCGTTATAAGATTTCATGTTTTCATATAATAAAAACATCATTTCCCATTCTTCTTATATTTTAGTATTACAAATTATTTTTTAAGAGAAATTGGTATTTTGATATCCAAAATTGTTTTAAACAGTGGTTTAAAGGAGTTTTAACTTTTTTTATTCATGATATTGTCCCTATAAATTGTTTAAAAAGGTTTGATCCCTATTATATCTCATGGGTGAGAAAGATAGAGTACATAAAATGGTTTTATCCTCATTATATCTCACGAATGGTCCCAATATAGGTTATATAATGGGTGTGAATAGATAGATATTCAATTAATAGGGCTATCATTATGTTCCCTAAAAAATTATATTTGAAGTTTATTGTATCATTAATCCAATTAAATGGATTTTGTAAGGATTCCAATATGATGATGTCCTGTTGAATATAAGTGGATTTTATATTCTTTATAAGAAGATTTTATAGAAATATTTTTATTTCAAAATGTATGATAATACTATATTTTATGAAAAAATGATGATCATTTTGGATAAAAATTTATGATTGTAAGAAAATAATTTTCATGGGTTTTCTTGTGTTTCACTAGAATAATAGATTTCATATTTTTTATTTCCCTTACTAATATTATTTTTCTTATACCATGTTTTTAAAAAACATAGAGATTTAATGATGATTCGGGACATGGATAGTGTCAAGATTAAATTTGTGAAGATATGTCATGAGAAGGAAAAATTTTCGTTTTTACTTTTTTTATAGTAAAATTGATACTGAGTATAGGTTATACTTTTTAATATATTTGATTTTAAATTTATAGTTATGAACTAAATATCAAACACTCTAAACAAAAAGATCCCCAACAATCCATGTATGTGGATTATAGTTTAATGTCATTAGAATATGAAATTTTTAAGGTGGTGTCTCTTACACAATAATTTAGATGGCTCGTTACCAATCCATTAGTGTAAAAAAGTTAATAAAATCATTTTTATAGGATAAATTTAGAGGAAAAAATACATTAGACTAGATTTATCAAGGAAAATTATATATAAGTTTAGTGTCATTCCCCAACACATCAAAGTAGCTTATAGTCGATATAAAATTTATACTAACAATTATCAGTAAGATCAGTTGTTAAATGTTAGTGAAAAGGTGTTACTATGAATATTTACATGGAATATGGTTACTATATTTGGAAATAAAGGGATTTATAACCTAGTTTATATTGGGAACATAAAAATTCCTAATTGTATCAGAGTGGTTTCTTATCACTTGGTGCCTTTATTGAATCTCTCTCAAGTACAAAATGTATTCTATGTATCTCTCATGAGGAATAACACAATGTATACTTCACATGTACAAAACATAGATCTTATACCACTAGATCACTATATCTCTTATAAGGAAACAATTATAGTGATTCTTCTTTTTAGAGAGAATTTTATGTGGTGAAAGACCACTCTAATGGTTAGAGTTTTTTGGAAAAACCATAAATTTGATGAAGTTACAAGGGAACCTGAGGATGTGATGAGGCAAAAGTAACAACAGTTTTTTATTAGAGTGATGAAATTTCATTTTTGAAATTATTATAATGGGTATAATATAACACTTAATTATTTTATGAAATATTCCTCTTTAAATGAATTTTATTTAATTGATTGCTTTATTTACCCTCAACAAAGAGAATAAAAGGACCATTTCATACTATGAAAGTATTTTTATTTAATGTATCGATTATTTCCTTGTAATTGGATTTCATGGTATGAATATGGCCTATTATATTATAAAAATATAAATTAATACTTGTATAAAATGAATTAGTAGGTCATAAATTAAAATAAAATCATTTGAATGTAAAAATAGATGTATTCTGAAAAAATATTTCATGCACTCAATTTGTTTTTATCGAAGTGAATTAAATTCATAAATACTTATGAAATAATTTAATGAAATTTTGAAACAAAATATTATGTAAAATATTTAGACATGCATCTAATAGATTTTTCTTTGAATGGAATGAAGGTAAACTCTGTTTTATTGTTTAAAATGAATGTTTTTCTTAATATTTTTGTTATGTTTTGTGAACTTATTTTGAAATGAATTTATTTTAGTTATATAAATTGAATATTTTAAAATGACTTCAATATTTTGAATAAAAATAACTAATATAAAGTAGTAGTTTCAATATAACCTTTTCATAATGAATAGTGAAAAGCTAAAAAATTTGTTCCCATGATTAGGGTTATAACAGGTTTACCATGGGGGATAAACTAAAAGATAAGGGTACAATTCCATCATCAAATTATATAAATCTTATTATTTCAATTTATATGCCTTTATATTATTCAAAATTTTATTTAATATCCATTTTGTTCTACTATCAAACGAAAGAGACCATATATTATGTAATTTTATTATGTAGTTTCATGTGTGTCCCACCCCCAGAAAATTTCATCCTTATGTATCATACAATAACAACAAAAATATCTTCCTAAATTCATTTCCTTATTTACTTACCTTTTCTTTTAAACCTAAGAACATCCTAATAAGGTGTTAACTATAATATGAAGGACGTCTCCCAAATAACTGGTAATCATCTTACCCAACACTTTAAAGGTTTATATATTATTTTAATTACTAAAAATATATTTTATACATCTAAAAAAATTACTCCATAATGATAGATAAATAGAGATATTATTAATATTATTATTGAAGAATCATTTTCCACCTCATCTCTGTCATATGTGAAAACAAAGTATCGTTTGTGAGTACATGTGGACTACTACCTCCATGAAGTGAAGTGATTTATTTTCCATCACCATCAATAATGGTATGATATTATGATGTAATTAAATTTTATATAAAGTATTTATGATATAATTATTCATATATATTTATAATATATTTTATACCTTTTTACTATTCCATCACATAAAAAAAATATAATGTCGCTTGGGTTTACGTATGGACTACCACCTCCATAAAGAAATTTGATTGATTTATCAATTTTTATTTACATAGATGATAATAATAATAGATTTATGAATAAATAGTATATTTACTATATAATTATGATTTTTTGTTATTGAATTATTATTTACTTTTTTTTCAGTATATCTATCAAAAATTTATAACAACGCGTGTATGTATGTATATATTTCTATCTCTATGAAGATATGTAGTTCATTTTTATCACCGAATTGAATGAATGGTTATAAAAGTGTATATAATTGAAAAATATTGTAATTATTTATTTATTATTATTATAATTGTTTTGAAAATATGACCATGTTTCAAGTACTATAAATATCAAACTGCCACATACCTGAAAAATATACTATTTTTCATCCAAATGATCATTTTAAAGATGAAATTGTTAATAAAACGAAATTTGTAAATTATAATGAAATTATACATAGTATTTTATATGTCAATATGGTACTATAATAGATTTATAATAAATATATACTTATTATATATTATTTTTGAACATGTATGAAATAATACGGAACTTAAGGTAAGGGATTTATTTTTGAATCTCATTTCTTTTTAGGATTATTTATACCAAATTTCCATTTCTTGAAATTTTATAGATATTACACTTTAAACCCCATACATTTTGTTATATTACATTTCTTCATATAATATTTATGTATTATCACCATTTTCCTCTCTTTAATACACATAGAGATTAATTAAATAATTTTATTTAAAAAACATATACAATATTTTCTTTTTGGTCTATGAACATTTTTTTCCATGACTATGTTATTTAAAATATTTTTAAAAATATACTTTTATAAAAAAATGATGTTTTAAAAAAAATTTGGCTATATTTTATCTAATTTTCAATTTTATAAAAGTAACATTGTAAAAAAATAATGATTTTTTATAAAAAAAATGTTAAATGAATATTATTAAATATATTTACAATGCAAATGGATTTTCATATAGTTATCAATATTATATGAACCAAGGATTGAATTTTATTTTCCCATTATTATATTAAACAAAATAATTCTTAACAAAAAACATTGAATTTTAAAGTGATTTATTTTTAAAATAAAATGATATTTTTATCATGCTTTCAAAGAATTGTTGAATTTTATTTTAAATTTTTTTTTAATATTTGTCAAAATAATTTGATGAATTTTATACCACACTGGGATGTGACCTTTTGATACCATCTACAATATTTATTTGTATGTCTAATGATTTAATGATTAAATGATGCTACTGTGAAACCCTTTTCTTTCTCATTGTTTAATACATTTATTTTGAATTCATTATGAAACTAGTTTCCTTTCCATGGGTTATTCTATGATAAAATGATGGAATTTTTATGAAACTTTTTTTCTTACCCCAAGTTATGATGTAATTAATTGATGAATTTTTTTTTGATCTTACATCACACATATGTATGGTTTTTATTATGTGATGGGTGGGCCTATTAAATCCATCAAATGCATTGGGTAATGTGATATAGATATCTCATGAGATAATGATGATAATCATGGACATTATTTTGAATATATATGTTCTCATTTTTATGTGTGAGTATGTTTATTAATAGTTATGATCTTAATAATGTGGTTGATATGATTTTTAACAATTATGTTCACATTTTGATGTGTGAGTCTTATTGATTAAAACTGTGTTACTAATGTTATGAAGTCACATGATTACAAATAGGTATGTTCACAAGATTATGAATTCATATGATTATGATTTTAAGTGTCTATTATATTACTCTTGAATGATGATTACCACATTGATTCCCATATTAGTCTTCTTTATAGATATGACTTTATTTTGTATTTTATGATATAATATTTTTTATATATGAATATTTTTCATTGAAAACTTTCAATTTAGTATGTTACCATAACCTTATGACCATGTTATGATCTCATAAGATTAATATCTACCATGTTTTCCCTCACATGGAATATGATATCATACTTTCTTGTTTCTTCCATCACCGATTCTTAATGGGGGTTTTATATATGATATATCTGTAAGGTAAATAATATGAAGATATTTGTGGGAGATATTGAAGATCTTTAATGAAATAAATTGATTTTTTAAATAGTCTCTAAAGATAGTAATATATTAAGGTCCTCATGGTTTTAAATTTTTTTAATGAATTGAATATTTATATTAAATTATGTAATATTTATACACATTACACTTTTTTAACCTCTTGTAGAGTACTCATACAATAATATTTCCCACTCAAGCATCCAAACGGTACCATATGAGTTTCTATATGGGATGAGATTCATATTTATGAAATAATGGGATGATGTTTGTGAGAGGAAGCAATTGGGAACTGATATTATTTAAGAAATTATATATATGATTCAAACCATTCAATGACATAATAAAGTAGTAGAAAGTAGATAGAATATTTATGTTAACAATCATTGGTTAAATCATAAGTGTGAAGTAAGAGACAATGATTTCCCTATAATATCATTATGGAATAGAGTTTTCAGATTTTATAATTCGGTAAAATTTATCACTAGAGACATCAGTTCCTTTATGATTCATGATTTCATAGGGATTTTATCTTATCACCTTTTATATCCACTAAACCTCTCATAGTTTCTTGATGTGTTTAATGTATCACTTTTGAGTAACTATATACTAAATCCATCAAATGTAAAAACCTTAGAGGTTGTACAATCGGAAAATAATCTCTTTTATTAATAAAAATGGAAGAACTTTTTATTTATATGAAATATTATTTTCAAATAAATTTAAATTCTTTAATATTTTACGTTACATGCAACATAGAATTATAAAGAACCACAATATACTATAAATATTATTATTTAAACACAACCATTATAACATATCCATTACACAAGGAGACAAGAAAATTAATAACCAAATTTTGAAAAATTATTATAATGGTTTTATATAAACAAGATAAATTTATAGATAATTACATAATTTTTAGTAATGTCTTTATAAGATTCAAAAATAAAATTTCCCTAAGAAAATAATTTTAATGATTTTTTTGGAACAAATAATAAAAATAACTTTTTTACACTTATAGAAAAATTATTTTAAAATTTTGCCTTCAGTTTTGGAATCAAAATATTAAAATTCTTTAGGAGTTATTTTTTAAATTTTTCTGAAAATAGAAATATTTCGATTATTAATGAAAAATATAAATTTTTATTAAAACTCATCTTTCTTCATAAGGTTTTAAAAATAATATTTTTAAATATGGTTTTAAAGTATAGTTAGTTAGGTTATATTATTATTAATCTAATTTATCTAATTTTAATCAATACGCTATCAAATTTTGATATATAACTTTTTTATACTTATGAAAACGTTTTACATCAAAAATAAATTTTTCATCTTTTAAGCGAGGTTTTTTTAATTAAATTATACTAATTATTTGAATTTAATTGGGTAAAATGAATTATATATTTCTAATCATAATAATTAAAATTATATAATAATTTCAACCTGTTTTTTTGATATAATGACAAGTTAAAAGTGTACAAATTAATTACCGCGATAATGGTTAAAACGGGTTTACCGATGTGTTAAACAAAATGGATAAATATTAAAATTACCTAAAACTTGTATAATATAAATTTTATAGAAATATTAAGACCTTATATCATCCATGATTCAATAATGGTTTATTTTTGTGCCTTTTATCATGTGTAATACGTGGGTATATTTTATTCTTTTCAAAACATCCATGTGTGTCCTCTCCCCCACTTATAAAAAGGCACCCCTCTCTTCTCCTATTCACTCTTCCATTAAATTTTATATTATATAAAATATCCAAAAAATTAACTTAAATACATCAATCCCCACATACTATTGGCCCTAGTTTTATTTTTAAACCTAATAAATATGGATTATGGGTAAAGCATAAATAGGTCGTCTGAAAAGATGTTATCATTTATGACTAATCATTTTTGTTTTATTTATTCTTCCACCACCTTCAAATATTATTCAAATATGATGATTAAATAAAATTATTATATTGCATATAATTATATGTTATTTTTTAATGAAATAACCTATATATACACCCTATTTCATAAAATGGGAAAAGATTTTTTTTTCAATTATGTGTACGATATATTATACCCATGTGAACTGATGTAATTTATTTTCCATAACAATCTATTATGGAAGGATATTATGATTTATTTAATTTAATTATATGATATTTCTCTAAAAAATTTACTTTTAGAATTACAATATCACTTATATCATCTTACCTTCAAATATTTTGAAAAATTATTACATCGCTTGTGCGTACATGTGGACTACCACCTCCACAAACTGACGTGATATGTTTTCAATTATATTTTTACATGGATTTTAATATAGATAAAATTAATGAAAATATATTAAAATTAATATATAAATTTGATATAATATTTTTTTTACTTTCATTCCATCTGTTGAAAATGGAAACAACATTCATTCATACATATCATTTATCATCTCTATAACCAATGTAATTCTTTTTTTAATATCTAACTTTTATGTATGAATATAAATTTTTTCATAATGAATATATATCATATTTATTTCATGATTAAAATTTTAAATATTATTTAACCATTATCCAAGTACAAGGATAAAAACTAAAATATACATGAAAAAACGAAGCAGTTATCAACCAGAACAATGATTTTGAAAATTATTTTTTAATAAAATTGTGATAAAATCTTATAATAAAATATTATATGGAATTATATATATTGTTATGTTTATATAATAGTTTTATTGTAAAATTATATTTATTATACATGAGTTTTTAATGTGTACCACGACATTTGATATTTGAGGCAAGGGCATTTCATCAAATTTTTATTTATGTGAGACACATTTTGAATTCACCACTTATTTATTTTATATAGTTTATATACCACCCATGAATGTATTTTATGATTCTTAAATGATAGTTTAAACGAAATTTATGTTATATGATCCTTCATCAATAATTGATCAAGAGTCGCCATCATCCCAGTTTGGACACTTTATCAATAGGGTGTCAATGAATCTCACTTTTCTCCATCCACTATGATGTTATAGGGTTACGAAAAGAATGATTAAGAACTTATAAATGAGATCACACTCAGAACATAGTTTGGAGATCAGGTTTCTAACTTAGATTTTATGGTAGTTTGACAGGACTCATCTTTAAATGTTCTTCTGGGAAGACCTTGGCTACATCAGCATATGGTCATTATTTCATCATACCACTACTGCCTCAAATATTCTATCAATTTTCAAATTGGAACATTGTATGGTGAAAAGGAACTGCTAAAATTTTGTGAAACAAAATAAATTGATATAGGATTTTATCAAATTAGAGGAAAAAATTCCACAGATGATGATATTACTCGAATCAATGCCTCAAATGAATTGGAGATGATCCATGTTAACCCTTTCATGAAACTCAGTTAAGATTACGTGCATCTTATTAATCAAATATAAAAGGTGGGACATAATTAAAATTTTTAGTCAATTTCTTCTATAATGTTAATCATTCCAGTTCAACCAAATAGGGCTAAAGAAGTTATCAACCCTCTAAATGATAATGAAATCTTGAATGAAAATGTCTTCATTTTTTCCCAACAATTCAATGGAGCCCAGTTTTATCAACCGAACTAGAATAAGCTATTTTTACAATAGGATAATGTTAAGAGACTCGTTCTCCGTCCCTCGTTTCCCATTCAGAACTCCAATAAGGTTGTATAGTATCAAGTGAGCCCAAAATTATTATCTTATCTTTTGTATTTCAAAATGGTGACTCCCATCTTCCCTCTGAGAAACTTGTTTTATTATATCCTCTCCATGAAGAAGCACAAGCAGTGAAGCCTAAGGAAAAGGATTAAGAATGAAGATACCAGGGACTCCCTCTAGTATTTTAGGATGGAACCTACACAATTGTGGGAGAATTCAGAGAAATAAATTTGGGTATAGAGGAAGATCCATGACCCACTCTAATTAGTGTGTCATTGATCCTGAAGTATATTTTTTATAAATATCCTTCCTAAAGATAAAACATGATGTTTTTTCTTATATTTACACCAAGATGTTGGGCCTTGACCTTGAGGTGTCCACCAATCACTTGGGTTTTCCAAAAAATCAGAGGATTTACAAGTAAGAAACTACGTAGATGCACTTGAATCATGCCCCCAATATTGAGGTTGAAGTGGAAAAAGACATCAAGGATGACCTGATTCGAGAGGTGAAGTGCCCTAAATAGATTGTAAAAAATTTCCCTATGAAAAAGAGAAATGGGAAAATCATATATTTCATTGATTTCAGATATCTGAACTTGAATTGTCCTAAATGCGACTTCTCGGTTCCAATCCCCGAACTCTTGATGAATGAAACCACCCAATAACAACCCCTTTATTTCATGGATAGATACTTTGGGTACAATAAATTAAAGATGACCCGATAATATGAATAATACATAGCCTATAGAGCCCTTCGAGAGTTATTCTACTATCCGGTAATTCCCATTGTCTTGAAATACACTGGTGCCACGTACCAATGTCATATGCATCACATATTGAAAATCATCTTGGGAATGTTTTTCAAATTCTATGTTGATGATATAGTAGTGAAATGCTAGAAACATTTTGACCACCTATCTTAATTAGAGACCCTATTCAACAAGATTTAACAAAATAATCTGAAGTTGAACCCCTTGAAATGTGCTTTCGGTGTAACCTCAAGAAAATATCTCAGCTTCATCGTACTCCATCATGGAATCGTTGTTCATCCTAAGAATACTAAATCTATAATTGTCATGTCACCTTCCCAAAAATAGAATGAGTTTAGAGTAATTGAATGAAATATTTCCTATAATTATCTCATCATAGAAAATATCATATGCATGTTTCTACTCTTCACCAAATTGATGAATTAGGGAGACACATATCAATGAACCAATTATTGTCAATAATCATTTAAAGTGCTCAAGAAATACCTTTTGAGGCCACCTGTATTAATTCCACATATTTTAGTAAAACCATTCATTCTACATGTGACAACATTATAATGATCATTAAGTGCTTTCCTTGCGCAAAATAATTATGTTGGTACTAAAAACTACCTTTACCATCTCAGTAAAACCATACTTGACTTAGAGACTCCATATTCATATATTTAGAAGATGTGTATATTATTAATGTTCATAGTTTCGAAGTTGGGTCCAGAACTGAATCACCATGATATTCACTTGGTTTCTCGCAATAAACCACTAAATTTTATCCTCAGTCGTCCTTTACAAACAGGATGTCCAAGACTATGGGAAGTTATTTTGTAGTCATTCGAAAAACAGTTTCTTCCTCAGAAAGCAGGGAAAGGCCAGGCCTTGTAATACTTCCATACTAAGCACCCATCCCCAGAAAAGAATTCATTAAATACTAAACTTTCTGATGATGAAATATTCTATATTAAAGACAAATCCCGAACATGGGAAATGTATTTTTATGGTGCTTCCAGAAGTGAAATGGGGAAAATAATGGAATACCCTAAGATCAAAAAATTCGGGTTAGGAATCATTCTTATCTCTCTAGATAAGGTAGTGTTTACATAATTCATCATGTTATCAAAAGGTGGTACCAATAATGAGGTAGAATAGCAGGATTTCATTACAGGTCTAGAATTGGCACTCTAATTACCGATGAACCACCTAGATGTGAAGGGTCATTCAGAATTGATAATCAAACTAATAAATGGGGATCATTCCATTAGAAAAGAGAATCTAATTTCCCTTTGTGATTATATATGTTGTTTAATGACAGAATTCTCCCTCAGTTCCAATATTTACTCAAATCCTTTGATCATAGAATGCACAGGCAGATGCATTGTCAAATGCAACTACATATTTAGTAGATGAAAATTGGGATGAAATAATCATTTGTATTTCCCATTGTCAAATGGTATCGCCTTTTTTCTGATTAGAATAGATGATGTTTATGAAATTAGTCCCATTATTGATCCATATGGTCCAACTATGATGTGTATTACACCCATATAAAAATATCACTTAGATAGAGTAATTCCACCGGACAGGGTTGCAAGAGAGCAGATTCGGCAATCAACGACTAATTTCACTCTTTTTGATAGACCAAATAACTAGAAATTCCTATAAAAGTGAGGTCTTAATGGATTCCTTATCAGATGTGTTTATGGAAAAGAAAATCTAGCTATAATCAAAGAAGTAAATGAAAGATCCTGTGGTTCCCACTAATCTGGATATAGTCTTTCTAGTCAAATTTAAAAAATTGGATACAAGTATCCTTCAATGAAGAAGTATTGCATAGAATTCACTATGAAGTGTCATCCCTACCAAGTGCATGCCAATTTCATACATCAACCTCTTGAGCTACTACATACATCTAAAAACTCCTAATCATTTTCCACATGGGGAATGGATGTTGTTGGACCATATCCTCCAACTATGGCTAAGCAGTTCAAGTACATCCATACTTCCACCAACTTCTTCTCTAAATGGGATGAGGAAATACCTCTCATAGAATTCAGGGCCACAATTATTTTTATCTTTGTAAAATATAATATCATCACCATATTTGGTGTCCCTCGTTCCATATTGATGGATAATGTCTCCAAATATTTGTTCTCCTAAGGTGGAGAAGCTAAATTAGTAATACAATATCAAATACAATTATTCATCTCACTATCATGTTGCATTAAAAGGATAGATAAAGGCTTCTAAAAAGACCATGTCAAACATACTCCATAAAATAGTGAATAAAGATAATGAATCTTGGACTGATAAGCTTCTATATTCATTATGGTATTATTAGAATATATCTCATTTTGCAACACAGAAAACCTCATACTCATTGGTGTGTGCAATAGAAGCAGTATTTCTAATTGAGGATCAGTTTCCATCACTTCGTATTTCCATTTCTAAACAGTTATTCAAAGATGAGAAATCCAATAAATGGTTTTATGAGTTAGAGAGAGTGGATGAAAATAGAATGAATACCCTAAATCACATGTAAGTCTATCAGAATTGGATAGTGAGAGATTTTAACAAGATGGTTTGCTCTCAATAATTCCTCTAAGGAGAATTTATATTGGTCTTTAGGAATTTGATGATATCAGGAATGAAACCTTTGAATATTGATCCGTAGTGGTATAGACCTTACTCCATACATAAGTTCCACTCTAATGGAGCTAATTATTTAATCTCAATGGATAGATAACCCACTACAACTCCAACCAATGCAATGTTTCTGAAGAATTACTATGTGTAATCACACAAATTTCATCTTAGTTATATGATGTTAAACATTGTATCACCATATGTCTCCATGTTTCACAACATTAAACTTCATAGCATCATCATCCTTATTGCGTGATGATGAACTACACAACATGTGTTCATCACTGCAAGATGTTAAACTTCATAGCACTAGTTTTCCTCACCACATTACATTAAACTATATGGTTTACATCTACCATATTTGAAATTAAGGAATACCTCAAGATACCATGAGTAGATAATCATTGTGGTCACTCACAAGATGAGAATATTCTATGCATAAACCTCACTCACCTCATTGTAACTCCCTTGTTGTACTTAAGCCCCATTTCTCCATGTTTTTAGATCATACATACATGTGGAATAACTATCAAGGACTGTGTGTGTCTTTATTCATTCCCCAACAAGATATGTAGTGACACCTGGGTCTTATCCCTTGGTCCAGCCACAATGTTTCTTTCACATCAAGTGACCCACATCCTTTCCCATGATGATAAATTACATGTTTCATCAAGAGCTGCATATATCATGATTCTCATTCTAATGAGATATGTAGTGATTTCTATATCCCGAATTATGGTCCCTACTACAACCATAAAAGATAAAATTATCCTTTTCCCTCTGTGTGAACTAGATATATACTGGTAACTTCTACAGAACATATGGATTGATTCTCAAAACATTTTTTTCTTAATCCCAATCATTATTCTAGAAAATATTTGAAAAATATTAAAACCCCCTTCCTCACATCAAACCTTAGTTGATGTGGGGAACCATATTCAAGAACTACGTGTTCCTTGATTCTCATCCTATTGTGGTATATAGTTATTCTCGGATCTCCAATCCTGGGTCCATCCATTATTTAAAAAATTATTCCCCACTCCCTTTGTATGGATCATACATGCATGCTAAACTTTATTGAGAAATACATGTGGCTTGACTCTTTCCCCAACAAGATACATAGTGATGCCCGGATCTCTTATCTTGGATCCATTACGATTTTTGAAAAGAAAATCCCCATTTGTTTTTCCTCATGCATGAACTAGATGTGCACAAGAATCCTTTCCAAGACTTATTCATTGATTATAATTACAGTTTGATTTGTGTAAACACTTATACGTAATGATTTTAACCCAACCATTAGTCTATAAGTTATCAACATTCCCATTGCCTGCATCAAATTTTGATTTTTTTGGGGAACAACTTTCAAGAACTACGTGTGACTTGATTCTCATTCATATGAGTTATGTAGTGATGCCTAGATCGCCAATGTTGGGTCCATACATGAATAAAAAAATGTCACTTTACTTCATATTCATGAATCAGATTTTCATAGGGAGCCTATAAAGTACTGCGTAAGGATTGATTATCATCACAATGATATACCTAGCAATGCTCGGGCCTACACCTTGGTTCAGCCAAAATGTTCTTATCCTTTCATGTTGGTTTATCTTGTCCTTACTACATGATGTTAAACTGTAAGGAATCTCAAGAAATATATGTTTTTATATTCTCATTCATATGAGATAAGTAGTGACTCCCAAATTTTCCATACCAGGATCAGCCAGAGAAAAATGCAGAAAAGTACCCTACTCTATCGTGTATGAGTCACATCTATAGGGGAGATACAATTCGAGTACTCACTTTACACATGAACCCAAAACTATTAGAACTATGTTTATATTTATTCTCATCCCATAAAGATACACGGTGATGATCATATTTTACGCCTTGTCCTAGCCATAATATTCATTTTCACGTCGGAATGACCCACGTCCTTTCCGTATGATATTAAACTGCACAGCCAATGTCATCACTACATGACTTCAAACTTCATGGAACCTCTAGACCTACATGTGTCTTTATTCTCATCCCATTGATATACATAGTGAATCCTAGTCCTTAAGCCTTATCCCAATCCATATGGTAAAAAATTTCTCTATATCCGGCATAAAATCAAAAAAATCTATGCATGAGAATTTATTTTGGGCCCACTCTTTAGAGAACCCATTGATGAAAAAAGTTATACCCCCCATCAACATATGAGTCAAATATGAGCATGGGACTCGAAATTCATGTCCAGTATCGGTTCAATGCTTCCTTTATGCATTGATCAATGCCCCATTTTGCATGGAATAATTCTAATCTTAAATACATATTGATATTCATAACCATTTTTTGGATTTTGGTGGAGGAATGTCTAAAAACTAAGATCTCATTTTCCTAACCATACAATACACACCCCTATTGGCCTAGAATAAATTACCCCCATAATGGGAATGTTAGCCAAAGGATTATATTGTATGACTATAAATTATGTTCCCTAGTTTTTCTTGCATAAAACAGCTCCCATAAGAGGTTTTTCAAGCATTGGAAACATCATTCTTAAGAGAAGCCTCTTCTTCCCAATTATGATATTGATGATGGTATTATAGAACCATAAATTTTAATTCAATAGTCATTCTCTATATATTTTTCCTATTTCCTTTCACCTAACATGAAAGTCTCTAATACCATGGTTTACATTTTCCCTCATTCTATGTTCAAATCATAGAATAATAATCTTGAGCAATTTGACCACATATCATCCATCATTTCCATAATATCATGGTCCTAGTTGTATGACGTAAACTACATGAACTATACTTCTTAAGAATTGGTCATACCTTCATAGAGCATCAATTCCCCTCAATTATTTGGAAATCATGACTTGGAATACCTCTTCTATATTCATTCACTTTTCTCTACAACCCAAACTGATTGCTTGGGAAAATATTAATATCAATTAACTTATATTGGATTTAAACGATAGAATTTCATAATTATTGAGAGATTTTTTTCCTGAACATACAGTACATGCCCCATTTTTCCTTGCATAAGTTTCCCACATAACATGTCTATCATCTAAATGGTGCCACTATCGACTATGTAGTTTGTTCCCCAATTGGCCTTGCATAAAATGTCCCCTATAAATGGGTTATCAATTAGTGTTATCTTATTTATCAGGAGAGACCACTTTTAATATTATAATCCCTTTTCCCATAGAATCATATGGAACCATAAACCCCCAAATCACATCTTACAATTTTCTCCTTTCATACCTGAACATGGTAGCACAGTTCCAAATAAATTACCAAGAATGTTAGAATCATAAAACTTTTCGGTCAAACATAAATAACATAAATTATATCCCCCCTAATTTCCTTAATACACAACTTTAAACTGGATAGGATAATGTCTCTACTGCATAAATTTAAATTTCACAACATAATGTACTAGCTTCATGACTTTCAACTGCACCTCATAATTTCATTGTTTCATGATATTAAACTTCATTATAACTTCATCCTTTGTAAAAAAAGAATCTCTATCCCATTAACATTTTTTATCTTAAAAAAATTACCCTCTTTCACACATAAAATTCATGTAGGAGTGATTTACCATTTGTGTCTTGTGCCGACACAAGTATTCCTTTCATTTTCATACATCTTGCCTTGGAAAAGCCACCCTCTATGGTATTGAGACTTCCAAATCATAAACTTCTTTTGTTCATCAGTAACAGAATATTGGAATTACTAGGAACTTATTTACCTAAATATTCATTATGTTCCCTAGTTTTCCTTGAATAATTTATTCATATAACGGGCCTATCAGCCTAAGGATACCACAAATTGACTATGTAGTACATGCGCCAATTGTCCTTGCACAAAACATCCCTTATAATGGGATTTTCAACCAGGGGTAACATTGTTCTTAGGAGATACATTTTCAATTTTCTAATATCACATTTTTTATTTTTAAATCACAAAATTGTCTCATGATTCCTCTTGATATTATCAAAATAATATCGAATCATTCTTATCAATCAGGTCATGTTTGAGTTATAATCTCCAAATTCAGGGTAAAAACTATGATACCTAAAACTCTATCTTTATTTTTCCAACATGCATGAATTTAAACAACCCAAAAATGAGAAACAGTACATACTAGGTTGAAACCCTACAAAGGGAACCCTGGACAAAATTCGAGTCTCATCTCACTCGACCTACACTTTGTATAGTTTTGGTAATATCAAGCAATGAAAAGTTCAAAGGAACAAATATTGGAAGGATGAATGATCAAGGAGGATAGCCTATGTGAATTATAAGACACACCCACTATGTATCTCTCATATTCATCTTTGGAAAATGTTATGGAGATGATACAAAAGACACAATGTTTGTAGATTTTTCCACATAACCCGAGTAATAATCAAACGATACTCACTAGACCCCTTTGTTTAGGTAAAAGTTAATGATCCCCCATCCCTATCGTTGTAATTATGGTTCGTTGATATGAATGTGTAATGATATGGAATTTGGTTGTAATGATATGATTATAATAGGAATGTAGGGATGAAAACATATATGATCGTAGAAAAATCATTTTTGAAGAAAATCATAGGAACATCCACCAAATGGAGCCTCTATATCATATATTACAGGAGGCCTTCAACATAACTCTTAATCTATTGAAAATCCCGTTGATCCTCACCATCATCTTATTGAATCTGATCCATTCGACCATCATCCACCTCCACATCCTGATGAAGTGCTTCTGTGGAGGATGCAATGTTACTTTCCCATTTTATTTGAGCTACTATTAATGAACACTGGAGTCATTTGATTTATTCCTAATTTTTGTCTAATTATTTATGAATACAATACACTTCAATGGATACTCAATGAGTTTCTATTTAAATTTTTTAAAATTTGAATTATGGTTGACCTCCTCCAAGGATAGTGAAGCTCGAAACCCGTTAAATTTCGTGAGCAGTTTAGCCTTTATAAGGTCTTAATGAATTTTATGACCTTACTTCTGTTGGAGAATGGTCCCCTTCATAGTACTGTATATTGTACAATAATCAAATCCCCTAAATCCTAACATAAAAAACAGAGTTGTAAGTCATTCAAACTGTGAATACAGGTCGTCAAGATACATCTTAGAGGTCATTTTCCAGATTATTCACCAAGTCCTGTTACGCATTAAAATGAGAGAAGCTTACAGATCTATGTCTGAATTAGAACCATTAACATAGGATAAGATGTAACATGGAATCAAGGCACTAAAATAAATTCCTTGTTATACTCCCTCCCAGACATCAGTTAGCTCACCTTATATTTCTTGTCAAGCTGATGCAAAAGCTTCACCCTCAGACCTGGATGTAGAAACTGATAATCCTAAATGATGAATCAAAATAATTTTTAGCTTAAAATGAGTATCAAGAATAAATAATGTTCAATAAATTTGGTGACATTCACCTGGTGATAGGTCTTTATCTTGAGTAGATTTATGTGAAACATTTCTAACTTTGGTAGTATGAGAGAAAGTACTTCTGGGAAAGGGGTACTCTTTTGATATTTCTGGATCACTGAAACCAATAGTTTTGGAGAACCAACAAATTTTGGATTCTTAAATAGTACCTTTTAGGGAGTGGGGGTAGAATGGATTGGGATACCCCATCTTAAAGTAATTTTCAATATTCATTATAGGTAAAGATGCATGGGATTAAATTCAATGTGAAATATCAGATAAAAAGAAGATCCAGTGTGTAAGGAAAATAAAAGAATAACAAAAATCACACCATTTTAGTTTCTATTGAATGTCATTATATGCCTTGATGGAACCTATAATATTAATTTTTTTGTTAAGATAATCAATCATTTCATATTAAATGTCTTTGTATATTGTAGCATCGTCACCATTTAGAGTGACAATGAAATGTTTCTCCCGATCCATATTGGATGTACTAACATTCCTATCCACCATATCTTCAACCTACATGACTTTTAAAGGTCATTTGTAGTTATTACCATCATCAAAACCTTTTTTAGACTACCCAATATCCTCATTTAACCATTATGGAGAAATAAGGGCATCAACATTGATTACCGCATAGCCCTCTGGTGTTGGAGAAGGATCTAAATTTTTATGAAAGTTAGAAAGTTAGAAACATCACATAGCACCCAAAAGACATGAATGTGACATTACCATGACTCTCCCCCTTCTATATAGAAGTGGGAATAGAATAAGACATGAACCTTGACACATTATCTGTCAAGGTGACAGATTCATCAACATGAGTTTTTACCACCCCCGAAGTATCCTATTTAATCCTTTGAGGACCAGTACCAGATCCCTTAATGGAGGAAAGAAAAGTGGGTTTTTAAAAAAAGATAATCATGGTCATAAATATGTATCTAGAAAGTTGTAATACTGAATAGAAGCCTGAATACTCACTTTTTCATATTTTCCAGACCAAATTTAACACTCTCTTTCTTTTCCTCTCATGAGATGGCGAGGAGACTGTACTATTATTTTTTGAAAAGGATACATGAAGTTTATATAGGGGAATTTCCCTCACCATCACCTCCATCATGGTCCTCCAACCTGAAGAAAGTTATAGAGACCTAAGGTCCCCATCCACCACCTAAATAGGGGTGCCCATAGGCCTATAATTCGACAACTCAAGCACCTTTTATTCTCCTCCTCATTCTCTTATGTTAATATAAAAAATAAATACCCTCAAGGTTAATGATTATGTATAAAATAGAATAAAGGAGAAAGAAGAAAAGAAAAATACATATGTAGTGTTAATATAAATTTCCCACTCATCCTCAGGATGAACAATTACACCATTAATTAGTCCTCGATCTAGAATAATAGATACTCACTTTGAGTATGGGGCTTGATCATCGATTTCATATATGAAATCCTATATCTCCTTGATGTAATCTATTAATTCATAAAAATTATTATTAGGATGAAAATTAGAGGGTTCTCTAATATCACCCAATTATGGAATTTGAAGGGTGACCTAGAGAAGCTCCCATGCATCACTAATACCACGAGTCATGCTTTCCCAATTATGAATTACTAAGGGTCACACATAGTTTGGATTTGATGTGGATGACTATAGAGAAAACCCAAGGCCCTCTAATTATAAAGTCTCTTCATGCCCCTTTCCTCCTTTAGAAGAATGATGTGATGAAACAGTAGCATCCTCCTGAGGATGGTAACTAGACTGCCTTGGCACTGGAGGTGTTATCTCCATAACCATAGCATACTTCGTAGACTTTGTGCGAGAATTTTTTGAAGGTTCTAGAGCCTCTGTATTGTCTTTGGTTCCAACCTTCTTTCGATGCATACAATAACCTGAAATTTTTTTGGCCTCTACCTGATATGTTCCCTTTTTCAATTCCCCCTTTGGGTATAAAGAATCCCAAACCTTGGCATATCTAATCTGCAGTTATATTAATTCCTCTGATGGAGGTAGCTTGATTTAAATGTGGGATACCTCTAGAGACATTAGGATCCAAAGTTCTTGATCTACCATTGGATGATTTTCATTCATAACATACATAGGGGGAAAGGTGCTTGATTATTGATGAAATTTAAACATAATCTAAAATATATAATAAACATAAGCCTCACAAATAATCTCACTATCAATGTGAGCTACCAACACACTGTCCCTAAATATTATCAGGTATTCCCTCTATTCATAATTATTTTCCTCACCATTATAGACAAACATTCAGGTTGGTGGGTAACTAAATAAGAAGAAACTAAAATCTCTAAGTACATTAAGTGCCTCAAGGCCTCATCATGTTTTAATTTTAGAGGATAAATCCGGGATAGTTTCTACGGAAATAAGAGAAATTGACTATCATATATATTAACTAAATTCATCCCTTATTATTACCTAAAATGTGTTACAATCCATCCCCACAAAACCTGTGATGGTCCTTATATTCTAAACAGAGCCTTCTCATTGTACAAATACAATAAATAGTGATATATTCTTCCAAAAACTAGGGTATCACACCAAATATGATTCCCCTATACTAATATGGTTGTAGTAACAAAATTCTCTGGCCTCACACCAGCACTGAACTCGTGGAATAGGAGAAAAAAATTCTTAGCCACATGCCAAGGAAGCCATCAAGGAGAACCTTTGCATTAACCATGGATTTAAACATGTAACCCCAATATTTGTACTCACCATTCTTTATTTGGGTGAAAATGTTCTTGAAACACCCTAACTATTAGTAGTGTGGATAAAGTGGGGTCAATAAAAGTAGGACCCTTCTCCCTTGTTAATTCTATGAAAGTCCCCATACATGCTTCTTCATGAACATCAGCCCTTGGATAAGTATCTTTATACTTCTGTAGTTTCCTCTCTATTTCCAATAGCTTATAGACCACTAGTGGAATCCTCTCAATTTCTTCCCATTTCGTCATTGGTGGGATCAATTAATCATATATTTACTCAAGAATTGTATCCCCAGATATTTGGTAGACATCCCACATATTGATGTCGACATCACCATGTGTGAGGTGAAACAAATTTTTATACGGTCTCCATCAGCTGAATAATCCAAGAATAATATCTAGATACTTGTAAGGAACATCCTAATAAATATAGATATCCTATAACTCTTTTCTAAATCTTGAACAAGTTTGGTGCACCCAAAACACCCACATCTTCTTAGGCACGACTCCCCCTCTGGATCGGTTATTCCAATCTTCTTTCTAGACATAAGATTGATATGTCTTCAAAACATGAAATCATGTATCATAACAATGAGGTCTCAGCTCTGTGGCATGTGACTTCATTTCAGGGTGGATCCACTATGATGTAAAATGCATCCAACAGGGATTGTTCCTTCCTTCATGGGAACACCCTTCCTAGATATATTGGCACAACGAGCATTGATATGTTTCACAAACTATGTTTCCATAAATTATTTATTAAATTCTAGAATATTATCATCCTTCAAAAGACCATGCCCACACCAAGGTATGTAGTCACTTTGTAGATACACATGTTGATATAGAATCAAACACTTTTCCAAATTAGGTAGGGTAGTCTCAATGATGTCATAATAGTCTGGTCTCATGTCTTTGATCATATCAGTTTGATGTTCAACATCTTCCTCAGTTGAATTCATTAAATATTCCATTCGAAAACTTACAAGAATTCATTTAATTGACTCATTATGTTGAGATACATAATTAATAACACTCAAATTTTAACTTAGAATAATTAAAGAATTTAGAAAATGAAATTCCTTGTGCAAACCTTTCAACATGGTGACCCCACATAGGTCCCTCGAAATGGTGACCCTATGCAACCCTTTTGATGAGGTGGCTCCCTAAAACACTTTTGAATAGGGTGACTCCATGAATCCCCATGTTTCAAGAGTTTGTACCTTCAAAAAATCCTTCAAGGATGTTTTCAGATTCAAAACGTGACATAGCAGTGTGAACGAGCTGTGAGACAGGATTGCAAATTGAAAACCTCGGTTGAGTAAAATGCAAAAGGCTGTGGGGTATTTATAGGCACCATCACTCTAATAAACTCTACTATGCTACCAACCACGTCCAAAACCATACATAGAGAACCTATGTGGGAACCCTACATGGAGAAGCTACAAGTTCGAACTATGAAATCCATCATTTTATCCATCATAATTTTCTCCTCATTCTTTTTACCTCAGGACTAGACCCTCCTCCTTTATTTTAGATCCAATCCTATGGGGGGAATTTGTTGACACTATCTTTTGATAAAGGAGGGGAAAAAGATAATTATGTGAATCTTGAATATGTTAAAGTATCAAGGAATCTTAAGAGAAAACAAGATACATGTCCCACTAGACCTACCCATATACTACCTATGCTCTAGGGGGATAACACATCTCCTTCCGGTGAAGCCCAAAAGGAGCATCCCCACTACACTAAAGACCTATGTGGGATAGCTACACCAAGGAACTATGTAACCTTACAATAATTCCAATCTTGTGATGGATAGTTATGCTGAGGACCCACATGGTGGACCTATGCTAACAACTTCCTTCTACTAGGTCCCATGCATGCCTATAACTAGGACCCTTGGGCTCCTCATTTGAAGAAATAAAAAATAGGAAGAACCAGCAGAGAACTCATTGCACAACACCTTTTCCCAGGCCCCACTAAATTTCTTAGGTAACTCTCCAAAACATGAGATAAGAAAAAAATTAAGGGGATGAGAATGATAAAAGTCCTATTAGGGTCAAAATACCTAAGACGCCTACACGAGGACTGTTATCCCCTAAAGAGAAACAAACTTCGTGAGGTCCATCTCCCTAGTCAGATACTTACATGAGATCCTTTTGGAAACATTAGAGAAGACCTAGGGTGTATTTTCTAAAGCCTCAACCACGTGTTTTCACCCTAGTAGCCTATTAAATGAGGTGTATCTATCTCATGAATAACTATAAGCACTGCGCAAATCACTTTTAGTTCTTCTTAGGCAATGTATGGCCCACTTACATGACATACGTACACCAAGAACCTACACCTAGGACAAACATTATTCACCCTTTGATCCCTCTTCCAAAGCCACCTATGGAAGGGATCTTCTATCCTCAGTTCCCTTATCTGAAAGTGGATATGAAGAAATATCCACCAAGACCTTCAGATTTACAAATCCTCAGTGAGGGGCACACTATTGTATCCTCCATTTGGGTATGTATTCCTCTGGTCAGAGGTTCCTTGAACTTGTAAAGTTGGAGAGTCAATGTTCTCCTTGTGCATATGGGTATGTATCCCAATAGTCATGAGGACCCTTACCCCAAGAATAGTGTTGGAGAGCTCCTAGTCTAGAGGATTATGGTTTAGACCTTGTCTGTCCCTTCTCATCTCTGAGACCTAGAGCCTCTATTTCCCATCAGGGGGTAAAGATCACACTTTTTTCCATTTAATAGGGAATTAGTTACTCCTCCAGCTATGGAATAGATTGTAGGGCATCCATCTAGGTGCAATCCCCTCACCATTCTTATTGGAGGTTGGAGTATTTCCCCCCTCCACCTATGCTTCATTCACCATTAGTCCTTCCTTAACATGATGTAAAGTGAAGAGAGGGAAGTGTCATATCTCTAACCTCTTCTATTGTAGCCTAAACCACTTCTACTAAAGAAAGAGGAAAAGTGTATAGTTTTTAAAATAATATGATTCCTCTTGTTTATAAAACTAATCATGACTCATGTGGGCTTAAATATTAGTGATGATCATGAAACCCGCACGATCCACTCGAAGGATTGAACTATGAGAACTATGATTCATGTTAACCAATATTTGTAGGAATCACACATGGGGCCCGATCTCTATGGGAATCCTCCTAAAAAATAATTCTCAATCATAATTCTCTTAATCCTGGTATCCTCCTTAGGAGTAAACAGTGATTTAAGCCCCCAAATCACTATGAGATAATATATCACTCATGGCCTTTCTCATGGGGTATATCCTTCTCAGGAGTAATCCCCCAACCTTTCCTCTTGAAGGGATACACTCCCATGTGATACTTACCAAAATATGTGGGCTTTGAATCCTGTCGAAATGGGATATGTAGGAAGCCTCCCTGAGGTTCAAACCCAACACTTAAATCAACCCTGTTCTTTTTGCGCCATATCCCCATTAGGGTCTAATTTAAGTTGAAAACTCATATCCCTTCCAGGTGCTTTGGGATTTTTCGGCATAAGTACCATATTAGGCATTGACTAAGAACCTTTTTCCAGGACATCCTTTCCACATGATGTTAAACTATATGTTTGTGTCCTCATCAAATGACTTTAAAATGTTTGATGTTCCCCATTAAGTAGAATAGAACTACATGGATTCTGATTGATGTCACAAGGATATGTAGGAATCCCATTTATGGGTTAGATCCCAACATCAAACAATTCTTGCCTATCTAGATTTGGATAAATTCCAGAGTGACCTTCGTCTACCCGGATGATAATAAACTCCAGATTTTCCCACTATATGGCTAGAAAACTAGCATCGTCGTTATAATGACAAAATAATATATAAGTAGTATAAAATTGGATAACATAAATGGAGAACCTCATATATATATATATATATGTCTCCATTGAGGAAGAACCTCGAATAAATATGGTGATTCTAAATTCGATGTATTCTAATATTTTATTTCTAATCTTGTGATGAAATATATCATACTTGGGAATTAATGACTGATTTATGAATATATCTTAAATCTATAAGAGACTCTCAGAGTAGGGAACAATTTCACCTAAAAAGGGTGTGTTGAGCCCAACCTTCCATCCTCCCGACTAATGCAAGTTCATAAGCATCAGGGTTCAAAATTCCAAATGAGAACCTTATTTTGGAAAGAAGGTCCCTATGGATATATAACCTTTTGGTGTTTCTAATTCCTTGAATTAACCAATTGGAAGACGTTCAGAAATACAAAACCAACATGGGGTAGAAAATCTGATGGAAACAACCCCCCACCATTATACATCATGGAACTCCCAACCCTTACATATCCATTACACTATTCCATCACAAGCCACATCACAATGGGTAGGTCCAAACCCTCTACCCATGTCTATAATTTCATCATAGACTCATCATTCCATAACAAAAGCACCAAAAATCACATCATCATCATTCAATAACCAATAACATAAAACAAAATAATAATATATCATAAACTTGAAAAAAATCAACCACATGCACTCCTCTTTCCATGACCATCCCTCAATTTGAGACACATCAACCCCTCATTAATTTTCACTTATAATTAACTATACCCAGAATCCATCGAAGATCATGTGTAATAACCTTTCCTAGAAGATGAAATAGGGAAGAGTGGGAAGCCATCCATATATCCTCATGAACCTGGATGTTTTGATGAACCACTAAAACACCAAAATATTTGGGTATCCATGTAGAAATAAATATCAACTGAGGTGTATATAGAAATAAAAAGGAAGATACAACATATGATAGTTAAAAACAAGACCAACCTATAGTTCTAAAAAACCAAAAAACACACTAATACAACCCCCACATTAGCAGAATCACACACCATCATTGCATCCATAAAACTATCCATCCATCATGTCTGACATACCAAGCACCCAACCACGTATCAATTTCATATTTGTTATTTAACCACATCAATAAATTTCATCTTAAATATTATTTTATTATCCTTCCATATTTAAAATAACGTCATTATTGACCCATTTATCATTCCATCACTCAATTATTTTCATCCCCAAATCAATTTGTCCAGTCGAAGTTCATTTAATTAGAATATACTACTTTTTATTCAATCCAAAACTAATAGGAAACTACAAATATGACACACATTTCCATAAACCATTCTTAGATAATCTCTATGGTCCCACATCATAAATAAACATATCCCCATAATTAAAACTGAGTGAGAATCCCATATTTCCTAGAAAAAACACATCATCCCAAATCACTTGTCAAACCAACCAATCATGGCGTCATTTCCCTTCACATACCACCTCAAATTAGGTCACCATCATTACTAGTAAAGTCTCAAAAGTACCACACGCACTCTCTCTCTAAAAAATCAAGCACATAAACATATATGAAAAATTACATGTTTCGTTACCCCGCACATAATTTTCAAAAAAGGTATTTATATCATTCTTCATAAATATTTAGCTGGGGTAGTCTCACAATATACTATATTTACATGGGTTGAAAACTCATTAGCCATTTATAAGTTGTTAACAATTTTATTTAGGGTTAGATAAAATGATCAAAATAATAAGGGTTAAACAATCATAATAACTACAACAAAAACATAGCTCATAGCTACCTTGGTTTTCAACAATAATGGCCAGTAAGAATAATTGAATTAGAAATATCATAAAAATCTATAAATACATGTGAATAGTCCACATAAAATGTGATTTCATATTAAAATAATTCATTATTATGTTATTTCAAACCATGTTATCTCCCATAGGATAATAGAATGAAATAATTAACACATATTTACATAAAAGATGGAGATAATGACGATCCTTATACTGGTTATCGCTTCCAAGAGAACCTCTACCTTAATGAAAGAATCAAGGTATCAAACTATATAAATATATATAGGGGGAAACTACTAGAATATTGATTAAAGGGTACATGATTATCTAGTATTAATGAATTTGAAATCCTCGAAAGAGTTGATCAAGGGTTCCAAGATGGTGTCGAGTCGACAAAAGCTCATAGAAGGAATGTGACCAAGATGAGAGAAGTTATTCCCCATATTTATGATGGAATATTGAATAGCCACCACATAGTATGGAGATAACCTGATATTTTATGGTTTCCCTTAGTCAAAGTAGATTCAAATATCCCATGAATGTTTCCCCATTTCTCATTTGTTTTTAAAACTATTTTTACAATCACCACAACCTCATCTATGAAATTCTACATGTTGTGTTGGCTCCCTCAACACCCTCCATGGATTTCCACTATGGCATAGAAAAAAATGCTTCACCATTATTACCACATAAACCCCAATACCATGTAGTTGTGAGATCCATCTTCCCATTAAACGTAGGTGGAACCCCCAAAATTCTAAAACTTGTGTTATTACCTTTACTAGGAATTTCAAAAGCACCCGTGTTATACAGGGTGGACACCCGAGTTCCATGTCGAACACAAAAAAAAATCAGGCCATTTCACTCACCATGGGGCACTATATCACCACATTTCCATTACCATAACAATCCTCTTAGATCCCAAGGACAAAAAAACCAACATAATTCCCCCTTCCATGGTGTTTTGACACTATGGAAGTCCAAAACACATCCCTATCCCCCAAAAACCTCCAAAAAACATATCGAAACCAAACAACATAGGAAAAATTTAAATTGAGGGTCCTTATGTATTTAAGATCCCACCTATTCTTAAATTGATTTATTAACTCAAATAAAAATATGTGTTACAAATAATTAGTATCCTCTATATTATTTATTTATCTTCCATGTCCATTTTTTTCTTAAAAATCCATATTTACTTATATTTAATGAATATTATGTGTTGACTTCTACGCCTTCAATATTATACTTTATCGATTTTTGAAAAGAATTTATTTTGATTTTTTATAATCAAAGTGGGTTTATTTAAAAATATAACAAACAATTAAAATTGTATTTCTTTCCATTTAAAATGTTTTATATATTCCACTAAACATTTCATCTATACAAGCTTTATTTATTTTCAAGGTTCCATTATTGGGACTTAATTTTAATATAATGTTTTTAAATTATGATTTTCACTTTTTGAAAAGTAATTTTAAAGTAACTCATAATATTACATTTATAATAGCATTATTGTGGTTTTAATAAAATAATTTTATGGATTTAAATCCAATTTTTTCTCTATATATACAATATTATTCTATGATAGAGTAATGTTTTAAGTATCCCACTCTAAATTCTAAAATATAGTAATGTGTTTGTGAAATTTATTGAACCGTGATATAAAATATGTAATATCTAAGTATTAAAATTATGTGGTGATATATATAATGTGAAATAAATTAAATGGGTAATGTAAATTGGTAGGTGATCAAAAATCTAGAAAAAAATTTTAAATTAATATTGAAAATAAAATACAACTAGTGCCTTGTGGCTTGATGCTTGGTGTAGTAGATTTTGTAGTGGTAGTGAAATTGGTGGTGTTGGGAGGTTGGGAGGTTATGTTGTGAGTTGGTTAATGCTTTTATTGTGAACCCATAGTTTGGTCTTTTGTGTCTCTATATATATATATATATTCCTTTCATATTCATTATAAATTATATATGCACCCCACCCATTTTGAGAACTTAATGATGATAAAAAAATGTTTTGGGAATGTTTTTTACAATATCCCAGAAGTGAGGAAGGAAGGATGATTACCCACTATTTCACTCTATATCTTCTAGGTGAGTTAGATATCCATTGTCTATGATAGACAGAATTATAAAAGTAAAATAATGGTGGTTTTTTAGTGATATTATGAGATGAATTATGGTGGGTATAGTGCATGGTAAGTAGAGGGCATGATGTTGATGTCCTTCAGGTTTATGATACCCTATTATTCTAGTAGTGTATATGATGTGATGAGATAGACCTGGTTTCTTTAGGAAATATGTGATGTGATGTTATGGCCTAGGTTCCTTTGGGTGAAATGTGATGTTATTTTTTAGCTCAGGTGTCATTGGGTGATATGGGATGTGTTGTGAAGGCCTAGGTGTCTTCGAGAGTGATATGATATGATAGTCTGGGTGTATTTGGGTGGGGGTTTTATACAGAATAGATTGGAGTTCTAGGATTTATATTCTTGGATAGGGAGAGAAAAATCCTAATGGGAAAACATTGTGGGGTACATTTATGAATATTCTTCTTATTTTGTTATTATACTTTGATGCATTATTTGGTGAGTGTGCATTAGTGAGGATAATATAGGTTAGTTGACCTACTTTGGTACTGTTTTTTTATTTTTTCCTAAGTGAATTTGTATTCTCTTTTTAACATGTGACTGGGATAATTTTGGTATGATCCTATTGAGTATACTTTTGTGCTCACCCAATATATATATATTTATATATATATATATGTATGTATGTATGTATAATATTTTCTAGGATTACATGTGGACTTAATGCACCATTATTGACATTTATAGCTCAGGATTTTGAGATATTGTCATGTCACTACCTTAGATTTTATTTGGGGCATTTATTTATATATTTTTTGTAATTTTTTACAGTATATATGAAATTTTTGAAATATATTTGGTTTCATTTTTACATTATTTTATGTAGTTGATTGAGTTTTATTTCTCCTCTCCCACGATAAAATTATTATAGAGGTTACTTTCTCCAATTTTAAATATTCTTATACCCTCTATGATAGTATCCAACCCAGGGCCTACTAGAAGTGGAAATTTGGAGGTTCTTATCTCTCTTTAAATATTGTTGGTCAAGGAAGGGTATCATTAGTGGCATGAGGCTGTGAAAGTAAAAATATCAAATAGGTGTCAAGAATAAACCATTGATATTACATTATGAACTCATTTAATAATTGATGATTAAACACTAGAATCAAAAATTATAATATTAATCATAAATATGAATTTTTTAATTTAAATGTTAAATACACACAATGGAATATCCCAAATATCTTATTTGATTTTATCATGAACCATAATATTTTTAAATATTATTCATATTTAATATGTCTAAAGAGTTCATCTGTGGTAATTACTAATAAAATATCATTAAGAGTTATTTTATGATCATATATATAATGTAATTTATATTATAAAATTGGTTAAATGGTATTTAAAATAAATTATATGCCTATCATGAGTTATAAAAGTAATGAATTAATTTTTTGACATCTCGGACCTAGTTCACTCAATAATAATTGAACCTGATTGGCCACATGGCCTCAAGAGTGCAATCCTCTATGCCATAGGCTACCAACTAGTAGTGAGGGTCTGTAGTGAAATAGTGGGGAGACTATACCCTCATGGTTAGATTATATCACAATAGTAAAATCACATCAATCAATAGAGGATTAATATAAAAACTGAACAACTAAGGAATAAATATTTATTATCGAAATAACCAATAATCTCATCCAGCAGTGTCATATACAATTATGATCGTGTAATTATATATAAAAATAAACATAGTACATGGTTATTGAAATATAGTATAAAACATGTATCAAGATACATAAAAAGACCAAAAACAATTATCCCCATATAGAATGATGAGAAAAGCTCGATCTTGTGCTCCACTACTCCTATGAATAACCAATTAATAATAAAAAATGGTCACTTTATCAAGTCCTTGACTTTATGCATTAGTTCTATTTGTGAACCCAACAGCAACCCAAATAGAGTGTGAGACAACACTCTGTAGGCCACCAACAATGGTGTCTATAATAAGTCATGTTGGTGCATATAAGTTGAAGCGGTGTGTAAATATAATAGGTGTAGAAGTAAAAAGTATAGCTGATGTTATCCAGTATATCAAGTATAACTATTAGGAAGATACTAAATTTAAATTGATACTTTTAATTTTTATCAAGTATAAATATCAACCTATGTCATATAAACATGTAATAGACCTACATGGGTTAGAGTCCAAGGAGTGGTAATGTCCAAGTAAATGAAAAAGTTGTGTTAAAAATACATAGGATCCAAGGAGTATAAATGTACCAGGAATCATAAAGTGGAATCTAATTCAAATATTATAAATTTAAAAAGGAATCTTAACTTTTTAATTAAACTAATGCAATTGGATCATTGGAGTATAAATTTTCATAGAATCCATGTAAGCTATGAAAATCAGATCCATTGAGTAGAAATGGATAGGGAATCCTAAAGTGTTACTTAGATACAAAGATTATAAATATTTGAGGCATTCTAATTGGTCATGTATATCAAATATTGAGTTGAAATGTTCAAGGAATCCTAACATGTCAAATCTTCAATATCTAAGGAGTTAAAATATCCAAGGCATCCAAGTAAACTGGAACCGTAGAGTAGAATTGTCCATGGGATCCAAATATAGTTGTCTAATGCAATGACTATAAATATATGAGGCATCCTAACCAATTGATTCCCCAAATAATTAATTTCAAATTCAACCATTTCACTAATTCGTTCATTACTATTTACAAGAAACAAAAAAAGCATCCCATACCTTTCAATTAAAATTGAAATGGTGATATAAGGTGTTTATATCCTTTTTAAATTCACTTTAATACCCACATTAAATTATCAATTATAAAATTTGGGATCCTCAAACCATGGGGGTGGAATAATCATGATAAAAAGGTAGAAACCACCATAGGGGAATTTTAGTTTGAGGTCGACAACTTATAACCTTGACCAAAGGTGTCATGGTTTGTCTTAAACATGTTTGTATAAATTAACCCTAGGCTTAATTAGTTTAGAAAACATCACCTGTAAAGTATGGAATGCATCACAATAGAAACAAGTTATAAACAATGATACATTATAAGAAAAAGGTATAGGCAACCAACCACATCTTGATAGAGGAACACTTGTCTTGTATTATCCTCTAATTCGATCCAACTCATGAGAAAATAGAAAAAAAAAAGATGAACACCATCAAGATAAGGAATAATAGCTTTCACCAAAATAACTTCTTCTATATAAAGAAAAACAGTGAAAGGTGAAAGAGGAATGTAGATCATACTATCATGGATCCAACAAGATAAACATAAATCAAATCGAAGTCGATATGAATAAACTGCATCGAATCCTATGAGGGGGATACTCAATGAGAGACAAGGATCCCCCCCATCTGTTGGAAATAAATGATGAATAGGGTTTTTAAACATTTAAATACATGGAGGAAAAATAAATATTTCACCATTTTTAACTAGGTTGCATGGTTTGGCCACACGATTGAAAAAACTATGCTCTAACCATTCATACATCTCTACCTAAGAATCTTCCTCACATGGTTAGAGTACATGATTAGTAAATCAGTGAACCAACCATAAATTTAGCCACTAATAAAAATTGTAGGTGGATCACATGAGCAGGAAACCCAGGATAAATGGTTTTATCAATCCATGAAACCTTGGATAGACCCTAGTACCACCCTGCACAATTTCCTCAAATCATGCATCCCAGGTGGAACAGTTTCTACTAACCATGCATCATAGCTTCCTTTTCCAAAAACACTGGTTCTAGGATCCATAAAATATCTGAACACTATTGTTTCTTTTGTGACTCTACTATGGATTCACATTAGATAAAAACCAAGGATTTTAAACTAGAAATAAAAAAGGGAAGTACCTCATAGAAAATTTAGGATGTTAGAATATCCCCCCTAAATAATTCATCCACAAATTTCCCTTCCTAGGGTGGTCAAACATCATCTGAGAATAACTTCTCCCACTAGGCACATTTGTCATCCTCTCACTCCCAAGTCTCATCCTATACACAGTTTTGCTAACATATCACTCATACCAGAAGAACTTACCAACCTCATAGAACCTCCATGTCAAGATTAGCAATAAAGATTCAATAGCCTTTAAAGGAAACATCTACCTCTAAATAAACCTCATAGGGTCAAAGAAAGGTGATGGATTAGAATAATATCAGTGATGTTGAGAAATGTGGAAGATATCATGAATGTCCCCGTACCTCTGAGGAAACTACAACTGATAGGCTATTGTCTTGACACTCTCTAAAATCTCAAATAGTCGAACATAAAAAGTTAATAACTTCCCTTGTTTCGAAGTAAATTAATTCCCCCATCTAGGTGAAACTCATAAGAAACCCTTAACTCCCCACCTTGAACTCTAGCAGTTGATGGTTATTATTGGTGTATAATTTATTTCTAGACTGAGCTATAGACATTCACTTCCAGATAATATATACTTATTACAAAGTCTACTGAATGAGACAGGAACCCAGTATAGATTCCTCTCCTACCTCTTACTAGTATTAGGGTGAAATAAATGATCTAACCTATAGTTCCTCATATGGAGACATTTGTATAGTCCTCTAAAATATGTCATTATAATAGAACTCAGTGAAAGGTAATTTTTCTACCAAGAACCTCCAAAATAAAGGATTCATGCTTATATAATTTCCTCAAATACCTATAATATATGCTTAGACTAATCATTGATCTATGGGTGGTAAGTTTTACTTACCAGTACTTGTGAACCTAGTGCCCTCTACAACCCCTTATAGAACCAAGACATGAAATCAGCATCTCTTTTCAATACAATAAAATGTGGAAACTCATAGAGTAATATGATCTCAAAAATTTAGAGCCTCCCAAACTCATCCATATAAAGAGTCTCTTAAATAGGTAGAAATTGGACGAACTTTTTCAACCAATCTACAATCACCCATACGGCGTTAATGCCCTGAGGTGGTATAGGAATTCCCATCGGGAAATCCCTGGTAAATTCATCCCATTTTCACTCAATAATAGGTAACAGCTTAAAAATACCCATTGTGATCTAGTTCTCCACCTTCACCAACTGATTGGTGGCATAATAAGTAATGAAATAAAATATCTCCAACTTCATCCTTGATCACAATTATTTACATCTTAGATGTTGATACATATTGGTAATATTAGGATGAACATCTCATTTCGAGGCATGAGTCTCTCATGTAAACTCATCTATGATGTCTTCTATATCCTAGACACATTTGTTGATGTGGAAGATCTCTTCCTCACCAAATATCTAACCAAGAGGTGAGTCATAACCTACCATGATCTCCCATAGGACCATGACCCGAAAATATAATAACTACCACATCCTTAATCTATCCAGATTATTGGATTACACAACTAAAGATAAAAGAAAAATATGGTTGTAATGAAACTACACTTCCAATTAAATCTCTAAAAACAAATACATAATCTTCTACTTGATACTGGCCTCCTGAACTACCTATATCTAAGTCCTCCTACTCAATGCATTGGCAATTTCATTTCCCCTTTTGGGCATATAAGCAATATCAAAGTCAAAATACTATATGTATTAAACCCACTTTTATTGCCTCAAGTTCAATACAGGTTATGTAAATATATACTCTATGATTTTATGGTCCTTTTACCCCATAAAATTCTCTCCCGGTAAATAATTCCTCCAACAGTGCATGGAAAGTACGACAACGGAAAACTCAAGATCATGCATCGGGTAATTCATCTCGTGTGGACTCAATAAAAAATACTTATATGACATAAATTTATCCTCCTATATTAGTAATTTTCTTATTTCAATACCTAATAAATCATAATATTCCATATAGTACCTATCTAGACCTAACATAATTAGGACCATCACTGAATTCAGTCTCCCTTTTAGATTATAAATGGTTGTCTTCAAGGTGTTTGACCATGATAACTTCACACCATTATTAGTAAATCCCATAAGTGGTTCTAATAATCATGAGAATTTATGTATGAAGTGAACGTAATATCCATGTATCCCCAATAAAATTTGTATGTCAAATTAATTCTTGAGATGCTTCTAGGAAACTAAATCTCTCACCTTCTTTGGGCCAACTGATAATCTTATATCTAAGATAATATGACCCAGTAATTGAATCGTATTCATCCAGAAGTGGAACTTTGTGAGCATAGAATATGGATAATTATCTCTTTATTTATCCAATATGATCTCAAGATGTTTTAAATGGTCTTGTAGAGTGTGAGAATACTCCAATATATCATCCATTAATACCACCACAAACAAATCCAAGTAAGGATAGAAAACATAGTTCATCAGTGCCATGATGACCACCGGTGTGTTCATGAGACTAAACAAAATAACCACATACTCATATAGAATATACATACATTAAAAATCTATATGAGGTATATCTGAAGGTCGAACACACGCCTGATGATAACCTAATCTTAGATCAATCTTTGAAAATTTCTTGGGCTCCCTTGAGTTGGTCAAAAAGATCATCTATCTGTGGAAAGGGATACCGGTTCTTAACTATTAACAAGTTAAATTTCCATTAATACACACATTAATTAAGTGTTTCATCTACCGTATTGGATAAAATGACTGGTATTCCCCCTAGATAAGTACTAGGTTTTATAAACCCATTTTCATCAAATTCTTCTATCTCCTTCTTGAGCTCCATCAACTTTGTAGTATCCATCCTATAAAGATAAATTGGTACTGGTGTGAATCCATGAACTAGATCAATATAAAAACATACCTCTCTCTGATAAGGTAGTCCTAAAAATTTATTCTAGAAAACATCCATAAAATAATCAACAACCAGAGGTAATTCCACAAGATGTGTTACCTAATCATCTTTATATAAACTAGTAATCTGTGATATATTCCTTCCCATCCCTGGATGTTAGACTCCATCTCAGATTTCCTTCACATTCCATTCTCCATCATGAATAAAAAACCCACACTTTTTTGATTTTAAATTCACCCTATGGTGATAGAAATCAATGTACGTGTGATAGGTATCAAACTATTTCATCATGAGAATGACATAAAATCCTATCATCATAAGGTAAATGATCTCCCATATAGAGTGACACCCACCTACCTCAAAGGGGTACACCTTACACTAGAATTCACTCTCTGATCAAATCCCCAAAGTACTATCATGTTCCATCGTGCCACTATAAAATCGAACATTGATCCCATGGCTCTCCACAATTAGCGCAAATATGAAAGGATGGGATTCACCTGTCTCGAAAAGAGAAAATACTAAAGTAGAGACTACCAAAATAGTGCATATCATGATTGATGGTTGGGAACTCTTCTCCTCAGGTATTGGTTGTACTGTATAAATCTAACCTAAATCATGGACATGATATATACCCAGACTTCTTTGAGGAAGTCCTCTCAGCAATCACTATGATTCTAGTGTTCGACCTCTTTTTCCATGATCACCACCTCATCCTAATGGGTCACTATCACTCCATATCCCAACCTAATGAGATGTTTTGAACCCCGCTCCTATATTTGGAATCAGTGTAGACCATATCTCACTGTCTACTAGAGGATAATTCCTACAAAATCTCTATAAATATCTAATCTTACTGCAAGCTGAGCATTTGACTGGGTATCTATCACACCATCTCCCCGTATGTCTCAACCTCCTATAATGATAAAATAGAACATAACTACAATAACTCAATGTCTAGTTAGTATGACCCTTAAGTGATATCTCAAAACATATCTTTCTACCTCCTGACACATAACCACTTGGTCAACATGCATTACTACCTTGTTCTACACACCCAACTTTCCTTAAGTTTCATTTAGTAATTCGCGCTTGATTCACTATTAATTATATGGTAACAATCAAAAAACATTTACTTGAAATAGGATTTTATACATGATACCATCCTAGAATTAACTATCTTTTGATAACTCATCAACTAGTAGAATATGTGTGAAATGATGGAGCTCTGTAAAATGGGAATAATTGTCCAAAACTGACTGGGCTCCCTACTCCAAATGTATAAACTCTCTGGATCTATTGTCCCTCATAATTGCTAGATAAAAGTAATCATATAAGTCCATCTCGAAATCCCTCTAGTCTATATCCTAACGAAATCAATCCTAAATAATCATGTTGCACCACCTCTTGGTGTAATATCATAACATATACATTCATGAGTGAAACTCCTCGTTTGAGGCATCTCAATATTTTAAAAAATCGATAGCATGGACTATATCCATGAACCTATATCATGTGTTCCTCCATCCCATAAAAACATGGGTAGATTATATTGCTAAAACCCGTATATCAACTCTTCCATAGATGAGGTGGGTTATGGTGCTTCCAGAACTATCTACATGAAACTTATAAAACACTCCTAGAACATTAAATCATCATCTATATCATGTATAACTGGTGGTTCCATAAGAGTCCCTTTAAAGGATTCTATAGGTAACCCACAGACCACCACATTCAGAGAATGGTTTCCACCACCCTCATCGCACATGACCAGAGACTATTAGAGTGGGATATCACTCTAAATTCCAAGTGCACACCTCATCCAAGGTTTAATAACAACAAGATCACATATATAATAGTTGAACATGCACAATCCTTCCTAAAAATAATTCACACCCTCTGACTACTCCTAAATCCTAGTTTGGGTGACATAAAAATCATAGGAAATAATTATATACTACTTGATTCCAACAAAAAAGTTCTATTCAGAGTCAATGTCTCTACTATAAGTCAGGTGTTCTAGTATAAAGAGTCTCAATTATATGTTATAGAGGAAAAATCCTTTAAATTTCAATTTTAATTGCAATTTAATGTCAACCATTCATTTCATAATTCAATTTTATTTAGTTTTATTCTATATTATATAACAATTTTATATAAAAGTTTGAACCATATGGATCACCACTTCTAATATATATGGGCCAATACACCGTATAAATTGAAGTTTAGTGTCCATTCAATGCCAACCAATCATTTATATATTCTTTTTATGAAATGTTATCACAATTTGATGGAAAAAATAAAAGGAACCCAAACATGCTATAACAAATTCACGCAATAAGTAAATGTGGCATGGGAAACTATAATTAATAAAAATTCTAGACTAAAAATAATGATTCTTGATGAAATATATCCTTGTAATTTCATTCCAAGAAAAAATTCCATAATCTGAAGGAACATCAAACATAAAGTGTTTCACTCGATGGTGAAGTCAAATCAACTATAATAGGAATCAACTAGAATATAACATCTCATCCTAGGAAATTTTAATTTTTCTTATATGTATTTTAGCTACTCTTAGGCACAAACCATTAAAAAATTAAAACACATTCCTAATCTCTTGTATAATATTCCCAAATGATAATGGTAAATAAAATTAACTCCTTTGACACCACTTTATGATTCCCCTGACTCGGTTCACTCAACATTAACCAAAACCGGTTGGCCACGTGTCCTCTAGAGCACCTCCCTATATGCGAGAGGCTACCAACTAGAAGAAATGTTCCATAGAAAAATAGTGGGAAGACTATACCCTCATGGTCAGAATGTATCAGAATGGTAAAATTATATCAATCAAAAGTAGAATAATATAAAAACTAAATAGCTGAGGAATAAACATCCAACAAATAAATGAAAAAATAATACCATTCAGGAGGGTCATATACAATAATGATCATGGCATGTTATACAAAAAGATAGACTATAAAAGGTGACAACCATCCAATATCAGACATTCATCAAAATAAAAAAAATTACCAAAAAGTATTATCCCCCTATAGCATCATGAGCATAGCCTGGTCTTTTGATCCCCTTCTCCTATGCACAACCAATCAAGTATCAACAATTGGTCAGTTTCCCTAGTATTTTCATGCATCCATGAAGTCTACTCAGGTACGCAATGGTATCCCACACAGTGTGTGATATAACACTCAGTAGGTCACCACCAATGGTGTCTATAATAATTCATGTCAATGCATATAAGCTAAATCTGTGTACAGATATAATAGGTATACAAGTAAAAAAGTATAAGTGGTTCTATAGAGTCTATAAAGTCTCACTATGATAAAAACAAATACTTATAAATGGATATATGTAAATCACATAAAGTATCAACATCAGTTTATACTATATAAACATGAAACAGGAATCCATGGTCCAGGATCCAAGGAGTTTTAATGTCTAAGGAAACTAATAAGCTATGAAAAAAATATATAGGATCCGAAAAGTATAAATTTCAAAGGAAATCTAAAGTTTCAAAAAATACAATTAGTAGAAATATCCAATTAATCCTAACATGTCATGTAAATTAATTCAACTAGATACATGGAGTATAAATGTCCAATGAATCTAAGTAATTCAATAAAATCAGATCCACAGAGTAGAAATTTCTGAGGCATCGTAAATTGTTCATCAAATACAATGAATATAAATGTTGTAGGTGTCCTAACATGTAAATTAAATCAGATATAAGGATTAGACATTCCCAAGGAATCTAAACATGTCAAATCAAACGGTTCCAAGGAGTGGAAGTTTCCATGTCTTCCAATCAAAATCCATGGAGTAGAATTTTCCATGGTATCTAAGTATGGTCATCATATCCAAGGAGTAAAAATGTCTAATACATCATAACTAATTCATTACCCAAATAATTAATAATACATTTAATAATTTTACTAATCTCTTAATGATTATGTACAAGAAAGGTAAAATAAATATCATTCCATTCAATTTCAATTTACAAGGTGTTATAAGATATTCACAAATTTTTTCAATCCACATTAATACCCAATTAAATTATCAATTATACAAGGTGATATCATCACACCCCAAGGTTTCATAATCATTTTAAAAACATAGAATTGATCTCATGGGTGGTTTAGGATCATGTAAAATACCTCCAACCTTGAAGAGAGTTTTCATGACATGTCTCAAACATGTTTTTATCAATTAATCCTTGGTTCAATTAATTTAGTAATTATTGATCGGGAAGTATGTAATGTGGGATAGTGGAAAAAATATACAAAAAATGTGACATTGAGGTAAAAGGTATAGAGAATATTCTTCATATTGGTAGAGGAATACTCATACATTCTCAGCCTCTGATTCTATTCATATCAGAAAGAAATGGAAGAATAGATGAACACCCAAAAATAGGGAATATTAGCTTGCACCAAAATAGCATTATTTATATGAATACAAATGAAAAAAGTCTTATGGGGAATATAAAACATATTGGCACAGATCAAATGAGATGATTTGAACTTGAATCAAAGTCTGGATGTTTAAACCACTTCAAATCCTAAGAGGACGTGGTTCAGTAAGAGAAAAGGAACATCTCCCCTATGTTTTCTAGAAATAATGGAGGAATAGTGTTGTTTAAAAATCTAAATCCATAGGGTAAAATAAACATTTCAACCATTTTAACTGGGTTTTACGGTTTGGAGGAAAGATTGGCCTAACTGTACACCAACAATGTGAACCTCTATGTCCAAGAATCCCCCTTTCATGGTCATGGAACATAGTTAGGAAAATGTTGTGTTGACCATGTATTAAGCCTTAGTTAAATATTGAAAGTGGCTCACATGGGCATGCGGCCCTGGCTGCATGGTTTCATAAAACTATGCAACCTTAAATAGACCCTTGAACCACCTAGTTTGTATTAATCAAACTATGTAGCCTTGGTGGAACAATTTTTCTAACTGTGTAGCCCAACATCCTTTTCCAAAAACACAGGCTTCAAGCTCCATAAAAGCCCCATACACCCCTATTTCCTCCATGAATTCACTAATAGTTCATTTTAGGCCAAAAGCACGGATTTAAAACCAAAAATAAAAGGCTCCTAACTTAATACATTTTTTTGGATCTTAGAGATTTATCCATGGTATTAAATAATCCTTTTGATCTTTAAAGATAATTGAAACCTGTAAATTTGAAACAAAATAAATAATTGAATTACAAATCAAAAATAGAATTTATTTATGATTTTTATAAAGGGCTTTTTAATAGATGTAATATATGCAAGTTACCATAATGTCCCTAGAATCATGTGGTTTCTCCACTACGTGGTCTGACCATTCGAAGTTAAATATTCTTTTTTAGACACTCTATATAATATGACTAGGTGTTCACTATGACTCTGGTTACCCCACCACAAAGACGGACCACATTGTTTCAATGAATTATTTTAGGATGGTCTATATGGTCCAACCATGCAGTCTCTACATGGTAAAGCACATCTAACATGAGGTCCAAATAAGAGTCTATGGGATACCCTTATTATGGAATTTTTGTGATACTTCTCTCCCATTGACTCTATCGACACATGGTATCTCTCTCCTGCCTACATATTTTGGGTAATTACAAAATCGATGATGTTTATAAACTATAACACCCTGATTTTTTATGAACATATTTTCAAATAAATTAAATTTATTTGATGTATTGTGTTATATGATACACCAAGTTAGTGTTGAGATACGCACAATACAGGCTTATCTTACTTTGCAAGCAACGTTGAGTTTCTACAAACCATCAATTTTTAACATGATTATTTACCCACGAAAATTATAACCTAGCCATTAGAATGAAGAGTATGAAGATGATTAACAGTATTATGAAATAATTTATTAAAATTTTATCTATAATTATTTTACCAATTAATTATAAATATATTTAAAACACTTTTTAAAAAAAAAATTGTTTTTATGAAAAACTATATACAAGTGTGTTTTATATAAAAAATCACTCTTATTGGATTATATTAATGAAATATATATTTATATTTAATATATTTAATATTTTTTATCATATTTTTTTCTATACATGATATAAGTACAAATCCAATTTTTCTTATAAAATAAGAATTTCTCTAAAAATGTAGTTTTCACCTTTTGATGGTTAACTTGTTTGAAATATAATTTTTGACAGTTTTATAAATCCTATTTGACAAAAAAATTATTCTTTGAATGTGGGATATAAAATTTTACTATGGTTGATATTTTGGTATTTTCTGATTAGTTTCTTGTTTTGATGAATAGGGAAAAATACTGAATTTTAATTTAAATGAAAATTTTTCATCAAAATAACTTTTACCTGTAAAATATATTTTTAGTTGGTTTAAAATTATAATTAGATAATTATTTTATCATTTAATCAAATTTAGGGAATTGTAATCAATTTTACAATGACTTTGGATATAGAAACATATTAATCTTTTGAATGTTTTCACTTTAAAGGCATATTGTTTTGTCCAATATACGAGATTAATTTAAAATTAATTTATAAAAAATTATATGATTTGGATTTGGTAAAATTGATTCTATATTTGGAAACAAAATTCCAAAAGTTAGTTTTTCTGACCTTTTTATTTTTGGGCAATATGAATAGTAATTTTAGTAATTTTTATTATCACGATTAAGAGTAAATCAGATAATTAAGAGTAAAAATAATATTATAAATATTATAAAACAACTCTAACACATTCAAAAAAATGTTATTGGATTAATTTTATTTTACCATTAATACTTAAGGCTCAAAATTTAATAATTTAATGGACACTTGTCTATGAAAATTACTTGAATATGATTAAAATCAAAGAGATCGACAAAATGGCACACACATTCTATTAATATTACAATATTTTTAAAATATTCCTAAGTAGAAGATATAATTGACTATGTATATTATTATTAAATCAAAATGGTTTATCTACATCATGGTTTTTTTAGTGATTAAATCATTTTCCTAAATAATTATACAATGATGATTCAATAATTATTCAATTAATGAAATATTCAATTAAATGGTATGATAAATATTAAAATAAATATAATTTGACATAATTAATTTATTCCCTAAATTATCTTGGTAAATATGATATTTTATAGGTGTATTAAATTAATTTTTTTAATTTATATTGTTTTATTGATTTTCTTAAAGTCTCTGAAATGAATAGTGTCAAAATTAACACTAATGATAATTTATGAAAATAATATTTTATTAAATTATTAAAAAATTATAAAAATACAGAATAAAGATAGATGGTATTTTATATGGTTTAAAATATCATAAATATTTCATTTATGGTTTATTTAACACAATATATGTAGAAAATATCCACCTTTCAACATCGAAGAAGTTGTTACCATAGATAAAATTAAAATATGTTAACTAAGGGATTAAAAAAATAAGGTTTATATTGGAACTGAGGTTGTTCTTTTCTAGAAATGAAGTATGGTTTGGGGTTTTTTTCAATCCTCTCATGGATGATTAGATAGATTTCAATTAAAGGAATCATATAGTTAAAGTCGTAAGTAGTATTGAAGGTGGCGTCGTTTCCCAGTGTTTGCCAAATTTTTGGGTCCAAAATTTTGGGAATGGAAACCATTGTCAAAATTTATTTTTATTGGAGTACTTATGAAAATATGAAAAATTTGTGAGTTTTGAAGATATGGGATTCATGATTTGTGTTTCGCGAAGGATTAAGGAATTGTATGGGAGTGCTCTGGGATTATGAGAATTCAAGCTTCACAAAAGGTTTTTTCTGGAATAAACTCTTCATAAATATGGTAAAGGAATGGATTTCATGGAGAAAAGTTTTAGGATTTTTAATAAATGAATCATTGTTATTAGATACGGTGTTACTTCATGATTACACGATTTGGAACTCTGTAGCGACATAAAGGGTTTGGACAAAAATCTTTGTGGTTACGTTGAGCTTTGGGAATAGAGAATTTCTATAGTGCTCTGTGAATAGAGGAGCATTGTGAAGATGTTTTTGACCAAAAAAATGTTTTACAGGTGGTGGATATTTAATATTTAATGATCCTATAAAATAGAGGTTACCCCTCTCCATTTGAGATGAAATTTTTCAAGGAAAATCCAGAATCTATATGATTTTTAGAACCTAAGGGAGCTCCGCGAAACTAACGGTTCATGAGAGCTTGATCATCATAAAGAGGATTTTAATGTATTGGTTGACGAAAATTATTTATAGAAAAAGGTTATTTATGATTATAGGGTTTACCATATTTTCTTTTTTAGCTTCATGAAAGAGGTTGTTCTATGAAGGAATAGGTGCTTAATAAAGGCAATATGTTATGTGAAGGTAGGGGTGCTTTGCGAAGCCAGTTTGTTTTATGAAAGAAAGCTATCTTCGTGAAGGGAGATTCATAAAGGAGCTTCACTAAAGGTAGTTTCGAACATTTTTTTTATGTGAATAGGGCTTCTAAGTGCATCAATTCAGGATTTTGAGAAAATTAGTCTCTCATGATGGACAGAGACAAATACTTCAATGCCAATCTATTGATGTGACCTGCAAGTTAATAAACTGAGTTAGGATTCTCTCAAAGTAGTGATCTAGAGGGAGTTCACATAAGTGATCTATGGGACACTATGTGATTTTCCTAAAACATTGTAAAGACTTTGTGCCAAGAATAGAGTGACTATTTCAAAATTCTAATATTCCACAACTAGTGAAGATTAGTGGATTTAGGTATGAATGAAACACTGTTGGCATATTCTCTTAGGACATATCCCTTAGTGGTGAATCAAGTAAAAGTGTTTTTTTTCTACATGTGATTGTTTTATTACTTCACTAATATATTATATAGGTTTACGATATCCCTACCAATTTGGAAAATTATCCATCACTTTAAAAGAAAAAATTTACACCCTGATTCACCCCTCCCCTCTCAGGGTGTTCTCAGGTCCTGCAAGTGGTATTAGAGGGTAAAGGTTATTGGTGTTAAAAATATCATTACTTCCTATCATGGAGAATACTGTTAATGTTAAGTGACTTCCCCTATTTGATGGAAGAAACATTTAGATCTGGATTTATAGGATGATATCTCATCTAATATCTCTTGGGATAGAAGTCCTTTTTCTATTGTACAAGAAATACAGGTCACTAATCCTATATGGATGTCTATAACTGATTCAAACAGAAAAATGCTTTATGTAGATACTAAATCACAAAATTTCTCTCACTACTCCTATTTTTTATCAGATATATCTGAAGGTGATGAGTTATACCTCCGCAAAGTCTATGTGGGAAAAACTCAAAAATATTTTTTAAGGAGACAGTAAGGTGAAGGAGGAAAAACTCAAATTTATTATCAATAAATTTGATGATATGAATATCCACCATAATGAAAATGTATATTCTTTATTCAATCTAATTATTGAAGTTATAGGAATAATTTTAGGGCTTATCAATGAAATCAAATACATCTACATTGTGAAAAAAAGATTTTTAGAAGACTTCCACCTCTCTAGAATCCAACAGTGTCATCCCTTGATGAAAGGGACTTGTATAAACTTTCTCTAGACAATCTGTTAAGCAGTCTGGTCACCTATGAAATTAGATTCAATCCAGATGATGCGACTACACGTGTCGGCATAGAAATGACATTCAAAACCATGGAAACACATGAGATTTCACGTGATAGTGTTAATGAAGACAATGAGGAAGATGAATTCATTTCCTAGTTTTCTATGAATTTTAAAAGAGGAAAAGTTTGATTTGATAGAAAGTTACCATTGACATGTTTTCGTTGTGGTAGAGTTGGGAAAATTTCTTCTCAATGATAAATGAATTTTGATGATGATAAAGGTGAATATGGAAACTTGAAGAAGACTTGGAAAAGGTTTACTAAAAATTGAAAAGTAAAATATGGAAAAAAACTACCGAAAAATAGTTTTTTTCTATGAACAAGAAGATTATGATAATTACTTATTTAAGGAATAAGAATTAGAGTTTAAATATGGAAACCAAGAATTTATTATTTCTACAATTGATAAGTCAAAACCATCATAAGATGAAGGTAGATATCATCATTTGTGTGTTGATGCTGATCTAAAGTTACAAATTAAGGATGATCTTAGTAATCTTGAGAATAAAATCAATATATTCAAAATGCGGGAAAGTAGTTTTCCAAGAATCATCAGAATATGTTGATTAGCTTGTGGGTGACATTAAATGACTAGAATAAGTAATGAATGTATAATAAATAACCTTGGAAAGCATAGAATATATAGGGAAACTGGAGTTGGTAATTGAAGAAAATATAAAGGTCATTAATGAACTCAACTCAAAACTAGAAGATTAGTTCACTAAAATTTACGTCCTTAAAGAATAATTTGTTACTCTCAGAATTAAACATGAAATTGAATCAATTTCAAAAGGAAAAAAAGAAAATAAAGTTAGGAATGTTCTTATATTTTGATCTACAGGAGAGAGGAAAACATGGTTCTGATGGATTTAAAAATATTTTTAATCATCAATGACCTATATTCCTAAGAAATAGTGGAATCATTGTGATGCAGAATCATCCAATGTTTAAAATAAAGTTGGAAAATATAAATCCATGATGGAATTTTGACATGTTGAAATGTCACCAGAAGTTATGAAAAAAAAACCTCAATTAAAAATAAAAGAATAAATAAAAACTATCCGTAGGTATCTATAAATTATAGGAAACCAAACTATTTTCCTAAAGAAGGATACATTATGAGGACTAAAAATTAAAATACATTTCCACTTATGAAGTGTCAATTTTATGGCTATCTAGGCCATACCATGTAATATTACAATGAGTAAAGGATATATTTGAATGGAAAAGAGCAAGGACTTCAAGAAAGGAGAAAAACATCATACCCTACTTATTATAGAATAAAAATTTTATATGGATATGGTTTTTAATATTCTAAATTTGGATATAAAGATATGTATTGCAGGTAGTGGAATAGAAGGGGAAATTCCAAAAATACTCAAATACTGGTCAATATTCACCAAAATTATGGTGTTTCTTTTACAAATAGGTTTTCTCTTTTGGAAGAATAGTATGAATATGAAGAACCCATGCATAGGAAAATGTCGAACTATTAATATTTCATGGAATGAAAAGAGGAAAAATGAAAAAATCCAACCTTGCATAAGTAGATCTAAAATCGAAAAAGAATAGCAGCACTTGGATTCTTCATAGTGGGTGCTCATCCCATATGACAGGAAATTCTGGATGATTAATGAATTTTAAGAAAAAGGTTTATGGAAGAGTATCGTTCGGTAATGATGATTCTTTGAAAATAAAAGGTATTGGATTTACTGGTCAAGTTAATGGATTTCTGAAAAAACTAAAGTTAATTATGTTGATGTTCTATATCACAATATACTTAATGTGATTCATCTCTGTGACTCGAGGATTATAGTGGCATTAAATCCAAAGGGGTGTGCTATAAAAGGGGAGATATAGAATTATCTAATGAAACATTTTAGAATATATGGAAACTTATATCAAGTAGACAGTGCATATAACATTTTGTATCAGATAGTTGAAGAAGAAAGAAACTTGTGGCATCAAAGGTTGGGTAACATTAATCAACAAGACATGGAAATGATAACTAAGTTAAATATATTCATGGATATCCCCAATCTAAAACATGAATATATAAATACTTGAACCCGAAACTTGCGTTCTACCCTTTACTAATGTTGTGTAAATTTTTTTTATAAATGAATCTTGAATAAATACACAACATTAAATATAACATAGGACCTTTTACTAGTCTCATTTTTAGAAAATTAGATACATCACTTAAATATCAATAAAAATATACAAATTGAAAATAATGATTCTTCAGCGTGTTTCTTCCACGAAAAATTTTCAACATATTAAGTATACTAAACCTATAAAAGTTTTTATAAAACGTAGGGTGAGAATAAAATGCCCAGTAAGGGGTTATCAGAAAAACACTACTAAAAACCCTTTTAGTAAGTCTTGAGAATTTTATAATCATACAAAAGAAAATGAATTTCACAAACACTTGAATAAATATATATATATATATAAACACTATTTCTCAAAATAATTATACTTGAAAATACATTGGGAATTCTCCTTTAAAAAAATTAATTTTTTGTGGGGTATTTACCATACATTGAATTCCAGGGCTAAAATCCATAACATAAGGCAACAGGTCTTCTCCTAGACTTATGGGTTCACTCCCCGTAACGTCTTTTAATTTACCAGTGCCTGATTTTTGAAAACGTTTTCTCATAGACCTGTAGTTCTAGTATCTATCCCAAAATATTTTAAAAATACCCACATATTACTAATTCACTAGAATTAGGGTCACTAAAATATTCACAAAAGTTTCTAAATTTTTTTAGAGAGAATCCCGTACTCGAAAAAAAACACATTTATTTGAAACCCAGAATTACATGAAACATAGATTTTAAGTATGTCCGAGATAAAATAATGTTTGGAATACCTCACATGAGCTAGATGATGGCCACACCTATTCATACATGACATGCAAAGAGATTAATATTTTATTTCACACATGAAATAATTAAATGACCCATAATTACACATAAAATTAAAACAATTATCACATGCGGTTATTCAAACAAGGTTGTTACTATAAATTAATCATACATAAATCTTTAAACCCTAGTTTGGTGGTTGATAAATACCATTTATTGTTTCAAAATAAATGAGAAAGAATATTGTACTTAACATGTTTAAATTTACATGTATATATATGTATATATATACATATGTGTGTTTATGTATATGAGGATTGGAATCATAAAACTATTGTAATAGTATTTTTTAGGGACAAAACATTAAAACAATAACCCTCTTAAATTGAAATGGGTTGATATATATTAATGTGTATATTCTCATGTACAAACACACACACACACACAGAGATAGAGATATATATATATATACCTATATATATACATCACCCTTATATCATTAGTTTGAAAACTAATACTTTCCCATATAAGTTTTAGAAATAAGGGTTAAGACATAAGAATGCCTTAATTCACACACATATATAAATATGTATATTTATAATGGGAATATTAAGATATATATGTGTGTATACACATATTTATATACTCATATATTATAAAATATTTGTTAAATGATAATAAAATTATACCCTTGTAATGATAAGATTTTAGAAAACAAATCCTTTAATTCAAGAAAATTTATCATATATGTGATTTGAATTAGAAAAATATAATCATAAAAAATTATAGATAATATCTGTATATGTATTTCATGGAAAATAAATTTATCAAAATAAATATAAACCTTGCCTGATTTATATCAAAAGAGGTAGTGGGTTTCTAAAAAATGAAGGATAGATTGACAGAAAGAAATTTAGGTAGCAAGTGGGTGTGCAGAGTGAGGTTTAAATATACAATAACATGTTTTAAAGCTACCTTCGGAAGATGTATTTTTTTAATTAATAATAATTTTTTATTAATTTTAATCAAAACTAGATAAATACCATAAATCATGGTTCAACCATGTATCACTCCACTCACATTAGATTATATATTGTTACAAATTTATTTAATATATAATCTAATTGATTTTTTTTGTTTCACATTTTCAACCAAAATACACTTTACACTTTTCTTCTTAGGACTTTTATTCCATCATGTCACACCATAATCTTTCAAAATAATTCATTATTTAACTCTTTTCATTTTTTATACACATTTTTTACACATCTTTTTTCTTATTTTATTTTGTCTTTATTTTTTTTGAACAAATTGAAATCACCGTTTTTTAACAAATCACGTATCTTATATATATATATATATATTCCTTTTAAATTTATATGAAAAATATATGTGTAATCGAAATGTTTAAATTATATATAAATATATATACAAATTCGTTTTTTAATCATATGTCATTTTATTTTAAATTTTCTTTTCTCTTTGGTTTTATCTTTCCCGTTTTCAAGATATTTTTTTTCATGACAGGTTTTGTTTTTTGTTATATTTCTTTCACAAGTCATCATTGAAATTTGGTGTTATTTTTTTTATAAAAATCAAAGTAAAACGTTTTAATATAAAAATAGAAATTCAATAATAATTAATAATAAAATAACACATATAGATTATAAAATTTAAAACAATAATTATATATTAAATAAAACATATACATAAAAAATGTTTATTATATTTATTCATAAACATATACTTATATATATATATTAAAACATGTTTTCATATATAATTATATATATTTATATATTTATAAATCATATAATTTATACTTTCAAGTAATATATATATATATATATTTAAAACATTTCACATTTTTAAAAAAAATATTTTTAAGAGTGCATTTTTTTGTAATCAAATAATTATATTCATTTATAATTTATACATTTTATAAAGTAAAATCATAATATATTTTCAAATATTTATGAAACATATTATCTTAAAAATAATAATTTTCTTAAAAACATATTTTCCAATACTTATTATTATTATTATTACATTTATTTTTTTAAAAGTATATAAAATGTTAGAACAAAATATAAAATTACTAATTGAATTTCTTAGGGTATTATATTTTTCCCCCATAACTGAATTGAATCCCCGCAATGCATTCGTACACATAGAGAATGGTTTGTAATATAAGAGACATGTTTTTTCAATTTTTTATAATTTCCCAAAATTATCCAAACCGTTCTTCTTATACCAATTATAAAGACCCGAACCCAAAAATCATGTTCCACCCTTTAAAAATGCTGTGTAAATTTTTTTTATTAAAGAAACTTGAATAAATGCACAGCATTAAATATAGAAGAGGTCCTTTTACCAGTTTAGGTTCTTAGAAAATTAGATACATCACTTAAATTTCAATAAAAATATACAAATAAAAAACAATGATTCTTCATTATGTTTCTTCCACAACAAAGTTTCAACGCAGCAAGTATTATAAATGTGTAAAAGTGTTTATAAAACATAGGGTGAGCATAAAATGACTAGTAAGGGGTTTTTAAAAAAACACTAATAAAAATCCTTTTAGTAACACTTAAAAATTTTATAATCATACAAAAGAAAATTACTTCTGCAAAAACATGAATAAATATATATAAACACTATTTTAAAAAATAATTATACTTGAAAATACATTAGGTATTATCCTTCAAAAATATTAATTTTGGTGTGGGACATTTACAATACTTTTCATTCCATGGCTAAAATCTATAACATAAGGCCACATGTCTTCTCTTAGACTTACAGGTTCACTCCACGTAATGTCTTTTAATTTACCAGTGCCCGATTTTTTAAAAAAAATAATCATGGACTACAGTTCTAGTCCCAGTCCCAAAACATTTTCAAAGTACCCACATAATATTAATTCACTCAAATGAGTTTCACTAACATTTTCACAAAAGATTCTAAAATTTTTTAGAGAGAATATCATGCTCGAAAAAATGCTTTTATTTGAAAACCATAATTACATGAAACATGGATTTTAAGTGTGTGTTAGATCACATAATGTTTGGAATGCCTCACATGAGCTCGATGATGGCCACACCAATTCATTCATGACATGAAAGGAGATGTAGATGCACGTTCACACATTAAATAATAACTTGACTCATAATTACACGTAAAATCAAAACAATTATCACATGCAATTATTCAAACAAGGTTGTTACAGGAAATTAATCATACCTAAATCTGTAAACCTTAGTTTGGTGGTTGATAAATTCCATTTATAGTTTCCAAATAAATGAGAAAGAATATTGTACTTAACATGGTTAAATTTACATTCATATATATATATGTATATGTATATATATATATGTTTGTGTATATGAGAATTGAAATCACAAAACTATTTAATCGTATGTTTTAGGGACTAGAATTTAAAACTAGAACCCTCTTAAATTGAAATGGGTTGATATATATAAACGTGTATATTTGCATGTACACACACACACACACCCACAGATATATATATATATATACATATATATACACAAACATCACCACTATATCATCAATTAGAAAACTGATAATTTCCCATATAAGTTTTAGAAATAAGGTTTAAGACATAAGAATGCCTTAACGCACACATATATATAAATACATATATTATTAATGGGAATATTAAGCTATATATGTGTATAAAAACATTTATATACTCATATATTAGAAAATATTTGTAAAATGATAATAATTTATACCCTTGTAATTATAATATTTTAGAAAACAAATCCTTTAATTCAACAAAATTTATTATATATGCGATTTGAATTAGAAAAATATGATCTTTCAAAATTATAGATAAATATCTGTATATGTGTTTCATGGAAAATAAATTTATCAAAATAATTAGAACCCTTACCTGATTTTGATCAAAAGAGGTGGTGGGTTTCGGAAAAATGAAGGATAGCTTGACAGAAAGAAATTCAGGTAGAAAATGGGTGTGTAGAGTTGGGTTTAAATATATAACAACATGTTTTAAAGCTTCCTTCGGAAGCTGTATTTTTTTAATTAATAATAATTTTTTATTAATTTTAAACAAAACTAGATAAATATTTTTATCATTGGCCAAACATGTATCACTCCTCTCACATTAGTTTATATATAATTATTATTTTATTTAATATATTATTTAATTTATTTTTGTTGTTTTACATTTTCCACCAAAAGACACTTTACACTTTTCTTATTTTGACTTTTATTCCAACATGTCACACCTCACTCTTCCCAAATAATTCATTATTTAACTCTTTTCATTTTTTATACACATTTTTTAAACATCTTGTTTTTTACTTTCTTTTATCATTATTTTTGTTTTGAAGAAATATAAATCACCATTTTTTAACAAGTCACGTGTCTTATATATTTATATATATATATATATTCATTTTTAATTTATATTAAAAATATATGTGTAATCAAAACTTTTAAATTCTATATAAATGTATATACAAATTTGATTTTTAATAATTAATCATTTTATTTTAAATTTTTTTCCCTTTGTTTTTATCTTTCTTATTTTCAAAGATGTTGTTTTGCATGACATGTTTTGTTTTTTATTTTTCTTTCACTAGTCATCATTTCAATTTGATGTTTTTTTTTATAAAAATAAAAGTAAAAGATTTTCATATAAAAAGAAAAATCAATACAAATTAGTAATAAATTATCACATAAAGATTATAAAATTAAAAACAATAATCATATATTAAATATAACATATATATAAAAAATTGTAATTATGTTTATTCGTAAACATATAATTACATATATATATTAAAGCATGTTTTTATATATAAGTATATATATATATTTATAAGTCTTATTATTTATATATTCAAGTAATATATATATATATATATAATTTCACATTTTGTTAAAACATATTTTTAAGAGTGCATTTTATTGTAATCAAATAATTATATACATTTATAATTTATAATTTTTATAGAGTAAAATCATAATATATTATCAAATATTTATGAAACATATTAACTTAAAAATAAAAAATTTCATAAAAATATGTTTTCCATTACTTATTATTATTATTACATTTATTTTTAAAAGAATAAAATAAATTTTCATTAACAAAATATAAAATTAACAATTAAATTTATTAGGGTGTTACATTCCCCCCCCCCCCCCCTTAACTGAATTCCATCCCTGCAATTCATTCATACACATAAGGAATGGTTTTTCACACAAGATACATAATTTTTTTTAATTTCTTCTAATTTCCCAAAATTATCCAGATTGTACCTCTAATACCAATTATATAGACCCGAACCCGAAACTCGGTCTCCGCCCTTTACAAATGCTGTGTAAATTTTTTTTATTAAAGAAACTTGAATAAATAAATAGCATTAAATATAGAAGAGGACCTTTTACTGGTCAAGGTTCTAGAAAATTAGATACATCACTTAAATTTCAATAAAAAATATACAAATAAAAAACAATGATTCTTCAACATGTTTCTTCTGTAAAAAAGTTTCAAAAAAAACTATATTAAACCTCTAAAAGTGTTTATAAAACATAGTGTGAGAATAAAATTCCCATTAAGTGGTTTTTAAAAAAACACTGATAAAAACACTTTTAGTAACTCTTGAAAATTTTATAATCATGCAAAAGAAAATAACTTTTACAAACACTTGAATAAATATATATATATATATATAAACACTATTTCAAAAAATATTTATACTTGAAAATCCATTTGGGATTCTTCTTTAAAAATATTAATTTTGTTGTGGGACATTAACAATACATTGCATTCCATGGGTAAAATCCATAACATAAGGCCACAGGTCTTCTCTTAGACTTACATGTTCACTCCCCGTAATGTCTTTTAATTTAACAGTGCATGATTTTTTAAAACTTTTTCTTGTAGACCGTTAGTTCTAGTCTCAGTCCCATATCATTTTGAAAATACCCATATAGTATTAATTCACTCAAATGAGTGTCACTAACATTTTTAAAAAAGTTTCTAAAATAGTTTAGAGAGAATCTCATGCTCGAAAAAAACACTTTTATTTGAAACCCATAATTACATGAAACATGGATTTTAAGTGTGTGCAAGATCACATAATGTTTGGAATGCCTCACATGAGCTATATTATGGTCACAACTATTCATGCATGGAATGAAAGGAGATGAAGATGCGAGTTCATACATGAAATAATAACTTGACCCATAATTACACATAAAATGAAAACAATTATCACATGCAATTATTCAAACAAGGTTGTTACAGGAAAATAATCAGACATGAATCTTTAAACCATAGTTTTATGGTTGATGAATACCATTTATAGTTTCCAAATAAATGATAAAGAATATTGTACATAACATGTTTAAATTTACATGCATATATATGTATATATATACATATATATATGTATATATATACAGATATATGTTTATGTATATGAGAATTGAAATCATAAAACGGTTGCAATCGTATGTTTTAGGGACTAAACTTTAAAACAAGAACCCTCTAAAATTATAATGGGTTGATATATATAAATTTGTATATTCAGATGTATACACACAAACACACACACATATATATATATACCTATATATATTTATATATACACATCACCCATGTATCATCAATTTGAAAACTAATACTTTCCCATATAAGTTTTAAAAATAAGGTTTAAGACATAAGAATGCCTTAACACACACATATATATAAATACGTATATTTATAATAAGAATATTAAGCTATATATGTGTATACACAAATTTATATACTCATATATTATAAAATCATTTTAAAATGATAATAAAAGTATACCCTTTTAAAGATAAGATTTTAGAAAAGATATCCTTTAATTCAAGAAAATTTATGATATATGCGATTTGAATTAGAAATATATGATCTTAAAAAATTATAGATAAATATGTGTATATGTATTTCATGGTAAAGCAATTTATTAAAATAAAAAGAACCCTTACAAGATTTAGATCAAAAGAGGTGGTGGGTTTCTGAAAAAATGAAGGAGAGCTTGGCAAAAAGAAATTCAAGTAGGAAATGGTTGTGCAGAGTGGGGTTTAAATATACAACTGCATGTTTTAATGCGTCCTTCAGAATATGTATTTTTTTTATTAATAATAATAATTTATTAATTTTAATAAAAATTAAATAAATACCCTAAATCATGGGTAAAACATGTATCACTCTACTCAAATTAGTTTATATATTATTACCATCTTATTTAATATATTATTTAATTGATTTTTGTTGTTTCGCATTTTCCACCAAAAGGAAATTTACACTTTTTTTCTTTTGACTTTTGTTACAACATGTCACACCTCACTCTTCCCAAATAATTAATTATTTAACTCTTTTCATTTTGTATACACATTTTTTACACATCTCTTTATTTATTTTCTTTTATCGTTATTTTTTGCTTCGAACAAATTCAAATCACCGATTTTTAACAAATCACGTGTCTTATATATATATATATATTTGTTTTTAATTTATATAAAAATATATGTGTAATAAAAATGTTTAAATTCTATATAAATATATATACAAATTCTTTTTTTAAACATATACCATTTTATTTTAAATTTTCTTTTCCCTTTAGTTTTAACTTTCCCGTTTTCAAGATGTTGTTGTGCATGACACGTTTTGTTTTTTTATTTTTCTTTCACAATTCATTATTGTAATTTGATGATATTTTGTTATAAAAATCAAAGTAAATGTTTTTATATAATAAGAACAAATCAATACAAATTAATAAAAAAATAGCACATATAGATTATAAAATTAGAAACAATAATTATATATCAAATAAAACATATGCAAAAAAAATTATAATTATATTTATTCGTAAACATATACTTATATATATATATATTAAAATATGTTTCTATATATAAGTGTGTATAAATATATATATTTTTATAAATCTTATAATTTTTATTTTCAAGTAATATATATATATATATATTCAAAGAATTTAACATTTTTTTAAAACATATTTTTAAGAGTGCATTTTTTTATAATCAAATAATTGTATACATTTATAATTTATACATTTTAAAAAGTAAAATGATAATAAATTTTAAAATATTTATGAAACATATTAACTTAAAAAATAATTTTTTAAAAAATATATTTTCCTTTACTTATTATTATTATTACATTTATTTTTTAAAAAAATTATATAAAATTATATGAAAAAAATATAAAATTATTAATTGGATTTCTTGGGGTGTCACATTCTTCCTCCCTTAACTGAATTACGTCCCCAAAATTCATTCATACACATAAAAAATGGTTTTTTATACCAAAGACATAATTTTTTTTCAATTTGTTCTAATTTTCAAAAATTATCCAGACCATTCCTCTGATACCAATTATAAAGACCCGAACCTAAAACTCGGGTTCTGCACTTTACAAATCATGTGTAAATTTTATTTATTAAAGAAAATTGAATAAATACATAGCATCAAATAAATCATAGGACCTTTTACAAGTATATATTGTAGAAAATTAGATACATTACTTAAATTTCAATAAAAATATACAGTTAAAAAAACAATGATTCTTCAGCTTGTTTCTTCCACAATAAAGTTTCAACACAGTAAGTATGCTAAACCTATAAAAGTTTTTATAAAACATTGGGTGAGCATAAAATTATCAGTAAGGGGTTTTCAAAAAAACACTAATAAAAACCCTTTAAGTAACTCTTGAAAATTTTATATTCAAACAAAAGAAAATTACATTTACAAACACTTGAATAAATATATATATGTATATATAAACACTATTTTGAAAAATAATTATACATGAAAATCCATTGGATATTCTCCTTTAAAAATATTAATTTTTTTGTGGTACATTAAAAATACTTTTCACTCCATGTATAAAATCCATGACATAAGGCCACAGGTCTTCTCTTAGGCTTACAGGTTCACTCACCATAATGTCTCTTAATTTACTAGTGCCTGATTTTTTTAAATGTTTTCTCATATACCTGCAGTTCTAGTCTTAGTCCCAAAACATTTTCAAAATACCCACATAGTATTAATTCACTCAAATGAGTGTCACTAACATTTTCACAAAAGTTTCTAAAATCGTTTAGAGATAATACCATGTTTGAAAAAAACACTTTAATTTAAAGCACATAATTACATGAAACATGGATTTTAAGTGTGTTCCAGATCACATAATGTTTGGAATGCCTCACATGAGCTAGATAATGGCCACACCTATTCATGCACGACATGAAAGGATATGAAGATGTGAGTTCACTAATGAAATAATAACTTAAACCATATTTACACATAAAATGAAAACAATTATCACATGCGATTATTCAAACAAGGTTGTTATAGAAAATTAATCAAACATAAATATTTAAACCATAGTTTGGTGGTTGATAAATACCATTTATAGTTTCCAAATATATGTGAAATAATATTGTGCTTAACATGTTTATATTTACATGCATATATATGTACATATATACATATATATGATTATTTATATGAGAATTGAAGTCATAAAACTATTTCAACTATATGTTTTAGGGACTAAACATTAAAAAAAGAACCCTCTTAAATTGAAATGGGTTGATATATATAAATGTGTATATTCACATGTACACACACACACATATATATATATACCTATATACATATACCTATATATATATACATCACCCATGTATCATCATTTTGAAAACTAATATTTTCCCATAGATGTTTTTGAAATAAGGTTTAGGACATAGAATGCCTTAATGCACACATATATATAAATACATATATCTATAAAGGTAATTTTAACCTATATATGTGTATACACACATTTATATACTCATATATTAGAAAATATTTTAAAATGATAATAAAAGTATACCCTTGTAAAGATAATATTTTACAAAACAGGTCTTTTAATTCAAGAAAATTTATCATATATGAGATTTAAATTAGAAAAATATGACCTTACGAAATTATAGATAAATATGTGTATTAATATTTCATGGCAAAGAAATTTATAAAAATAAATAGAACCGTTCCCTAATTTAGATCAAAAGATGTGGGGGTTTCTAAAAAATTAAAGACAGATTGATAGAAAGAAATTCAGGTAGCAAATGGGTGTGAAAAGTGGGGTTTAAATATACAACAACATGCTTTAAAGATACCATCAGATGCTGTATTTTTTTTAATTAAAAATATTTTTTTATTAATTTTAAACAAAACTAGATAAATACCCTCAATCATGGGTCAAACATGTATCACTCCACTCACATTAGTTTATATATTATTTACATTTTATTTAATATATTATTTAATTTATTTTTTTGGTACCACATTTTCCACCAAAAGACACTTTACACTTTTCATTTTTTGACTTTTATTCTAACATGTCACACCTCACTCTTCCCAAAGAATTAATTATTTAACTCTTTCCATTTTTTATACACATTTTTTACACATCTTTTTTTTATTTTCTTTTATCGTTATTTTTGTTTTGAACAAATTCCAATCACTATTTTTTAACAAATTATGTATCCTGTATCATATATATATATATATATTAGTTTTTAATTTATATTAAAAATATATGTGTAATCAAAACATTTAAATTATATATAAATATATATATACAAATTATTTTTTTAATCATATATCGTTTTATTTTAAATTTGCTTTTCCCTTTGGTTTTATCTTTCCCGTTTTCAAGATGTTATTTTGCATGACACATTTTGTTTTTTTATTTTTCTTTCACAAGTCATCATTTCAATTTGATGTTATATTTTTTTATAAAAATCAAAGTAAAAAGTTTTAATATAAAAAGAACAAATCAATACAAATTAATAAAAAAAATAGCACATATAGATTATAAAATTAAAAATAATAATTATATATTAAATAAAAAATATACATAAAAAATGATAATTATATTTATTTGTAAACATATACTTGTATATATATATATATTAAAACATGTTTATATATATATGTATATAAATATTTATAAATCTTATAATTTATTTTTTCAAGTAATATATTTATATATATATTTAAAACATTTCACATTTTTTTAAAACATATTTTTAAGAGTGTATTTTTTTGTAATAAAATAATTATATACATTTATAATTTATACATTTTATAAAGTAAAAACAAAATATATTTTCAAATATTTTTGAAATATATTAACTTAAAAAATAATAATTTTCTTAAAAATATGTTTTCCATTACATATTATTATTATTAAATTTATTTTTTTAATAAAATAATTAAATAAAATGTTATAAAAAAACTATAAAATTACTAATTGAATTTCTTGGGATGTTACAGAATAGGAAAATACTTATGATGCTTGTGTACAAGGGAAGTTGGTCTGCAACTCATATCAGCCGAAGAAGAAAAGGGCATCAAATATTCGTGATCTCTTCCATACAGACGTATGTGTCCTGACAAATGTTATTGGAATGCATGAAAAAATGTACTTTTCTTTTCATTTATGATTATAGTAGAATGGATTGTGTGATAATTAAACACAGGAAATGAAAAGTTCCTGATTGCATGAAAATTTATCATTAAATCACTGAGAATGATATTGGACAGACAATCAATGTTCTGTGGTCTGAAAATAGAGAGGATTACACATACATTGAGTTTAAAATTACCTAGATAAGCATGGAATACAAATTGAGGTGGCTGCTGCAAGAAGTCCATATAAAAATGCAGTTTTTTAGAGAAGGAAATAATATGTGATCAATGTGTCTAGAATGATTCTGATTGAGAGTTGTATCCCTCAACATTACTGGAAATAGGTTGTTGAAGCTATAGTGTATATTCAAAATCGAACAAGTCTTTATATGGGTGAAACCAAGACAACATATGAGTTGGTTCAAGGAAGAAAACCCTCTTTGATGTATTTCTATGTTTTCAAAAGTAAATGTTTTATCACAAACAAAAAAGGAAATCAGGTAAAATATAAATATGCGACTGATGAAGGAGTATTCCTTAGATATTCAATGAATATAAAATCCCACAAGTGTTTCAATAAGAATCTTGGAAAATTGTGGAGAGAAGTAATGTTAATATAGTTCAAGATAAGACCACAAATACTATGAGGGGATCTCATGTGGGTGTGATTGAAGATGCAGAAGATAGTGTACATGGAAAAGATTAAAATGAATAAGTAGAGGAAGGTATCCAAAACATTCCGAGGTCACAAAATAATGTTCATTCAAATGAAGAATTGGAAGAAGAAACTGTGGCTAAATAAAATCCTCCTAAACCTCACAGAAGAAATTCAATATCAAAAATTGATCAATCCAATATGATCAGGGGTTGAACTACACCCACACAAACTATGAGGATGTACAATAATGCACAATATTCATTTCTTTCAGTTGTAGAACCATCCTTATTTGAAGATTCTATAAAGGATGAATCATGGGTTAAATACACGAGTGAAGAGTTGGAACAGATCGATAAGAACCAAATATGGGATCTAGTCAAGAAACTTGAATGTCACAATGTGATTGGTATGAAGAGGGTTTTAAGAAGAAATATGATTATAATGGTAAGGTGATTAGAAATAATGTGTCTTTAGAGTTTAAAATATATTTAAAGATTGAAAGTGGCGGTGTTTAAGAGAAAATTGCTCATATGGCTAGACTGGAGTACATCAAACTATTTCTTTCCATGAAAATTCAAAGAGGATACGAAGTGCATAAAATGTATGTCAAAAATACTTTCTTATATTTTTTTATTGAAAAAGTAGTTTATATTGAACAACGAGTGATTTTTCTTCTTGGAAATGATGAAATAAAGGTCTACAGACTAAAGAACTCTCTCTATGGATTGAATTAGGTTCCATGGGAATGATACTCTTGGATTTATTCTTATTTGAAAAAAGTGCGAATTCAAAATACGAGGATTTGAGCACAATTTTTATGTTAATAATCCTTAGAAAGATCCATTCATAGTACTGGTGTATGTTGATGATATTATTTTTTGTCAAACAGGTAAGGATCAATGGATGATTTTTTGAATCACATTAAATTTGGATTATAAATGTCCATGATTGTTGAACTCACATATTTCATTGGATTATAAGTGATTTAGTGGAAAGATGTCACTTTTAACTCTCTGTAAAATTATGAAAGAGAGTTTCTAAATAAATTCAATATCCATGAATCCAAACAATTTTTTAATCCTATTGTGGTTGGAAATAAACTATGAAATCTTAAGGATGGGACATATATAGATCACACGTTGTATAAAAGAATCATTGGAATCTTATTGTACTTAACTGTGACATTGTTAAATATTGTCTTTGTAACATGCTTAATAGCCCACTTTCAAAGTAATCCGAATGAAGAACATATGAAAGTAGTGAAAAGAATTATGAAGTGCATTAAAGGTACTCACAAATATTGGTTATACTTTACTGTAGGAAGAGATACTGAACTATAAACTTTTTCTAATTCTGACTAGCCTAGAGATGCGGTTGATATAAATTCCAAAAGTGGAGGAGCATATATAATTGGAATGAAATGTGTGGTCTAGTTGACTAAGAAATAATAAATCAATTTTCTCATTACTTATGAACCTCATTATATCTCTTCCACAAAGTCTTGCACTCAACTATTGGAGATTAAGAAACAATTGACAGATATTGTTTATAAAGTGAAATAGATGAGGATAATTCACTGTGATAACAAGAGATCAATTGATCTTATGAAGAATTCTATTCAGAATTATCGTACAAAAAACATTGAAATTAGATATCACCTTATCAAGGAAAATGTTTAACTAGGTTTGATTAAAATGGATCATGTTGAAGCTGAGGATCAAGTGGAAGACATACTAACCAAACCATTATTAGTATAAATGTTTGAGAATCATAGAATGAGCCTTAGTGTTCCATCACCTCCCAATGAATGAAGACGTTAAAAGCGTTCCCCTCTCCCCAGTAAAATTAACTGCTTTAATCTATTAATGGATGTTATGCATGTTTATGGGGGAGATACGATCCAGGGGAACTATGTTCTGAGCACTATATTGGACAATTAATGGTCTTTGGGTTTATTTCCAATGGGTGAGAAATGGATAAATTCATTGTGTAAATGTAGAGAATGAAATGTTTTTCTTGTTTTTCTGAATGCAGGAGAATAGAGACTGGATAAATTCCATGAGTTAGAAAGGGGTTGAATGTGAATGGAGAAAACAATTTGGTGTTATGCGAAAATAGTCAGATCATTCATTCGAACACATGATAATACAATTCATATCTTCTGTCTTGTTTTCTACACCTAGCATTTCTCATGTAGACGTAGAGTGTTGTCTTGGTTGATTCTTTCATATCAGGTTTTGAATGTGGTTGGTTCTCTATTAAATTTATCTACAGATTTCCAACAAACCCAAAGGGGGGATTACTGGAACCTAGGATGTTAATTTATATAAATAGATTGTGTTTTCTGTTTGTTTTCATTCCTCTCATGGATGATCAAGGAGATTTCAAGGAAAGGGAGCATACAGTTCAATTCGTAATCATTATTAAAGGTGGTGGTGTTTTCTAGTGTCAAACCAAATTTTTATGTCAAAAATTTAGAGAATTTTAAACATTGAGAAATGTTTTTTCTCATGAAGGCATTATGAAAATATGGAGAAGGCATGAGTTTCAAAGAGATGGGATTCCTGATTTTTGTTTTGTGAATGATTAAAGTATTTTGATGGCATGCTCTCTAATTATGAGAATTCGAGTTTCAAAAAAGGTTTTTTTTCTAGAATCAACTCTTCTTAATACGATAAAGATATGGATTTTGTTCAGACTGGATTGAGGATTTCAAAGATATGAAGCATTGTAATTTGAGATGGTGTTACTTTATAATTGACAGAATTGAATCAATATGGTGGTGCGACGGGTTTTGATGGAATTCTTAGTTTATATGATGAGCTTTGTAAACAAAGAATTTCCATAGAGCATTTTGAATGGAGGAGTGTCATGAAGCTGGTTTTGGCCAATCTGAAAAATGTGCTAGAGGCGGTGGAGCTTTGCGATCGGTCAAGACTATAAATAAGAGGCTACCCCTATTCATTTGGAAATAATTTTTCCATGAAAAATTGGGTATCACCCTAATTTTTCAAAACCAAGGGAGTTCTATGAGACTGACATTCCATGTGACCTTGAGCATCGCAAAGAGAATTGTAAAATCAAGACTGATGCCACTAATTTTGAGAAAAGGGTGCTTCACGATGATAGGTTTTACCATGTTGTATTTTCTATCATTACTATGGATGTTGTTCCATGAAGGCAGGTGTGCTTCGCGAAGGAAGTTTTTTCCACAAAGGCAGGGGTGCTTCGCAAAGGCAATTATTTCCAGAAAGGCATGTGAGCTTCGCAAAGGGAGCTTCATAAAAGGTAGTTTTGAAAAAAAAATACGTAAATAGTGCTTTCAAGTGCATCAATTAAATATTTTGATGCACGTATTGTCCCATTATGGACATATACAAATATTTCAATGCAAATCTATTGAAGTGACATTCATGTCTATAAACTATGTTTTAATTCTATCAAAGTAAGGATCTAGGGAGAGTCGATGGAAGTGATCGGAGGTATGCAGTGTGATTTCCCTAAAACATTACAAGGAAGTGTTCCTGGCATAGAGTGACTATATAAAAACATGTGTATTCCACTAGTGAAGATCAGTAGATCTAGTTATGACCGACACACTATCATCATTTTCTCCTTAAACGTAGCCCTTACTGATGAACAAAGTAAAAGTGATGTGTTTTATTTCATCATGTGATTGTTTTATTACTACTATAATCTATCATAAAAGTTTAACAAGTTCTTAACAACATGGGAAAAAGATACATCACTTTAAAAGAAAATGTTTACACCCTGATTCACCCCTCCCATATCAGGTTGTTTGGGGGTCCTACAAATGGTATTATATGGTATAGGATGTTGGTGTTAAATTTTTTCTTCCTTACCAACAGAGAGAATATAGTTAATTTCTGGAGAGTTTCCCTATTTGATGGAATTAACTTTCTAATCTGGAAGAATAGGATGATAACTCATCTTAGATCTCTTGTAATAGAAGTCCTTTTACTAATACACAAGGAATATAGGTTACTGATCTTACAGGGATATCTATGACTAATTCAAAAAGAAAAATTCTTGATGTAGATGCTAAAGAAAAAAATTCCCTCACTGCTTCTGTTTTTGATTAGATCTATCTAACGATGATTAGTTGCACCTCAGAAAAGTCTATGTGGGGAAAACGAAAAAAATTTACGAAGGAGACAGTAATGTGATGGAGGGAAGACTCTATGTTTTTTACAACATGGTTGATGATCTAAAGATGAACCCTAATTAAAATTCATATTCCTTCCTTAATCAAATTACGGATGTTTTTGGAGTAATTTGAGGGATTTCTGAAGAGATCAAAGACATTGACATTTTGAAAAAGATTTTCAAAATGATTTCACCTCTCTACAATCCAAAAGTGCCAGTCCTTGAAGAGAGGTACATTCCTAAACTTTATCTAGATGATATTATATGTAGTATGGTCACCTATGAAATTAGATTCAAGCCAAGTGATGTGACCTCACATATCCATAGGGAAATGGAATTCAAATCCATGAAAAAACATGATATTTTAGAAGATACGGTAAAAAAATATATTGAGGAATACAAATTAATTTCCCAACTTTCCAATAATTTCATGAGAGGAAAAGGTATATTATAAGGAAATCTACCCTCGACATGTTATCATTGTGGTAGATTTAGGCGCATTGCTTCTAAATTCTCAAGTAAGATTGATAATGTTGAAAGTGAAGCTGGAAACTCGCAAAAGCCTCAAAAATGTTTTCCTCAAAAGGGAAATTCAAATTTGGAAAAAAACTATAGAAAAAGAAAGTATTTTCTATGAAGAATAATATGATAATAATGAATTATTTTAGGAGGAATAACTATATTTTAAATATGGAAATCAAGAATCTATGATGTTTAAAATTTATAATTCAGAACCATCAAAAGGTAAAGATAGATATCATCAGTTGAGTGATAATTCTAATCTAAAGATACAACATAAGGATGCTCTTGGTAACTTGAGAATCAAATCTAGAAATTAAAAATTTGTAAGGCTGTTGTGGAGGAATCATCAGAATATGATGATTAGCTTAAGGATGGAATTAAATAAAGGGAAGAAGAAGTGAATGTAAAATCAACAACCCTTAAAATCACAGAAGATGTATTTGAACTAAAGTTGAGAATTGAATAATAGAAAAATGTCATCAATGAACTCAACTCTAGACTAGAATAAATGTCAAATACTATTGAGGGTCTAGAATAAGAATTTTTTACTCATTAGACTAAACTCAAAAGTGAATAAATTTTAAAAGAAACAAAGAATAAGATATAGTTTGGAAGGATCTCATATGTTGAGCTATTAGAGAGATAAAAATGTGGTTCTGATGTAGTTAAAAATATTTTGAATGATCAAAGTCCCACATTCATGGGAAAAAATGGAATCAGTTGTGATGTTGAATTATCAAATGATGTAAATAAATCTACCTAAAATAAAGGCAGGATGAATGATGGAGATATGGAAAAGTCACCTAAAGTATTAAAAAACAAACCCTCAATTCAAAATGAATGATAAACATAAAACTATCCTCTGGTACCTAGAAATGGTAAGAAGCTAAACTATTTTCCTAAGGAATGAGACATGAGGAGGATTCAAAATAAAAATACATTTCCACTTATGAAGTGTCAATTTTATGGTTATCTAGGCCATTCCATGACATATTGTGAAGATTCAAAGAGATATTTTATTGGGGAAGAATATGGAGATCAACAAAGGAGAATAAATTCATACCCTAGTTCTTATAGAAGAAATAATTTTTATGGTTTTTTTTTTATTTTTCTAACTTTGGACATAAAGATATGTATTGTAGGCATAGAAATAGAAGGAAAAATTCATAAAAAACTCAGAGATAGGTTAATATTCACCAACTAATGGTTTTTTACATATAGGTTTTCTCTTTTGGAAAAAGAGTATGTGTATGAAGAACCCATGCATAAGGAAAATATATCTGAAATTCCATCCTAATTCTCCACTCAATATTATATTTCATGGAATGAAAAGAAGAAAAATGAAAAATCCATCCTTGCAGAAGAATCCTAAAATATAAAAATAATAGTAGCACTTGGATTCATGATAGTGGGTGTTCTTCCCATATAACAGGAAATGCATACCTATTAATGAATGTCAAGAAAAAGGTTTATGGAACAATAATGTTTTGTAATTATGGTGCTTTGATAATAAAAGGTAATTGATGTACTAAGCTAGATATTGAATATTAGAAGAAAATTGAAGCTCCTTATGTGTAAGATCTCCATCACAATATCCTTGATGTGAGTCAACTTTGTGACTCACAGATTATAGTGATGTTCAATCAAAATGGGTGCACTTTAAAAGAGAATATAGGGAATTGTCTCATGAAAGGTTGCATAACAAATGGAAACTTATATCAATTTGACAGTAAAGATAAAAATATTTTATCTGATAGTTGAAGAAGAAAATAAATTTTGGCACCTAAGGTTGGGGCACATTAATCAAAAGGATATAAAAAAAGATGTTTAATGTGAATATAGTCATGGATATCCTCAATCTGAAGCATGAATGGTGAAATACATGTGATTATTTTGTGTGAGGTAATTTGGTCTGGAACTCATTTTAGATAAATAATAAAACGGAATCAAATATTCTTGATCTCATCCATACAGATGTTTGTGGCATGATAAATGTTGTTGGAAGACATGGATAAAGTAGATTTTTTCTTTTCATTGATGATTATAATAGAATGGCTTGTGTGATGGTTATACAAAGTAATAGAAAGTGCTTGATTTCCTGAAATCTTATCAATGAATCACCGGGAATGATACTGGATGAACAATAAACGTTCTATGGCTTGATAATGGATAGGAATACACATCTATTGAGTTTGAAAATTACCTCGAGAAGCATGGAATACAACATGTGGTGGATGCTATGAGAACTCCGTTGAAAATAGAGTTATTGAGTGGAGGAATCGACAGGTGAACAATATGGCCAGAATGATGCTGATTGATTGTTTTCATCCATTAACATTTCTTGAAAGAGGTAATTCAAGCGGCAGTGTATATTTGAAATCGAATAAGGAATTATATTGGTGAAACCAATACACAGCATGAGTTGTGGCATGGAAGGAAACCCTCATTGAAGTATTTCCATATTTTTAGAAGTAAATGTTTTATCAAAAACCAATAAAAAATCAGGAAAAATATATTGATGTGGATGATGATAGAATATTCCTTGGATATTCAATGAATAGAAAATTATTAAATTATTTCAATAAGAATCTTGGAAAAAATTAGAAAGCAGTGATGTTTAGATAGTTGAAGATACTACCACCAATACCATGAGGGGATCTCATGCAGATGTGATTGAAGATGTAGAAGATAGTGGAAATGGAATAGATTCAATTGAAGAAGTATAGGAAGGTGTGGAAAACATTTTGATGTCATGAAATGATGTAGATTTAGATAAATATTCAGAAGAAGAAATTGTGCCTGAAGAAAATTATCATGCACCTCATAGAATAAATTGACGATTGGAAATTGATCAATCCAATATCATTGGGGATTTAACTACACCCACAAAAACTAGGAGGATAAGAAATAGTACACAATCTTCAATCCTTTCGGTTGTGGAACTATCCTCATTTGAAGAAGCTATAAAGGATGAATCGTGGGTTAAATTAATGAATGAAGGGTGGGACTAGATCAGTAAGAACCAAACATAGTATCTAGTCAATAGATATTTAGGTGATAATGTGATTGGTATGAATTGGATTTTTTAGAAAAAATATGAGGATCTTGTTAATGTGATCATAAATATGGTGAAGTTGTTGTGTAAATGATATTCACAGATGGAAGGAGTTGATATTGAACAGACATTTTCACATGTGGCCAGACTGGAGTCGATAAAAAAATTTCTTTCTATGGAAATTAAAATAGGATATAAAGTGTATCAAATGTATTTCAAAACCACTTTCCTAAATAATGTTCTTAAAGAATAAGTTTATATAGATAAACCAGTGGGGTTTTTTCTTGGAAATGATGAAATAAAGGTATGTAGAATAAACAAAGATCTCTATGGATTGAATTAGGAACTAATGGAATTGTACTCTTGGATGGATTATTATCTAAAAATCCTAAATTAAAAAGATTAGGAGTTGATCACAATATCATTGTGAATAATTCTTATAAAGATCAATTCATGGTACTGTGTACGTTCATGATATTATTTTTAGTAGAAGTAGGCAGGGATTAGTGGAATTAATTTTCTGATCACATTAAAGAAAAATGTGAAATATCCACGATTCGTGAACTCACATATTTCTTTGGGTTGCTCGTGATTCAGCAGAAAAACTTCAATTTTATCTCTCAAGAAAATTATGCAAAGAGTTTCTGAATAAATTAAATATTCACGACTCCAAACTAATTTTTACTCTAATTACAGTTGTAACTAAACTTGGAAGTCATAAGGATGGAAAATATTTAGATCTCACATTGTACAAGAGAATAATTGGAAGCTTATTATACTTGACTATGAAACAACCAGATAAAGTATTTGAAACATCCTTAAAATCCTAATTTCAAAGTAATCTGAAATAAGAACATATGTAAGTAGTGAAAATAATAATGAGGTAAATTCAAAGTACACATGATTATGGATTATACATTGTCGCAGGAAGAGATAATGAACTATCAACTTTTTCTGATGCGGGCTAGGTTGAAGACGTAGAATATAGAATCTCTACAAGCGGTAGATAATTTTTTAATAGCAAGAAATATGGGGTCTGGTTAAGTAAGAAACAATAAATAACTTCTCTCAATACTAATGAAGATGATTATATCACTAAAAAAATTATTTCACTCAATTATTGTGGATAAAGAAACAATTGATGGATATTGGTGATGCAGTGAAATGGCTAATGGTAATTCACTGTGATAACAATAGTGAAACTGATCTTATGAAGAATCATGTTCATAATTAATGTATGAAAAACATTGAAATTCGATATCAATATATCAATTAAATTTTTTAACAAGCCGTGATTAAAATAGATCTTGTTGGAACTGATGATAAAGTGACTGACATGCTAATCAATCCATTGTCAGAAGAGGTGTTTGAGAAGCATAGGTTAAACCTTGGGGTTCAACCACCTCCCTGTGCATGAGTAGGTTAGGATTGTTACCCTCTCCCTAGTTAAATTATCTATTTCAGTATATTTATAGAAGTGATGCAGTTTTATGGGAGAGAAACGATCCCGGGGGATTATGCACTGAGATCTAAATTTTTACAATTACCAGATGTTGGGTTTATTTTCAATGGGGGAGAAATGTACAAATTCAACTTGGAAATTTAGAAAATTAAATTTATTTCATGTTTTTCTGAATAAAGGAGAATAGAGACTAGAAAAATTCCATGAGCTACAAAGGGGGAGAATGTGAATGTAGAATCCAATCTGGTGTTATGTGGAAATAGTCAGAGCATTCATTCGAACAAATGAGAACACAATTCATGTATTAACTCTTTTTTTCTACACCAATAATTTCACACCTAGACTTAGAGTTTTGGATGATTTGATTCTCACGTATCAGGTTTTGATAGTGGATGGTTATCTACGGAATTTGTCTACATACTTCCTTGAAACCCAAATAGGGAGATTGTTGGAACCAAGGTTGTTCTTTGTTGGAAATGGAGTATGGTTTGGGTTTTTCATCAATCCTTTCATGGATGATCAATGATATTTCATGGAAATAGATCATAAAGTTCAAACCGTAAGCAGTATTGAAGGTTTCATCATTTCCCAGTGTTTTCAAAATATTTGGGTCCAAAATTGGGAGAATAGAAAGCATTGGTAAAAGTGTTTTTTCATGAAGGACTTATAAAAATATGAAAGGGAGAGAGTTTTATAGAAATTTGATTCAAGATTGTTTTCGGTAAAGGATTAATGTATTATCATGGTGTACTCTCCGATTATGAGAATTTAGGCCTCACAAAAGGTTTTTTCTCGAATCAACTCTTCCTAAATATAGCAAAGGCATGGATTCATGAAGACTGAATTGAGAATTTTGAAGATATGAAACATTAAACTTTGAGATGGTGTTACTTCATGATTGTGATAATTAGAGATCTATGGGGGAGTGATGTGTTTTGATGGAAATCTCTACAGTTATGATGATCTTTTCCAATAGAGAATTTATATGGAGCTTTATGAATAGAAGAGTATCGTGAAGATGTTTTTGAATGATATGGAAAATGAACTGTAGATTGTGGAACATTATGATCATTTGAGCCTATAAATAAGAGGCTAACCTCTTTATTTGAGATGAATTTTTCTATTGAAAATCTATAATCTCTCTGATTTCATGAAGCCAAGAGATATCTGCGAAAATAACATTCCATGAGATCATGAGCATTGTGAAGAAACTTGTAAAGTCTTCACTGATACCAATGCTTTTGATAAAAAGTTTATTCATGATTATATGGTTTACCATGTTGAATTTGTGAGCTTCATGAAGTAGGTTGTTCTGTGAAGGCAGGGGTGCTTCAAAATGGAAGTCTGTTCCGTGAAGGTATATGTTATTAGCAAAGGTAGTTTTTTTATCATAAGTGAGCTTCGCAATGGGATATTATTAAAGGAGAATTTAGAAGGATCTTCATGAATGAGAGTTTTGGACATTTGGTTTTAAGTTAACAGTGATTTCAATTTGATCAATTTATGACTTTGATGTATGTAGTGTCTCATGATGGATAGAGAAAAAGACTTCAATGATAATCTATTGAAGTGACCTTCATGTCAATAAACTGAGTTAGAATTATATCAAAGTAGTGAGCTAGGGGAAGTCTACAAAAGTGATCTAATGGATTCAATGTACTTTACCTTAAACATTGTAAGGTTATGTGCCTATAATAGAGCGACTTTGTAAAAATATTTGTATTCCACAACTAGTGAAGTTTAGTATATTTATTTATGACTGACATATGGTCGACATATTCTCCTTGGAAATATCCCTTAGTGGTGAAAAAAGTAAAATTGTTTCATTGTCTTTCTGTATGTGATTTCTTTATTTTTACTCTAATCCATCATAAAAGTTTGAAAAGTTCCTACAAACATGAGAACATGATCTGTCACATAAAAAGAAAATGTTGACACCCTGATTCACTCATCCCCTATGAGGATGTTTTAGGGTCCTATAAGTTGTATCATAGGGTAATGGTTTCTAGTGTTAAATCTATACTTCCTTCCTATAATGGATAATATAGTGAATTTTAGCAGAGTTTCCCTCTTTCATGGTAGTAACTTTTAGATCTGGATGAATATAATGATATCTCATCTAATATATCTTGGAATAGAAGTCCTTTTTTTCTAATTCACAAGGAATAGAAGACACTAATACTATAGGGATATTTATGACTTATTTTGATTGAAGAATTCTTGATGTAGATACTAAAGCACAGAATTCCCTCACTCCTGCTCTTTCTTATCAAATCCTACCGAAAATGATGAGTTGCACCTCAGCAAAGTCTATGTAAAAAAACTCATCAAAAATTATGAAGGAGGTGAAACTCTATGTTTTTTATTATAAGTTTGATAAACTATTGATGCAATCTAATAAAAATGAATATTCCTTCTTCAAACAAATTATTGAATTTGTAAGAGAAATTCAAGGTCTTGGTAAAGAGATCAAAGACATCGACATTATGGAACAGATTTTGAGAAGGCTTCCACCTCTTTAAAATCTAGAAGTATTAGCCCTTGAGGAAAAAGATTTTTCTAAACTCTATATAGATTATCTGCTAAGTACTATGGTCACCTATGAAAGGAGAGTCAATCTAGATGATGTGACACCACATGTTGGAAAGTAAATGAAATTCAATGTCATGGAAAAAATTTAAGATTTCTAGAGATTGTGTTACGGAAGACAATAGAGAAGATGAATTCATATCCCTATTTTCCAATTAATTCAAGAGATGAAAAGGTATATTTTAAGGAAAGATACCCTTTTCATGTTTTCATTGTGTTATATTTGGGAACATTTCTTATCAATGCACGAGGATGTTCGATGATGATAAAGGTAAATTTGGAACTTGCAGAATCCTCAGAGAAGTTTTCCACAAAAAGGAAACTTCAAATCTAGAAAAAAACAATAAAAAATAGTTTTGTATATGAAGAAGAATATGATGATAATGAATTATTTGAGGAAGAATAACAAGAGTTAAATTTTGAAACCAATATTCTATGATTCATACCATTGATATGTTTTAACCATCAAAATATAAAGCTAGAGACTGTCAGTTGAGTTCTTATGCTAATATATATTTACAACATTTGGATTCACTTGGTAATCTTGAGAATCAAATAAATAGATAAAAAAATTGGAAACAATTTGTGGCAGAATCATTAAAATATGTTGATCATCTTGAGGGTGGAATTGAATGACTGTAATATGTAGTCCAACTAGAATCCATAACCCTTGAAAGAACAGAAGATTTAGTGGAACTAAAGATGAGAATTGAAGAATATGAAAATGTCATCAATGGCCTCAACTCCATACTGGATGAGAAGTCCAATACTACTGAAGGTCTTGAAGAAGAAGTTTTTACTCTTAGGGGTAAACTTGAAAGTGAATCAACTTCAAAAGAAACAAATAAGAAAATATAGTTTGGAAGGTTATCTAAAGCTGAGCTACTAGAGAGAGTAAAATTTGGGTATGATGGAGTTAGAATATTTTGAATGATCAAATACATTCATAGAAATAGTGTAATAGATTTTGATGTCAAATAATAAAATGTTTCAAATAAAGTTGGTCAAAATAAAGACAATAAAAAATTTGGACATGTTGAAAAGTCACATAATTTTATAAGAAAGAAACCCTCAATTAAAATTGAAAGAAAAACTAAAAACTATTCTCAATTATTTAGATATTATAGGCAGCCAAACTATTTTCCTCTGGAATGAGGCATGCGGAGCAATAAAAATGAAAATAAATGTCCACTTATGAAGTGTCAATTCTATTTCTATATGAGCCATACCATGTATTATTGTGAATATGCAAGGATATACTTGAATGGGTAAGAGCTTGGAGTTCAACGTAGGAGAAAAAATTCATACCTTACTTATTATAGAATAAATAATTTCTATGAATATAGTTTTTATTATTCTAACTTTGGACATAAATATATGTATTGTATGAAGAGAAATGTTTGGAAAAATTTATACAAAACTCAAAGATAGGTCAGTATTTTCCAACCAGATGGTGTTGCTATTAAAAAAAAGTTTTCACCTTAAGAATAAGAGTATGAATATGAAGAAACCATACATAAGGAAAAAACATCTGAAATGAAATCCCAGTCCTCCACTTAATCTAATATTTTATGAAGTGAAAAGAAGAAAAATGAAAAATCTGACCTTGCAGAATTAGATATAAAAGTTACAAAGAATATTAGCACGTGTATTCTTGATATTGTGTTATTATCTTGTATGAAAGGAAATGCGAACAAATTAATGAATGTTAAGAAAAAGGTTTAATATTAAGGTTCAGTAATGATTGTGCTTTGAAAATAAAAGGTATTGGATGTACTGAACTAGCTGAAAAAGAGCTGAAAAAAAGTAACGTTTTTTATGTGGACAGTCTGCATCATAATCTACTTAGTGTGAGTCAAATCTATGGAATAGGGTTTATAGTGATGTTTAACTAATAGGGTTTCACTGTAAAAGGGGAGACATGTAATTATCTTGGGAAAGGTTTTAGAATGGATGGAAACTTATATAAAGTTGACTATAAAGAGAACATTTTTTATCTGATTATTGAAGAAGAAAACAACTTGCGGCATCAAAAGATGGGGTGAATTAATCAAAATTACATGGAAAAGATATCTAATATGAATATATTCATGGATATCAATAATTTGAACCATGAATGGGAAAAGACTTGTGATTCTTGTGTATGAGGTAAGTTTTTCTACAAATCATATCATCAGAATAACAAGAAGGCACAAAATATTCTTGACCTCATCCATATAGATGTATGTGGCCCAATAAATGTTGCTAGAATTCATGGAGAAAGGAACATTATTCTTTTTACTGATGATTATAGTAGAATGGATTGTGTGATGGTTATACATAGGAAATGGAAGGTTTTGGATTTCATGAAAACTTATCATTGAATCACCGAGAATGATACTGGAGGGAAAATCAAAATTTTACAGTCTAACAGTGGAGGAGAATACACATCGATTGGGTTTTAAAAATACCTAGAGAAGCATGGAATACAACATGAGGTGACTGCTATGAGAAATCCACAAAAAATGGAGTTGTTGATTTCAGGAATCGATATATAAACAATATAGACAGAACGATGTTGAATGAGAGCCATATCCCTTGATATTACTAGAAAGTGGTCATTAAAGTTGTATTGTATATTAAAAATCGAATATTGATTTATATGGGTGAAATCAAGACACTGTATGAGTTCTAGAATATAAGGAAACCCTCTCTGAATTATTTTTAATTTTTCCGAATTAAATATTTTATCAAAAATAATGAATGAAATTAGGAAAAATATGGTGATGCATCTAATGAAGGAATATTCCTTGTATATTCAACGAATAGAAAATCCTACAAATGTTTCAATAAGAATATTTGAAAATTCATGGAAAGAATTTATGTTAAGATAGTTGAAGATAAGACCACAAATACAATGAGGGATCACATGCTAGCGTGGTTAAAGATGTAGTAGACAGTGGACATGAAATAGATTCAAATGAAGAAATAAAAGGAAGGCCTAAAAAACAATAAGGGGTCATAAAATTATGTGAATCCATATAAAGAATTGGAAAGAGAAACTATGGCTAAGGAAAACCTTCCTAAACCTCATAGGAGAAATCGAAGAGAATAATTTTATCAATCCAATATCATCGGGTGTTGAACTAAACCCACAAAAACTAGAAGTATGAGGAGTAATAAACAATCTGTATTCCTTTCAACTATGGAACCATCCACATTTTAAGAAGATGAAAATGATGAATATAGGGTTAAAGCCCAATATGAATAGTTGGACCATATTGATAAGAATCATACATGGGATCTAGACAATAGACCCAAAGGTCACAATGTTATTTGTATGATGTGGATTTTTAAGAAAAAATATGATGAGCATCCTAATGTGATCAGAAATAAGACATGGTTGGTGTGTAAAGGATATTCACATATTAAAGTTGTGGATGTTGAATAGATTTTTTCTCCCATGGATAGACTGGAGTCTGTCAAACTTTTTCTTACCAATGAAATTCAAAGAGAATACAGAGTTTATCAAATGGATGTTAAAACCACTTTCTTAACTGGTGTTCTTGATTAAAAAATTTATATAGAAAAACTAGTGGGTTTTCTTCGTAGTAATGATAAAATAATTGTCTGTAGACTAAAGAAATATCCCTATGGATTGAAGTAGGAACCACATGGATAGTACTATTTGTGGGATTATTATCTGAAAAATATTGAATTCAAAAGTGGAGAAGTTGATCAAAATCTCTATGTGAAGAATTCTAAAAAATATTAGTTCATTATACTGGTATATGTTGATGATATTATTTTTAGTGGAAGCAGATAGGGATCAGTGGATGAATTTCCCAATCACATGAAAGAATAATTTGAAATGTCCATGACTGGTGAACTCACATATTTTTTAGGGATGCAAGTGATTTAGTGGAAATACTTCACTTTTATCAATCCGGAAAATTATGCAAGAGAGTTTCTGAAGAATTTTAATATGCATAACTCAAAACCAACGTCGAATCAGATTGTGGTTGAAGCTAAACTGAGAAAGCATGAGTATGGGACATTGCTATAACCCACACTATACAAGATAATCATTGGAATCTTATTTTACATGACTTTGACATAGTTAGATATCATATTTGAAACATTCTTAGTGGCCCGCTCTCAAATTAACCTGAAAGGAGAACATATGGATGAAATTAAAAGAATCATGAGGTACATTTATGGTACTCACAATTATAGGTTATACTTTGATTCACGAAAAGATATTGAAATATCGAATTTTTTTATGATGACTGGGCTGGAGACGTGGTTGATAGAAATTCCACAAGTAGTCCCACAAGTGGTGGATAATTCTTTATTAGAAATAAATGTGTGGGATGGATGATTAAGAAACAAGGAATCACTTCTATCAGTACTTCTAAATTAGAATATATCTCTATAACAAAGGCTCACAATAACCTATTATGGATGAAGAACCAATTGATAGATATTGGCAATGAAGTAAAATAGTCAATAATTATTCACCGTGATAAGAAGAGCACAATTGATCTTACAAAGAGTCCTTTTCAGGATTCTCGTACGAACTCCATTGGAATCTTATATCACTTGATTTTGGAAAATGTTGAACAAGGCATGATTTAAATGGATTATATTGAAACAAATGATCCAGTGGATGACATACTAACCAAGCCATTGTCTTCATAGTTGTTTGTTAAGAATTAGTTAATCCTTTTTGGTCAACCACATCACATTTCATGAGGAGGTTATGAGTGTTCCCATCTCCACGACTAAATTAACTGTTTGAATTTTATTGTGGAGGTGATGCAGGATTATGGGGGAGATATGATCCAGGGGGAGTTGCTCTGAACTCAAAATTGTACAATTAATGGTTTAAGGGTTTATTTAAAATGGGGTAAAAATTGATAAATTCAATGTGGAAATGTGGAGAATGAAATGTTTTTCATGTTTTTCTAGATATAGGTGAATGGAGACTGGAGAAATTCAATGAGTTACATAGGGGGAGAATGTGAATGAGGAAACAAACATGGTGTTATATGGAAATAGTTAATGCATTCATTCAAACACATGAGAACACAAATCATGTCATTCCTCTTGTTTTCGACAATGATAATTATTCACATAGACTTAGTGTGTTGGCTGAGTTGATTCTTGCATATCATGTTTTGGTAGTGGCTAGTTATCTTTTGAATTTATATGTAGATTTCTTACAATCCCAAAGGATGGTATGGTTGGAACCAAGTCTTTTATTTTCTATAAATGACGTATGGTTTGTGTTTGTTTTCAATCCTCTCATGGATGATCAAGGATATTTCAAGGAAAGGGTTCATTTAGTTTAATCCATAAGTTGTATTAAAGGTGGAATCTTTTCCCATTGTTTTCCAAATGTTTGGGTCAAACATTTTTAGAATGGAAATAATTGAGAAAAGTGGTTTTCCATAAAGAACTTATTAAAATATAGAAAAGGAATGAGTTTTGTAGACATTTGATTAATGATTTGTGATTTATGAATGATTAATGTATTCTGATGGAGTGATCTATGATTAAGATAATGTGAGATTCATGAATTTTTTTCTAGAATCCAATCTTCGTAAATATTGTAACAGAATGGATTTTGCAATGACTAGATTGAGGATTTTGATGATATGATGCGTTGAGATTTGAGATGGTGTTACTTAGTGATTACAATAATTGGATATCTACGGCGCCATGAATGGTTTTGACAGAAATCTCTGTGGTTACGAAGAGCTTTACAAATAAATAAAATCCATGGAGCCTTGCTAATGGGGAAGCATCACGAAAATATTTTTGAACAATCATTAAAACACATTGGAGTCGGTGGAGCTTTGGGATATGCCAATAATATAAATAAGAGGCTACCCCTCTTCATTCAAGACAAATTTTTTCAAGGAAAATCTAGAATTGATCTAATTTTATGAAGCTAAGGGAGCTTTGTGAAACTGAAATTCCATGTGAGATTGAGCATCAAAATGGTTATTTTAATGTCTTGACTAAGTCCAATGATTTTGAGAAATTGTTTCTTCGTGATGATAGGGTTTATTGTTTTGACTTTAGGAGCTTCTTTAAGGATATTGTTCCATGAAGGCAGGCATGCTTTGCAAAGGAATTTTGTTTCGTGAAGGTAAGTGAGATTTGTGAAGGGAGATTAACGAAGGAGCTTCTTGAAAGGTAGTTTTGAACATTTGGTTTTATGTGAATAACGATTTCAAGTGTATCAATTCAGGACTTTGATGCAAGAAGTTTCTCATGTGGGATAGAGACAAAGACTTCAATTTCAATCTATTTAAGTGACCTTCAAGTCCATAAACAGATATAGAATTCTCTAAAAGCAGTGAGCTTGGGGGATTAGATGAAAGCGATCCATGGGAACCTGTGTGGTTTCCCAATAACAATGTAAAGTCATTGTTCCTAGAGAAGAGTGATTGTTTCAAAACTTCTGTATTCCACAGCTAGTGAAGATTAGTGGATTTAGGTAGGACAGACACACTATCGGAATATGCTCCTTGGACGTAGCTCATAGTGGTGAACCATGTAAAAGTGTTGTGTTTTCATTATTCATGTGATTGTTTTATTACTGTTCTAATACATCATATAGGTTTAAAAAATTCCTACCAAATTGGGAACAAGATCTGTCACTTTAAAATAAAAGGTTGACACCTTAATTCACCCCTCCCCTCTCAGGGTGTTCCGAGGTGATATAGTTTATAATTACACCAAAACATATCTAAAATATATTGGATGATTGTATTATCACCCTATATCACAACATCATTGAATCTATTTCCATTTGGTGGTATTTGAATTGATATTTAATTTATTATAATTAATCTTTTTTGAAATTACAAAAGATCCCCTCCTCTCTCTTACAAAACAGAACGCCTTATTCTAGTTTCTACACACATCATTGCCTATTTGGTTATGCCAAACTCTATAAAAACCTCCCCTCCATTTCCCTAAATTCATCCTATAATCCTTAATTTTTATATAAAACTAACCATAAAAGTCCTTTTGTGCAAATCAAAAGGATAAACATAAAGAAGAGTAAGTTTGTAAGAGTATGAAGAGAGTTAATACATAAGGTAAGGGATTTTTGTCTCACATTTATTTTTGTGGGAAACATGCCTTTTACACTACTTATTTCTTCTGTGTGATGTATAAACATCCCATAAAGGTATTTTATAAGTATTATTCTGAATATTTTTGTACTTTCATATCCATATAATTTTCCTTCTTGCATGGTGAATATGGCTCTACTGATTGTAAAGTGATAAGTGGTTATTTGACAATCTCACCAATAATCGGAATTATTTATTTTTAAATCACTATTTGGAAATATTTATCTTCCATTTCCATGTTTTCTAACAAAATTATATTTTACTATTATCCTTGGAATATTTAATGTTATTTTGACCTATGATTTAATTTTATGAAATGTTTTAAAAATAATATTTTTTTTCCATTTTTTAAACAATGATCTTTGTGAATTTACCGAAAAATATATATATATGTAAGGGATGCTTTTTTAACATAGAACACATAAATAGATTTTTAATATTTAATGATTATTTAATTCCTTAAAGATTCCCTTCATGATTACAATGTTATTTTCAATGAAAATGTTTTCTTTTAAAATTATGTGACATTTTATGAAATTAAAACATTTTCAAAGAAGAAATGATATTTTCCTCAAGAATTATTTTTCGGTGATCTCTCAAAATTATTTTCCATCAGAAAAACATTATTTTATGTTACATATGTTTTAATGGGGATACTTTTCTAGGATAATACCTCTATTATTTCTATGGTTGGTTTATGTTTATGGTGTAATGATATTTATGAGACTCATTTTTTCCATGGGTTCTATTATGATTGAGTGATGTTTATGAAACTCGTTTCATTCCATGAGTTCTGATATGATGAATGATATATGTTCTTGTGGAACACATATGTATGGTTTTCATTATTTTATGGGTGAGAATTATATCTACCTCTAATGAATTGGGTAAAGATGGATAACTCATGAGATATATATTTTATGCATAAACATGATTTCATGTTCAAAATTATATATGTGGACCTAGTTTTCATGTTCATAATTTTGTGTGTGGACCCTGTTTTCATGTCCATGTGTTTATGCACGGGCTTTATTTCATATCATTAATTTAATGAGTGATTATTTTTCTATGTATACATGTTCACAAAGTTACAAGTTTATGTGTATGCTACAATACCATGTCTTATGTCAATGTTATGATCTCATGAATTATGTTCTTTGAATCCATTATGATTCATGTCTTTTGAAATACCATTATTTATTACATGATTCATGTTTGTGATATTTGATATAAAGGGTATGATCTTCTAATGATATGATCATGTTCTTATAACCTTTGTGATCATGTTTATGCTTATATATCTCCCTTGTTTACCGTTACTGATAATCTAAAATCACCATTTTCATATGCTTATTTTCCCTAAAATATGAAGAAATGTTTTAAGTATGATATGTCAAAAAGGGTTGTATATATGAAGTAATAGGCGGGAGAAGATCTATATGTATTATGAACTAGTTGTTTATGCTTCCAAGTTTTCAATGGACCTAAACTAATATGGTATTTGGGAGTGTGTATGTGTATTTCTCAAAAATGATGTAATTTCCTTGTATATTAATTCTAGGACATTATATATATACCTACTCCCTCTCTAAATAAATCATAGGAAACCCATAGGAAACACATAGAGTGCAAAGAGAGAAATGATTGGGATCCATACATTCATTTTTAGTAATTTCACATGTAGAGTCTATAGGTAATCAAATGGGAATCCTCCCATAAAGTGAGAATTCTAACCAATATTATATAAGATTAGTTCATAGAGTCTAATATCAAGAGAATATCCATGAGAGGCCAGTCACACATGGCCAAGCCCATGAGGATAACCACGTGAGACTATTTCTATGAATTCTAACTACATAGGATTGAGGTCAACCTTATGACGAATGATTTAAAACCATACTCAAAGATCCATAATCCCATTGACAACATTCATAAAGGTTAATTTATGTATATGTCTCACACCATACATTTCTAAGTATGTTTCACCTAACTGTTCTTATCACACGATGTTAAACTACATAGGATGGCTATTATCACCTGACCAAAAACTATGTATCTTGAACTACATGGGTTTTAATTCCTATTATTATTCGATTCATATGACACCTCTTAGAGGTTCAGTACCACCAACATAATATCTCACACATTTATGGATGGTTATAGAACTCTAAATCACCCAGTTATATAGATTTAAATGATTAAAACCTAAAATTGAACATCATCTGGTAAAAAAATATAGAGAAACTATTATACAAATAGATGTTGACATAAATTCATGTCCATGATCAATAATTAACACAAAGATAACCACACCCATCCTTGGAATTTAGAAACAATTCATGAACAAGAATTAATTTTATAATAGGTTCGTGAAGTAAGAAATAATTACCCCATCAAGGATTTCAGGATCCCGAATTCCCATCCTCTAAGATAAAAAATATCTCAATGTTTCACAGGACAGAAACCCTAGAGACCACTAACCATTAGAAAGTAAATTACCAAATAATTTCACATAAAACCATTTAAAATATATGAGACATTGGTTGTTTTTTTACATGAATAAACCCTACCAAAATATAAGTGAGAATGTTAATACCCCTATGATAATATTGCAGCCATACTCACCCTCACACAAATAGTTTTTAAGCCATTTGGTTTCATGTGAAACAAAAATAGTGAACAAGACATGAATTATTCAATTTCCAAATAAATTGAGTTACATAAAATGTTAGGCCATTTTGTTTTCAGGTTTCATGAAAATATAAATAAATGAACCACCATGAATTATTTATCTAAGAAATTATTTGTAAAATACACACTTGATTATGATACAACATTAATCAGTGTTCTTATTTGTTGTTTTTAATAATCATGTACTCTCTCTTGATCTCTCTTTGATCCAAAGTGAAAGCATCTTTATCCAATAGAAACCCTAATGTTTCATCTACTAAAAAGGCCACATCTATCATGATCTGATGGTAGACATCATAGATCATGATCCTACTGTGTCAAATGGAAAATGTGATAGTTAGGGAGTCCCACCAACATTGTACCACTCCATCTTTTGAATCCTAAAGAGTGATTCTCCAGGCACTAAATCCTACAATCTAATACCTCTTAAGGAGAGTGTCTAAAAAGAGGGTGAATCATATTTCAAAAACTAACTGCTTCAATAGTACATCCCTTGATTGTGATAATAAAGAACACTCTTATCTTTTGGAGGTGGATATAATTATTAACTAAAAACTCCCCTAAACTCGAGGAGTCACCCAAGATGGATCATGAATTTTTATTCCAATTACGACATCATGTGGTCACTAACCCTCAATAGAACGTCATCCAGTGGATTCCTCCCATGATCACTTATAATATGGAATCTATAAGATATCTATAGGCACAATGATCTTCTAACCAAAAGTATATGGATTGTATCATCACTTCTAATTACAAATCCTTTCATAAAACCATGGTGGAAAACCAATGTGTAGACCTATATTCTTATTCATACACTACAATCCTTCTGGATGATTCTAGAAACGCAAAGGCATTTATGTCGGTATATCACATTAGAAGCATAGGGAAGACGCATATTACTACTCTCACACATAATTCTAACTAGAATGTCCAAAAGAAAAATACTGTATAGTGTAGTCAAAAAATTCCTTAACCCACAGGGGAACATTCACATTTCCTCATTAACATTATAGAAGATCATCAACATATATTAGCATCAATGGGATCACATGCCTATATTAATACACTATTAATTTATAGGTATCATAAAATATTGGATTTGATAGAAGAGGATGGTAATAATTAAACTATGATGTTCATCTATGTAAAGGTAAACATCTCTACTCATTCTAACGGTGAAGGAGATTTTTAGTATATCCTGGTAGTTACTCGAGAGTAGGCTCACATCCAAACTCTCCTTCAATAGGATTGAGTTCACACTATAGAGGTAACACAAGGGTGGTTCTATGTTCCCACATTTTTTAAGAGGCATATCTGTTCAAGATACAACCCATAAGTAGGAATGCATTCCTACTCCCCTTCAGCCTAAAGAAGAAGGTATAAATGAGCTTGAAACTACTATAATGTGGTCACAAACTCCCACTTATAAGGAATGGACCCACAATATTATTCTAGTTGAAAATAAGTGATCAAACAAAATTGAAACCCAGTGCTAAGGAACTTATTGACCAGCTCCATCTACAGCACATGAGTCCTCTAAAGAGACCCCATTTAAGTCATAGTCTACCCGCATAAGGGAACCTAAAAGAAGATATAATTGCATAAAAATGTAATCTAAAAAGTATTCTCATATTCCTAAAATAATTATCATTTGGGTTCTTAATGTTGGGAAATAAATTTTCATGTCATCCTAATACTTTATCTACCTTTTCCATAAATAGAGAGTAGTTCCATCCATTAAGTCCTGCATTATAAATTGATCAATGGTTCTAGTGGTACTCCTTACAAAACAGGATGAGATGGTCCTCCCATTTTTAAATATACTCTAAATGAACCCTCATACTAGGCATTAATTGACGGATATATGTTTGTGATACCACCAACCTCATCCACCACCTATTGAACATCATATTCATCATTGAAAGGGATCCCTACCTTTTATGATAAAGAATAGGTAAAACAACCATCACAATTTGATTAGGGGGAATAATATTTCCCAAAATATGATGAATAATATATTTAAATATGGAAATAACTGGTTTATGATAACCTATTGACTATTTTTTACCCATCACCACTCCATTATATGGCATTCTAGAAGTGGTTATGGATAACTGCATACCCTATCTATGCTAGAACTTATGGGATAAACTTCATCAACTAAAGGATGATCACCTCTCCCACCATATGTATAAATACTACCTCTAGGTAGTGAAAATCACACCTACTATATCTAACTCTCTACGTTCCTTTTATCTCAAACTATATGGTTAGGGAGACACCATACAAACTTGTGGAATGATTATATCAATAGATAAGGAGAACATAAGTAGATTATAATACGAAAATCTATGATTGGGGAGAATATGGATAAAAACCCTTTAGGCCAATACATAGGATTTAGAGTTACAAAAATAACATTCCATGCATGGTAATATCTATAGAAGACTTCATGGGTACAGTTAATGTGCAAACTAGTTGGTCCATATAATAAAACATTTCTACCTTTAGGACATGAAAGTGGCATGGAAAAATGGTTTAGGGAATTGATATTACTCTATAAGAAGACTCTATGAAAATAATTCAATCATATCAAATAATAAATTTAAATCCTTTAAACACATGGAAACCTCTGGTGGTGAGCACATCACGTTCCGAGATGGCATTGCACCTGACATTCACATGAGTGATAGTAAACCAAATTAAGAAAACATCAGTGGATACATCCAAAGAATCCATCCATGAGTAGTCCTAGCCAATAGGGTTGGGAGTATTTTTACCACTATCACCACCCATAGTATAATCAAATTCTCAATGAATTTAGGATGTCCTGGTGGTCAAACCTATTCATCCCTATCCCTTTGGTTTGGGGACTTTTTATCATGTCCTCTTAGGAATTGGGAATTTTTTAGGCTAGGTAATGACCTTGGGAAACCAATACCTACAACATTAGTGATGTTACATGACACACATCTATTATTTCATTCCTCCATTATAATAACATTTTTGGGGATCACTCAGGATCCATATCCATAGGTTAAATACATGGTAGAATACAACAAAGAAAGTTGAACCCCACAGAATTCACAAACTAAAATAGCATTAAAAGAAATATGACCAAAGGGAGGACCTTGATGTAACCTTCAAATAGGATATAGGGGATGAAGATATAAATTACTATTTATATAGGGAGTAAATTATTCTTACTTCTGGATATTAAATTGTGAAAAATTTCACTATCAATACAATATGATATATAGATTTAATCATGGATACCAAAAACATCACATCAATAAATAGTCACCTTAGATATGATATTCACTAAAACAAATAGGAAAGGTGTGCATACCCAAAATCAATGTCTATCCTTGAACTTTTAAGCCAAAAATAATCAATTATCGCCTCCTTGATACTCTTCAAAAATGGATAATTGTAATGGTTTAATTATATACCAGTCACCACCATAAGATGTTGGAGTACACTCAACATAATATAAGCAGGTATTTTATGAGGATGATATTTACTTAAAATTAATCAAAATCGAGTTACTAAAGGAAAAAAGTTATGCATTTTATAATATTTAGGCATAAGTGAACATTTTTTTACTCTCCCTATTTAAGAGAGGGTTAACCAACCCATGAGAGTAGATTATGTGAATCATCTTGGCTTTAGGTCTATGAAACTATTCTATTAAAACTAGGTGAATAAGGAGGACCAATACATTCCACCACCCTAATGGAATATTCTCTAATTTTGGGAAGTCCAATAAAGCCTAGAAGAATTTTAAGTGGACAAGTAAATTTTTAGGGTAGTTATATTAAGACTTTAATTCCACTTACATTCTGGGATAATCTTAAAAAATACTTCCTCTAGAGCTCATTATCTCTATTGAGTCACTTTTCACTCGAATTAAATCCATAGAAGGGAAGTGTACTCCAATACATCCTAAAAGGAAACATTACCTAGATTTGGTGGAAGCCACTTTGCCTTTTCCCTAATTTATATATCTAATATTTTTAACCTTTAATGGATTGGGAGAACCATAGCAACAAATTTCACATTTCATGTCCCAGTGTTCCCCATGATGGACTTTCTCAATTAACATGAGGTGGAAGGACTCAAGTATTTTTTACAGACTCTGCTAGGACCTTTCATAGTCTAGTAATGTTGCTATCCGATTAAATTCATCATGGGTTGGAATTAAATCCATCGTCAATTCATATACAAATTTATCTCTACCCTAACAAAGATGATTATTTTTAACCCCATAAATATAAAAGAGTAGGAAAATGAGAGGTTCTACAATTTTTTCTTCATATAGAGAGTCAAAAATACTCACTCATTATTTGTCTCTTATAGGAACAACTATTTGAGCTCTGTGTGGAGAATATATATGCTGAGATGCAGACATTGTTTATCTCACTAAAATATTTCGGCATATTTCAGGAGTTTTAAAACATTGAAAAATCCATGTATGATTCAATTTAGTGAACCAATGTTAACTATGAGATTTTGTCTACTGCCTAATGAAATAATGTTAGTTAATGTAGAAACTTCTACCATCACATTTAAAGAAATACTTTCCACCTCTACAACACACAGTAAAACATCATATCACCTAATACCTCCTTTAGTGTGAAATAAAAATTTAAATCACCCTAATCCAATAACAAAGAAATACCAAGTTCTCCTGAGATATGAGGAATAAAGAAATAAATATTATTCTTTCAAAAAAGAATAGTTTATAGGATACTTTATTGCAGCCATATAAAGAAATATCTTTAAGTATCATAAATCTAGGATTCATAATCTAGTCATCCTCAATGATTATCCTTACTACTACCCTTATCATTGGATTTGGGGTAATACTATCCAAACCACATTATATTTATGAATATCCTCTAGAAAATGGTCAATTATGAGCATGTAACATTGGGAAAATATCCATCTCAAGTAACTTATGTGTCCCTTGACCAACCAATGGATAAATGTGACTAGTATGAATTCTAGGAAAGATGATAATTAATGTTTGATAATTCGATGATGAAAAATATAGTTGATAATGATTATATAATTATCAAGGAACAAATATATCATCTAATTTTGGCCCCACTCCACCATAAATTTTCTAAATTCACAACATAAAATCTATGATTTTGTGGAAGGAGTAATTGATTAAAGAAAAACATGGAACAAGAAGATGAGTTATAGTCAACTACAAAACTGGTCTAAACTCTCGTGGATTTCCTACTCCCATTATTTATAAAATCAGAACCATCACTCAATACTAATCCATTGTGGGAAAATGGGAACAATATAACCTAGTCAATGATGTCCATTTGGTAGACCCATTATCTGATGAATAATGTGCATATGAAATTCTGTTCCATGTATATAACTATAAAGCAAGTGGAAGAGGCCACAAATGATGAGGGAACCAATAAATAAATACTCGTAGAAGATCCCAATATATGGAAACACTCCTACTAAATCCATTTATGTGGTAGATACCCTAGGTTAAAAACTTCAGTTAGATCAATGGGGTTCTAGAATCATTCCTCAATCCTCTAGTATTCATGCAAATCTAATTGTTCTAGAAGACTATTTGGTGGCTATATGAATGTCCAGCCAACCTAGATGTGTGGGAAGACTCATTTGACCAAACCAACTAGTGAAAAACTTGACTCTAACTTCTATATAAACAATAGAAAATATATAGGTCCAGTGTCAAGGCCCCAAATCCACATAATAAATAAAAATCCAATGTTTGGAAGAATAGGCCTCTAGTGCAGAAGTAAGACATCTTGAAATTAATGTTTATTGTCCCATCCAAGATTTCAATCCTAGATTCTCTTCATATCACAAAATAGGGTCAAGAGGAACTTGTCCAACTACTCAATAACCCCCCAAAGATTTTGATAATGAGGTTTTCATGATTGACGTATATCAGAAAAGGAATCTCCTAACTAAATCTCATGAATAAATATCATTTATAGAGAACTATTTGAAGGTCACTACCCAAGGACATATTATACCCATTTACATTATAGAAAAACTCAACAATTTATGTATTCATTAGTACCAAATAAGTAGAATCTATAGGAATAATATTATACTTTTCTAGAAACTCCATGTCTTGTGTTATGGATATGATGACTTGTATCCCTCAAGGATGAACATTCAAGGGTATGAAAAATTAAAACAAAGTCCCCTTGGGAGAATCAAATTCAAATACCAGTTCGGAGATATTGTATCTAAATCCCGGATAATAATAATCCAATAGGACATAAAATTTATTATTCTATTAAGATGACCTTGGCTTCAAATCCATGTAGTTGTACCATAACCATACCAAATATTTATAAAGTACCCTATAAATAGAAGGGTTAGAGTACTATATGGAAGTGAATATCCCTTTGAATCTTGTAAATCCTTGTATATTGAAGTGAGTTTTTATAAGAGATAATGAAAAAAGATTATGATAAAATGAGACATAGAGGTTACTACTCCCAATTGTTTGGAAACTACCTTATAAAATCATTAGATCCAGAATTCTAATGATTATATATATCACATAAATTTGATGGGGGCATAATACCCAGATAAATAAATCCTCCATAGTTCTGAGGATTCATTTTCACCCATATGTATAGTAATAGTGGTGCTAGCTAAGATGAGACCATAAAAATCTCATCAGATCATACCTTGGGAAAATAAAACTAAATATGAAAATACTTCGATAAAAGAATCATATATGTATTAGGATTCCCATGATATCTATACATCATCATGGGATTTGTAAAATACTTCCCCATTTTCTTTAGGGTTTAAGGATTTCTCTTCATCGATATTTCTAGGATCAAAAGACACCTCCACATCATTCATGGAAGATGAAAATCTATCCAAGATGTCTTATAAAACCCATGATACACTTGTTTCTCTAATTATGATGATCCTTGTGTGGGGGAGAAGAAGGGGATGGCCTTAGAGATTCCACTAAATCATTTTAGTATGGAATATCCACTAGTGTTAGTGAATATAGAAAAATAAATCTTGGAACAAAGGAGGATATGTTGCATGCCTTGTTTAGTACCTTCATGACTCTTAAATAATAGGAAGTGTACATTTACTTCTTCAAATAGAACCATTATGTGTTCACCTATAATTATAATGTGATTCTTGGGTTGGATATCGATATATAAACCCATCATCTAGGATTTTCATATGATCATCATGATTTCAGGTAGATATCCCGGAGGATACATTTTTTCCATGTTTCTATAGTTGAATGCAAAGTAGATAATATCAATAAATCAAAATTAATATGGGATTTTAAATGCCTAAATTATCTCACCAACATCATCTCAATTAAGAAAATTAATGGATAGATCATAGTTTGTATTGATTTAGAGGATTTCGAGGGGAATTATCAAAATGATGATTTCCCAATTGAAATAATGAAACTCCAAATCGATTCAAAAATGTGAATATATATTATTTCCTTTATAGATGGGTATTTAAGGTATAATAACATATTCATGTCCCCTAAAGATTTGAAGGCTGCCACTTTTAGGGAACCCCAATAGATAGTTTTCTATCATGTCATGCCCTTTGGTTTGAATAATGTAATATCCACCTATCAATGCAATATGAATTGTGTCTTCATGTCCTTTCATGGAAGTATTAAATAATTCTATGTTAATAACCTGGTGGATAAATCATTGATATATTTCAACCATATTCCAAACCTTCAAAAAAAGTAATAAAAAATTATAACGCAACTTAAAGATGAGACCCATAAAGTGTTCATTTGGGGTAACCTCATGAAAATTTCTCTACTTCATGGCACACTATCATTAAATCAAACTCAACCTTTAGAGGACATGTGTAATCCTTGAAATGAAACCTCAATGAAACCTCAGAGAGTTAAGATGGATTTAGGGATGAATCTCCTATACCTATAATTTCATGGATAAAAATTTCTAAAAGTTCCTCCCTTTATAGAATTTGATGAATAAGGGTATCACATATTTATGGGAACAAGACATTAAATAAGCCTTAAAAATCTCTAGTTATATTATTTTACCCATCATCCCAAATGCCACCTATGGAATAGAGGCAACTCATCCAATTTACAACCACCATGTAGAAATATCTAATTCCATTATCAAATATAAAAATTGTATAGGGAATGAAAAGAGTATCTACTATAATATAAGGACTATTCTTGATATCAAGTCTCGATATTTTAATATCCATAAGAATTTACAAGAAGTTATTTCCATAGTACAAAAGATGAGGCATATATTGAAGCACAACAAGGTCCTCTTTGTCTCTTGAATTGAACCCATCTTTTATATCCTCAACCGTTGAATATTTAATTGGAGTTTGGATCAATGGTTGTTCATCATGTTACAGTTAAATATCTATTTCATGTCATAAATATTGATTAATGAGAAATTTCTATTTTTTTTCTAGCACACTTTACATCGAAAAGAAAATCAGTGGATACTGATCTACTATAAAAAGTGGTTTTGTGTCCATAACATTCCTCAAATGTGGTAGATGTACAATGATTGTTCCTATAAAAGTTTGAATATGAATTTCATGGAATAATATAAGTTAAATAGACTTACCCTAGGTACTATCTTCATATCCATATTTATGAAAGTTAAAATATATTCTTTTCTACTATCTGAGGGCATCCCTAACAACATTGTGGAGTATCAATCTCTCATTATGGGTATAGACTTATCCCTAGGGTTTCAAGTATTTTGTTTTAATACTAAGGGTGATTTAGTTATGGTAATTAATAAAATTAATGGTTAATATTCCATCAATAATTAGTGGTTAGTTCCTCTCCTAGGACATGTAAGTATTTTGATTGAATAATTCACCTTTGATCAAATATCGAGTCATATCCCTCACTAAAAATGATCATGCTTATATTCTAGATAATGTGACCACAGACCAGGATAATTATGACCAAGAAAAGATATTTTTGAGCATCAAATACTACATGGTTGTCTCCCAAGTCACAAACTATGATATAGGGGAAATAAATAAAATTATCACTTTTCATGAGTATGATGATCCAATATTCTCACAAAATAATTCCACTAATATATAGATGCTACACTTAATTAATTATCTCTAATGTAGGATCCTTATATCAGACTAATTCAAAAATAAACAAATATAATGTTATAAAAAACATAATCTTTTAATTAAATCCAAATGAACCAAAAGTCCCATAGAAATTTGGATTTGATGGGGTACCCCTCATATGCATTGAACGATGAGAAAAATGGGTCATCATGCAGTAAATTCATGTAGGATCCTGTAGTGATTATCAGTTAGAGATAATTCTCTATAATTATATTAGGATACTCTTCTATTTCTAACCAATGATGATTCAAGATTTTTTTAATCCACCAGAATCTGTAATTCATGTCAAATAAATTCAAATTTCATCCATAATCCCAAAGTGTTTTTGAATACTACCAAGTACTCTAGGTCATTATCTATATGGGGAATGAATTTAATGATCCAATAACCCCAAGAAATATCCAAGTAGTTCTAATATATCCTTAATTTCATTGAATTCTCCTATAAATATGCCAAGGTCATGCCTCTCAAGGAAGTTGGGTCAAATAACATTATCTACTTTTTAAATTCTAAAATCATAATCAAATTTTGTTTCCTTCACATGATATTGAATGAAAAAGTCACAAATTATTTATCATCAAAGGTGAAGACACTATATTTGGAGTATAAACTTGAGTCCAAACACTTTTCCCACTACCATTCAGTGAAAAATGGATAGATAGAGGCTTCCAATAAGAATCTATCAAATAAACACCAGAAGATTGTATAAAAGGACATGAAATCTTGGACTGGAAAACTTATCTATGATGTTTAGTCTTATCACACCATGACTCGTACCAATACACAGGGGACCCCATTCTTTCATGTATATGGAATAGATGTCGTGATTCCTATCAATGTTCATCTACTCTCACTATACACTAAATTATATAAAATGATTAAAAATTACAAAAGTGTCTTTATATATTGGAGAATATTAATGAAATGAGGATTCATATAGTTCATAATCTAAAAGTACAACAAAACTAATATACATAATACTTTAAAAAGAAAGTTTTAATTTACTCATTCCTCTATGGATAATTTTTATTTGTTCTTAGGACCCAATGATACCATGTAACAAACCCTCAAAGATGGAACCAAAGTATGAGGGACCATACATTATACATAAGGTCCACTCAAGTAGTGCACCTTCCTTAAGCATGATTTATGGGGAATAAATCACACCACCTACTAATGTAATGATTCATAGTAAATATTTTTCCTGATTTTTCAATAATACCAACCTCCTAACTACATGATGTGAAACTACATAGTCTTGGTCCATATCGCATGACCTTAAACTGGATGTCACTAGGGTCCTTGTCAAATAGACTTAAAACTTCATGGTATATTATTTCAGCTGAATGATGTCAAACTGTGTGGATATAGTCCTCATCACATGACTTTAAACTATAACAAATAAGGGTCCATATATTATTAAATTATATCAATGATCACCAAAATTTAATATTTCATTAATATATACTACTTAGAGTATCCTACTTCTTATGGACACTTTGTCCACTACATTAAAGATCGGTCCTTAGAGAATTATTTGGTTCACAATGTTCATGTTCTCAAGAGAATCAACACCCCATTTCCTAGAATATTCATTAGATCTATATAGGGAATTTCACTTTAGTAAATAATTGGGGCTTTATTACTATCCTTACATAATTTTTAGTGATTCATGGATCATAAATTCTAGGTCCAACCATGTCAATAATGAAAAAATCCCCTTCCACAATACAAGAGATCTATCTACACATTGGTACATTTACATATTATGGTTATATTTAAAAAAATTGATGACATAAATTTGACCCATGAAGAATAAAAAAGACTCTTTCCATGAATATGAGATCAATATATGATAGTAATAACCATTTAAGATATAAATGTGTCTGTATTTCAGTCCTTACAAGATATGGAATGAAAATAGAATCACCTATCCTAGACCCAAACATGAATTTTTAAAAAATATAATTCTATACCAATGTTTGAGCCTAATAAATAGAAATGATATAACATATAAGAACTATTTATATCTTTATTCATATTATTATTGGATACATAGTGATTTATGGATCACATATCTCATGCTCGGATACAAGGTCTATCAAAATGGAAAGGAATTAAAATGACCCTTACCCCTTTGTATAAGTTGGATCTACCTAGGATTCCCTGATATAGGATTTGTTACCCATGATCCAATAATCAAAAAAATTCCCTTTCCTAGGTATTAGATATGAATATATGTAGAATCCACTGGTATATGATACATTATCCAAGAACCTATACTCAAAATATTCCATTTTCCCCTATGTATGATCCAAATATATATTGGTTTTTTTAAGAACTATGTGTGGTATGATTCCTTATCTTTTTAGGATATGTATTGAATCCTAGATTTCATATACTATGCATATCCCGAAACCATAAAAAAAAGTTTCTTCTCTCACCATAGTGTTTCAAGACTCTTCTATAATATCTCATCCTTCTTATAGAACAGAATTAAAGAAAGACCTGATTTTTCCCCTGTATACATTCTTGATTTATGCAATTAAATTTCAGAAAATACATGTGTCTTAATTTCTAATCATGTAGGATATATAGTGATTCTTATTCTCTTTGTCTTAGGCTCATCCTCAATTTCAACACCTTCCAAACCATCATGATATTGGGTCCACTCCCAATATTATTAATCTAGTTGAGTTAATGTTACCAAATCAACAAAATAACCCTCCCCCACCTTCATTTGATCCTTATCTATGTTGGATCCTTTTACATATTATTATTTATCAATAAATTTATACCCACAAGAGTTCCCATTTTCCACCTGACAATGAGCATTATTTATTCATTAGTATCTCAAGAACTATATATGTCTTAATTAAAGTCATTATAGGATACATAGTAGTATATGGGATCATCTATCCTGGATCCATACATGTGTTTTCTAGGATGAAATAACTTTTCTATTAGTATAAGGAATGGAGAGCCTTACATTGTGAAACCTTAAAAGGTAAAAATTGCCTTCATTACCTAATCATTGGTCTTGTGATATTAAACTAAATGAAATCATCTTAGTGTCATAATGCTAAAATGAAAAGAACTTGGTATACCATTAAATAATGTAAGATGATATAAAAATCCTACCTTATCTATCCTGAATCTCTAACATGAGAGACAAATCTTCATTGTAATTCTTGGAAATTATTTTCTAATAGAAATTATCTTATGACAAGATTAATATTCCAGAACTTAACAAGATTCTTATTTCAATATAATATTACAACTACACCCTATATTTTTATTTCTTCACTTCAATGTGAAATCAGTAAATATGGGAAGTCTCCCAGTTATTTCTTATTTCTCACAACGATCATGAATCATGTCATTTTAGAGGCCCTCATAGATCAATTTAACTTATGTAATTGAAGTATTACATTCTCAAAAATATTGGAGTTAAATCGTGGCCTCGTAATAGTAAATTATACAGCAAGTCCTAGCATGTATAATCCCTTGTAATTTTTGTGATTCCTACTAACAATACCCATTTACCCTATATAAAATCCATGACTGTGTAAGAGATTATGGAAAAATAATCAACATATAGATTAAATTTCACCACTCATACCAATTATCTATATCTATGAATGATTAATCATCATTTCTTCAGCATCCACTAATCTAGAATGAAAATTCCCCATGTGTAAGAACTTAATTTCTATAGGGAACACAATTTGAAAACTATGTGTTTCTTGATTCTTAATCTCATGGGATACATAATGATTTATAGATATCATATGATAGGCCCAACCTCAAACTAAAAAAAACCTCTCCCACCTTATTACTTTATTCATCTTAAGTGATATCTCACATACTCAATGGCACCACACAATGCATAAGTAATGATTCATGTATTCTTTTTCCTATGACCAGTTGTGACTATCGACCCCCCCCCCAACCTTTGTTTATTTTATTTCACTAAGATGAAGTATAATTTACTCCCCAATTCATAAATATTATCTTTTTAGAAGATTCCTCACCCGACCTGTATATGACTCAACAAAATGAAATCAATCTATATATAAGATAAATTTATATATATACCCCCAGTATAGATTTATTCCCTTTAAATCTATTATATAAAATGGGAATCCCTAATTTAGGAACATGATCCACATAGGTCTTCAGTTCTCATTTCAGGACATTAAACTTTAGTTCATTTGGTTTCATTATCCATGACCATAAAATACTTAAATTAGTTCTCCAACTTAGCCTAATTTCCTTCCATGAGAGTTTGATCCATATAAGGTTTCCTAACATAGGGTGATTCTATAATCAAGAACATGAATAAAATGCATTGATCTAAATATTATATCCTAGTGAATTGATCATTCCTAGGAATGTTAGAACTATACAAGAATTGGATCCAACCATCATAGGATTCATAGTGATGTTAGGATCTCCTATGCTTGGCCAAGCCATTAATTATGTCAATAAATGGTCCCCGTACTATGAATGTTCCAAATCTATATAGGATACTCCAAATTGGATTTTTATGTGAACCTAAAACTAAAAATTTCCTCATCCAAGTTATTGGTCCATATCAATTCATGGGGGTTTTCCCCAATGGCCTCTTATAATATGACATATCTATGGTCTTCATCACATGACCATAAACTACATAACATGTCTCCATGAAAATAGAGTTTCTTAATTAACATTTATTCAAAACATTCTTTTCACATGAAAATAAACTATATGAAATTATAATAATAGTAGGATGATATTAAAGTACATAGCTTGAGTCCAAGATTTATGAATTTAAACTACTTGTATTTGAGTCATTATCTCATGATGTAAAATTAAGATGCATATGGTATACCCTACATAACCATAAAATACTCACAGTAACACATGTAGTATGTTTTAAATACCGTATATAAGATATATATCTATGTAAGAGAATAAAATATGGGATATTACATTGAGATAAATTTCCTTCCCCTACCCCCACATGTTCCTGGTGTTTGAGTCCCTCCAAATTCAATATTTCTTATACCATGTCACATCACCTCATGTCTATTTGATTCATAGTCACACATGGGCTCTCTATTCTAGACCCATCCATGAATACTACTGATACCTTAACCAAATATTTCATAGTTTTGGATTTTGGATCTTTATTTCTTACTTGGAATTCACAAAATGGTGTTTCCTCCTTTAATGGACATCCAAACAATGGGTTTTAATCATACGGTTGTTTTTTAGATACTTATGATCAGATAAAATGTCCAATTTTATAGATATTTCGTCTTTTTTAGACTAAATATTAATATGAGGTTATTTTTTCATGTGTATGATCTTGGTCTATGAAACGTGACATATGCTTATTTCCCTACCACATGACATTAAACTATTTTGTTCGAGTATTTGTTATATTATGTTAAACTATATGTCATACAAGTAATTATTTCATGATGTTAAACTATACAAAACAAAATTCATTCTTAATCCTTTTCAAAAGTACTATAATAGCCTAACCATGGAAAAATTAAATTTATAATTCCTTTATCCCCCTTTTGAATATCCCCTTCCATAAATCATGCTTCATGTATTAATTGTATCATATTTCTATAAACCTATCATAGAAAACAATAATTAGTTTATCTAGTTTCAAGGGAAAAATATCTTTAGTCATGCATATATTCCCTAATTTGTTTCCCACATACACACCCCTAATCTTTCATGTTGACTGGATGCATCTTAATCCTAATAAATAGGTCATATAATCCACATACTCCCTAATAATATTTCCGTGAAACTTGTTATTTGAATGTGTTCAGTAGACATCCCTTATGTATATGTCCCTTATCATCACAACTGATCTGAAAAATATGATCCACAATATATAATATTATCATCCCCTATTCAAAATGGGTCTGATTATTCATGGCCCTAGAACCGCAAGTGGGTTATTATTTCATGATTTCCCTTCTTATTCATTATTTTGAACACTATAACCTTAAAATAAGTGCACTTTTTATAAGATAATCTATTTTGACATTAGAACCTCCTTTAACATTCGGTTTCTCTTCACTATTTCAATGTAGGTTATCTCACTATTTATTTTTGTTTTTATTTTTTTATGCATCATAATCATGATATATGTTCACGGAGGTTAAATATGTATGGACATAAACAATGTGCATAATGTTGAAATTTGTATGACATTAAATTCTAGACCTCATTGGTCTCGAATACAGGATTCTAAACTATAGGTGAAAATACCAAAAACTTATAAGGTTGAAAACCCATTAAAAAACATGAGAAAAAATACGATCTTTAATCGCTAATCCTCCCACTCTTAAGGATTAGGAACAAATTACAATATAAAAAGAAAATGAATAAATATTGTGTGTCCTATCATATGAGCCAAGAAAAATTTTACCCTTACTCACTAGACCACACGGTCCAAATAAATAGACTAATGATGAATCAAGTATATTCACATTAATGATGTTCTCAATATATGACAATGTGTTATTTAGTGTACCAAAATCCTCCTTGAATTAACTTTCCTTTATGATCCTACTTTATTCATTAAGTGATTCATTCCCCTGAAAATAATTTGTGGATATTCATGATGATTGTATCTCGATTTGAGGGAAACCTATACTTGGATATGTATATATACACCAATTTGGATCCTTTATATATATCCTCAATATTTCCTACCAACTAGAGGAATCTTCATCCAAAAGATAAGTCCATGTAATATGCATATGAAGTAACACAATTATAGTAAAAGTGGTTATTTTAATATGGGTAGCATTTATAACTGATATACGTGACCCATCACATAATACTAAATTCAATATCCCTAAATTGTTATTTAAATAATCCATAATTAAACAATTCAAGTGGATCTAGTAAAATTGGTGTTATGAATCCATGAATCATACCCATATTCAATTAAATGATGTAACACCTCATTCTTGTACCTTTTATTGGTCCCCATCATGTGACTCAAAATCACATTATACAATGGACTAACTTGGGTAATCCTAAACTTCCCAATGAAAGAGGAATGGGACATGCTAGGTTGAAAACCTATAAAGGAAGGCCTTCAAAAAAAAGTAGAGACTCTTATAATAGGACTCTTACCTTATGTGATTTTGTAAAAATTAAGTGTTTAAATTTGTAAATGCATAAAACCTGTTATGTGGAAAACTCATAAATGGAAAACTAAGTAAATTTTGTTTTCATTACTGCTAATATTCACCCCATATAAAGCATATGGAAAATTTAGGTCTATATGATTAAATAATCAAAGTTTTCGGGGGCTCCCAATACAGCCCCAGATAACTCAAATTTATACTTCTTGTGTCCCATGACCCAATAAATTGTTATAGTTCCCTCCCACTGCGAACAAATGTGTGTCAGTATTTTTTAGATCCCATAAGAACAAAATTTTATACTACTTAAAAAATATCAAACATTATAATCACCATTCCATGTTTCTCCTTAATGATAAAAAGTATTTTAATCCAAATCATTTATATGAATTGAATAACTCCAGTTTATGCTGATTGTATTTCTACCCATGTTGATCCATGAACCATTCCCAGTTGGGAACTCTTCTAAAGGGACTGACACTAGTGTATTGTGATAGAATTGATTCTTATACATTTCTATGATCCATGGCCATGAGAGAGCTTATCCAAATAAACCAAATCTAATGTATGAGGATGGTATTTCGACATATACCCATCCATGATCCACACTAATAAGAACATTCATCCAAATAGACCAAATCTAGTGTATGATGATTGAATATCTATCTATATTTTCCCATGATCCAATCATAGTAGAAAACTTCACTGATTCATGTTTCTAGGAGTCATGATTGACCTTTATTATTAAAGTTCATTATTTAATTGGATTCCAGGTATCCCAATGTTACCCTTTCAAATTTTCTTGCAAGACAATATGAAATAGAATATAATGGTAAGCGATAGTCAAAGGGGGTTGGAAAATGAGTGACGGTAAATTATGTTTTATTTATTAATAAAAAAAGAAAGGAGGAATCTATATTATTTGGATCCTCTCCCTCATTTATATAGAAAATTTGATTGTAATTACATAAGATAAATCCCATAAAATTATAATTTATTAGGATTTTTAGTTGTAATTGGCTGAAATGATCTCTAGGTATAGCCAGCATGGTGGTTCAATCTATGATTGTGGGAGTAGTATCTCAGAATTCACAAAATTATTTTCTATAGATTTCGTTTCCCCCTCAATCGGTATTTGGTTCTCCTTGATTTCCAACTCATTTATGGATAAAGTTTCATAGATACTATCAAATTTTTGGATAAGTTGGTCATCCATAACCCATTCCCTGATGATACAATGTTTTCATTCCACTATTTTCACCACATATTATGAGGCTTTCTTAATTGTAATAAGACTATGTTGGCTTCATTTGATGATAAATATTCCACAAAAATCATTAACATAAATTATTTTTATTGATCTTAAGTTTGAATAATATCCTTCATAGTACCATAGATTACCTGATAGTCAAACTCACATTTCCCTAGGGTTATAAACATGTGGAAAATCCTGGGAATATTTTCCAGATTCATATTCAAGGGAGTATGGTAAATTTGGTTCTAAATTCTCTTCCATATAGTTTTATATGTGACAAGAAGATAATTTAAAATCTCATATTCAGTCTTGGAATTACATTTAGATGGTGGGATGTACTCCAGAACTAGATCAGCTAATGAAGTTTTATCCATGATTCTCATAGGATAATTTGTCATCCAGTCATCCATTGTTTCCACCACTATCATTCATCGAGACGCTAGGATTGTTGTGTCCCATATTTATTCAACTATAAGTGAATTTAACCACATTTAATATATAAGATTTATTATTAAAATAGGATTATTATACATCATGATTGATATATGAATCTTTTTCATTTGATAGAGGGATGCAGACATCATATATCACCGTCACATCGCTAAGAGTGGTAGTAGGAGCGTCTTCCTAAAGAAACGCATCCTCCGGAGAAGACACCACTCCATGAAACACTATTCATAGTAGGATAAAAACAATAATACTGAGCATGGATTAAAAATTTATAATGGTTATTTTTTGCACTAAAATTTTTCTCTTGGGCAAACAAACCCAAAAATTCTATGGAAGCATGTCTCACAGAGAGGCCCCTCAATGCCCCTACGGCTCTGCGATCGACACGATGTAGTAGAAAAATCCTCCTCTGTAGCTGCCAATGAGCAACTGACGAAGGCCTTCATAGTGAAGATTCCCTTGAGAGAGATCTCATCACTTCCATGAAGCAACTGATATAGAACTCCACAACTATGACATAGTGGATAAAGCACTCTACGAGCATCGCGAAGTGGCGAGTCTGATGAACTTGAGGGATCTACCTTTGGTTTTGAGGTCCAATTATTGTGCAACCCAACCTATGAGCATTACAATGCCTATTTCCGATAAATACATGGCTTTCCCAAAACCCAAAAGATGGATACCATGGCCTTTTGACTTATCATCTCTCAAATGGTAAAGCACCCTATGCTCTACGAATAATTTCGAAAATTAACTCTTCAAGGTATTTGAGAATCGAGAAACACATTTCCCTTTGCTCATATTCAACCATTATTTGACCAGGGATTCCCTTTGTAAAGCCCATAGGCCATCACAAAAGAATAAAATACCTATGATAACTCAGGTCTTTGTAAATCACTCATGCTTTGCGAAGTAACTTTCATGAACATGTGAATCCCATTCTAATGTAGGATCACTATGCTTCACAAAGTACATTTCTTTTCAATATTGCACTATTCAAGGAAACCAGGCTCTACAAAGTCCTACTTCATGAAAGCACTTTCAAATTTAAAATCAATTTCCACACGCATGTATATGTCATGCTTAGGCTACACCACTCCTCTTTAAAAATTATACCCCTTCTTAGAGTCTGTCCACTTTGTGGAGAATCAAATCTTCACAAGGTCTTTTCCGGTGAACCCCTTTCCTTCAAAAACCCTTCTCTAGTATAGACCTCGAGTTTTGTATGAAGTTATTTTATGTTCCCTTGTGTGGTTCTCCAAGTTTCACTTCTTTTATTCATGATTCTTCTCATAGGAATGCAAACAGTTAATGTTTCTTTTCATAGCCACACTAACGTGAGCCCCTCAATGTATCACTCCACAACCCCATCAATCCATGGCATTGTTGGTGCCTTCCCTTCACCAAGGGTTAAGGCATGCTGGTTATGTAAGTCCTGGGGGTGGGGAGTGAATCTTCATCATCTGAGTAGTATGATGTTAAACATCCAAGCATTATCGTCCCTAGAACATGACATTAAATTGTATCCTTGCCCTGTGTATTATACAAGGGGTTCTCTACCTTGGACATTTTCCATGCCCACTCGTCTCCTTGGGAGTGAGATATTACTCACATGGAATTAAATCCTCCTTTTAGAAAATGACATTTTTCCATGGGGGGGGAAACCACCCAGGTGTAAGCCCCTATCCTTTATTGCAGGAGGTATCACCCTTTCTCCTCCTCTCTTCTTCTGTGCACAAAGACTGGTGGATATATAGGCACAAGGGACTCTCGATACCTCATCCCTCTCCCTTTGGGATTTATCTCCATTAGTCCTTCATCCTGGAGTAAGTCCCAATATCCATCTCCCAAGGCCGCTAAGTAACCATAAGCCCCATTTCACTCCTTACGAATGCACCTTTCATGATGTGATTGACAGGTCTCTGTTTCCTCTGGTTTCTCACACCGAGCATGACTCATGTAAGCTTAGATTAATCATCAACCATGACATCATTTCCATCTTGAATGATGCTAAACTTTATGCTTTCGAACTATGTCGATTTTGATCCCTACCACCTAGGTAGGGTACGTAAGAAGCCTCCTTGAGGTTCAAACTCAATCACTAGTAAACTTAATTGTCCCCTTTTCTAGGACCCACATCATTGGTCGGTCCCTTAGTGGTGTTAGACCAAATATCAGGTCGCCTTAGTGTGTAATCTCCATGCCTCACCACCGAACTACGTGGATTTGATCCTTTCCTGTTTCTATTCATGGTATATAGGAAGACTCTTTGAGGTTCAATCCCATCATCCATCGATACAGACCACTTCAAATTGCTTCACCCTTGTCCTGCATGATGTTAAACGTTATTCCCTTTTCGTCACACGTGACACTATATTGTATGCTTTCAAACTACATGGGGTTTGATCCCTTCCTCAAAGGTAGGGTATGTAGGAATCCTCTTTGAGGTTCAATCCCAAACACCGATAAAATTCAGTGCACCCTTCGTTGGGACCCACATCCTCGGTCTGTACCTTAGTGGCATCAACCCAACTCTTAGGATATTAACCACACATATCCCCCAGAATGTTGTCGGGTCGTTGTCTTTTACATACACCCTGATTCCATGCCCCATCATGAACTATGTACACTTTGATTCCCTTCCATGGGAACATGTAGGAAGCATCCCTGAGGTTCAATCCCATCACTCATGTCTCATCCTAGTCTCTCCTTTGACCATTTGTGTTTCGGGAAGTTCATGCCCCAACCCAAAGGTTCTACTTCTTTCGAATCCTATCCATGCATCCATTCCCATTATCCACCTTTTTATCTGACTCATCACCCCAAAAAACTATATGAACATTGATTCCCCACCATGGGGATACGTAGGAAGCCTATATGAAGTTCAATCCCAACAACACTATCATCTTCATGCATGTTTCATCCCATTTCCCTCATCCACTTTAGTCAACTATCAATCATCCATCATGATTTATAACAGGGACACCACATCCTGGTGATACCACACAATACACTCTAGAATAAAACTATATATAATCCCCACACAATCCATAACCATCCAACCAAGAGTGTCCCTCTTACGATGGGCCGCTACCCATGTGTAATCCTCAACATGTCTCTGGGTCATTGTCCTTTGTGTACACCCTGATTCAATGTCTCACCCATCGAACTACATTGGTTTTGATCTCTATCAATTATACAGGTTATGTAGAAAGCCTCCCTGAGGTTCAATCCCAAAAAATGGTAAACCTTGGTATTCTCCTCTCTGTGGTGCAATTTCCCTTATCCGCCCTCAGTGGTGTATGGATCAACCTTTACATAGTGATATCTTCCCTATAAAGGACACACCACATAAAATTTGTCCTCATTGGGTGTTCTGATCCATCATCTTGTAAACCTTTAAGATTCTCTCTCCTAGGGATGTACCAATTCGATCCATCTTTATGGGATGTTTTATCACTCTCATTCTGTCCCTGTAAGACATTAAACTCGAGGCTAACCTTGTTTTAAACATGAGATTCCTGAGAAACACCATGGAAGACACACCTATGGCATAGTCATCTCTACTAGATGTTAAATGTGTGTCATACCCTGTGTTAAACATGGGAAGATAAGGAAAACCACAAGGACATACCTATAGAATATAATTCTCTACACTCGATGTGGGATTCCTCAGGATTCCGTGCTCTTGGGAAGCCCTATCATAAGGGTAAGAAACCCAAGCGCATCAGTGTTTCTGCATCTAGACATGCCAGCAATGTCCAACATGACTGCTACCCTGACCGAAGGTTGCTACTCTGACTAGACCCCTTGGAATTTCCTGACAATGGTAGTGTAATTAACTGGTGTCCATGAAGATATGGAACTAGGGAAGAGTTTCACAAACAATGTAACGCCCCGACCCTAGTTACCCAGAGTCGGTGCATTATTACATAACATTGGCATGATCATGAGAAAGATCAAGTCTCGAAAGACCGATTAGTTTAGTAGCCTTGGAATAACTAGATACATCCATAAATTTTTACATTACATCATAAAAAAACATCTTGTCTTCATATCCCCTCATACTATCCCTGCAGGTCATTCATAAATTACTTCATAATCCTGAAAAAAAAAACATTGAAAGGGGTGAGCTCGGATGCTCAGTAAGGATAATATTATAGCAGAAGATTTCATAAATAAGCATAAACACTTAAGGCAATTTATAACTAAAACAAAAGCCTTTGAAACTTGAACTTCAGCATAAAATGGAAAAGGTAAAATGAAATAATGCCATTTACTTACTCACATGGATATTCTACTAGTCGAATGATCACATGAAATATCAATAACCACATTCATAATGATGGAATGCATAATGCCAGACTATCATAACCACATAGCCAAGGCCTCGTGCCAAGACTACAAATAAGATTTTGCCAAGGCCTTGTGCCAAGACACTAGTTTGTCTCATGAGACCTACCGATGCATCGAGGAGCTATAGCGGGCTCCACCCGTCACTTATTAAGTCCAATGCATTCCTCATATGAATAGGTTTAAGCATAAAATAAACATTCGTATTAAAACTAACATATGAAATGTCAATACTTTAACCACAAACCATGAATGGTATAAAAATAGAACATCCACAGTCAAATATAACTCATTTGATACAATATGGAAGATTGTATTGTATCACATTAACCTCAATCATGAATAATGAAGGATGTTGACATAGATGAAAATAATCATCAAAACTATTTGAGAGAAATATCCCCCTTTTCTTGAAAACATTTAAAAGTCACACTATTTGTCAAGAAGCCATTTAAAAATAGATTTTTGAATCAAAGTGTCCCATACCACTTTGAAACCTTTTAAAAAGATTTTTAATTTCTAAACTTTAATGTCCATATAAATAAATCCTTAAAACCATTTTTAAAACATGGACATTAATGAGAAAGATTTAGATGAATAAGTCTTTAAAACATTTAAAAATGGTATTTTAGTTAGAGATTCTAACCAAAAGAGAGACACTTGAATGAAAATAATTGAGGTAATAAAAACATTGTAATATCATGAGAATAAAGGGAATTCATGATATACTATGTCAAAGTACATTATATACACCACATAAAAGTGATTTGGTGTATATCAACAAAGAAGTCTCAATGGAATGTAAGTTGAGATGAAATCTCTCATAAAGGACATATCCTTAGGTTAAGGATAAATCAACAACATAATTATGTGTGAAAAATATAAATACACTAAATATGATTGTATATTCAGTGTAAAACAATCAAAGTATATTCACACATATTCCTGTAAAAACAACACCAACGAATTGGATGTTTAACTCAACAAATGGTGAAAGAGTTAAAATTACTCTTATCAAATTCATATCAATGACTTGAGAATTTTCAATGGAGTGATTATGTGTATCAAAAGTATATCCACAGGAAGGGGAGTGGAAATTATGACATAATCAAATGAATAGTGATTCCACACATAATCTGGGGGTAATATAATCAATGAAATATGCGTAAAGCCAAATGAGTGGAAATTGAAATCTCAAATTCCCTTATTGATTAGGTAACTTAAGAAACAAACTCCCATGAAAGAAAGATCATACTATGATGATGTAAATACCCATAAAATAAATTATATTACACAATGAATACAATCATGGGTAGTACACATACACCACATGCAATAATTAAGTGGTGATCAATGGAATTCTCACGGAATTAAAAGTGAGACAAGAAACCCCTTACCATGTTAATCAACTGAGTCGCATGGCCAAAAGTTAATAACCACCAAATGATTTACAGAATAACATGAATATAAAGTGAATCATGATAATATATATCAAATGGAAGTACACAATACACCACTTTCAATAATTTAGTAGCGAACAATGGAAATCTCACAGAATTGAAAGTGAGATAAGAGAATCCCTTACTTTGTACTTTTTCCTTGGTCGATGGTAGGTTTACCTCCTGTATAATGGTGAAATAATTGTTATTTAATAATACAAGAATCAGTTACTTTAATATGATATCATATATGATCTTTTAACATTGATTTGTTAATAATATCTTAGAATTATCGTCATTTCAGGTGTTAACGGGTTCATTTTACTTTACATTCTTTGTTATGTGAGCCATATTCGTTATTAATGGGATGTATATTATTCATATCCAGAATGGTATCAAGTCCTTAAACATCATTTTTAAATCATCAAATGATAATTATACTTGAATGGATACGATGGAGAATGAATCTCATCGCGTTCGTGGAGACGGTAGTCCGTACGTACGCACGAATACTACTTCCATTTAATTTTTATTTTAAAAGAATCGAATCCAAATGATACATAGGTATATTACTATTACAGTAAAATATAATATTTTATATATGTTACTTAAGTTCATTAACACCATCCTTTATACGTTCCATGTGTGGTATGAACGAGTCATATCATTTTAAGGGGGCGGTAGTCCGCACTTCCTCAAATGAAATTATCGTATGTATATACAACATGAAACGAATAATTGTAGGAAATAAAATGGAATTACAGAAGCTTATATATAAAATATATATCATTAATATCATATTTAATTACAGTGCCATCCTAATGGCCACCATGAGAGGCGGTAAGATATATTTGAACAATCATCGTTTCGTGAGGCGTTAGTTTGCCATCCACAGAAACATTATGTTCATCATCCATTAGATGGAGTTGTGTGAATGTAGAGTTTGAATCCTTCTTATAACAACATCCTAGTATATTGTGGATACTGGTGTTGTTACAAAAGAAAGGAAATAAAAAGCGTTTGGGGGTTGGAGATGCAAAATAATTGAAAATAATTTAAGAGAAAATGTTACCTTTAATTTAGGTAACTCGCTTTGGTTGGAACCAAAGGACTTCTTGAAATGCTTTCTGCCAAAGGGGAAGCTTCAAGGAGGAGTAGAGGGATGTGGGGAGCTTAGTTGGGAAGAGTTTGGACGAGCCAAGTGGCTTGAGAGGTGTGAGGAATGAGTAGAAGTGGTCTCCTTTTATAAGGGAGAGGAGGGGCTCTTTAGGAAAGAGTGAAAGTATTACTTTATAATATAATTATATTCGGTTTATAATGGTCCAAAAATCATTGAGGTCGAAGATAATATGACTCATATTCTAAATAACATCAACCAATATGAATTGGACAGGTTTTAGATAATATTTTAATCATTATAATCTTATTTATTTAAATGATTTATTAATGAGGTAAACATTGCATCATTATTGTGTCATTAATAATTTAAATTATTTAATGTCTAAAAATTATAAATAAAATATCATTATGTAGGAAATAGCATTATCTTTCTAATGAATATTTATAATCGAAAATCCAACATGTATAACCCTATGTAAAAATTGTTCTTTTAAAAGATGTAAGCTTATGCCATTTTTGTATTCATTTTAACTTAATTAAAATAAAGTGTCATTATCACTGTCAAGTGGATTAATGGGGTCCCAAAATTGACCCAAAGATACCCATGGTCGACCATGTATCAACCAATAGGGTTAAGACACGTTTTAGGGTAATTTTGTATTATTATAATATTATTTTTTAACCCTTATTTACAGGATTTACCCTTAACCATGGTAAATAAAATATTTACCGCAGTAATTATTCAAAATGTCTAAAAATAAAAGTTACCTATTTACACAATTTGAACATCCTGATTCCAAATATGGAATCCATTTTTATAAATTCTAAACACAGAAGTGGCAGAAATTAATTTAAAATTAATTCCCGCTGTCAAAACAAAAAGCGTGTTTTTAAGAGATAATAACTATCAAAAGATTGACACTTGTTTATGTTCGGTTTAATTGTAAAATTATGTCCAATGACCAAAATTATATTAAATGGTAAAAATATATTCTAAATATACTTTAAAACCACTCAAATTCATAATTTATCACTATTAATTATTTTGATTAAAAAAGTTGTTTTTAATTAAAATTTAGTAATTTTTACTATTCATCAAAATATGAAAGTTATCCGAAAAGTACCAAAATTTCACCTTAGGCTAAATTTGATATTCCGAATCCAAAAATGAAGTCCATTTTGAAATATAATATATATATAATTTCAAAAAATTAAGTATTACTATTCATAACGGCTAGTTTGATCGGTTGTGGTGTGTGTTAAAACTCGAAGTTGCGTACAACACACGCTACTGTTTTATTCAAAGGAAAGCATACCGTGGAAGCTTGGGATGTTTTATTTTAAATTTTTTGATGTCCTCATTTAGTCAAAAAGTTTAAAATATTTTATTTAAAAAGGGTTCACTATTAAAAGTTGGTAAAACTACAATACTGAAGATGAATTTGTTCTTACATTATGTCTAAGAAACTCATAATATGGATTCTAAAATTATAAGGATTATATAAAGATTAAAATTTAGTTAATACTATTCATAACCTTTTTTGAACGGCTTGTTTGGTAAGTCATGGTGCGCTTGAACTCGGTGTTGCGTGTAGTGCAAGTTATTGAATTATTTTGAAGAAATAACACACTATGAAATCTTGGGGTGTTACATTCTCCCCTCCTTCAATAAATTGCGTCCTCGCAATTTGAAATTGTTCTTCGAAAATAAAAGGTTGAAAATAGAAAATATATTTGTGGGAAAACCCACATCGGAAATTGGTTTACTAAAATTTAGTCTTAATATGAGGAAAAGAGAAATGAAAGGGTCACCACCAAATTATGATCTCGATTAGGAGAACATTGGTGGCAATTAGAGAAATATAATTGGAGGAAAAACGTAAATATTTATAGGTAGTGGTTGAGGTCATCAATCACAAACAAGTATAAAATTGAGGTCCTTAAACTCATCAATCTATGATGATTTGAAGTACCATCGGTTCAACAAAATATAGGGTATTGGGATCACACATTTTTGACATTTCAAAATATCTTAGTTGAAATCCCACATCGAAAAATGAATTAATGAGGCCTCTATTTAAAATAAAGAGTGGAAAGTATGAAGATTACCGAAAATAACACATACTAGGGTTCCATGTAGGCAAATATGGATATGGAGGAGAAATCTAACCATCAATTATCTGATGGAGAGTGGTAGAGAACATGGCTATGAAAAGGCCAACAATCCCAAAGCCATAAATTAGTGATGATTTAAGGTACCATCTAGGACAATATTTTTTTTTTAAGTTACATTACATAAGGAAGAGGAATTAATTTATGATATTGACTAAGAACATTATGAGATATACTTAAATTTTAAGTATATTTTCATTCTTTAATAAATTTCCACCACTAACTCAATTTTTTTAAACGATGAGTATTCAAGAAGACTTGGTCACACTGGAAGAGCTAGAATAAACTTCTATAGAATCACATGATCCATGCAGGATAAACCATATATTTACATTGTCTTTGAAGATTAATCAAAACCAAAATAGTTAGTGAATGATCTAATGATCCCCCAAAAGGATATTCATTGAGATAAATATGCACTAATCTTAATTTCTAAAATTAAACCAACAATACCCCAAAGTTAAATAGATACCATTCAATAACCAATTGTCCTTAAAATCCTTTAATATAATCCAAACTAATATTGAAACCCAAAACATATAAGAATTTGATTATGTAGTCTCCCATGTTACATTGTATCTCCAAATGACATCAAATACTCTTAAAGTCACATACTTAAAAGTAATTAACATCATCACATATTCTCTGTTATAGGTTAATCATTTCCATAAATAACCCAAATCACTATAAATCAACAATAAAAATGAAGATAAAAATCCACCATTACTCTACAAATGAAACCTCATTGTATTCTATTTTCCTTGGGCATATAGTGTTCCTAACAAAACGAACATCTTCCAAAATAACATTTATCACTTAATCCCCAAATCATTTTCCTATACCAAGGGTATTCATTTGATAAGACATAAGAACCCAAATCATCTTATTATTGATCAATAAAATCATTTAACAAAAAAAATAGTCATACTAACCAGGGACTTCACGTAGTCCAGTGGTAGGCGATAAATCCCAATCGCACTTTGGTTGTGGGTTCGATTCCCACAGCTTTGTCCGACGCGACGGGTTGTCACACGGTCTACGTGTTGTCCTTTTTCAAAAACTATATTGTATAATATTACCAAAATGAGATAAATTTTTCAAAATAACATAATTTAACCACAAATGTTATATCATACTTTTCATTTTCATCCCAAATTATAATAACTTATCATTTTCTCAAACCCCAATGATCATATAAAACCAAATGGTTATTTATACCTATATCCACAAGAGAAGAGACAATTATTCCTCAAATATCATTCTCACATGGCAAACTGAGGGGTTACAAATACAAGAGAAAATTATTCCAAAGTAAACCCATCAACAAGGAGTGCTAATACTTTTTAAATTTTTCTCCAACCATTTATTTCCGCATAGCTTCTTCTTTGAGCAAGAAAATATCCTATAAAATAGGACATTCACTCGGGTAATGGCCAGGTCCCCTGCATTTACGGCAAATGACTGTAAATGGACTCTTGAGACCATTTTTATCTTCTTCCATAGTACTCTTCATTTTTCTTCGGCAATTCTTCACTTTATGTCCTTCCTTCCCGCACGTAAAACATTTCGTTGTCCCATTGAGACACTTTCCTGGGTGTCTCTTTCCACAATTCCTGCATGATGAAAATTGAGGTTTCTTTTCTCCATGGTCTCCATTGCTGTAGATCTTATCATTTATCACCTTTCTCTTCCTTGTTGAGTCTGGGAGTTGGTTAATATATATTTTGTTGATCATATCTTTGGAAAACTGATTTGGCATAAAGACGATATCTTTTACGCCTATCAACATTCCATTTTGTTGCTCATTTCCACCATCGTTCCCACCTTGTACATCATTATAAAAGTCACTATGACTTCCTTGGAATCCAGCCATTGACTAAAACCAGAAAGCATTGTGTGAGTAATAGTAGTCGTAAAATCATTTAGAGATTAAAATGTCACCATATTCTCAATTTGAAACATATTAGGATTAACCAAGGTCATTTACTCTCATCTTATGTATATATTACTTAAATCGGTTTGTAAAGAAAATGTAAATTATCCTAAGCATATCCCCCGGGAGTGTCGTAACCAAGAGTGCAGCAAGGCCCATTGTCGTGCACCAGTTCCCGTTCGAGTCTAGCTCAAAGCGGTGTTTTCGGGTTTTACCCCTAGGTACATCTGTGCCAGATCCGCCTCTACCTGCTCGTATCCAGACAGGGATGTATTGCTCGGAAAACTCACAAAATCTCTACAATACCAAAATTCAAGGAAGTTCTTTTATACTAATCCTCAAAGTTCATCTTAGGTCTACGTGCTCTAATCAGAGTTGATCTAAATCTAGCTACCAAGGTTTGTACTAAACGTCCTCTGATACCAACTATAACGCACCGACCCTTGTTACCCAGAGTCGGTGCATTATTACAAAACATTGGAATGATCATGAGAAAGATCAAGTCTCGAAAGACCGATTAGTTTAGTAGCCTTGGAATAACTAGATACATCCATAAATTTTTACATTACATCATAAAAAAAACATCTTGTCTTCATATCCCCTCATACTATCCCTACAGGTCATTCATAAATTACTTCTTCATAATCCTGGAAAAAAAATAAAACATTGAAAGGGGTGATCTCGGATGCTCAGTAAGGATAACATTATAGCAGAAGCTTTCATAAATAAGCATAAACACTTAAGGCAATTTATAACTAAAACAAAAGCCTTTGAAACTTTAACTTCGGCATAAAATGGCAAAGGTAAAATGAAATAATGCCATTTACTTACTCACATGGATATTCTACTAGTCGAATGATCACATGCAATATCAATAACCACTTTCATAATGATGGAATGCATAATGCCAGACTATCATAACCACATAGCCAAGGCCTCGTGCCAAGACAACAAATAAGATTTTGCCAAGGCCTTGTGCCAAGACACTAGTTTGTCTCATGAGACCTACCGATGCATCGAGGAGCTATAGCGGGCTCCACCCGTCACTTATTAAGTCCAATGCATTCCTCATATGAATAGGTTTAAGCATAAAATAAACATTCGTATTAAAACTAACATACGAAATGTCAATACTTTAACCACAAACCATGAATGGTATAAAAATAGAACATCCACAGTCAAATATAACTCATTTGATACAATATGGAAGATTGTATTGTATCACATTAACCTCAATCGTGAATAATGAAGGATGTTGACATAGATGAAAATAATCATCAAAACTATTTGAGAGAAATATCCCCCTTTTCTTGAAAACATTTAAAAGTCACACTATTTGTCAAGAAGCCATTTAAAAATAGATTTTTGAATCAAAGTGTCCCATACCACTTTGAAACCTTTTAAAAGGATTTTTAATTTCTAAACTTTAATGTCCATATAAATAAATCCTTAAAACCATTTTTAAAACATGGACATTAATGAGAAAGATTTAGATGAATAAGTCTTTAAAACATTTAAAAATGGTATTTTAGTTAGAGATTCTAACCAAAAGAGAGACACTTGAATGAAAATAATTGAGGTAATCAAAACTTTGTAATATCATGAGAATAAAGGGAATTCATGATATACTATGTCAAAGTACATTATATACACCACATAAAAGTGATTTGGTGTATATCAACAAAGAAGTCTCAATGGAATATAAGTTGAGATGAAATCTCTCATAAAGGCCATATCCTTAGGTTAAGGATAAATCAACAACATAATTATGTGTGAAAAATATAAATACACTAAATATGATTGGATATTCAGTGTAAAACAATCAAAGTATATTCACACATATTCCTGTAAAAACAACACCAACGAATTGGATGTTTAACTCAACAAATGGTGAAAGAGTTAAAATTACTCTTATCAAATTCATATCAATGACTTGAGAATTTTCAATGGAGTGATTATGTGTATCAAAAGTATATCCACAGGAAGGGGAGTGGAAATTATGACATAATCAAATGAATAGTGATTCCACACATAATCTTGGGGTAATATAATCAATGAAATATGCGTGAAGCCAAATGAGTGGAAATTGAAATCTCAAATTCCCTTATTGATTAGGTAACTTAAGAAACAAACACCCATGAAAGAAATATCATACTATGATGATGTAAATACCCATAAAATAAAGTATATTACACAATGAATACAATCATGGGTAGTACACATACACCACATGCAATAATTAAGTGGTGATCAATGGAATTCTCACGGAATTAAAAGTGAGACAAGAAACCCCTTACCACGTTAATCAACTGAGTCGCATGGCCAAAAGTTAATAACCACCAAATGATTTACAGAATAACATGAATATAAAGTGAATCATGATAATATATATCAAATGGAAGTACACAATACACCACTTTCAATAATTTAGTAGCGAACAATGGAAATCTCACGGAATTGAAAGTGAGATAAGAGAATCCCTTACTTTGTTCTTTTTCCTTGGTCGATGGTAGGTTTACCTCCTGTATAATGGTGAAATAATTGTTATTGAATAATACAAGAATCCGTTACTTTAATATGATATCATATATGATCTTTTAACATTGATTTGTTAATAATATCTTAGAATTATCATCATTTCAGGTGTTAACGGGTTCATTTTACTTTACATTCTTTGTTATGTGAGCCATATTCGTTATTAATGGGATGTATATTATTCATATCCAGAATGGTATCAAGTCCTTAAACATCATTTCTAAATCATCAAATGATAATTATACTTGAATGGATACGATGGAGAATGAATCTCATCGCGTTCGTGGAGACGGTAGTCCGTACGTACGCACGAATACTACTTCCATTTAATTTTTATTTTAAAAGAATCGAATCCAAATGATACATAGGTATATTACTATTCCATTAAAATATAATATTTTATATATGTTACTTAAGCTCATTAACACCATCCTTTATACGTTCCATGTGTGGTATGAACGAGTCATATCATTTTAAGGGGGCGGTAGTCCGCACTTCCTCAAATGAAATTATCGTATGTATATACAACATGAAACGAATAATTGTATGAAATAAAATGGAATTACAGAAGCTTATATATAAAATATATATCATTAATATCATATTTAATTACAGTGCCATCCTAATGGCCACCATGAGAGGCGGTAAGATGTATTTGAACAATCATCGTTTCGTGAGGCGTTAGTTTTCCATCCAGAGAAACACTATGTTCATCATCCATTAGATGGAGTTGTGTGAATGTGTAGTTTGAATACTTCTTATAACAACATCCTAGTATATTGTGGATACTGGTGTTGTTACAAAAGATAGGAAATAAAAAGAGTTTGGGGGTTGGAGAAGCAAAATAATTGAAAATAATTTAAGAGAAAATGTTACCTTTAATTTAGGTAACTCACTTTGGTTGGAACCAAAGGACTTCTTGAAATGCTTTCTGCCTAAGGGGAAGCTTCAAGGAGGAGGAGAGGGATGTGGGGAGCTTAGTTGGGCAGAGTTTGGACGAGCCAAGTGGCTTGAGAGGTGTGAGGAATGAGTAGAAGTGGTCTCCTTTTATAAGGGAGAGGAGGGGCTCTTTAGGAAAGAGTGAAAGTATTACTTTATAATATAATTATATTCGGTTTATAATGGTCCAAAAATCATTTAGGTAGAAGATAAGATGACTCATATTCTAAATAACATCAACCAATAAGAATTGGACAGGTTTTAGATAATATTTTAATCATTATAATCTTATTTATTTAAATGATTTATTAATGAGGTAAACATTGCATCATTATTGTGTCATTAATAATTTAAATTATTTGATGTCTAAAAATTATAAATAAAATATCATTATGTAGGAAATCTTTTTAGACTTATAATGAATATTTATAATCGAAAATCCAACATGTATAACCCTATGTAAAAATTGTTCTTTTAAAAGATGTAAGCTTATGCCATTTTTGTATTCATTTTAACTTAATTAAAATAAAGTGTCATTATCACTTTCAAGTGGATCAATGGGGTCCCAAAATTGACCCAAAGATGCCCATGGTCGACCATGTATCAACCAATAGGGTTAAGACATGTTTTAGGGTAATTTAGTATTATTATAATATTATTTTTTAACCCTTATTTACTGGATTTACCCTTAACCATGGTAAATAAAATATTTACCGCAGTAATTATTCAAAATGTCTAAAAATAAAAGTTACCTATTTACACAATTTGAACATCCTAATTCCAAATATGGAATCCATTTTTCTAAATTCAAAACACAGAAGTGGCAGAAATTAATTTAAAATTAATTCCCGCTGTCAAAACAAAAAGCGTGTTTTTAAGAGATAATAACTATCAAAAGATTGACACTTATTTATGTTCGGTTTAATTGTAAAATTATGTCCAATGACCAAAATTATATTAAATGGTAAAAATATATTCTAAATATACTTTAAAACCACTCAAATTCATAATTTATCACTATTAATTATTTTGATTAAAAAAGTTGTTTTTAATTAAAATTTAGTAATTTTTACTATTCATCAAAATATGAAAGTTATCCGAAAAGTACCAAAATTTCACCTTAGGCTAAATTTGATATTCCGAATCCAAAAATGAAGTCCATTTTGAAATATAAAATATATATAATTTCAAAAAATTAAGTATTACTATTCATAACGGCTAGTTTGATCGGTTGTGGTGTGTGTTAAAACTCGAAGTTGCGTACAACACACGCTACTGTTTTATTCAAAGGAATGCGTACAGTGGAAGCTTGGGATGTTTTATTTTAAATTTTTTGATGTCCCCATTTAGTCAAAAAGTTTAAAATATTTTATTTAAAAAGGGTTCACTATTAAAAGTTGGTAAAACTACAATACTGAAGATGAATTTGTTCTTACATTATGTTTAAGAAACTCATAATATGGATTCTAAAATTATAAGGATTATATAAAGTTTAAAATTTAGTTAATACTATTCATAACCTTTTTTGAACGGCTTGTTTGGTAAGTCATGGTGCGCTTGAACTCGGTGTTGCGTGTAGTGCAAGTTATTGAATTATTTTGAAGAAATAACACACTATGAAATCTTGGGGTGTTACAAACAATGTCTTAATATTTAAGGGAGACCTGGAAAAGGCGACAAATTCTGAGGATGAATCCACAGAAGGAGAGACTGACATCCCATAATCTTATATTGATCAAGAAGTAAGCATTTGTGAATAAGTGATAGTTACCACTTGCATTTGGAAAGAGGGAATGTGGGGTAACAGTCATCGCATCGCAGCACGGAGGTGCACATCCCGATGAAAGTGTCCGAAATAGAATTGGTGAACTCGATGTGAATATTCTCCTCAATGTGGAGATTAGTAGAGTTCAAGACATCAGTAGATAAGTTTTTCACCAGATCCAGCTATCCGGCACTAGGTCCTACCAATCAAATAATGGGTCTCGTGTGAAAATCACCAGATATTGGGGTAGTTGAACGTTGGGAATCCTAGTATGCGATGTTGTTAGCATGAATCCTTCTTACCAATCATGGGAGATGGAAAAACACTATGGAATTAGATGTCTCTTTCTTCATTTTAGAGCTAATAGTAGAATCTTCATGCTTTAAAGGACTCAATATTCTATGTTAGGAAGCCAATCACCACCCACCCACTAACGTAGGGGCTAGGGAACACCGATGCGACAATCCCACAGAGCTCCATTTCTTTGGCGAAGGCCTCCACATCCATGGTTGTTGGGCTCTCACGCCCCTTCTAACCATCTAAACTCATTCTCAGGAGGGTGATCAACACTCTCATCTAATGGTATGAGAATAATGGATTATCCAAAATCAGGATATGGCTCATCCTGACCAAGAGGCTTTTGCGCCTCACCATCATTGTAGTCCCCAAGGGCCACATAGGGAGCCACTACATCCTACTCCAACCTAAAACCATTTATGAAATCTCTCCCCGAAACACTTTGACAACTCACTCCCTTGCACCAATGAGGTAAGGGAAACTTGGGTTAGCCCAACTATTATTCCACCCTAAGGGAAGCCAAAGAGGGCTCTCACTCGGACGCATCATCTCGGCCACCAAGTCCCATAGGCTGAGGAGTATATGAGTTACACACTTTCACCATCCTCCCTAGTTTGGTTAACACGACACATACGTTGGGTGCAAGATGAGGAGGATGTCCTCCAGAGGGCGTCATCTTCAATGGCTACAGTTTCCCATTCCACCGCTTCTGTATACTATCAATGCACCATTTATAATGAAGAGGGGCACTTATATTCCTCAAATGAATCGAGGCCCCAACCACCCCATGAGCAAGTTGGGATGACTCTCTTGTTCGTCGGCATAGGTAGTACCTATCATGGGCCGACCCACGATGATGAAATCCTATATAGAGGTCCTCCCCGTGTCACTATCAATAAGATCAAAGTTCATCTGTTCACCCAAGATCAACATGGAGGCCCTACCCATGCCACCACCAGTCCAGGTGAAGGCCCTCCTCACCACACTAACATCCAACATGGAGGTTTCTTTTTCACCCGTGATCCCCGGTAAAGATCCATTCCTCCTGTTATTTGTCAATGATGTGAAGATCATCTTCACCCAGTCAACCATCGGGGTGGAGGTATTCCCCATTTTCTTACCATAGTTGATGAAGGTCCTCCTATTATCAATAATCAGAGAAGCATAGGTATTCCTCACTTCATTGGTGTCGAAGACTGAGGTCTTCCTCATGTTTAGTTTAACTAGTATGAAGGCCCCCGTCGTACCGTCACCACTAAGTGAAAAAACATGGAAGTACTTCCAATTCTCCCACCAGTTCAAGCAGAGGTCCTACCCACTCCAAAACGCCCCACATAGGCCCTTCCCATGTTGCTTTTGACATTTTTCCGGGTTCTCCTCACACCCCAACTCACCAAGGTAGAAGTCCTCTCCACCCTAGTACTAGTTCAAGAAAAGGTTCTCCTCATGACAAAAACATACCCTATCCTAAAGAACCATCTTGGGGGAAGTAGGGTGGGTCACTACCACCAAAGTAAGAATACTGAGAAGTTTCATACCACAATTAAGCCTGCCTACTTTTCAGAATCTTAGGTGGAGTGCAATTTGGTGATGAAACCCTCACCCAGATTTTTTATGTTGGCGGCCGGGGCAGGAACAAGGCGTATAAGTTTCATTATTCAGGAAAGTTTTTCCCAATATTTTCCTTCATCCCTATAAAGATGTATTAAATAGAAGGAAGATTTTGGATCTTTCCAGGGCCTAGTCGTGCAATCCTCTCTATTCTCAACAGGATCATTCTATACCTCAACAAATAATCACAAAGAGCTATTTTGGGGACCAATAGAGGATGAGGAACAACATGACCAACCATTAGTAACTGCATCCCCTACAAGGGAAGTTTTGGTCACTAGTTCATCTTAGTGGGATGTGGTGGCTTAGTCGTTGCATTCTTCTAAATACATCCAAAGAAGCGGTAGTTTTTTATCTCGTGCATCGTAGTCTCCACCAGTCAGTATGTTGTTGCAACAATATGCTTCAATACCATTAACGGTCTCTCAACCACTCCCCATCAAGGAATGGGGAAACCAAGGGCTAGATCCAAAGTCTAATTTATAGAGCTTTTGGGAAATCCTTTTAGTGGACCAGTTCCCAGAGATCTTCTATCCCATTATAATAGCATGTTTCAGTATTCAGAAATCTCTTACCTTGGAGGAGGTCATGTGCTTATACCAAAATATTTGGGAAACACAATTTTTCCTCTTTCATTGATGGGTGTCTTACCACAAGATCTAGAAGCACTTTGATGACATTTTAAAGCAATTCTGCATGGTCGACCTAGCTGTTCTCCTCATGGCTCGAAGCCTTAAGTCGCTCGGTTTCCATCATACCCTCTAGAAATGATGCATCCATAGCTTTAAATTGCCCTAAAATTTTATTAAGGAGGCTTCCCCCACATTAAAATTCATGGTTGGGGGCAGTATTCTTCCTTTAAATTAAGTTATATCAGGCACCAGCATAACTTTCCAAGTAATGTTAAGGATATAACTTCAAGAACAGTCGCATTTAACATGGCTGACCTATCAAAGGAAGAGACCGTGCTAGAGATCCTTGAAGATAAAATAACCCCAACCCCACCCTCGGGGTGGTGCCACACCTATTGGATCCTTTTGGAAGGGTTACTCACCAACAAATAAATTTAATGGGCCTTTCAACACCTTCTGAGTCATTATCCCTTAGTCGGAACCCCAATATGGATAAAGAGAACATTGGGATCTTCAAACCCTCTGATCTTTGTTTCTAATTGAAAAAGATTGAAGATGACCCTGAAATGGTTGCACTGTGTCAATAGCTCACGGAACATAAAAAATGGTCAATGACTTTGTCACCGAACATGATGTGGAATGGCGACCAGACTACGGTAATCCTTGACCGGGGTAGTAGGGGCAGGTACAGCCTCCCCCCAGTGAGTTGCCTCCAGGTGACCTTGACCATCCTGTCCATATAGATAGGGTATTGGCCAGAGTTTAGGGAAAGAGGGAGTGATATGCATCACCAAATCCACCCAAGATTCATAATAACCCTCCTCGGGACGCATCTCAAGTTCCCCCAACCACTCCATCAGTTATTCCCCCATCAGTCCTAATGGTCATCCCAGCAGTCGCTTAATGACCCGTTGGGCTTGTTTATCATGTCGAAGAACCTACCAATGCACTAATGGTTAGAGATCCTTGTCAAGATTGGAATCCCCTACAATATGATCGGATGGCTACTCTCATTTACCGCCTTGAGGCCCTAGAAACTCGAAAAGTGGAAATCCCACGTGATGGAAAGTTGTATTCGACATGGGTGGATGATATGAAAGCACCCCCAAGTTTTAGAAACACTAAAGTTTTCCCATTTAATGGGATGGGTGACCCATTACAGCATCTGATCCACTATATTTCAAGGTGTGGACCCATCTTGGGAACTTTAGTATAGCATGAGGCTTCGAAGATCCAGTGTTTTTTATAGATATCGGAACGGCCTACATTCATTTGTTACAACTCGCTACCCATTAGGTCAGTAGCTAATTGAAAGGAAGTTTCTCTACTAGTTCAGTTCCACAACCTAGAATAAGAGAATTTATGACCTCTTCAAGTGCAAGAAGAGGCTTGACTAATGCATCACAGACTTTTTTCCAGGTGGAAAGGCCTCACATATTCCCTTGATATGCCACTGACTCATAAAAATATGCTAACAATGTGTGTGGGGGATTTCAAAAGTTAATTAGTCCCTTCTCTAATCACACAGAACTACCCAGGTGGATTTAAATATTTTTTTATCAAAGCCTAGTGGGAAGAGTAATACTTATAGTAGGCATGTCCATTGCCTCATATGGTTCCCTTGAGAATAGATTCTAAGGTCGAACCCACTATGATAACACAAATAGATCCCCCCAGTCAGCTGGAGTTATTAATAGTGGAGCCACTACCATAGCCACGCTGAGTCCCACCACCTCAAGCGTAGCCTCCAGTCCTATAACACTCACCTCCGAATCAGCAATCACCCATGTGTAACATGCCTCCACCACTTAGGTGGGATAATTAGGTTCCACCTCTTCAATGGGATCCTCTAACCCCTCATCAGGGCTAAGATCCTAGAGTCCCCTTCCCAGATAGAAGGAACCAGACCTACTTGTATAGTGAGGCTTTGGTCCCTAGTTATTTCCAAAGTTACTTGGACAAGGGGATCCTAAATTTGTCAGAATATAGGAGGCCCAAAGAGGTGGACCTCACTGATCTCCCCATTTACATCCCCTATCACAAGATACTTAGGAAATACCCCAAGCAGTGCTATGTATTTAAAGACTGGCTCCAAGACCATGTCGATAATTGAAAAGTTATGTTAGGTCTATCCCCATCCCAAGTGGCATGCATGTTTATAAATCCAGACAGCAATAGTGATAGCATAGATGAGTGGTGGAAGGTTTCTAATTAAGGGCCCAAAAAATTCGATGACTAGATTACCGTCAAGGTAGTTTCCAATGACCATGGTATTATTCATGCATGGTTGAACCAACCTAAGTCTTCAAAAGTTTCTACGTTACCTGCAGCCACTACTTCTACATTAACATATCAGTCATCCTCTTCCCAGAATCATATCCATCAATGACGTTAGGGAAAGTAAATTCCCCCACCTATGCCATCATCATATCGTACTCTCAGTGATTTCATTCCCCTGGAGATAGAGATTACCCCCAAAATTCCTTAAATGATGGAGGATTCTCCAAGAAGTGATCAAGGGTACACTTAGGTTAACACCATGGAGCTGGTAAACCCCTATATGGTTCCCAATGATGGAGAGTGCAGAAGGATCCTCCCAATATTCCTAGTAGACGCCAGCATCGACGGATCCATGGTTATGTGAGTCATCAGAATGCATTGGTTAGTACTACCATCCAAGTTATGAATTCCATAGAGACTAGATAGTAGACCTCTCATAGAGCTCACCACATAGAGCCTTCTCATCCCATTTCATCAGATCCACCTCCACCACCGTTTGTGATACCTGATCACTAGGATCCACCACAAACGTTCTTCGATCAGACACATTCTACTGTAGACCAGCCTCAGTCATCTGGCCCTAATCTGAAATTTTCTCCATGAATTTTGACTAGTGAACATTGGTACATTCTCAACACTAGTCGTTCGTCGGTCCAATTAGAAGTTCCTTTCATACCTCCTGCCACAGAACGACCTCCTGTCATCAGAAATTGATGCCTAGCACAGAATTACGATATTCTCAAGAATCTTTCTAGCATTACTCTGAATATCTCCATCCTGTAGGCTCTTCTCCTTTCATTGGATATGTGTTAGGCCATTCCCAAAGATTTAAGAATCTCCCTATATTTTGAGATGTAGGTAGAAGCCACAAAAGCCTTCCATGCTGAGGTGATCGAGCATTCAGAATGACAAGACATTATCTCTTTCTATGGAGAAGATAAAGGGTCTATTATACAAGGGAACATGCACCCACTATAAGTCACTTTTCGTTTCAACAACATGGTGGTTACCAACTATCTTGTCGATGTGGGATCTGAGATCAACCTTATCCCGACTTAAACACTCTGAAAAATGGGACTATGTGAGGCTGATCTGATTCCCTAAACCTAAAAATTCATGGTTATAACAAGAAAGAACATACACCAGTTGGAAATATTTTCCTGAAGACCTAGTTTGGTGGCCGAGTTTCCATCTCTGAGTTCATGGTTTTCTCATAAGACACTGCTGACAATGCGTTGATGGGTAGTACATGGATCCACCTACACACTGTGGTCCCTTCTTTATATCACCAATGCCTTAAGTACTCCCTTAAGGGTCAAGTAGGAATATTCCTAGGTGATGCATCTCTATTTCCCTCTTGTGAATCCCACTACATGAAAGATGACTATTACTAGATCAAGGAAAAAAAGATGCAGGCTAATGAGTTAAAACACACTATGGCTATGACTGACCTATGGATAGACTTGGATGATGAATACATTTCCTGATCCATTGATTATAGGACACGACCCCAGATTTGGGGCAATGTTTTGTCATTTCTAGAAAAAAGGGGGAAGCACATTCCTAGGACTAAGCAATGTTGTAAGATTACCTTTTACTCCTCTAAAAATTAGTATCGGGTGATCCTAGATCCCCCTACACCCATAAGGTATCAGGATTTCTGCCCCATGGAAATTTAAATATATCACACTTCCTTGTTTCACTAGACTAGAAGAAACCAGATCAAGATAACGCCCCATTATTGGTTTGATATTATCAAATGTGGCCCCTTGGATCGAAGGCCAGATGGGATGAGGTTGATAGCTTTCATTGTTATGGTTTCCATAGTGCATGAGTCCCCTGATAGATGTTCACTGCCGCTCAAGTTGGAGCCTATACCCCATCAGGATATGTCGACTCGGAAGAATTTCCTCCTATTAATGTTCCCTCCTCCATGTATGAACAATAGGATTTGGATGATTCCCCTCCCATAATTGAAGATGGTGTATCTACCACAGAGATGAATTGGTACAAGTGAACCTCGGTAGCCAGAAAGATCTGAAACCAATATTGATCAGTGCTACTATGCTTGTCTAAGAGAAGAAATGATACGTGTATTTCTTAAATAAACACCATTATATATTCACGTGGAGTTATGAAGAGATTATAGGGCTAGATCCCTAGGTTTTCATCCATTGTCTCATTCTTCTATCAAATCATCATGGGTTCAAACTACCTCCCAAAAAGATGCACCCTTCTCACAGAGCCATGGTTAAGGCGGAGGTTGCTAATATCAAAAAATACAAATTTGTTAAGGAAGTATGCTACCCAAGATGGTTGGATAAAATTGTTCCCATTAGAAATAAGAATGGATAAGTCAAAGTCTGTATCGACCTTCAGGATCTCAACTATCACTATCTGAAGGAAGACTTTTCACTTCCTACGATAGAACTGTGGATACTACTGGGTTCCAGTTTGTCTCTTTCATGGATGGGTATTCTGAGTATAATCAAATCTAAATATCCCCTAAGGATGAAGATTCTACCACCTTTGAGGCACCATAAGGTACTTTCTACTACCAGTTAATTCTATTCGGTCTAAAGAATGCAGGTGCCACCTATCAGTGTGCCATGCACTGCATATTCAAGCTGATCCTTGGGACATCAGTGGAATGCTATGTGGAAGATCGGGTGGTCAAATCTCATCGATGCTATGACCATCTCAAAGACCTTGAGAAAGTTTTCATCTTCCTATGTTTCCACCATCTAAAGATGAACTCCTTGAAGTGTGCTTTCATGGTCACCTCCAGAAAGTTTCTCGAATTCATTGTCAGATATAGAGGCATTGAGATTGATCTGTAAAAGATCAAGGCCATTAGTCAGATGTTTCCTCTGATAAACATTCGGGAGCTCTAAGTATTTCAAGTCCACATAGAATACATACACAGATTCATCCCAAATATGGCTGGCAAGTGTAATCCCTTTTTCTATCTCATAAATAAATGTTCTAATTATCAGTGGGATGAGGAGTTTCATACCACTTTTGAGGAAATCATGAAGTACCGGCTATGGCCTCCGGTTTTGATGCCACCCATTCCTTGAAAACCACTAGTCCTTTATATGGATTATTTGGAATGATCTATTGGTGCCCTTATTTCCTAGAAGAAAAATGAGGGAATATGGAATATTTTTTACTATCTCAACTGCATGCTCCTTGACATGGAGAACATATACCTCTTTAAAGAGATGAGTTGTCTAGTGATAGTATTCGCAGTGCAAAAATTACGACATTACTTGAAGCTCCATGAGATACAATTGGTGTCCCAAGTGGATCCAGTAAAGTACATTATAAATGGACCCATGTTGACAGTTCATCTAGATTGTTGGACAGGGATCCTTCAATAGTTCTATGTCATGTTTTTACCCTAGAAGTATATCAAGGGGTAGGCATTGGTAGACTTCCATTCCACCCATCCATCTCCCACAGAGTAGCCTCTAAATCTTGATTTTCCAGATGGGGAAATCCTCTTAGTAGATCAATCCATTCTATGTTAGAAAATACAATTTGATGGTCCTTCCCAAAGACCTACCAGTAGAGTAATCAATGATCCTAGACTCAATAGAGTGGGCCTGGGTATCATCTTCATCATTCTGGCACAAGATTTCCTACCATATTCACTCATGTTGTTAGAAGGATTTACCAACAACGAGGCAGAGTACTAGGATCTCATCACTGGTCTTGAGATGGCCCTATAGATTGATGTTCCCCACTTACATGTGAAAGGGGACTCTGAAATAGTCATCAAATAGATCAACGGTGAGTATGTCATCAAGAAGTCAGAGCTCGTACCATTGTTAGAGCGTACGTGCCAGCTGACGGCCCAGTTCCCTTCTCGGCCAAAAGTTACTCCTGTACCTCAATCACAAAATGTATGAGCCAATTCCTTGTCCAGTCTGGATGCATCTCTTATAGAGAATATCTAGGATGATATGATTATCCATGTTTCACATCCAATATTAATCGCTATCATCCCTCTGGACGATGATTATAGCCCACATGTAAGCCACATTATAGTTGGTGCCTACACAACAGGACCTCAAGTCCCCCTGTCAATTATTTTATGTGACGTTGGACTGGAGTACCCCCATTATCGAGTATCTTTGGCACAATAATATCTTGGAAGATCAAGCTGAACATGAGTGAGTCCATCAGCACATAGTGTAGTTCACCCTCTAGAGTGGTCCCAGTCTCGAGTCGATCCTCTACAGACGTGAGTTTGATGGTATTCTCCTCTTTTTCATTCAAGGAGGTGATATTTCTTAGGTCATGTCGTAGGTTTATGTTGGTTCCTATAGGTATCATCCGACAGGGCCAAAACTCTATCATCATATCCGAAGATTGAGGTATTTTTGGCCCACAATGATCCATGACTGTATTGAGTTTTCCAAGAGGTTTCATGTGTTCCAAATCCATGATAATTTCATGCATCGGTTTCCAGAACCTCTCTATACAGTAAAATACTCTTTGACCTTTGTTTTTTGGGGAATCAATGTTGTGGGACCATATCCACTGGCGCGGTTCTCCTGTACAGGTTCATCTTCACTGCTACATATTTATTTTCCAAGTAAACATAGTCAAATCCATTCAAGGAAGTCAAGGCCCATTATATCTTTGAGTTTGTGAGCTCCAATATCATCGACCTATTCGGAGTCCCTCACACCATTCTAACCGATAATGGAACTAAATTTTGAGTAGCTAAGTTAAAAAAAATTATGCCAAGTACAATATTCTTTCTAATCACACCTCTTGCTATCGTGCGTAAGAAAATGGAAAGATTGAGGGGTTTAACAAAACACCCTATAACATTTTAAAGAATATTCTTGGTCAAAATAAGAAGAGTTTTCCCGATGAACTCTCCAATGCTCTCTTGGATAATCAAACAACAACTCGTAATTTCACTCAGGTGACCCCATATTCCCTGGTGCATGGAATGGAGGCAGTCCTTCCCAATTAGATTCAGTTACCTTAATTATTTATAGTCTTATTTGATTAGAAGGAACAAGAAAAATTAAGTAAAATCCATCTAGATGAACTGGAACTGCTTGATGAGAATGGGCATTGTGACTTTCACAATCTGAAAAGGCATCAGAAAAATATCACCAAAGATTTCAATAAGAAGGGTCACCTCTGCTCTTTTTTACAAGGTGACATGATGTTGGTCTTGAGAATGAAAATGATACCTGGCAGTAAGCCACCAAAGATATATCCCAAATGGAAGGGACCTTATGTCATTCACAAGGTTTACCTAAATGTTACACACTCTTTGGTCACCATGGATGGTGAGCGTATTACTCCGCCCACTAATTCCAAATTCATCAAGTAGTATTTTGCTTCATGGAACCACATGACTTTAAATTGTTCTGTCCTTACCACACAATGTTAAACTGTGTGGTCCATCCAAGATAAAGGGCATAAAACTACCCAGAAATAGTCCCACGTGACTTTAAACTATTATATCCTTATCGCAAGATGTTAAACTGCATGTTATGTCTAGTATGAAAGACATAAAACTACCCATCACTGGTCCTACATGATTTTAAACTATTCTGTCCTTACCGCACGATATTAAACTATGTGTTCCATCAAGGCTAAAGGACTTAAAACAACCCATCACTCGTCCCACATGACATTAAACTATATCATCATCCTGAAAGACCTTAAACTACCTACACTCGTCTGGGGGGATGTTAAACTACCACCATCATCCTATGTGAATATAAACTACAAAATGGTATGAGCTCTATGACCTTAAACTAATATCTCATACATCCTTGTCATGTGACGTTAAACTATATGACATTTTAAAAATACATATGCATTGATTATCATCCTCATTGGATACATAGAAATGCCAAGACGTTTCATCTGTGGCCCAGCCTCAGGTCCCTTGACCTTTCCGACCTGCTGGACCAAATTCTCACAGAGGATTGTGCAGTGTGGTATGGGCTTTGCATCCTTGTTCACATCAGGCTATTTTTTCCATGTTGCACATATCCTATTGAGACACCCCTCCTTCATCTATCTTCCTTACCGCAAGACATTAAATTGCATGGGTAACACCATGCTTCATGCATCCCGCCATTTGGGTTTGCATAATCATTCACATCCTAAAAGAACCCCTTTAATGGGTTGGTTTCGTGCCACCTTGACTCACCTACTTTTTTGGTCCGACATCTTGGAGGATCTCGAATGAAAATTTGACACAAGTCCTGCATTGTGAATATGGTCATTGATGGATGCTCAATTTTTTGTTTTTATTACTGGTCACATGATATAGATACTATTTTTTGAACATGTTTAAAAGTTATAATCAATATTTTTTGTTTCCCCATGGTCTCCTAGATGGAAGGTGTGGTGATTCACCTTTTCTTCACTTCTGTCCCACACAAACAACATTAAACTGGCCATCTATGGTCCGATCTCTTTGACCATAAACTAAGATCTACCACATCCTTTTCGTGTGATGTTAAACAGCACGACATCTTGATAACTACATATAGATTGATTCCCATCCTCATGGGACATGTAGGAATGCATAAATATTTCATTTTTGGGTCCATCTGAGGTTCATATATTCTTTCTCTCGATCATTAATCCTAATGTCTCACATGGGAATATTAATGGTGTGGTGTATGTGTACCTCATCCTTATTCATGTCAGGTTATTTTCCATTGCATACACATTCCTCTTCATGATACCCATTCCCCACATCCTTATCATATGATGTTAAACTGCACATCACTTTGAGAACTATGTATGGCTTGATTCTCATACTCATGCGATGTGTAGGAACGCCTGGACATTTCATCTTCGAGTCCAGCCCTATTTTTTAAAAACCTTCACTTCCTTCCAGCAACTTGTCATATGTCTTCTATAGGGGGTATGTAGTGTGGTGTGGTATTATTTCCTCATTCACATCGGGTTTGAAATAGCCACACTACATACCTTTCTCTTGAGATCTCTCCATCCCCCATTCCTCCACTCATTTTCTCGAGTTGTCCTCTTTCAAATTGGGCCCCTCGACCCTCTTTGGCAATTCACCAATGTGCCTAGGTGCGATGTGGTTTGGTACATGGAGTGTTTGGTTCTACATGGACATGTTTTAATCTGTTTACATGATTTAAGTTTCCCTTTATTTGGGTTTTCATCATCTTTCTCATCTGAAACGACCCTAGAATGGCATGGATGCTAGACCTCGGTGCTCTCCTACCATCGTGGTCCAACATCCTAGAGCATTTTGAATGAAACATTGATACAAGTCTCACATTGTGAATATGTTCAGTGGTTGATTCCCATTTGTTTTTTCCCATTTCATGTCACAATATATAAATTTTGTGTTTCTAACATGGTCAATAGTTATCCTCCATCATTACACCACCCTCATTAAGCCTTAAATACTTGTCGAATGATTCACATCCCATTCAACTCCATCATGTTCAAGTAGAATTTCTACACTCTCATTGTTATCCCTCAGTGTACATTTGCATGTTATGAGGATGAATCAATGGTGTGGTGTCATTCGAGGCTCCGCTCTATTTCCCATTTCTTTTTATTATACATTTTGCGAAGATCATTTCCACCCTTGTTTCCCACATCGAGTGCAGTTCACATGGGATTAGGGACTTGGTCAAGTTTTATGCCTTCTTAGAAAAATCTCAATTATTTCAGTCTGAGCTCTAATACTATAAAATACCCCCCCCCCCTCATCTTTATCACATGATGTAAAACTGCATGAATTTCAAGAACCACATATGGCTTGATTCCCATCCATGTTGGATATGTAGGAATTCATGGATGTTTATTCTTCATGTCTAGCTTAGTAACTACTAATTATCACTTTTTTTCATCCTTTTGGAAGTGAATCTTATAGGATTTCATTCTGTGGAGTATGTGGGATTATGTCCTCCTTCACATTGATTCAATAATAGTTACACCATGTACATCCCTTTATGAGCTAATCCCTTCTATATCCATCCTCTCCACATGACATTAACATGTATGATGTTTCTAGAACTACATACGAATTGATTCCCATACTTATGAGATATGTAGAAACACCCAAAAATTTCATCATTGGGTCCATCCCCAGGTCTTTTGACCTTTTATGTCCCCTTGGCCTGAGGTTTCTCCCTTGGAATTGTGTGTGGTGTGGTGTGGACTTCATCCTCATTCATGGTAGGTATTATTTAATCATGGCATGAGAATTCACCTTAGAACCTTTCTCTTATGTGTGTGTCCAAGACATGTTACGTTAAACTATAATTCTTTGCCCCACATGACTTTAAAGTGGTGTGTCTTTTCTGCATGATGTCAAAATGCATGGGCTGGTCTTGTCATACAACCCTAAATTGTGACACTATCATCCTGGCCAGATAATAGAAAACGGCACTGCGTTGTGGTGTCCTCGCTTGATGGGAAATCATGTTTTGTATCGGTCATCCCCCATGTAATATTTCAAGGCCAACATATGGATCGATTCTTACGGCAATGCCTGGATTATTCATCTTGGGTTAGTTTCTTAAAAGAACTCATCCAACCTAAAGAACAAACATGATCCATCAAATGTCAATTCTTCTAGTGCATGGGACAGACCTACACGACAGTATTTCCCTTGTAATTGGTACTCTACCATTCCATTTCCAGAACAATGTATGGCTTAATTCCCATCTTAATGGGATACGTAGGAATGCCCAAACATTTTGTCTTCGGGTCCAACCCCAGGTATCTCAAAAACTATCCTCTTTCTGGTCCCCTTGTCCCGAACTCTGTCAGAAGGATGTGGTGTGGTGAGGACCTCTTGGGTGTTGATTCACGTTGGGTTTATGATATCCATGCCATTAATTTATCTTTAGGGATCTTCCTTCCATTGTCTTACGTCCTTATCACACAATGATAAATTGCACGTATCTTTCTAGAACAATGTATGGATTGATTCCCATCCTCATGGGATACATAGTAACACCCAATAAATTTTCTTCAGGACTAGCCCAAGATTCCACCTTCGGTCCCTCGACCTAAGGTTTCCCCTGGGAGCGCATGGTGTGGTGTAGACTCATTTTATAAACATTCACGCTAGGTTTTGCAACAACTGCACCATGTGTCTCTCTTATCTCTTCCTAGCTCAGTGTGAGTTCTACGACCATAAACTAAGACCTTGTTAGGGGAACTATGTGTGGCTTGATTCCCAACCTCATGGGATACATAGGAATGCCCAAACATTTCATCTTCAGTTCTAACCCCGGGTACAACATATCCTTCATTCATCCACACGTATGATGTTAAACTTCATACCCTAGTCCAAGAATCGTGAATTTAAACTATGTGCAGGTTTTCATCTAGAATGTTTCATAAGATGGAAGTCCTCTTTGGTCCTCATCAATATTGGGTTTTGAAAATTCGCCACCCTGTGCACATTCTATTAAACTAAGTCCCCTATCAATGGTCCACCATATGACCTTAAACTATGAGTTTCCATCCCTAGGATACTTGTTTTTTAAAAAATATTTGACTCCCTCTCTCTGACATGTCTCATTAGCATACTCAAATGCACTGTTTCATAGGGCCCAAAGTGTTGGATTCCACATGGAAATTCCCTCATTTTGAGTCCATGCTCCATGAGATCTTTATTTGGATACCTATCCTCTTCCATGTATAAAGGGACCCCCTTTATGACCTGGTCTCATGCCACATTGGCACACCTACCATCTTGGGCCAACACCCCGTATGACCTCAGATGACATTCAGTGACAGTTCTCATGTTTTGAACATAGTCAATGGTCGACCTTCATTTGCATGTCCTCATGCCAGGCTTACATGAAATGGATGTTGTGTTTCAAACATGGTCAAAATTTATCCTCCATCATCATGCCACCATAATTGTGATACAGATATCAAGATCCATGGTTCACATATTTCCACTTCCTATTTTTTAAGTGGAATTCCAACACTCTCATTTATGTGTGTGAAGTAGTCAGGTCAGTATTTTTGGGACGCAATTCACCTAGTGTTCTAGTGCCCCTAATGTGTGCCTCCCTATACCATGAAAATCCCATCACTACTCATTGTTTCCCACACCGATCATGACTCATGTGGGATTAGTGGTTTTGGTAGGCTATGTACTAGTGCTGCTGAACCATACATTCCTTTTGTCTTGCATGATGTTAAGTTGCACTCCCAGAAAAACATAGGGCCTAATTACCATCCTAATGGGATATATAGGAACACCCGAGCACTTTCCCTCATTTCCAAACCATTTTAGGACATCTCTATTCTATGATCTAAAGAATCCCATTGGGAACATGTGGTTTGATGTGGATTATTATGGTCCTCATTCACGTTAGGATATGTACCACACTGCACGTTTCCTTTCTAGGTAGCCTCGTCCTCGCTGTATGATGTTAAACTACACGTGTATTATCCTCATTAGCATGATGTAAAACTACAGGCCACCCTAGGATCTATCCAGAGAGATATTTTTAGAAAAATGAGTATGATCCATAATCAGAACGATGTGCCCACCTAATGTGTTTTCATCGCAGTGGCATAATTTCAAGGGTGTTGGACTCTATTCGAACAAACCATCACTCCACCCTCCATGATTTTAATGACCCTTTATTTAGATCCTCATCCTATTTCATGTCTAAAGTGTAACACCCCAAGCTTCCAATGTACACTTCTCTTTGAATAATACAGTAGTGTGTGTTGTACGCAACATCGAGTTCTAATACACCACATCCAATCAAACTAGTTGTTATAAATAGTAATACCCACTTTTTGAAATTTTATAAAATTTATTTATTAAAATGGAATTCATTTTTGGATTCAGAATATCAAAATTATCTTAGGGTGAACTTTTGGTATTTTTCTGAAAACTTTCAATTTTTTATGAATAGTGAAAAACACTAAGTTATAGTTTAAAACCAAATTTTTATTTAAATAATTAATTATATTGTTTAAATTTATTTTAGGAAAAATTAGATTCATAATACCTATATAATTTCAATGTAATTCATTGCAGTTAGTTTATAATGATTTTAGATATATACAAAATTTATTGAACTTTTCACCGTCTTTTACCCACCTCCTAGGAGAATTTTCAAATTCACATAAAACTTAATTATACCACTTTTATGAGTGGAATTTCAAAAATCCAACAGACACAGTTGATATTAGTAAGAAAAATTTGGTTCAGTAAGATTAAAATAATTTTTTGTGAATAGTATCTTTTTACTTTTATTTACCACGGTTAAAATAAATTGGGTATTTAAGGGTAAAAATGGTATTATTATTACCCAAACACATGTCCTAATTCTATTTGATAAGTATACTTCGACCAAAAACAACCTTAGTAATAAAATATGATCCTTTAGGTCCACTTGGATTAGAATAGGACACTTATTATTATTTTATTTAAAGATGAGTTAAAAGAGTTAAAATCAAAGTTTAATAACTAAATGTTTTTTAATATAGGGTTATAAATAAGATAAATTAGACTATAAATATTAATTATAAATATAAATAGACTTCCTACATAATTTTATTTCATTTATATTTTTTAGAAATTAAATAATTTAATTTATTTATGACACAATGATGATGCAGTAATTACCTAATTAATGAAATATTAAAATAATTTATATTATAAATATCCAAATAAATGTAATTTAAGATATTTTATGAATTAAAATAATTTTATATGTTAATATGACATATTAGGGTTGGTTAGATGTATTTTTTTTTGATGTAATAATGCTATTATGAATTTAGAAAAAACAAAATACCAAATAGTGTCAAAATTGACATAAAAGAGTTTTAAAAAAAATTATATTATTAATTGATATTATATTCCTAAAAATCTAAGGTTTGGAAAAAAGAATTATATAATGATAGATTTATAATTAATGAACCACTTGGGGTTTTCTTGGAAGTATATAGTCTTTTTATTTACCATATAATATAAAAATACAAAGAGACATGGTAAATGTCAAACTATTTAACTAAGAGTTAAATCTAAAAGATAAAGTTAATATAGTGATCCAAACCTGTCTAAAACCTATTGGTTGAATGTTTTTCAACCCATCCGTACATTATCCTTTAAATAATTATTTTTGGTGCCATTATAATACAAAAATGATTTTATTAGAAAATAATATTTCTAGCTTTTCCTAAGGTTCCCCTCACCCCTCTTATAATAGGGAACTCCCACTTCTCTCTAATTCACACCTTTAATGACATTTGGCTCGACCAAACCCTGCCCAAATACCCTATCAAATATCCTCCCTTAATACTAGATACCTTTATTTTGTCAAAAATACAACTTAAGGAGCCCTTTTGATCAAATCAAACGGAAGAACCCAAAGAAGAGGTAAATATTTCATCACCTCTTCCAAGTTCCTTTCTTCTTCCACTTCCTTTTTCTTTGTTGTTTCTATTATAAAATAATAACTCCAATATCTTATATATAATTTTATGTTATTATAAATATGGTACAACCAAATTCATTATTCTATCCATCCTTTGAATGACATGTCAGCATACGTGCATACGTACAGCTTACCGTCTCCACGTCGTGGTGTAATTATTATTCAATACATTATTATTTGGATGGGTATAATAATGATGTGTGATTGATTTAAATAATAAAAATAACATAATAATTATTCTATATATATGATATACCATCCAATTATATATTATTTTAATATCAAAAGAATGATATTTTCGCTCGTGCGTATATACGGATTACTGTCTCCACGAACGCGATGAGAATCATTCTCCATCGTATCCATTCAAGTCTAATTTTCATTAGATAATTAAAAATAATGTTTAAAGACTTGAAGTAATTAAGTAAATGAATAAGATACATCCCATCCATAACAAATATGACTCACATAACAAATAATATAATGGAAAATGAATTTGTTAACACCTGAAATGACGATAATACTAAGATATTGTTAACAAAGCAATGTTAAAAGATCATATATGATATCATATTAATATATATTATTCTTGTATAATTTAATAACAATTAATTCACCATTATAAAAGATTTTAACCTATCCTTAACCAAGGAAAAGTACAAGGTAAGGGTTAATTTCACAATCTCTTTATTATCCGAGGATATTTTTACGTAAGTATCTACTGGGACCTCTTTATCATCCACATCTGTGTTTTTTAAAAGTGTACTTCAAAACATTCTTAATATTTTATATACTATGGGTTAAAGTCATTTATAACCTTGTTTGAATTTTTATAATATCTTTATGAAGGAATCATTCTATCGTTTTCCAAACAAGTCCCTTTATAACCTTTTCGACAAAATTAAGGTAAGAGTGCCTTTTTTTAACTTATATGGAGGGTGTGGATATTTTCTATCATTATAACATCATAAAAGATTACCTTAAAAGATTATAAGATTATTTCCAAAGTAAATTTTTTCTTTTATAATTATATTAATTTTAAATGATTTCAAAATATAAAGAGATATTTCTCTATAAAAGGTTTTGATTTCATCTATGTTAACATACTTTGATGGATTTTAAGCCTATTTGAAGTTGATTTATTATGATACAAAACTTAAATATTGTATTGAAGGTTTTGTAATATGTTTGACTGTGGATAAGTTATTCATGATTTGTGGACAAAGTATTGACATTTTGTATGCTAGTTTTAATACAAATGATTATTTTATGTTTAAACCTTTTCATATGAGGAATGCATTAGACTTAGTAAGTGATGGGTGGAGCTCACTATAGATCCTACATGCATTGGTAGGTCTCATAAGACAAACTAGTGTCTTGGCACAAAGCATTGACAAAATCTTATTTGTAGTCTTGGCACAAGGCATTAACTATATGGTTATGAAAGTCTGGCATTATGCATTCCATCATTATGAAAGTGGCTATTGATATTTCATGTGATTATTTGAGAAGTAGAATATCTATGTGAATAAGTAAATGGAATTATCTGATTTTATCTTTTCCATGTTATGCTGAATTTCAAAATTAAAAGGCTTTTGTTTTAGTTTTATACATTTCCTAAAAATTTATGCTTATTTATGAATGTTTTTTCTATATTGTTATCCTTACTGAGAATCTGATCTCACCCCTTTCTATGTTTTATTTTTCCCAGGATGCGAAAAAGTATATTATGACTGACCTGCAGGAATAGTCTATGGTATTTCAGTATTGTCTACGGAAATAATGTTGATGTATTTTTATAGTTTATGATGTAATGTAAACCTTATGATTGTATCTAGTACTTCCAGGTATACTAAAATAATCAATATTTCTAGAATTTATCTTTTGTGATTATGAAAATGATATGTAATAATGCACTAACTCTGGGTAACTAGGGTTAGGGTGTTACATAAAGGAACCCCATAACATTATAAATGTTCAGCCTATGGAATTTGTACTACTCTAGGCCTATACTTTAGAAGACTATGGATAACATTTCGAGTTAGGCCCCATGTTTCGAACATGGTCAGCGTTAAACCCTCAATTTTTGTCCCTGTTTTGGGTTAACTCAATCGGGATAATTTGTATAGAACATGGTCAATAGTTATCGTTTATTGTCTTTTCGTCCCTTCAATGTTCCTAATTTTGGGTATCGTGATTCATACGTTCCACTCCCCTCTGTTCGGATTTATTCCAACGCCCCTAGAGTTACCTCTCTTGTTCACTATAGCATGTTGGGAAATTAGTAATTTGAGTGTTAAAAGAACTCTATTCTCTGGTTAGGCCTCCCCTTTCTTCCCAGAAACCCAGAGCAGTCTTTCAGAACCCAGATTCCTAGATATTGGTTGGTACTCTCATATTCCAATGGAATAAAAATGTTTTCATCCGTTGTTTCTCAAATCGGGCACAACCCACATGACCTTAGGGATTGATCACTAGATATTTCATAGATATTATGAAAATGAATCAATAAAAATAGATAACAAAAATCATTCATGCAACCAACATAAACAGGCAAAGCATGAAAGTATATTTATGAGTTCACATTGATTACAACACCCAGTGATTGGCCCCTCCCATGGATGGTTTGACCTCTTCAATAGAGCATACTAGTTCTTCTACTCTCTATCTTGTGGCATCCAGGATATGTTGTCTCCTATAAAGCTCTCACCTCTCCTTGATGGAAATGGGGTGTAGTCTATCGGCCTTGATGTGGGCCTGATCCTCGTCGGCTTGAATAATATCCATCTCTTGAGAAGCTTGCATCCTCTTGTCCTCATACTCTTTTAGATGGGCCTTCAGTTGAGATATGAGTCCCAATTGTGCATCAAGGAAATTTAAATTCTCATTTGCATGTGCCCTCAATAATTTAAACTCATACTCAGCCACCTAGAGTCTCTTGATGTTAACAGACTTCCTCTACTGCCATCCCACACTGAGGCTATAGTCATGTTCACGTATTTTCTCTACCATATAGTCTCAAATGAGAATTTGAGGATGTTGGGAATCCAGTACCCTAGTGAAAAGTTATTCCAGTTGATAATGAAGCCACCCCATATTTTCTATACATTTTCATTGTGGGGTATCCCTAATGAAGCGCTTGATCATATTACATGATCAATGGAAGGTGGTCTTGATGCCCTCTTCATTAGAAGGAGTCTTGTCTCGATCCTCTATGCCAGTGTGTTTGTACTCCAGGAATACTTCCTGGAGCCCATTAGTGGGGTCTTACACTGGTTTCTTTTCAGTAATGTTGGGTTCTTCGTTAACAGGAAAAATATCTCCACATCATGGTGCTAATCTTCATCTTCGGTCTCAAATTCAACAATCTTTGGTTTCGCCGCGCCAATGGCTCCACCAGTAACCTTGGTTTCTATAGTCTAGTCATCCCAAACATCAAATTCCACTATAATTAGTCCCCCATGAGAGAGGTATATCAGGACTCCCATTTTTCCTCTCTAGTATAGCCCACACAATTTAAAGAACTGTTCTGAATAGAGATGAAAATGCCAGAGTTTGGTTCAACAAATAATAGCTAAGGACTCTACAAGAAAGAAGGATTATAAAGGTCAAAGTATTGCTTCCGTTCTTGGGTCATCATCAATGGTATCCCAAGATTTTCCCCTTATCATATATGGGCGGGAACTCTGAGGACTCTGGGAGGGCCATCCTAGTTACCGCAAATCTACTCCACTCTGCAATCACCATCGACCCAGGTGTAGATCATGATCCTATATCTGTATCCATGCATGTGGGAATATCATATATAAATATCTTCTACAGATAAGAAAATTCATTTGAGAAGCAAGGCTGGCCTGGATAAAATCATGGTGCAAAGGAATGGAAAAAAGGTTACCTCGATAGGTCTGGGTAAATCTTCCAACTATGAAGTTCTGACTTCACCTTCTTCTAAAGGACTTCCCCTATCAGCCTCATGTCCCAAGGAGCTATCTGACTCCTCGGTTAAAGGGAAGTGCTTCCTCATATCATTATTTGATGCTTTATGTGGGACTATCTGACCTAGTATTACTTTCTCTTGTCTTGTTATTGGATGCGTAGTGACCTAAGAATGCACGTAGTCATCTAGCTCAGCGACATATCGTTTCCCTTATTCCCCAGACACTATAAAGCCGGTATCATCATGAAAAATCTCTGAAAGGTTCATTCCATAGTGGTTGATATGATCCCAGATCTGGATAAGACTGAGGAATTTCTAGTTGACCTCCCAGTTGTCCCAATCCTTTAGAAAGATAGTGTCTTGCGGCATGTTTATGTGGTTCATCAAATTCCCAAGAGCTTTGGTGGAAATCCTGGGAAACCCTCTAGGGACCCTCCTCCATTCCTAACCCTATTTAGTTGGGACCACCAGGTCTTCCACTATCACTTTCTCGCCACTTGGTACAATCTTTGATAGTGCCTTCTTCGCCTCTGTCTCTAAGTTGGCACAAGCACTCTCTCCCGTCATTCTCCGACCCTAGAATCTTGGTTGAGGATACAGTCTATCAATGACCTAAATTGTCTTCCACTTCCACATCTCATCTAGGAAGGCTGAATCCTATATATTGGAATATCCTTTCATAATCCCTAATGCAACAATGGTTAGAGCTATCTCATTTCGCGTCATCTTATCCTCATGAATAAACATGAGTCACATTTGCCTCATTATTAAAGGGTCTTCCACATTACACACCCCTAGATAAATCTTTGGGGTTAGCCTATTCATGCACTTAAATTGCATCACAAATCAGTGTGGGTTGTATGGCTCATAGATGGGCTCATAGTCCACCCATGCCACCAAAACTCCACCTATGAAAGCAAGAAGATATGACTGATGCTCTTCAGTATCGCATACATCATTGGTGAAATCCCTCGTGAGTAGTAGAAATGGGTTGAATACAAACATATTTTCATTCCATACAATGTTCAGCATGTTCAGCATGCTCATCTTAGCCAGAAATCTTCCCACTACACTCATGAAAGAGGGACAGAAGTTTGACCCTGGAGAAGAAATCGGGTATGGGTACTCATAAACCCTCACATGCACCGCCACCCAGCCATACACGAATTATAATGTCCCACACAACCATAGAAACTTCTTCTCCTTGGTGATATGCCACAAAATATTATACAGCTTCTTCAGTACTAGGATCCTAAGGTTGACTTGAAACCCAGTCACTAGCATGAATTCCATGATGAACGTTCTCAGCCGTATTCCCATGTTCACATCTTTCGCTGGAAGCATCCATCCATAGATGATCACTAAGAATAATGTAGGTAATCTAGCCACTGGTTTCTGCTCAAGGTTGATGCTAAACAGCCATGTCTTCCACAGTGCTCTTTGCTACACTGGGCCCCCTTTAGGCATGTGGGAGGCCTCACTGGGAACTTCATATCTAATGGGAGATTCAGAAACATCCTGAACCACATCTTGAGATGAACGTACCTTACTGATTGATTGTCCTCACCCGGCACCAGGTCCATTAATGCTTTTTTTTCATCCTTGGAATCTGCTCCATGTCTCCCAAAACATTCTATACTAGGAGAAATTCTCCATAAATGGCCCCTAGAATGGGTATCCTAAAGATCTAGTGGATATCTCAGAGAATGATACAAACTTCCCTATGATGAAGATGGAAGGTGTTGGTCCCAGGTGACCACATGCTCAATAGCTTTGGAATCACACAATTCAGCTAATATATGTGGAATTGAGAAGCCCGTGTCACCTCATAAAGGCCCACTTTCCTCATATCCTCCCCAAAATCATCATAGGTTGTGCATAATCAATAATCACAAACCCATTCATATGTGACGTTTATGACCTGGCACAAGTCCCACTAATTGGTCCATCCCGTTTCCAAATTTTGCAGAGTTTCCTTCAGGATAGTGTGATGTTGCAGAGGCTATGCCTCAGCCTATATATCCTTCTAGTCAGCAATGTGGGTGTGGTTGTATAATCAGGTGGCAGTGATGAATGTATAATTGGGCCATATAGGGCCATCAACGACCCTCAACCACTAATACTGGTATAGTGTACTTTTAAATGAGTAGGATGGTTCATCCCTAATAGTTGGTGGGATGAAGACATCATCCCTCATATAAAATCCATACAATGTAATCCTTTTTCATAGGGTATAGTTCTTCTATCCCTCCGTCTGAATCGCCTTTAAGGATTTATGATCTGAATGGATGTGCGTGTATTCACAGATACCCAAGTTATCCTCCATTTCCTCACTTTTGGAACCTACTACGATGACTGCCTAGATAACTTCCTGGTTTCCCATTTCTTCTGATCAAGACTTTGGAGATTTTTTCATTTATGATTCACGAAGCTCGATCTAGAGGTCATTCATGGAGTACAATCATAGATCCCTCTCATAGATCTCATCTTGTGAAGTGTCTGTTCATGGATTCAAAGATCTAATGTGTGGCACAAAGCATCCCAGAGATTTTAGTTCACTGGATCGCTGAGTAGCGTTTCACTACACTGATCTATGGTGTCTGGATTCACAAATCAAGATCACAGATTTTTTGGAGATTTGAAAATCAAGAGAGAACATATGGAAATCTAGAAGAAAATGAGGAAAAACTAGTATTCTTTAGGATCTATTTATAGGCAATTATTGTCGAGCGTCATGGAACGTCACATGCTCTGCATCCCGCTCAACCCATGATTTGTGCCCCTACTTCATGTTTCTACATAATGATCTATTGTGAATTTGTAAAATTACCCTCAGGACCTAATCCATGTTTCTCCTTAGCACCAATTCCTGGGGGTCATTTTTTGGAACCAAAATTTGTCCCTTGGACAAACAAACCCCAAAAAAAATTCAAGGAAGCCTTTCTCGCATGGAATCCTCACAAAGAATCCTTGAAAATCATCATAGGCTCTGGAATCGGTATGAAGCATCAAGAAAAACCTCCTATATGGTCTTTTTAGAGCAGCTGATGGAGCACTCTGCACGGACGATGCACTTGAGAGAGATCTTGGCAACACCGCGAAGTAGTTGAAAGAGAAATTTGTGACTAAAACACGCTAGAGAGAGCCCTCTACTATATCCTTGAAGCATCTAGTGGAGAGCTCCATGAGTCCAAGGAATGTGAGGGATCTACCTATGGTTTCAAGGTCCAATTTCTTCACAACCCAACCTCTGAGGTCCACGCCGCCTCTATCCTAAAAATATCAGGCTTCCCTAAAACCCAAAGGATGGAGAACCTTACCTTTCATCTTCTTAGCTCTCATATTGAGAAGAACCCTCTACTCTGTGAGGAATTAATAAAATTAACTCTTCAGGGTATTTGAGCATTGCAAAACACCATTCCCTTTACTCATATTTAACCCCTCTTCAAGAATGGATTCCCTTCGTGAAGCCCATGGGCCATCGCAAAGAAATTAGATCCCTATAGAAAATCAGGACTTCCTAAAGCCCTCATGCTTCATGAATTACCTTTCATGCACAAGTGAAACCCATGATAAGGCAGATTCACTATGCTTCTCAAAGTACATTTCTTCATAATACTGCACTTTTCAAGGAACCAATGCTCCATGAATTCCTACTTCATAAAGTCACTCTCTCTTCGCAAATAACTTTCCATACACATGTATATTCTATGCATAGTCTAGGCCACTCCACTTTGTGAAGCATTCCCCTTCATAGAGTATCACTAATTTGTAGATAATCATAGGCTTTCAAAGTCCTTTCATGTGAAACCCTTTGCTTCACAAACCCTTCACTCGTAAGACCCTCCAGGTTTTTACGAAGTGATTTTAAGGTCCCTTGGGTGGGGATTCGTATTTTTCTACTTAGCCTCATGCTTCTTTTCTTAGGCACACTAATTCCTATTTTTTTATTTCATAACCACTCTAACATGATCCACTCGATGGATCACTCCACAACCCCATCTTTCCATGGCATTGTCGATGAATTCCCTTCACCAAGAGTTAAAGCCAGCCGGTTATGTAATTCCTAGGGGTGCGGAGTGAATCCTCATCATCCGAGCTATAGGACATTAAATTTCCAATCATCATCATCCCCATCACATTACATTAAACTGCAGTCTCACCCCATGCATTATACATAGGGTTCCCCACCTCAGAAAGTTTCCACACCAACGCATCTCCATAGGAATGGTATCTTTCACACATGGAATGAGGTCCTCCTTGAACAGAATGAAACCTGTCCACAAGGGAGGGAAACCATATTGGTTTAATCCCCTATCCTTTCATGTAGGATGTATCACCCTTGATCCTCCTCTCTTCTTCTATGTGTAAAGACCAGAGGAGATATGGGCACAGGGGACGCTCAATACCCAATCCCTCTCCCTTTGGGATTTATCTCCCTTGGGCCACTATCATATAGTATGTACCAATGTCCGTCTCCTTGGGCCACTAACCACGCGTAAGCTCCATTCCATTCCTTGCAAATTAAACTTTCATGACATGATCGTCAGGTCTTTATTGCCTCTTGTTTCTCACACTGAGCATGACTCATGTGATCTTAGAGTTAGAATCAACCATGACATTACATTCATCCTGAATGGTGATAAATTGTATGCTTTCAAACTATGTAGGTTTTGATCCCTACCTTCTAGGTAGGGTACGTAGGAATCCACTTTGAGGATCAACCCCAAACACTGGTAAACAATAGTGTCCCCTTTGCTATGACCCATATCCTTGGTTCTTCAGTTAGTGGTGTCAGACCAACTCTTAGGACACCATAGTGTGTAAGACCCATCCCTCACCATCAAACTATGTGGACTTTTATCCTTACCCATTTCCAAGAATGGTACGTAGGAATCCTCTCTAAGGTTCAAATCCATCCATCGATCACAACCACCTCATGTTGGTTCACCCTTGTCCCACATGAAGTTAAACTGTATGCCCATTTTCATCCCACGTGAGGCTAAATTGTATTCTTTCGTACAATTTGGGTTTTGATCCCTACCTCCTAGCTAGGGTATGTTGGAATCCTCTTTGAAGTTCAAACCCAAACATGGGTAAACTTCGGTGTCCCCTTCAATGGGACTCACACCCTCAGTCTGTCCCTTTAGTGGCGTGAGAGAAACTCTTGGGCCACTAACCACTCATAACCCCCAGTATGTCATCAGGTCATTATCCATTATGTACACCCTGATTCCATGCCCCATCCTGAACTACAGGGAATTTTATTCCCTACTATGTGGATACATAGGAAGCATCCCTGAGTTTCAATCCCATTACTCATGTCTCATCCTAGTCTCTCATTTGATACTTTGTGTTTTGGGAAGGTCATGCCCCAACCTAGAGGTTCTACTTACTCCGGGTCCCATCCATGCTTCCATTCCCACGAGACGCCACCTTAGGTGACTCCTCACCCCACCGAACTACGTGGAATTTGATTCCCCGCCATGGGGATACATAGGAATCCTTTCTGGGGTTCAATCTCAACATCACCATCATCTTCATGTAATTTCCATCCAGTTTCTCTAAACTACTTCATTCAACTATCCATCATCCATCTGGATTCCTACGCTGACTACCACATCCCAGTGAGATCATTCTATCCACCCGGACATCTAACCATGCATAATCCCTACACAATCCATAACCATCCAACCAATATTGTCTCTATTACGATGAGATGTTACCCATGCGTAAGCCCCAGTATGTCTCCTGGATGTTTTCTTTTGTGTACACAACTATTCTATATATATCCTTTGTACTACGTGGTTTTTGATCCCTATCGTCTATAGAGGGTATGTAGGAAACCTCCTTGTGGTTCAATCCTAGACAATGGTAAACCTTGGTTTTCTCATATCTGGGGCGCACTTTCCCTAATCAGCCCTCAGGGGTGTCAAGATCAACCTTTACAGTGTGATATCTTACCTATATGGGACACACCACCTTAGATCCATCTTCATTGGGCGTTTAGATCCATCATTTGGTAAACCTTCCATATGGCCTCTCCTAGGGATGTACTAATATGATATGTCTCTATGGGATATTCTAGTCACTATCCTTATATCTCCAAAAGATTTTAAACTCACAGATTACCTTGTGTTAAACATGATATTCCTAAGGAAAACCTAAAAAGATGTACCTCAAGCATAACTGTCTCTTCTAGATGTTAAACTCGCAAAATACCTTGTTTTAAACATGGGAAGCTGAGGAAAAACTTCAGGACGTGCCTATGGAATATAATTACCTGAACTCGACATGGGATTCCTCAGGAATCTGTACCCATGAGAATCCCTATAATAAGGGGAAGAAACCTAGGTGAATCAGTGTTTCAGTTCCTAGACATGCCATCGATGTCCAATATGAGTACTCCCACAACTGAAGATTGGTTCCCTGACTTGACCCCTTGGAATTTCCTAATAGAATTACTATAATTAACTAGTGTCCAAGAAGATATGGAACTGGGGAAGAGTTTCATGAACAATGTATTAATCATTAAGGGAGAACCATACTAGGCAACGAATTTTGTGGAGGAATCTATGGAAGGAGAGACTGACATCCCATTATCCTATTTTGATCAAGGATAAAATGTACCTTAAAAGGTGATGGATATCACCCACCTTTGGAATGTGGGTATGCAGGGAAATAGACATCACATTTTAGCATGATGGATCATGCCCCAGAGAAAGAATCAGAAATAGTTACCATGATATAAATAATAGTTTCTAGTTTTATGGTAGCATACCTTCTAATAAAATAATGCATAGATTATTCAGATGTTCCCCCAAGTCAATTATCATAAGTTCAATGTCCATTTTAATATGGATATTAACTATCCATAGAATCATAGGGATGATATCCAATGAGTCCAAATTAGGAACTAGGCCAAGGTCCTCTTAAACATTATCTTTAGCCACTCCCATGGGAACCATCCCTGTAAAGGTAGTCACTAAACTAGTAATGATCATATGGTCTATAAGAATGCATAAATAAGGATTTGGGGTTTCTATGATGCATTCTATCTACCTAAGATCAATATATCCAATGGTAAATGATTCAAACAATGTCCCTATTGGTATTATTTACATGGGTAAAATAGTAGACATGTGTGAATGGACCTTAATGGTGATGTATTTTAAGTCCCAATATTAGTCTACCCCATAAAAGTATCATTTAATTATTTATGATCCACATGCTTCTAAACATGTGATATTATTATGACTATATAACCTTGTCCTGGCCATATATGAATAAACTAGTTATAATTAAGCTACACAGTGAGTTTGTAGGAATAAAATGTAGACAAATAATATCACTCATCCACATTGAAAAAATATGATCTTCCAAATCATTTTCCTACTTTTAATTTATGATTCGCTATGGGGATAGCACTATGGTATGGATCTCCATCATTGGCATAGAGACCCTTGGTGAATTTTTAGCTAATTAATTTATTTTATCTGATATATAATGAGATTAATCTTCCCTAACTCCAGCATCTATGTCACAACCATAACCTAACATCATACCCATAGTCGAGTACTATAGAGAAGAAATAGATAACCATTCCTCATTAGACTCCTAAAAGAATCATAAAAATAATAAATTAATAGATTAATTAATCACATAAGTAAACAAAGTTGAATATTTTTTATATTTTTTTTGAATTTTGGATCATCTTTTTTTTTCTCACTTGGGGTCTCAACATAAAATACATCTACAATGAATACCAGACACTACCTTTAGTAGAGTGGATGATGGACTAAAGGTCATATATATACATTTCCTCTTATTTAAAATTATCTACCTATTAGATTCTCTATAGGGAATATACAAATGTGAGAATAGTTAAATTCCATTCTCTTTTTTAAAGAGAGGATCATGCTACCCCGGTGGATAAATATATCTTCCTGGAATCCCATTCCATCTAATACATCATACTGGTTGTTCTTGAAGGAATATAAGGATGAAGAGTCGCCATTGGAATCTTCACTATCATTGGAATCTCTACTAGTGTTATCCTCTCTACCATTGTAGGCATATACACTTCCTCATTCTTACACAGTATTGTAGGATTATTTACCTCTAGAAGCGTCTCTATTTTCATGGGCCTCTCTATTTCCTCCATTTTCTTTACTTCCCCCATTTTAAATTCTATTGACTTGTATACTTTTTCATCAGTTTTTTCTATTGGTATACTAGTTGGTTGAATCATGGGTCAATTTATCTACCCATTGCGTTAATACCATAACCAAGTCCTTGTATAATAAGTTACAAGCTATGTATTAGCATCAGTAGGTGAAAAAAAGACCAAAATTTATATCTCTTCCAGTGTGATAAATAGATATAATTGGAATGTGACCATGATATTCTTATCATATAAAACATTATAGAGAGGATTTGGGCACTGTTTTTCGAAGGAAATGAAACTATCAACTAAATATTCAAGAAGAATATTATTCTAGCCATAATACCATCCTATAAGGATATCAATTATTCTCTTTGATCTTGTTTATTGGTATCAACATATATATTGATGATGTTGGGTAAATGGTATAGAGTGAAAGAAAACATATCATAATTATTTATATAGATTTGATATATTACCCTTTCTACACAGAAGGATTATCCCCACCAAAACAATAATGGTATGTTCATAACAATGCATTTGGGTTAGTTTCATTAATAACGAATTCGTAGCCGCTTATCATTGTTGCAATATAGTTACAAAGAACAAGGATGGGGCCTATGATTATAAAGGGGGATTCCTCTGGTGAACATGTCTACTAAGGTAGTATAACATGGACAATATCAATATCATGAATTTTATCTATTTTCAAATGAACAACTATGATTCTATCATAAATGTCCTAATTATTACCCCAGTCTTTCAAAACTTCACTAAAAATAGAAAAACCCTAATGAAAATTTCTCAGAAGGTGACCAGATAAGAAATTTATTGACCTCAACATATGTTCCCAACCATAAATCATATATCTCCCTTCCTACATCATTGGATTATATGCATTGGGATCACTATGAGAGTTGTGAGATGGGTAAGTCCTTGGCTTCTTCACCTCAATCCCTAGACTGGTAATCTTGATAAAAATTCCTACCCAAGCATTGATAGAGACATCATTCCTTAATTAAATAAATTTATTCAAAATATTATCCACCATCTTGAAAAATTATTCCACTAGTATATGATTTCATTCTACATATCCCCATATATAGCAGGAAGGGAAGCAATCATCAAACATATCTTCTAATAATGAAGTTATACTAAATATTTTAACATACTTGAAGCTAATCACAACATCTTTATATATAATATGAGAAGATATTTGATCCAAACATTACTGGTTGAACAAGTATGACATGATGTGGCAATTGTGATGGAAGAAAAAATTGGGAAATCCAGTCTACCTTATTTAATCTAATAATTCTATGCACCTTATAAGATTTAGAATAGAACTATAATACCTAATAGTCCCATATACAGTCCATGAAAAATGAGATTCTATATTGAGACTCCAATTTTAATTCCCACCCTTGGATATGATTAGTTTTCAACATTGTAATGATCGATGTGAGTTATGTATTTCTTATTTTAGTAAAAATCATTCTTTTTCTAGGGCCAAGGGATAATACCCCATAGTTTATTCTTTGGATTCATCTTACTAGTTGAAATAACCCATATCAAAAATTTTATCAAGAGTAATCTTATGGTGATGGATGATTTAGCTCATTTGAATGTGTGTGGATCATGTTGCTAGAATAGGAACATCATCTAGTAGCCTGAACCCAAATATTGAAATTTGGTATGATATTCCATAATCAAAGAGTCATAAACACATAAAATATGATATAAATTTTTATCTAGGATGATAAGATGATGTTATGAGGTGTCAACATAATTATTAATCTCAACTCTCCTACAAATAGAATCTTGAGACACTTATTTTGGAGTTATTTTCTCTAAAATCAAGTCAAAGAAAAAAGGATAAATTCATTTAAATTATAGGGTTTTATTGAAAAAAGTTCCTAAAATTCATAAAGTAAATCATCAATGTGATCCCCATTCAATCTAAATTGTTGAACATGCATACCATGAGGTTGACCTTTTTGATTCTCAGCTTCACCACACAAGAAACATCAAATAAAATCATCTGTGTGAAAGACCACAAATGTTTATATTTCTCTAGGGGTTATGAGTTTGACTATATGGAAGAAACTTCATAGAGGTATCATCGAGTATATGTATAGGGTCTCAATTTAATGATATTTATTTGTCTGTTAAAGGTTTTTTAATCTAAACTCTGTGGTAAAAGGTGAAAATAAAGGTACCCAACCTATCTTTGTATAGGATCCCGCTAAATATTAGATTGTAAAAAAGACTAATAATGATTTATTACTTCTACAAAATTGTAACCTTATCATTCCCAACATACCCAATTCGTAAGGGGAAATTTTGGATTCTAATAAATAAAAAAAACATAGAAATAAAGTCCAAATAATAATGAGAATGTCTTGAAAATATTTATGAATATTTTTCTAGATGTACTTGGGTACCTCTGTTGGGGTTTGTGAAAATTATTTAGTTTCATCGAATAGAGTTTATATACCAAGTTAATTCGATAGAGAAGATCAAATAGATCTTATCAGATATAGATGATCAGATATAGGAATATTTTAAAGAAGCTTTAGTGCAATTGGATGAAAGAGTCTATCATAATTAGTGATCAAGTGAAGTATATTAGAACAATTTGATTAGACATAGATCATTAAATGGTGTCCAAGGTACATAATATATTACATATACTTCCATTGTGTTGACTAAACATTATATGGGTTTCTTTCATCAGTACTGGATATTTGTCGTTTCATAAAATTTTTCAATATTGTATCAATGGTTTCCCAAGTCAATTATAGGTTAACCATGAATCTCAAACTTCGGTGTGACCTATTTACCAGATGAAGACCTATATAAAGAGTTATGGTAGAGCATCTATCACATGTGTGATATTATGAAAATATTATTAAGGTTTATAAAAAAATGTTTTCAGATTTTCAATAGATAATAATGGAGTGATAATGATTTTATTCACTTGAATCTCCTATAATGAATTTTTTTAGTGTTCTCTTATGGATTTCAGATGCATTTCTAAACCACATAAATCTTATTTATCAATTCTTTAAGTTTTTTTAATAAATTATGCTCAATAATTGTTTATGGTAATTAGGTGGGATGTCATCCTAGTTCCAATTCACCAAATCAAAGAATATAGTTATTAGCAAAACATTTTTCTAGTATCAATGTGTTTCATTCCTCTACATAATCTGGAGTGATCAGAAGGACTTCTATAAATTGTATGTTGTGCTTATTTTTTCTATCTAATGAAATGGATTAAGTGATAATACATAAGTTATTTATATATTCGCATAAAAATTTGTATCAATGGTTTTGTTCTACTTCACTAATAGCATTCATTATTCATCACTCATTTTCTTGAATTTTCTTTTATTTCAATTGGATTTACTATTATCAAGAAGAATTATTTTAGAGGAAGGGAAATTTTATATAAAAAAATTTATAAGGGATAGATTTTTAATATTATATAATGATTCTAGATGATATGTTGACACAAAAAATATCTATATGCACTTTTGAATAGTAAATATTCTGAATAAAAGTACAAGATGTAATATGAGTTATTGGATAGAAATACTTTATCCTTGATCAGAATATCTCTAGCTCAGAAGGTTGCTTTCAATATTAGTGAGAAGAAAGCCACATTATAGGTTATGGAAGAATATGTTGATATGTATGAAAATCCAACGACTCTTAAAAAATCAAAATGTGAATATTTTTTCCCTTGATGTTATCAGATGGAAGACACATAGATGGTCATGTGAATGACTCCAACATGTTCTGAGGGTATATCGAATTAGTGAAGGTAACACTCACATATGATACTTGGGATTTTGTTTTTATTTCCTCACGTACAAAAATCTAGGATTCCATAGTGACAGTAATGAGAAAATCTAGTGGGAATATATATATTTTGTGTGATTATATTTGAAAATTTATTTTTAATGACGCGTTATGGAAGAAAAATGATTAGGCTCCATATGGAAGTTATCTGAATACAATTGGATGGGGATGTTCACATAATTGAAAGGGACATTATAAGAATATTTCTTCATATGATATTTCTAAGAGAACATTTTGAGGTAAATCACTGGTTAGGTCCTATATGTTAGCTTTTGGGGAATAAGGTGCATATCAAGAAAGATTATTGGAATCTGAAAGAGGCTTCTACTTCCAGATAGAAAAAATAAATATGTACAATGGATATAAGATCATATTTTATACTATGTATGATAATTACAAATAAATAATGTATTATTGAATGAGATATATATTTTTATTCATCTGGTGAGCGATGTTTCATTGTTGATTATGTACCAATAAGATTTAGAATAGTACATTTAGAAAATTACAATGCTCTTGATATTTTTGGAAATATTGATGTTAACATTCGAATGAAAAATGGATGTTACTTGATATTAGAAGAGGTTATACATATTCAAAATCTCTAGAAGAACCTGTGATAAATGAGGAAACAAGATGATACGGGTTTCAGAATACAATTTTCTAATGGATTTTATAAGAACAATAGAGGGTTTATATTGATTTCTCTTAGAGTAATAAAGGGAACCTTGTACATGATCGAACACAATGATTAAGTTTTAGTTATTGGAATAAATTCATCATATAGTCTTAAAACGTGGCACTATAGGTTTGGTCACCTTATTTAAAATAACATAAATGTTCTATAGGTGAAGCGCATAATTAAAATTGTTCACACTGACCTTTAAAAATGTCAAAGTTATATGTTGGAAAAATAAAATAGAGATTCATTTATCTTGGGATATAGAACGTTAAGGAATTATAATATAGAAATTGTTTATTATGATTTTTGGGGACTATCTCATGTTTATTCTAATGTAAGATCACTATAATTTGTAACCGTAATTTATAATTCCACTTGAAAGGTCTAGCTTTACTTTCTAAATAATATATCTAATGTGTTTAAATAATTTATCCAGTGGAATGTTTTGGCTGAAAATTGTGTGAATGAATATTGAGGTGTATCTAGAATGATAATGGTGGTGAGTACACAATAAATATCTTTTATGAATTCTATCAGTGGGTGGGAATCAGGCATATGAAGTCTATACCAATAACTGCACAGACAAATGGAGTAGTTGAAATAATAAATAAGGATTTTCAATAGAATGCACAGAATATGATATTTCAATCTAGAATATTTAATGTAATTTGGTAAGAATCCATTAATATTTAAGTGTTATTGGTGTAAAAAAAATTTACTGGGATACAAGATCTTCTAGAGGAAAATTTTTCTTATAAGAGACTAGAGGTAAACAGCCACAATTTATTTAAAAGTATCATGTATATTCATATCGATGTTAATAATAGAGATAAGCTTGATGGAAAACCCAAGGTGTGTTTTATCATCAGATATTTTGATGAGAACATTTGATATCACCTTTGGGATGATTAAATGAAACAAATAATCTATAGTAGAGATGTAATTTTCAATGAAGAACATCTATGGAAAGATTATAACTTAGATGAGAAGGAATTTTATGTTAGAGAAACTGTTAACATTCAAGGTGATTGTATAGAGGTTATTGGATCGAATAATTATCAAAAATATTTAAAGTTAACTTTCGATAATTGTACACCAACAGTGAGGCTACTTGATAGAAAATGTTTAGACAAACTTCTTCCTAAAAGAGAAATGTTATCTGTAAGACTACCATATGGAAATATTTCAATGGATGAACCTATGGTTCTACTAAGAAGATACACTCATATAAGAAAATAATTTCTAAGGTTTAGATATAATATGAATTTAGTACTTTTAAATAATGCAGGGGAACCCTAGGTTCTGGAAGAGGCAGTTACTCTTAGAGACTCAAATTAGTTGGAGTCATCCATGGAAGAGGAAATGATTTTTTTAAATCACAAAAATATATGAGATTTGGATAAACTAATATAATGGAAATGATCTCTGGAAATAAAATTTTTCTTCCATTTGAAATAGGATGTTGGTAGAATTAATAGATTTAAATAAAAGATTATGGTGAATTGTTTTTATTAATAGTAAGGGATTAATTTTTTTGAAATTTTATCATTATTGGTGAAGAACGCATCCATTCAAAAAATTCTCATAATTGTTTCATCCAATGTCCTAAACATGGTGTAGATATAAATGTATAGACATATTTTATTCATAGGAATTTGGGGGAATAAATTTCCATGGTTCAAACAAAGGGATATAAAGTTCATCTTAAGAATGATATGTTTTTTATGTTTAAATGAAGTATTTATGGCCTGAACTAGTCTCTATAATAATAGGATTGAAAGTTAGAAACTTTAATGTTTGAGGAATGATTCATTTTATGTTATTCTAGTCGATTTTTATACATGAATAAATGTTAATATAGAACAAATTTTGTATTATTGTTATAAATTAATGACATGGGGATTGTTGGTCCTGAGATAAATTAGATTTATTAACTGAAGAGTAAGTTCTCAAGGATGATTTGAGATAAATAACCTTTTAGAAGTTAAAAAAGGTCTTGAAGATGATATTTTTGAGTGATAAGAAAATATGAACATACGTTTCATCCTTTAATGAAAATATAAGAATATTCATTGATAGATTTTGAATGAAATGTTGTAAAACTATCTCAACTCCACTTATTGGACACGAAAAACATTATAAATAATTGTAACCATAAATATATTGAGAATTTTTTGAAATATAGAATGTTATGTTTTCTTTGTTTATTAGATTATTTATGTATAGAATGGTATGTACATAGAAAGGCATTGATTTTTCTATAGGGGTTATTATTCAATTCATGTCAAATCCTGGATAGAAACAATGGGATTTTGTTAAATGGATCATTAGATTCATGAAGGTTTCAGATGATGCAAATTAATGATTCAGAGATAATGATTAATTTAAATGAATTATAGATTTATTTTTTGATAGATACTTAGAATCATGGAAAATAAATGTAGGTTTTGTATTTAATTTTAGTGGGATAGTGATTAGTTGGATATCACAACTGTAGGTTGTTATTACTTTATCTAAAATGGTAGAAAATAATGTTTTTTTACTGAGGTAGGGAAAGAGATTATATAGTTGATATTATTGCTGAAGTAACGTGAAAAGGTATTAGATATAGGAAACATATTCTATGATAGTTAGAGTTTCTTTTATATTTTAAAAAATTTAGTGTATTATGAAAGAATGACACACATTGACCTAAAATATCACTTTATTAAATTATTCCTATAACCTAAAGTGTTTTAGAGGTAGAAGAATGTTAATAAATATAATATTTATAATATGATTACAAAGGTGATAGTTCAATAAATTTTGGGGAAAAATTATTCCTCAGTTAGACCTAACCGGTTAGATATAAATGAGAAAAATGCATGCATCAGATATAGAATGAGATCAAATGGATGGTTGAAGAGGGTTGAATTCCTGATTTAATTTTCAGGTGACATATTTTTAGTTTTTTTGAAAATTATTCAGTTTCATTTGATAGAGTTTTTGTAAATAGATCATTGGATAGAGATGAAGGGATAGAGTTCATCAGATATAGATGAAATAATAAAACAATCTTGTGGAGAGGATTTAGTGTACTTGGATTGAAGATTCCACCAAATGTATTCATTAAACCAAGTATGTTAGATAAAGTTGATCAGATAGAGATCATCAGATAGAGTACATTGGATGAAGTCATCCGATAATATCCATCATATGGAATCTATATATTTAGTTCTGTTTGGATGAATTATCTTTTCATGAGATACTTTTATGGGTACTGACTATAGGAAGTTTCACTATATGGTTCAACAGTGTATTATAGAATTTCAAGGTCTATCAGAGGTATATCATGAATCATGGTGGTGGGTGTGACTTGTTCACCAAATAAAGGCCTTCATAAAGAGAGGTTGTGTCCTAAATTTTATGTGTGTGATATTATCAGAATATGATGAGAGCTTCTAACTTAATTTCTTGAGACATTATAAATAGATAAGAAGTGAGTGATGATGTCTTTATTTTCTTTCACCTCCTATATTAAAAATATTTGCAGTGTTATATTGTAGATGTAGGACGTTTGTTTAAACCACATAAATCATGTTTTTCTATTTATTTGTTTTTTTTGAATTATTCTTGATAAGTGTGTGTGGTGATTGGGTGGGATATAATCCAAGTTACAATGCAAAAATAACAAGGATTTGGTTACCAAACAATTAATTGTCTTTTAGGATTGTGGATCTTTCCTCTATGTAGTCTAGTGAGATCGAACAGGTTTATATTGGCTCTATATTGTTCTTTTAGTGTCTATTTGATGAAAGGTACAATGTTCTTCTCTTGAATGCCTTTCTCTCTTATCTCAAAAACCATGGGGTCACCAGAACTTTTTAGTTTCCCCACCATGTGGTCCAAAAAAGTTGTGTTAGATTTTCCTTCTTTTAGGCTCTATGTGGTATAACTTTGTGGTCACCAGGAGGACAATTTCCACCACATGGTCCAACAATACAGAGTTGGAGTTCCATTTTTGGATGTTCTATGTGGCCCAAACACATTGTATCATCGTATGTTTCTTTCCTACCATGAGGTAAAACTAATAGGATATATGGTATCATTTTTATGATGGTATATAAATTATGGACACCAACTATCTCCATGGACACATTTTATCACTCTCATGCCTTCCAATTATGATCATTCATCGAATCAAGGATGTCTATAAATAACTTTCTCCATCTACAAAAAATAGACATAGAAAAAACAGAGTATAGTGAGGGATGTAGTAAAGAGATATACATTCAACTTTTAGGAATTAATCTTTAACATTTTATAGTTAATAATATGGTAAAATTACCCTGAAGGGATAATTCAATCAAAGCTCATGGAGGTTTAGTCCATAGACCCCAATCCCATGAGACCTAAAATATAGGATCATTCATATGGGGATAATCCTAGGATACTGACCATATGAATCCATACACATGATGTATAACCATGTGAGTCCACAACCAATGAGTCCAACCACATGTAAGTGAAACCAACCCCATGAAAGTCGATCCAACCTAACCGAATCAATTCCATTCCCAAAATATCAATGCCTCCAGCATGAATTATCAATCCACTATATGAGATATACTCTATGAGTACCACTCCATAGGCTCCCCCACCATCTTTGATACACTTCCAATAATTTATGTAACCCACCTTCCTTCAAATTTCTTCCTTAGCATGATCTAATTCAAAAAAACCATTATGGGTTCCTTTTACAAAGATCAAAACCATAAGAAAACAGACCTTATGTATTCTCCATGGACACCTAATATACATGATGAGGGAAAACACATCATTGTAAAACCCTTCTATCATGGATTATATTGATTAAAAATGCTCCATATTTTCTTCCCAGATATTGATAACCCTTTAGGGAATCCCAATCAGGATTTCATTGATAACGAGGTTCCCTATCAGGGAGACACTAGAGTTATCACATTTGGATTGATAATGGATTTCTTATCTACCCATAAAACTGGGTAAGATAAGGAATATCCCCTAGAGTAAGTCCCTAGTATTTATAATAGAGGGTTTATATCCCCCTAAATTCATATCCCACTCTAACTATTAGTAGATAGGGTGATGGTAGGATGGTCTTCCTTTCTGGTAGAAGACCCATGATGGTTCATGATGAAGATATCAATAACTATACAAGGACATTTGTCATGTTTATTCTCTTTAGGAGGAATCCCAAATTCTACATTCCTTTACCTAATCCACTTATTGGGTCATGAATATTAGAGAACATGATGATATAATCTCCATATAAAATTAATTAGGATCACTCATGCAATATTTCTAGTCTTCCAGATATTATTTTTTACATCGAGCACAACTCATGTGAGAATATAGATTTGAGTTGATCATGTCATACAATTAATTTTAGTACATTTAATCTGGGCCTCCTATATGGTGTGGTATCTAAACAATCTCACTCAGGAATCCCCAATATTCATATGCCCCTACTTGATTATTTATTATAACACATTTCATAACATATACATCTCTAAAAAATGAATTTAAAGTTATATGTCAATGTACTTGTCTCGTGACATTAAAATTTATTGTGTGTCCATATCACATGACTATGAACAATAATACTCAAACAAACTAGGTTTTTATTTATATTATTATATGATAAATAAGATTCCTCTTCGAGTTTCAAACCCAATATCATCAATATTTCATTTCCATCCGCATAGGTCCATTTTCTCATGAGAAACTCTGTACTTACCTCACCTATATATTATCATGAGTCAGTATATCCCCTTATATAGGGTAGTACTCCATAGAGACTCCCCTTATATGTTCACATCCTTAACAAAACAATTCCCTACCAAGATGAAAATATTTCCTCTATGAATAAATATATTTCCTTCATTATGTGGTATGACTAACAGGATTATACTTCTTCTTAGTGTTCTATATTTCTTCAATGCATTCCAACCCATCCTCATAGAGAAGTAGTCCCTTTGAAAATATCCTAAAAGTTACACTTATGAGTAATTATTGCATTGTCCATTCCTAATAATCATGTTCATAGTCGTACATACCACATGACGTTAAAATTCATAGGTTGGTGCTTATCACATTAAAATAATCATTGCAACTTGAAATATATGGGTTTTTGTTCATATTCATAAATTATTTTTAAGACACCTCTTAAAGGTTCAATATCACCTCCATAATATATCATACCTTACCAGGAAAATAAAAGTCTCTCAATAAACCAGTTACATGGATTTAAACCATGACTCCTTAAAATTAAATATCACCAAGTAAAAAATATGGTGAACCTATAATACATACATATATTCACATCGATGAACGTCAATGATAAACAAATAAAAAAGGGGTAATTGGCCGTATCCTAGGAATTTTGTAATGATTCACGAACATGATTTGATTCTCTAATAGAGTCCTGGAGTATGAAATAATCCACCCGTAAAGTGTTTAATGGTATTAACCCCCATATATTCTTGATCAATTTATATCCTAATATGTCAATAGTCAGAAAAACCTAGTAACCAATAGGCTTTATAATGTATGTCGGTAAATATATTCTTTCCAAATCAGTGTGGTTTTGGAAACCATTTGGTGTATATGGTTTCATGAATAAACCCTATTAGAAACTGACATAAATATAAATAGAACCCCTATGATGAACCAACCTGAGTTAACCTCCAACCGGTCACCCGATTCGGCCTGTGATAAGGCCCGAGAGGCATTCCTAGATCTTCTTGGGCTGGGGACAAGCACCAAGGGACTCAACAAGAACCAAATAGAATTATTTATCCTATAATAAATAAACTGAAGAAAAAAACAAAGAAACAAAAAATAAATACATTTTCCCAAAAAACTTAATTAATACATAAAATGAAAATAAACAAAATCAATACATAAAAAAACCAAAATTGAGGACAACTAAGCCTCCATATTACCTTATGGGTCACTCTATACTCTAGAACCCAACATCACCCAAGGTGAATAAATCTAATCTAGAACCTACCCCTTGAACTAAAAACAATAAGGAATAATAGGCATGAGCATCAAAACTCAATTTTTTGTACTAGAACAATCTCTTCCCAAAGTATTTTTTTAAATAACGGTGATAAAAAATTTATTTCTGAAATACAACATGGAACATAGGTTTTCACAGATTTTTTCTTTAAAACAATACATAGTCCATTTTCCTTTTTTTCATTAAAAATCAGGTTCTTCTTTAAGAAAAATAAATTAACATTTTAGAGAAAGGAAATACTTTTTTCACTAAAAAATAAAGAAAGTGAAAAGAATTTAATAATTTTCATAAAAATTTGAAAACCAACATGTCACTTTTAACCAATAAGTACATCATAAAAGTGAGTAGGAGAAATAATCACATAACAATAGAAATGGAATTATAGAATGTATGTGTATCCAACCAAAAAAGAATCTCAATCATCCATCATAGAAAACTAAGTGCTCAATTACATGGAAAAACTTAGGAACTCAATGGATAATGTAAAAAATACTATAAATATGAATCATCTTGTAGGAATGCCTCACCCGATGACATAATTAGCACCCACATGCTTGGTTCTTACCGTACCTATCTTAATCGATGGCCACTACACAAAATCAAATAATGGTATATATTAAGGGTCACTAGCCAGAGCACAATCCTAATCTAGTTCAAGAACTATTAACTAAATATCCACTAGCTATGTCAGGTTCCAACGTCATGACTAAGGTGGGATGAGCCAATGAAGCCAACATAAGAAACCAACCCCATATGCATATATCAAACACATAAGAAACGCACTAAAGCATCACTTGAAATCAAACCAAGGATCAATCCTGTGAATTTCATCCATTTTATCAGAAGGGAGTCCAAACCAATGACCTACCACACCATTCAACATAACCAAGGAAAGGATGTTATCCACATTTATTTTTCACAAGAACTAATTTACAAAAGTTACAAATAGGCCTCAAGAACTCTTTGATAAGCAATCCTTTTCCATGAAAATCCAACATATCATTTAAAATTGTAAATCTACATAGAAACCCCTTTAAGAAATCCAAACCATCACTTTATAATCCAAAACCATTACCAAGAAAAAACCATGCCTTAGAAATCACAAATCACTTATAAAATCAATCAAACACTTACTGTGAAATACTTAACAAAACAATTTCATATACTTAAATACAAGAAGTAAACCTCCTCATTTCATTTAAAACAATTATTCTGAAAATAATACATCGTAAATTAAAATATAATTAAGGTGAAAAAAATAAATAAATCAATTATTCTTAAATTTAAAGGACAAGTGAAAATGGAAACCTACATCAGAGCATAAGTGCTTCAATGATGGAAAGATGAAACAACTCCACAAGGGTTCAAAGAAGTAATAAAATACACAAGGAATATTAAAAAAACTCTTAATTTAACACCACACTTGGTATCCAAATCGTCCAAACATGGCCACTAGGATTTGATGAGAATGGTAAAATGGAGGGAAACCAACTGAGAAATAGAGGGGAGCCCTAAACTTTCAATACATGTGAAGAATCGCCAAGAAACCACCTTCAAATCCATTTTTATGAGACTTGAGGATCCAAAAAGCTCTATGGGAGGCATCTAGGTCATGGGGTTTTAATGGGGTAGTCCAAGGGAAGAAACCCCAATTAAAAATAAATAGAAATTTAATAAAATACCTTTACTCATGTGGGTTGCAAAGTTATATCACATTAGTAAATTAACCATGTCAAAACCATTAAATTCCACACTATCAATAGTTTTATGGGATGAAATATTAGGCTACATGGTTAGTTTAACCATAAACCTTAACAATGTGACCTATGGACACTTCGGATACATAGTTAAACAACTTGTTCAACTTAACCATGTAACCTAGAAAAAGTCCCCAAACATCACCCTTTCCACCCCAAAACTCATCTTACTCATGGATATAAACCATAAAAAAACATACCACATAGACAAGTGACACAATCAGTGTCACAAACTCCCCCACCATGCCATTTTTTCTTCTCATACCTTTTACACTATCTATGAATAAGGCCCAAAACTACCCAAAACCTTCACAAATAAAATAGATATTCTCTAGAACCTCGACAAAAACATCAATAGAAAATATAAATCATATAAAAGAAAATAAAAATAAAATAATTAAAAGAAACCCAAGGTCATAGTGGTATAATTCTCCCCACTGTTATTCTTTTTTCCCCTATAAATCTATAGGGCCTTCATTTAATCGAGTGATGAAAAATGTTCATACACTTGTATGACCTGATTCGTCAAAGTTAAAAACACATCAATCACAGCCAAAATGATAATCACATCACCCAAACAAAAAAACCAATGAACCCAAAACACTTTTCTAAAGAAAACAATACTCAAACTACTACCTCTATAATGATTCCATAAAAAACTTTTGGGCCTACTCTAGAAGCACAATGTTCCACCAAACGAAAAAGTCTTGGGATCAGATAACTCCAAAGGAAACTAAGTACTATTGATCCAACATCAGGGACCAAAATATATAACCAACATTGGAGGCTATAATGGAATCCACACCATTTTAAAATTCCATTTGGAATCCTGAACATCATTACCCGCCAAACACAGACACTCAAGACCAAAAAGACAACAAACAAACCCCTAGAAGGAATCAAATGAACATGACACCCAAGGAGAATCTCTTCACACTAACAAGTCTTTTCCACTGAAATATGGATTCATAAGATACACACATGTCATACTATTTTACTTCAAATGAAAAATAGAATAGACAAGACACTAAACATGACACACCTCCACTCAAGAATGAAAAGGTTTGAATGTCCACAAGATGTTTCTATTAAAACAGAGGTTCTCAGAAGACTCAAAATCCAAATTTTACATTTAAAACAAAAATGTAACACTAAAAGACACCATATCTAATAATAATGGAAAACAATAAAAAAACAACCACTACAAAGGAAGGAACACTCAAATAGAAGGGGCCTTCAAACCAAAACCAAGCTAGCCCCTCATTCCTACAAATGGGTTGGGGTGTCCTCTGAAGGGGAGGATATACACTCACATCGTTTCTTGGAAACACCCCAAAAAACTATTTCAAGTGACCTAGGAATATATATGTTCATAAGTTCTTTGGAGAAACTGAACATGACGGCTTCTTATGATCAGTATTTCTACATTGATGACATAGAAGGATCAAATTCCAATAAGAATACGATGAAAGATCTTAACGCCTCTTAATTCCCCTACCAACACCACCAACATCATGAAAATTTATGATCTCCTTATCAAGATTTCCTTCACCACTTCTAGAGACTAGATGAAGGTTGGATACCTCAAGCACTGCCACTAACACAACTTCTACCTGAACAGCTTTCCTCACCACTTTAGAAAATGTTGTAAGACTTAACTTTTACACCTTAAACTAAAATTCAGGATGAATCCCCTTCTCAAAATTTTGAGCCTTCATAGAATTTTCCTCATCCCATTCTAAAAGATAGGGAACTAAATCCTTGAAATGGTAGAAAAACTCTAACATTAAACCATCACCTTACTGAATACAAAACATTTCAATAGCCTTCCTCAGCATCACAATCGTAAGGAATTATCTTCGAATGAATGAATCATTGAATAATTCTCATGTATGATCTTCTTGAGGTTTGGTTATGAAAACTAACTTCCACCACTTACAACTCATACCTTAAAGCCTAAGTGTGGTGAACATAACTTTTAGAGACTTAGGAAACTCAAGGAAACCAAAGATCCTTTCTATTTTCCACATCCACTCTACCCCTTATAAAGGATATACTTGAATATAAAATAGAAGAGGATTAAACCTTTGAAACTAAAGAAATAATTCCTTATGTTGATCAAATAAAGGGCCCTCTAATGGTAAATCACCAATATCTGCACCTCAGACATCCATCAAAACATTGGCAGGGGTGTACACTAAACAACAAGGAAAACCAAGAAACCAATCAAAACAAATTCACCAATAATAGGAAAAACATGAAATTCCACTCAAACAAAACTTCTAAATCATGGTAAAATACACTAAAAACCCATTATTTTCCCATAAAATTACAATTATTTCCTCTTAAAAACAATTTTTATTGGAAAAATCCATAGTTGCTTCAACACACTCCAATGGTATTACATGTAGCTTCACACATGAATATTCTCATACTAAAATGGTCACCCATCAATTCATTACATAAATACATCATCTCCTCACACACATCTATACATGTAAACACTAATAAGAATACCAAAGTTCAAAACAAACTTTTCTTTTTTTAACAAATGTTCAACCCAATTTTTATATTCTCAATCTTCTTCCCATTTCAAATTTAATAAACTTTTCAAAACTGTCCCAAAAAATTTTCCCAAAAATATTACATTTCAAAAATCAATTCTCATTTTCAAAATAACAAATTTCGATAAAATACATCTTTTAATTATGAACATATAATCTCAAAAAACCAAATTCTCATTTCACTTCAATTTAATCTTATTAAAAATCCATTTTCCATAACTTTATCTTGAAAAATAATTTTATATCTTTAAATAACCAAATCATTACTTCTTAAAATAAGGGTTTTACATCCCAAAAAAAATTAAGACTATATCAAAATCAAGGAGACTCAAAAAAACTCACAAAGGGGGAAAATAGTGTTTATGGGTGACTTGGCCATATGGTTGGTGGCTATATTCGAATCAATTCATCATCACGGAGAGTCTCTCCTTACCATGTGTCTGGATCCACATGGATTTTTATGCCTTACAATCTCATTGAGACTATTTTCTCGAATCTTGTTTCACTTCCGAAGGAAAAAACATCCCATAAGAACCAAAAAAACAAACAATGCCTAACTTCCCATGGAAACTCAAGGTTTATCCTAGAAATTGTTGAATAGACACTCCCCTAAACATACACCCCATGATCAAAAATTCCAACTCCATATACCTTGAAATCCCAAATAATAAGGGTGATATAAAATCTAGTTCCTCTCAAGAACCTCCTCTCATACCATTTTTTCGTGAACCAATGCAAGTCCACCCTAAATCGTTCACCCGAGTAGGCCCATTATAAGTCATGGGAGGCATTCCATGATCCTCACAGGCATGAAATAAGTGCCAAGGGAATAAATGAGAACCAAAGGGGTTGATTTTGACTAAAATAAATAAATTGACCTACTAGAAATAAATATAGAAACCCAAAATAATTAAAATTTCTAAACTGAACATCATTTATACATAAAGTGAAAATACACCAAAGCTAGATATGAAAACTAAAATTGAAACTCAAGAACACTAAGAATCCATGTGAACTTAGGGTTAACTCTCCACTTCAAAATTCAACATCACTTGTAGTGAATGAAAACAAACTAGAACCCGCACTTGAGACTAAAAACAACAAGGAACTATATGCATTAGCATTAAAAATTAGTTGTCTTACTTGAACAATCTATTCCCAAAGAACATCATTTAAATACAAGAGACATAAATTTTTTGTTTGAAATACTATATGTACCATAACTTTTAACACATTTTCTATTTAAAACTAACTACTGTCCATTTCCATTTTTTCCATTTAGAACTAGGTTCTTCTTCAAGAAAGAGACATTAATATGTTAGAGAGAAAGAAAGACTTCTTTCACTAAAAAAATAAAGTGAAATCAATTTTTTATTCATTTTCCATAAACATTTTAGAACCAACACGTCACTTTTAACTAGGAAGTAAAATATACAGGTGAGTAGGATCAATAATCATATAATAAAGGAAATGGAAATATAGCATGTATATGTAACTAACCGAACAAAACATCTCAATCGTCTAACATAGACTACTAAGTTTCAAAGTACATGTGAGTACCTTGGAGCATAGTGGATAGTCTAGAACATATTATTCATTTGACTCATCCCATATGTATGCCTCACCTGATGAAATCATTCTCTCCCACATTCTCCTTTATTAACCTACATGGCCTAACTGAGGGCCACTATCCCAAATTAGATAATGGTCTACACTAATAGCCACTAGAAATAGTGTAATCCTAAGCTAGTGCGGTAACTATTCACCAAAAATCTTCTAGATATTCCAGGTTCCAATGTCAAGAATAAATATGGGTGATCCAATCAACCCAACCAAGAAACCAACCATATATACATATATCACACACACAAGCATCACATTAAAGTATCACCCTGAATCACCCCAAGGATTAGTCCCTTTCCATTCAAAAATTTTATCATAAGGTAGTCCACACTGAGGACCTCCCATGTCGTTCAACATAACAAAGGTAAATATTTTATCCGAAGGTATTTTTCACGATAACCAATTTTAAAAAAGTTCTAAACATGTCTCAAGAACTCTTTGAGAAACCACCCATTTCTATGAAAATCCAACATGCCATTTAAAATTTTAAATCCACTTAAAAACCCATTTAATAAACCCAAAACGTAATTTTAGAATCCAAATACCTTTACAAATCTAAAACCATGCCTTCTAAATCAAAAATCACATACAAAATCCATCCAGGTATTTTATCAAACACTTGGTGTGTAATACATAACAAAACAATTTTACATACTTTAAAAAAAGAATGAAACCACCACATTTTATATAAAAAAATTCTAAAATTAATAAATCACTAATTAATGAATAAGTAAGGTGAAAAAATAAATAAATCAATGATTTTTTAAATTTAAAGGAAAAGTGAAAGGGAAACCAAACTCAAACCAAAAGAGCTTCAATGGCGGCAACACAAAACAACTCCTACAGGGTTCCAAGAAGAAAAAACATCTGCAAGGATCCTTAAAAAACAAAAACATTGATTTATCACCTCTATATAAATCCAAATTTTCTAAACATAACCACTAGGGTAAGAGAAAAAAGGAAAAAAATTGAAAGAAATTAAAAGATAAAGAGATTTTAACCCTAACCTTTCAATCCAGGGGAAGAATCTCCAAGAAACAACCTTGAAATCCATTTAGAGGAACTTGGAAGATCCAAAAAGCTCCATGGGAGGCATCCAGGTCATCAAGTTTGAATGGGGAAGAACAAGGGAAGAAACCCCAATTAAAAATAAGGATAAATATCAAAAATACCCATCCTTTAGTGGGTTTCATGATTAGCTCTCACGGTTAAACAAACCAAGTGAAAACTATGAAATTTCCCATTTTGAAGAGTCTCGTGGGCTGAACACTTAAGTTTCAGGGTTAGTTTAACCATGTGGCATAACCATGTGACATGTTCAGACATAGGCTATGTGGTAAAACTAATCAGGTACCATAAATGTATGACCTGAAAAAAGTCTACAAACATCACACTTTCACCAGAAAACTCATCTAACTCAAGGGGCTAAAACATCCAACAATCATAACCCAGAGAAAAGTAACACTATGAGTGTCATAAACTCTACACCATACCATTTTTCATCCCATTCCTTTCGCAATATCCTTGAATAGGTCCAAAAACACCCAAAACCTACAGAACTGAAATAATTACTCTACGAAATCTTAACCCAAACCTCAATAGAAAATATCAATCATCAAAAAGAAAATAAAAATTAAAGGAATAAATGAATTTTAGTTTAGGTTGTGACAACACCCTCCATAAAAACTGTACAACCATAATCACTCTCCTACCATCAGGAAAAGATATATTTTAAGTTAGTTAAAATGATTATATCATTGAAAAATAATATTATATGGAGACAATAGATGAAGGTTTTAGATAGCTCTATATATTTAAATAAATTTTAATAAAAATGATTCAATAAAATATTTACAATGTTGATTTTATATGTACTATTTAAATATATGATATTGTAAAAAATAATGTAAACTAAATTTTTATTGAACCCAATACATTAATTATATCAGAATATAATTGGAGTCATTTATGAGTAATTAAAATGATAAAATATTTATTAATGTTTTAAAGAGTATTAATTTATTAACAAAATAATTGACATCCTTTATGGGACAATTAGGAATTTAATTTTCGGATGTATTTTTACTAAGTTATAAATTAAAAGTAAATTATTATTTATATTCAACATACTATTAATTCTACCTTTATAATTAGTTACCATAGGTTTCCTAATATCAAATTATTTTCTTATATCATCTCTTTAAATACTTCTTAAACCATGGACCTCTTTAGTCCATTCCTTTGTGTTATTATATTGTGAGAGGTGTAAAAATATATTTATAGGAGGAGAGATTTTGATGGAGTTTAGATTTTAGTTGGAAGTAGGAGGTTATGATATAATCATATAGGATACAACGTGAAGGATTGGTTGTATTAGATGTGTAGATATACTATTCATAAATAGGACATGACAAGGTGTTTTATAGTGCCAGGTATTCATGGAAGATTTGGAAAATTGAGGAGGCTTACAATATCTTGTTGACTCTTAAGATGTTTCCTTTAACCTTTTATGGTTATGATGGGGTTTTTCTATGTTGTGACATTTCTTGTAAATGGCATATTTTTTACATAGAATCACATCACGGTGTGGTCGTTCTTATAGTGGTTCTAATCATGAAGTTGAGATTTGATGGCTCTTCCTAGAGTAGCACAAAATAATAGTTATGTGAGTTAGAGAAAAACTCATTGTTTGATTATATTTATTTCAAAATTTAATTGATCCTTGATAATGGAGATTCTTGGAATTATATTTCAATGTGGTTTAATTAATCTTGTCCATAGGGTCAGCATGACTTGTCAAGCAGGAAGACCTTGTTTTCCAACCACATATAAATTGTAATCCCCTTTATTTTTTCTTTATTTTATTGAATTTATATCATCCCTTTTATGATTAATAGTGTGACTTTGGAATTATTTTAGGCATCATTATCTAGCTTTAGTCATCAACTTTTAGAGATCTTCCATAAGTGATCTATATTGAGTCTCCCGGTCTTTCTCCTAACTTTTCTCCATATTCTTCATCGATGAAGGTTATTTAAGTCATCATGTTTTATTTTTAGAGATTTATTTTCATATATTTATTATGTCCTAGGTTTTTGAGTTCTCCTTGAATTATTTTGATATAATGGTTGTCACTTATTTTTATTGGTCTTTCATAATGAGTGAAAAAAAATCATAAAGGTAGAGGAATTTAGAACCTTATTCTATTTTTCAATTATGTAGAACTACCAAACTTTTAATTTCATTAGGTGGGTATTATAAATTGGGTTACTTATGATAATGAATTGGACATAATGAAATTAATGAGAAGTTGTTGTTCCACTTTTGTTCATTTATTTTCATGAAATTGTTATTGTTATTGTTTTGAATTATGTTATTTTACTATGAAATTTTTCCTATTCTGATCAATTTTAATAAAATGATAAATCATTAAATAATCTAATAAAATGTTTTATTGGAAGAATAGAATTGACATGATATGATGTTTTGAATAATGAATAATGTGGAAGTTTTTGATTCATAAATATGTTATTGTTTTCTAAAAAAATGATTTTATATATGTTTTTGATTTTGGGGTTATTATGGTTGTTAATATGTATAACATTTTGTGGTTAAATATGGTTTATTAGTGTGGATCATAGTAGCAGGTTTGTAGATGTGACTACCTATAGTTAATCATTATTTTTCTATATAACTAGTCAAGTTTAATTATTAAAATATAACTAAAACAAAATTACTATCTAATTAAATTTCTCAATTGGTAAGTTCAAGTTTGAACCCATATAGAAAGTTTAAAAAAGTAATTTGAAATAAAATAATTTTTTATAATTTTTTTATAAAGGGAGAGATAGAGAGAAGAAAATAAAAAAATTGATTATGATTATAAATATGGAAAATGTGCTAGGTTTTTTTAGATTAGGCTTAAGGTTCTGATTAATTTAGAAATTAAATTGGTTTTTTCAATTTTGGTGTCAAATTTGACATTAGGGAGGTCCAATGATAATGGTATCTCCTCCTTAATGCAGAAATCCCCCTTTTACCACGGTCATGTACCATAGGGTACTGTTTAATCAAATTTATCTTAATACTATTTTTAATCCTAATTACCCTAGATTATTTTATGGTCAAGAAATAAATTAGTGATATTAGTTCTGAAATTTTAGAAGTGAATTTCTAGATTTTTTTATAAATATTCATGATAAAATATATAGAATGATATTGGAATTGAAATTAATTGATTACAACAACCCAAATCATGAATAAAATAATGATATTGAAATCCAATGCATCTTACAACTTCTTCTACATTACCCATCACAACGCTGGAGTTATACCATCATTCATTTAATTATGTAGTAAGAGGGAAGAATCAAGAAATGTATAAAGAAAAAAGGATAATAAAACTGGTTGAGGACTAAGCATTACAACACATCTCCCTAATATTTTTTCACCAAATCAATTCTATCAGAAAAATCTAGTCTCTCGATTTATAGATTACCACGGTTCTTGGTATTTATTTAATTTGTAATTAATATGGTCGTAAAAAAAGGCACGAGTCAATCATAGTCATAAATAGAAATTTTAAGACATGTATATGGTCTGCTATCCAAAGATACATATAACCCAGCCAAAACTGGGTCTACCTAGAAACATTCATGGCATGAAAGTTTTGTTCATTCTATGAATTCCTCAGGTACCTCCTCTTTTTGTCAGGTTTTCTTGTCTTGAGTTCATTTCCTGAGTTGGATTCAAATCCTAAATATCATTCACAATGTGAATCACCTTTTTTCTTTCATGTTTGTCTTTGTTTCTACCTTCTTCTTCATTTATGAGCCTCTAGAATGATAATTCACTAATCATATGTCATAGGACAACATTTTTCCCATGAATTCATTATCCTTGAAATATATTTGATAGTTTTCAAACAAATATTGTTTCCTTTTATAGATTATAATATTTATAAACACATGGTAAATAATGATCAATTAAATGAAAAAGTTATTGTATTTTAATATAAAAATTCATGTATAAAATGTAGGGATCAAATCACTCCATACATGAATTTTTACTTGTCCAAAAGAATGAAATATTAACACACAACAAAGTATTATCACCTTTACATGATTAAAAATTATGATGATAAAATCAATTTATAAGAGGGGAATTAAATTTTCATTCATCACATAGAAAAAATCCTCAACTACTCACTTTTAAAATAAAACATCCAACCATGTATTTTTCATTCCTTATTTTTAAATTAACCACATCCCTTCATTCATCCATTTTTATTTTTAAATTCATTATTAATATTCATTTCACATGCAATCTAACTCACTTTGTATTTTTTTTATCCTAATTGTGGTAGAAAATGTAAGTGAAATTCAACTCACACCTCAAGAACATATCACTTACTATAGGATTGTGAGGAATCAAGCTTCTCTACCGTATAAAGACATAGATAAAATATAATCATAGAGACTTTTAATTAATGTTAAAATTTTTATGACGCTTTATGGTAGGTGGGTAAATTATTTAAAACATGTAAATATCAAAATAGAATTATCTTTTCTGTACATTGTATGATATTCACAAGAAAAATCAATGGAAATATCCTCTATAAAAGTGGTGTAACTCCTTATCCAATATCTCAAAGATATATGCTAAAGAAATGAAACATAATGAATGAAATAACCTCTTAAAATATTATATATTTTTCTTTTCTTTTTCACTTTTTTTAAATGTTATATTTGGGATAATTCTCACATCCACCACCTAACCCATACAACAAAAAGATCATCGGTCTCGCGATGGTTATTTTAGATCCCCCCAAGAAACAATACACTTTTTCATGATGGTGTTCAGTGAATATAAAGTATGTAAACCATGAGTCTCCCCAACCATATCACAAGAAAGATCTCATGCACTTACCTTTTTAGATATATACTTCCCTTCCACCGTGGAACCATCTTGCTCACACTCATTTATATGAATAATGAAAAATAATTAAGGTACCTAATAATTAATAGAATATCTTGTAAATGGATATTTTCATATCAAGGTTATTTTTGGATTTTACATACTTAAAAATGATTAATTTAATTTGGGTCCAAGGATAAAGGGTTAAAAAAATAAATTACCTCAATCATATTAAATGTTATTTTTCACTCATATCTTTCATAAGATTCGAAGAAAATTCTCTAAAATAACATTCCTGAGTCTCACAATAAAAATATTATAGAAACAATATGGAAATTTTAGTTCATAAAATGACTTGGTAATGAGAAAAATTATTGGTACAGCTACACATTCCCTTGAATATGAAAAATACAATCAATTAATGAAAATATCAGAAATTCAAGGTATGAGAAATATCAGAAAAATACATTTATAAAAATAGGACAGTTCCCATAAATCATGTTTTTTCAATTCTAAATTTGTATATTATCTCTAATAATTCATTTCTCCCATCTTTATCATTAAAATTTATTAAAAAATAAACTTAATGATGTTACATGGTAATTATCTTCTATTTGTTTTTCTCATAGATCATTTTATTAAATAAAAAATAAATATTTTAATGCAGTTGGTGTTTTAAAGATCTAAAATAATTAATGTGTAGATTATAATAGAAAAATAATGAGTTGTAATTATTACCACCCTTTCAATTATTATTTTGGGTTAGGTTTTGTGGGTTTCTATTTCTCCATGTTCATGTCGTGAATTAGCCTCTTGATGTATATTTTTTCACAATTAATCTTCTATGTGTAGCTTATTTTCATGCTTCCTTCTAGTGACTTGATGGACCTAAAAATATAAATAAACAATTTAAAGTACATGACTTTTTTTAAAATGAATTTTAAAATATTTAGTGGATATTTGGATATACATAAAAAAGAAAAATTAAAATCCTAAAAACTCATTTTTCCTATAAGGAGATATTTTTTTAAAATTTTTGTCTTGAACATACCTCTATTATCTTAGGTGATTCATAATTGATAATATTTTATCTATTTGGGCTACATAAATGGTCCCAGTTCAAAATATTATTTGTTTAGGGGCCCCTTCACTTCTTCTAAAAATAACTTAATTCTTTCTGATGGTAGCACTTGCTCAATTTCCGATTGACAGATCCACCATTTATTTTTTATCCTGAGAGATTAACTCAAATTTCATGTAGAGTTCACACCTATTGGTATTTTTTTAAAAAAATGGATTTTCCACTCCTATGGCATATTATACGTTTTTTGTTTTTCTTTTTAATACTCATAATTTGTATAATAATGTCCACCTAACATTTTTTCATCAACAACAACTTATTCAAATTTAGGTATGTTATTGTATATTATCACATCATCACCTTTAACATCATAATTCTTCATCTCTTAGGGAATGTTGAAACTTACTCATTCATTACCAACTTTCAAACAAAGGTCACCACTTTGTATTTATTTTAAAACTTTCCTGGTATCCATGAATGGTCTTCATAAAATGATTAGATTCCTCTATTCCAACATTTACAACTATAATAAATACACAAATATGATAATACTATAAACATTAATCAAAATAATTTCAATTATTCCTCATGGGAATTTAACTGTTGAATCTACTAATTTAATTTGAACTTATATGGGATTTATACATTCAAATAGTAGTATTTTAATTTTGGTGTATGACATGATGATGAAACTATAACCTAAATCAAATAATGATTTTTCCTAAAAATTAGAACCAATTTAAATAAGGGTGGAAAAAATACTAGGGTTGTTTGGCTACTTAGGTAAGTCTATTGACACCATAACAGACAATTCCCTTGTGGTTGATATTATTTTAATCACTTTTAGCTTTATTTTTCTCATCACTAGTTCTTTAAATAACTTTGGTTATTTTGGAATGTTTATGAGAGCCTCTAAAAAATAGATATTAATATATAGTTTCATAAACTTTTCATGGAATTTTCCTTTTTAGCATTAATTCTCTTTTTTGTTTTATTCTTAGGAAAAGGTAGACTCACCTTTTATTGTGATGGTTCCTCCTTTATTTCTTTTTTTAATTCCTCATCTTTATCTTCTTCTTCAAAAAAATTTTATTTTCCATTATTTTTTTCTTCTACCATACTTGTATTATATTTTTCTTTAATTTTTTCACTTCTCAGAGTAATGACTTTAAAAGCCTCTTGTGGGTGCACTTTTAGGCATCATATCAGTACTTCTCTTTTTCATATATTGTAGTTTCTCTGAAATTTTTCAATTGGAACTCAAGGTTTTAGAGTGTAACCTTCTGATCCCTTGATTCATTCTTCATATATTTTATTTTTTCTACCATGGTAGTCATTAAAGGTCCCAATGTATTATCTGGTATATGGAATTGTATTTACACTGATAGTCCTTGTTTCATTTGAAAACTTGATGCCCTCTTTTGATTACCATAACTTTTTTGTTGTGGCTGCCTACCCTAAAATTAATTACCCTAATTTTAATCAACATAATTATCTTATTCAAGATACATACATTAGGTTTGTGGTTTATTTAAAATCATGGAATCCATTTCCTTTATTAGTGCCTCTATTTGTGCTTCTATCCATTCATTATTATTAATAATTTCAAGACCTTTTTGTTATATTCATTCACTATCCCATTGGAATTTTTTTTCCCTTTCATCCAATAGATCATATATTTCCCTCAAAGACTTCTTCATCAATGATCCACTAGCCACAGTATCTATAATGGACCTATATTCCTATGAGAAACCCTTATAAAAAATTTTGACTATAATCTAGAGATTTGTACCATGATGAGAGAATTTATGACTCATGTCTTTGAAAAGTACCTAGAAATACTAATGTGATTCATTTTTGAACTTATTAAAATTAAAAATATTTACCTAGATATCTATATTCTTTTAAGGTGTGAATAATAGAGTAATAAATTGTTATTCCATCTCATCCCACATAGATATAGACTGTGCTAGAAAGATGTAGATCCATTTATAAGCTCAATCTCTATATAAAAATATAAACTACTGATTCCTTGAAAATTTAATTAAGAAATTATAGAATTGTAATGTGTTTTGTAGTTTAATAAATATTCCCAAATAATAATTCACATCTTCACATGGGAATCTAGTGAATTTTATGGTTTTAAATATAATCTGTATGATGGTGAGTTTGATCTCAAAATGATTTTCAATGATGGGAGGAACTAGGATGATCAGTTACAATCCTATATTAAATTTACTCCTATAATCTATGAGGTTTTTCATCCTATAATATTATGGTTAAATTTCACTAAAAGATAAAATATTATCTACACCCGACATGGTCACAACTAAATTGAGTTTCATCATAGATTATTCATGATTAGGATCATTATTGATGAGCTATTTTCCTTTTTCCAATGTGTAGTAATCATGAAAAAATAATTTAACAGAAAAAATCATCATGAAAATACTAAGTTTAGAAATAAAAATTAAATTAAAATAAAATAATTATTATTTAAAAAACCTAAAAAAACTAATTTCTAATCATAACATGAAATGGATCAAAACAATTTGAACCATTACTATAAAAAAATAAAAAATTTGATTATCAAAAGGGCATAATTAGTTCCCTACATTGCTAAAGAAATTTAAATATTAAAAATAAACTATCAAAAATAGAATAAATAATTAATATTAACAAGTGGTAAGTTCAATGTCAAACCCAATAAGACTATGAAAATATTTTTCATAAATTTAGAAAAAAAAAATTATTTGAATTGGTTTTGACAAAGAGGGATAAGAAAATAAAATTTGGGTTTTTTTATCAATTTGAAAAACATTACAAGGTTTTTTATATTAGGATTTAAGTTTAAATTGATATAGAAATTAAATTTCATTGTTCAATATTGGTGTTAGATTTGATTCTAGAAAGATCCAATACTCATTGTATCCCTTCCTTAATGAAGAAACCCCCTTTTACCATGGACAAGTACATTAGGGTACTATTTTATCAAGTTTATCTTGATACAATTTTTAAACCAAATTACCATATTTTATTGAATAGTCATGAAATATTTCAGTGAAATTAGTTTCACAATTTCAAAAGTGACTTTACATTTTTTTTCCCAATGCTAATGAGAATATATAAATAAAGGGATTGGATTTAAAATTAATTTATTATTGAAACAATAATCATTAACTAAATAAAAAGATAAAAATCCAACCCACCTTCCTCCTTATTATACACCACACAATATAATATAGGTGTTTACCCATCAATCAAGTAATGAGGGAGTAATAAGAAAGGGGAAAATAAAATTAATTCATAAACAAAAGTGTAGAAGAAGACTGTTTCAGGACTTAGTAGCGTAGATCCGCACCTCAAGATTTGGACTCTGAATATATCTATAAGGATAATCTTATATCTCTTTTTATATATCTATATTTTTCTCAAGTTTGATTTAATTTTCCATTAATATGGTCATAAAGAATACTAGGGTCATCTTTGTTACAAATGGCCATTTTGAGTCATAAATTTGTTATTTTGTCGAATGATATGTCAAAGATAAAAAAAATGGATCTTCTTAGAAATATTCATGATGCGAATGTTTTAGTCATTCTATGAATTCTTCAGGTTCCACCTCTTCTTTTTATTTTTCCATGTATTGAGTTGACGTCTTGATTTGGATTCTTGTAATAAATAATTTTCATGATGTTAATCACATTTCTCTTATATTTTTTATTCTATTTTAAATAGTTTATTTATTTTTGAGCCTCCATAATTATTAATCACTCTTTTATATATTGTGGGAATCCTTTTCATCATGAATTCAACTCTATTTATCTCATTTTTATAGTTTTCGAAAAATTATTTTACCAAATATGGGAAAATTATTTACACACTTTGAAAAGAATGATCAATTAAAAGACAAAAGTAATTCCTTTTAATATCAATTTTTTTAAAGTGTAAGTATCGGTATTCCTTTCCACTGTTGTCTAGAGGAGGTGTGGTTGTTATTATAGTGTGTGCTGTTTGTTTTAGTTGTATTCTAGGTTTATCTTGGGATGTGTTATGAAGTGGTTACATGATGGTAATTTAATTGTTATAGTTTAACTCAAAAATATTTATCAAAACATCCCGTAATTTTCATACATAGATTTCATATCTTAATATATTAATATTCATTACATAACAAAATGGTCTATGCCAGAATTATATAGGTCTAGTATCTTTGAAAAAATAAATATATAAACGAATGGTTCATCATATATAAATATTATATCCCATATAGTTCTTCATAGCTATCATCCATATTAGAAATGTCACATTTAATAAATTCCTTTATAACTTATGTTAAGTAATCATAATAAAGGGTGAACTCTGATGGTTAATAATGGTAAACAATAGAGATTTCAATGACCACATATGCATAACATTAGTATAAGGGTATGAGAATATGATAATAATATTTGGAAAACATACCCTACATATCATATATCATAAACATTAGTCATATCATAAATATTAGTAGTTCATAAGGCAATAATCATAAAGTAATCTAAGAAAATAAACCATGAAAACATAAAATTTTCATAAGGCATTAATATATTGCATACAAGTAAGAATATAAAATCATATATCAAGACTATGCACCAACATATTCATAACAATTTATGCTTAGGAAAACCACTCATGTAACTACTTTAGGATTAGGAGTTTCTCCTATGTACCCTTTATTAGAATAACCTCCTATGTACCCTTTTTTTCTCAAGCTTGCGATAAACTCTCATGTACCCTCTTTTTTGGACTTGGTTAACCCCTTGTGTACTCTCTTTTCTTATTCTTGAGAAAACCTATATGTATCCTTTGAGCTCATAGAAAATTAATTTTTACCCAATGCATTAGGGGGATATATAATTTTGGGCCCTCCTATTATAATATTGGAAATCATTCATATCTGTTCTATAAAAAAATCCATCATATCATAACCCATGAAAAGAAAATAGGATTCATAAACATTTTATTAAATCATAACCCATGGGAAAGAAATAGGTTTCATAATCATTTTCATTATAATCATAAACAATCCATATAAATAATAAGATGATAGCACTGGATCATATCCCCAATAAATCATAAGTAGAATCATGGGTTGTAGTTATCGATGAATATAAATACTATTAAAATATCACTAAAATATTATTGAGGAAAATAACCTTTCCATATTGAATTCCAATTTTTAAAATATAAAAATTTCACAAATATTTAAGAAAAAACTTTATTTGAAAATATCTATAAAAACCTATAAATTATGTTTTAAATCATTTATTATTCATGATGGTAGAAAATTCCATTCATTTCATACATATCAAAACCAATACTCGTTTTAAATTTTCGATAAAAAGTCCAATGTAATTCATTCAGAAAATGACATGAATAGTCCTTTTAAAAAAAATCGTAAAAATTCAAAAATTGGTAAAAATGTATTCAAAAAATATTTAGAGAATAATTAAAATATTCTTAAAAACATTTATAGAAAACTAGTACATGGGATAGAGAGTATATTCAACTAAATAGAGAAATAAAGTTTGTTTTTCATTAAAAACATTATTTTGTACTCTTGAGTACAAAAGGAGAGTCAAATGAAATTAAAACAAGTAATTTATATAAATAAATATTTTATATGAAAATTAATTAATTTCTAGAGATATTTGTCATAATATTTCATCATTTTTAATATAATTATAGACAATCCAGATTAACAAAGAGATTGTAACATAAAACACATTCTGCTTTGGTAACTTTTGAATCATGATCCTCATGAAGGAAAAAACCTTAGATGGATATGTTTATACCACAATGTTCATGATAACAATCATTAAAGATATTAATGGGATGTATAAATATAAAATTAATGAAACAAATAGTGAATATAGCATATGTCTCCCGGAAATAAAAGTGAGATGAAAATCCCTTACCACGGGTCTATCTTCCTTCATACACGTTAAAACATATTTTATAACAAATATAGATTTTTTATAAATATATTACATAACCATACTAATATATATCATATCATATGTTATTTACTTATAACCATTTACCATCTATTTATTAACAATTCAATATTAAAATCACTATTTTGGGTGAAAACTCCTTCATTTTCATGTTTGTTTGGATTTGGTTATTTTAGTCCTCATAAATTTATTATATTTAAATCATATAGAAAATTGTAATCATGATGTTAATATTATTTATATTTATTATATACATGGTTATATTCATCCATTAAATTTAGGGATAGAAAATTTTATTACATCATTCACGGAGATGGTAAGTTGTATGTACACATGAACATTGTCTTCATTTTTAAAAGGATGGAACAAAAAATGGTAAATAATAAATAAACCGTATAGAATAATTTTTTTACTATATATATATTACATATTCATTAAATCTATCTAAATTATTATCGATTTCATAATAAATTGAAAACTATATCACATCGGTACATGGACGTAGTTATCCACACGTATGCATGAGTATCATTATCGTTTTCTGACAAATTTGAAAGTAAGAAGGTATAGGTGATATTGTTATTATAGATGTATAATTTTTTCATAAATAATATATATATATATATATATATATTAAATCCATAATTATATTTATCCTTAAAATGTGGTGATTAAATATGAGTTACATCCATTCACATGGTGGTAGCCCACCATACACATGTTCGACTATTTCGTTTCCCATTTGATGGAATGTAATATCAATATAGGTTATTATATTAACAAAATAACATATCAGTTTATTTATGATAATAGAGTTATTATTTCATTATAGTTGAATAAATATTTTAAGGATGTGGAAGAATAAATAAAAAAACTCGATTAAGAATGATAGCTCTTCTTTGGACTACCTCTATAGGTTTGTGGCAAAAGCCTTCCTATGACGGATTTATAATAAAACCAAGGAATGTATTATATGATAAGGTAATTAATTTATTTATTTGGGTAGGTATTGGATGAACCAAACTTTTTTGTATGTTTTGATGAAAATAGGATAGGGGGTTCCCTTTTATAAGTGAGAATGTGTAGGATTTTTGTAAATACCCAAAACTATTCAATAATAAGTAGTAACTCTCAAGAAAAGTTTCTACAAAATTGATAAAAATGGATTATATGGAATATAATTTCATTTCACACCTCCAAGACTAAACCTAAACTTTTTAAAATATTTTATTCCTTTAACCTCTTAGGTTACTTAAATTTATCATTTTAGTTTTCACCACATTAACTATTTTTTTACCAAATTAATTTATACATTAATCATAAAAATAAAATAATCCATTTTAGAAAATTTGAACCCACTATTTAAAAATATTAAATCCAATTAATCACCCAAAGTCATATTTGTGTGGAAAACTAATTTTAACAAAAGCAAAAGTAACATGCAGAACCCAATTTTAACCTTAACTGTGGTAATTAATTTAAACGATTTGAAAAAAATTATGTCAACATTATTTTAAAATATTATTTATTATAATTAAAATGATGGAATCCATTTCACCAAATTTTACTCATATAATTATTGTAATGTAATTTAATATTAATCCTTTAAATAAGATGAAAAATATATTTTTTCAAAGAAAAAGTTTTCACAAGTATAAAAAACTTTTTATAACAATATTCAATATGAAATTGATTCCAATGACCTAAATTATATTAAAAAATATATAATTGGTATAATTTTATTTTTAAAATATCTTAAAATATGATATAATTTTTTTAAATTCTTTTAAAAAGGTAGTTTTAATAAAATTCATTATTTTTTCCCTACTCATCAAAAATTAAAATTTTCAGAAAATTTTAAATAATTTATTCTAAGATAATTTTTAATTTTTTGTTTCAAAAATAAATTTTATTTTTAAAAAAAAAATTCAAAAATTAGTTGGATATAATTTTAAAATAAATTTGAAAAATGTGACAAACATTCTTTAAGAAAAATAAAATTTTTATGAGTAAAACTCGGTTTATTTTTTTCTCATGCCAAAAAAAAGTTTCTTGAATGATAAAATATTTTATTTAATATAAAATATATAAAATTAATTAAAATAATTAACCAATAGTAATTAATTTATTTTATTAAGATAATATTATAATTTGTGTATAAAAATATTTTTTTAGAAAAACATTTCTTATACATTCAAATAATTTTTTTTTCATTTTTAATCAATTGGTAACCAATAAATTTATTTTAAATATGTGTAAACCAAATTATAACACCCCGGTATTTTATGTTTTGTATCTTGTTAAATAACTAGCTTTTGTTTCACAAAGCACCAAGCTTAAATGTAAATTAGTATATTATTAAATAGTAACTTGATCGTTCAGATAGTAATGTGACCATTAGAATAGTAACCTCGCCTATGAATGTATAAATGAAATTTCTGAATCTTATAAAAAAATTATATAACTATATCATAGAATAAAAAAGAAAATGTTTTAAAAATGATAAATCAATTAATGGTATTTCAATGAAACATAAGTGTTTATTAAAAAATTTATAATTATTATAGTTATTTAAAAGAAAAATATTTTCATAAAATATATTCACAAATTAATATTTTTTCATATAATTATATGATAATTTTTGATACCTTGATTAATTTTTTAATGTGTCATAAAATTAGTTATAATTTTAAAATTGGTATTTTTTGAATAAAATGATATATTAATTAGAAATTAAATTTCCCATATTTAGAAATATATTTTCAAAAAATTCATTCCATTTTTTAATTCTACATGTCAAAAAAATTACAGAGCTTTTTTGTATTTTTATAAAATAGTTCAATTTCTTGTGAATATTGAAATACAATAATTTATGGTATAATTTAATAAATGAATTATTGAGACATGGATTATGTATGGATGAGGTAAGTAACCATTGATTTGAAATCGTGTTCTCTTGTTACTGTATTTATTTATTAGAATTATCACAATTCTTATCCTTGATCCAAAATCATAAACCAATGAATAAAATAATCAAAACAAATGTCGCTCCTTCACTATAAATACCACCCCTCGCCACCTCTTTTACTCACACCACTAAACACTTGAAAATTGTCAAATTTCTTCCCAATACTCATATCAAGTATCATTCCCATATCCAAGAGCCTTCAGTATCAATAAAATACTAAACCAAAGTCCCTTAAGGAGCTTCTCAAGGAGAAAAATTCAAGAGGTAAAACCATTAATCCTTCCCTTTCAATTTCATTAATTTTTTTATCCTTACCTAAACCACTTTATAAAAACATTAATTATAACTCTATTATCTTATATATATTTTAATATTATTATTTTAATGGAAAATACCTCATCAAACCCCTTCTTCTCTCCCTTTTATTCTAAAAATGAAAATATCATCCATGATGTGTCGCTTTACCACCATTGTTACAGATACATTTTATTTTTAAATTACTACCTCCAAGGCTACTCATAAAACCATTATTATGGTTAAATAATATTTTATAATACATATTATAAGTTATATAATATTCTGAAACTAGTATATATACATTATATTAAATTATAAAACAAAACTAGTTCGTGATGATCACAAAATGACAAAATATTCTAAAGGGTTATCATTAAAATTTTATCTAATAGAACATATTTAAATCTTAAAAAAAACATATATAAGACCATATGAAATTATATAAGTTCTCTAATAACATATAATTTCAATTTTGGAAAACTATTCTCATTTTACTTGATTTTCTATGCATGTATACAAGTAAACCAGTCGTAAGAAACAAGGAAACGAACGATCCTGAATGATAATATTGTATCTAAAAACTCATAAAAAATTCCATAAATTAACTCAATAAAATTATAATAAATAAAATAATTTTATAAAAGGTTATTAGTTAATTAATTAATGGAATTAATTTGATTATATAGTACATTCAGATCAAGTGCAAAACACTTTCGGACATAAGGTAATGGATTCTCCTCGAACCTCCATTTTTCATTCAGGTTATGTTTTCTCTCTCTTTAACCCAATGTATTTATTAATTATTATTTTTTAATCCTATTAAATTAAATTTTTATGTTCCAAATATTTTTACCAAAATCTGTTCTTATTTATCTGATGTGAAGTACATGTTTTATAAAGCTCTGTTTTCAATTCTTCCCGATAAAGAAGCCTGATTAAAGGGAACTTCCCAATTTCTTACCCAATTTAATGTTCCATCCATAATTTGTTTTAATATACCATTATTTTTTAAAATCTCTCATTTTATCATTAAAAACTATCTTTTTCATTTTTTGTTTCATACAAACAATTATTTATTTTTATATTTCATAGTCTCTTTTTTATTTTACAATAAATTATACTAAAGAGGATTATTTCTAAAGATTATTAAACACTCCTTTAACATGTTTTATATCTAGTTGGACTTCATTTATAATTATCTATGCCTAATTTCTATTATTAATTTCAAATTATGATTTAAATATATTCTTTCATGGAGACCATTATGATATTTTAATTTTTTATGCCTTATTCGCAACTTATTTTGTGTGTGTGGTGTATGTATAATTACCTTTCATTTGTGATCATCATTATATGAAGATTCAATAATATATACATATTTCAAGTATCATGGATATTATTATTTCCATATCTGTATACCATTTTTATATATGCTGTTTTCTTTGAATTTGACAAATATTGATGAATCTGTATCCTCTACTCATTACTGATACTTTTGTAAGTCATGAACTGAATACATATTTGATAAATGATTTTGACTTGCATTTATTGTTGGTTATTGGTTATATATATTCCCTCTATGCATCCAAAGTTCTCATGGTACAAAATAGTTAGTGAAAACCCCTTCATGTTTGTTTCTAATTAGAATTAGATGGTTTTTTACCCACATAATTTAATCGTCTTGATTTTATAATGGTTCATTTACTATATAAATTATGTCCAATGATTTATAATTTTCTTAATTTAGTATTTAGTTATTATGTTCCATGATCTTTCACTATAAAAAAATATATGGATTCATTTAAATTTTTAGTTCATTGATGGAATTTTTTTAAGCTATTTATCATGCCATTATGATTATGTTATATTAAAATTTCTTCATTTGTTACTGATTTATGTAATTATAAATGATAATTTTAGATCACACCATTCATTTTTTTCCTTCACTAGGTTATGATGATGAAATATTTGAATAAGTTTCATTGATGAAATTTTAGTTTATTTTTTTATGTTCTATGATTAATTACCAATGTAATAAGGGAACCATGTATATATCTAGTTCATCAAGACTACTAAACCGGTCTATCCTTTGTGATTTGATCTCTTATATATATTCCATTATATCAAAATTACCCCCACCTCTAGGATAAATGGGTCAAGGTTGTTACAACTAGTATCATAGCATGTTTAGTTTAAGCCTTGGGAACTAGATGTTAAGTAAACATGGGAATTAAAATAATCTATTATAGTGAATTTTTTTCCAATAGTCATGATGATTATGATATAACTTAGTGTGTTCCATTATTTTGTGATGGAGCCTAATAGAAGGAATGGAATCAATACCAACAGTCAATGTAGGTATTTCCCCACTAAGAAATTAAACATAGTTAGTGTTGGATCTAAGAAGATAATGACCATATTAGGATATATTACTCAGGTTATGAAAAATAAATGTACTACAACATTGTTGGATCATTTAATGTGAAATAATCCCCCATATTTTAGTAGGACTTATAATAAATTTTTGGCTGTGTAGTGGATCAAATCCCTTGAAAAGATATTTCTACAATTGGGATGCAATAAAAATGAAAAGGTAGTAATATAAATATATTGTCTCAAGGTAGATGGTGATCAATGGTGGTCGTTGATCCAAAATGATAAGGAGGAAGATGAAATAGAATGCATGGAATGTAGTACTTTTAAGTAAACATTATTTGATAAGTATTTCCCTCATGAACAATAAACTGAAATAAATAGAAAATTCATTATCTTAAAGCCAAGGGAAAAAGTGAGTGTTTCAGAGTATGAGGATACCTTCACAAAACTTTCTAGGTATATTATAGATTACACATGTGGTTCAGAAGACATTATCGATCATTTCATTAAAGTTGGTAATCCAAGTCTCCAAAGGTCACTAGCCTCTCAAAACATTTTCATCACATGATGAAATAGTATTAAGTGCCATAAAAATTGATAATGAATTTTCTAGATCCTATATTTTCAAGTGAATTAGAGAGAAGAAGAAGTCTTCTGATAACCAAGTAAAAGGTGAAGTGTCAAATAAGAAGCAGGGAATGAAGAGAATTACATTTTATGGTAATTATGGAATGAATCACCTGGGTAAATGCTTGAAAGGCACGGGATTTTTTTATAAGTGTGGAAAAACGGTTCATCAAGATAATGATTGTAAGGGGGGAAACAAATCAATCATGTTAAATGCTTAAAATGTAATTAAATGGGGCATTATTCAAATTAATTACCCATTCTCCAAGTAAGTCTACCGTAAAAGAGGCCAATGGGAGATGAAAAAGATTATATGATCACTACAGATGAGGTGGAAGAACTCAATGATGAGGTGGCAGGTACATTAATCCTATAATGAAATCTAGACAATACTTTATTTGATTCTAAACAATCACACTCTTTTATATCTACCCAGTTTTTCAAGAAAATTAGATATTTCCCTTTTGATTTAACAAGGTATTTATCAACAAAAACACCTAAGGGAAGTCTAATTATACCAAAAATGTGTTGGTAAATCCCATTTCTGACACATAAATGTGCCTTAGTTGCTAACCTTATCATCATACCCATGGCATACTTTGATATAATTCTTTGAATTGATTGGATTTCAAAATAAGATGTGAAAATTTATTGCAATAAATGTTAAATTAAGATATATGAGGAAGATGTAGAATCCATTATCATTATAGAAAAAACCCCCATAATATAATTCTTATCTAGATCCACCCCCAGTAGCACTAGTGAATTCAATTATTGGTGAGGAATAAAAAAAAATATCTAGGGATGAGTAAAGTAATATTTGAATTTAGGATGTACCAATAGTGTAGGAATACAATGATGTATTTCCTAAGGAATTACCTAAGAAACCACTAAAGCATGAAGTTGAATTTACCATTGATCTTATCCCTAATTCAAGACCAATATCAAACATTCCTTATATAATGGAAACTATGTAATTATTGGAGATGTATAAAAAACTAGAATATTTTATTAATAAGTATTTATTCTCCCTGGTGTTTCTCTATAGGGAGACTATGTTCTCTTCATTAAGAAGAAACATGGTTCATAGAGGCTATGCATTGACTATAAAGAAATCAATTCTATTAAAATAAAGAACAAGTGTCACCTTCCCCATATTGATGATTTATTTGATCAACTTCATGGATCTCAATAGATTTCAAAGATTGACCTTCATTTTGGATATCATCAATTGTGTGTAAAGAAGTAATATATTCCAAAAATAGCATTTCGAACTCGGTCTGGAAATTAGGAATTTACAGTAATGCCATTTATACTAACTAATTCACTCTCTATTTTCATGGGTCTAATGAAAAATGTATTCAAGTAATATCTCGATAATTATTTTGTGGTATTTATTAATGATATCTCAGTGTACTCCGAAATCTATGAGGACCATGAGAACTACTTGCAGATTGTTCCAAATACTCTTAGATGAAGAGAGTTATATGGAAATTTTATCAAGTTTAATTATATCTTTAATAGTTTCTTTTATTGTCCTTATTACCTCTAAGGATTCAATCTCAATAGGTCCTGTAATGAAAAAGGCAATCCAATAATGGCCTACATCAAAGAATATAACCAAGTACATAGTTTCACTTTTTTATCAAGTTACTATCATTGTTTTATACTTAATTTTTCTAGATTTTATAACTCATTAACCAATATCACATTTAAAGGGTTTAAGTTTTTATGGAAAAAATAATGTACATAATGTTTATAAGACTTGAATATAAGGTTGATCAATGCTTCTATTTTGAATCTACCATCTAAAAATGATGGGTTTGTGATATACAGTGAGGCAACGAAGAATAGACTAGGTTGTATCCTTATGTAAAATGATAAAGTTATTTGTAATGAATCAAGGTAGTTTAAGACACATGAAAAAAAAATTCCAAATAAAAATCTTGAGTTAGTAACCAAAATCATTGCTCAACAAATATGGAGGCAACATCACTATGGTGAAAATTTTGAGATATATATAGATCAAAATAGTTTAAAATACATATTTACATAGAAATAACTCAACATGAGGAAAATTAAATGGTTTTAGTTGCTTAAATATTATGATATATCAAAACATTACCAATAAGAAAAATTAAATAAGGTATAAGATTCATAAAGAAAAAAATTTATGGGCTTTTAAACCAAATGAGGAGTGAAAAAGATCTTATGGTGATAGATTTAGTAAATATTGATATGAGAAATTTTAAGGAAGATAAAACATCACACATTTTCATGTTATTGTTAAAACATATTTATTATAGAAGATAAAAATATCTCAATATGATGATGAGAATTATCCAAAGAAAATTAAATCCATTAATGATGGAAGATTCTAAAACTTAGTGTATGGGGATAGAGTTATAAAATTTGGAAATAGGTTATGTGTCCCATCAATATATTAGATAAAAATAGAAATATTAGATAATGCTCATAGCTCAAATTTCTTTATTATCGTGGTAGTACCAAGATGTATAAAGATCTGAAGGAATGTTTTTATGGGATAATATAAAGTGGGAAATTGTTAACTATGTGTCAAGGTTTATAGTTTGTCAACAAGTGAAGGTTGAGAGATAGCATCCTAGAAGATCCATGAAAAATCAACCTATTTATATGTGGAAGTGGAATTTCATTATGAAGTACTTCATCACAGGACTACCGAGAACACCTAAAAGGAATGATGCAATTTTGGTTATTATTGATTATCTTACAAAATCAGCACATTTTCTTTCAATAAGAGAATATTTACCTCAATATTTCCTTTAAAGACTCTATATTAATTAATTTTTTATAATTACTGGTTCGCAAATATCAATTGTGTCTGATTGAGATCCCAATTTTAAATTAAAATTCTAGAAGATTATTTACAAGGCTTTGGATACTAATCTTTATTTAAGTACTACATATCACCCTCAAACTGACGGATTGTCTAAAAGGACTATTAAATAATTGTAAGACATGTTATGATCATTCTCACTTGACTTTAAAGGTATGTGGGATCATTATTTACCTTTGGTATAATTTTTATATGATAATAGTTTCCATTTTAGTATTTAAATGGTTCCATATAAAGCATTATATGGAAGGAGATGTCATACTCTAACTTGTTGGGATTAAGCTGGTGAGATGAATCTTATAGGCCCTAAATTTATTGAAGAGTCAATGAAAAAGGTAAATACCATTATGAATTATATTAAAGCATCTCAATGTAGACAATAAATTTATTATGTCAACCTAAGAAATGAAATAGAATTTGAAGTGGAAGATCATGTATTTCTGAAAGTATCTTCATGGAATAGTATCATAATATTCTTTAAGAAAAGGAAAATAATTCCTAGGTGCATTGGACCATTTGAGATTCTATAAATAATTATATCTATATCTTATTGGTTATAAATGCCACCCAGTCTCTCCAATGTTTAGGATGTGTTCCACATATCATTGTTAAAGAAGTACATGCAAGACCCAACGCATGTACTCGCTTGTGAAGAAATTGAACTAGAACATGATTTTCCTTACTATGAAATTCCTATTGAGATTCTTGACACTAGAGAGCTAGTATTGAGAAATTTGATGACTAAACCAATAAAGGTTATTTGGAAAACACCTAAAATAGAATAAACAATGTCGGAAAACTATGATATTATAATGAAGAACCGCACTCAAATGTTTAGAAATAAATATTCATGAAATTTTCAAGGAAACAATTTATGAAGGAGAGAAAAATATAACACCCCAATATTTTAAGGTATGTATCTTCTTAAATAAATATCTTATATTGCACACAACACCAAGATTAAATGAATAGTAATATACTATTAAATAGTAACTTGCCCATTAGAATAGTAATGTGACCATTAGAATAGTAACCTCACCTATGAATGTATAAATAAAATTTAGGAATCTTATAAATAAAAATATGATATAATTATATCATATATTAAGTAAAAAAAATGTTTTAAAAATGGAAAGTCAATTGTTGGTATTTTTGTGAAACATAAGTGTTTATTTACAATTTTATAATTAATATAAGGACTTAAAAGAAAATTTATTTTCATAAAATAGATTCATAAATTAATATTTTGTTGTATTATCATTATAAAATAATGTTATAAGACATTAATTAAATATTCAAAGTGTCATAAAATCAGTTATAATTTTAAAATTGGTATTTTTTGAATAAATCATCACTTTAATTTGAAATTAAATTTCTTATATTTAAAAAGTTATTTTCATAAAATGGATTACATTTGTTAATTCTACACATAAAAAATGTTTAGGGTAAATTTTTTGGATTTTTCTAAAATAGTTAAATTTTCGGTAATTAGTGAAATATGATAATTTATAATATTTGAAAATAAATAAATTATTGATTCATGGATGAGTTTTGGATGAGGTAAAAACCCATTGTCTCAAATTCACATGATCTATTTATTTTATTTATTCATTGGAATCATCAATATTCATAGTCTTGATCTGAAATAATAAACTAATGAATAAAATAATCAAGAAACACATCACTCATCCACTATAAATATCTCCCCTCGCCGGCTCTTTTCCTCACACTTATAAAGCCTTTAAGATTGTCTAATTTCTATACAGTCCTATTTCAATGTATATTCCTCACATCCATTAGCCTTTGGTCTCAAAAATAGGGCAAACAAAAGTCACATAAGGAGGTTTTCAAGAAGAATCATTCAAGAGGTAAAACACTTAATCCTTTTCTTTCAATTTCTTTCAATTTCATTTATTTTATCTTCCTTCCTTCACATAATCTATTGAATCATTAATTTTAACTATAGTATCTTATATATACTGTAATTTTATTATTTAATGGAAAATCCATCATCAAAACCCTTATTCTCTCCCTTTTTTCTAAAAATAAAAAATATCATCTTTGATGTGTCGATTTACCACCTTCGTGAATGATGCGTTTTCATTTTCCATTAATCCATTAAATTATTGTCATAAAACCTTTATTATGGTCATATAATATTTTATCATACATATTATAAGTTATATAATTTTCTTTAACCAGTATATATACATGATATTAATTAATAAAGCAATACTAGTTCGTGATGATCAAAAACACCAAAATAAACTAATCGGTTATCATTAACGTTTTATCTAATGACTCATCCCAAAATCTAGAAACAACATGATATATAAGAGCATTTAAAATTATTTAATTTCATTAATAACATATAATTTCCCTTCTAGAAAACTATTATCATTTTATATGATTTTCCATACATGTATACAAGAAAAAAGATCCTAAAAACCAAGGATACGAATGCTCCTTAATGATAAAATTACATGTAATAAATCATAAAAAAGTATATAAATGAACTTTATAAAATTTGAATAAATAAAATAAATTTATAAAATGTTTCAAATTAATTATTTAATGGATTTAATTTGGTTATATAGGACATTAATATCATGTGTAGAATACTTTCGGACGTAAGGTATGGGATTCTCCTTGAACCTAAAATTTTCATTCAAGTTATGATTTCTCTCTCTTTACCACAATATAATTATTAATTATTTTCACTTACACCCCATAAATTATTTTTTTATGTTCCAAATATATCTACCAAACTTAATTATTAATTCTTTAATGGGAAATACATGTTTTATGAGGATCCCTTTTCAATTCATCTAGATAAGAAATCTAGATTAAAGGGAACTTCCCAATTTTTTACCCATTTTCAAGTAACATCCATAATATATTTTAAGCTACCAATATTTATCTAAAATAATTAATTTTTTCATGAAAAAACTATCATTGTTCATTTATGTTTTTATAAAAATAATTATTCCTTTTTCCATTTTAATGTCTCTTTAGTATTTTCCCTTAAACTCCACTACAGAGGCTCATTTCTATAGTTTCTTAAACACTTATTTTACATGTTCTCACTCTATTTAGACTTATTTTTTCATTATCTATGCCTATTTTTTATTATTAATGTCCAAGTATGATATATATTTATTCTTTCATGGAAACCATTATAATCTAACCTTTAGTTATGCCTTATTCTCCATTTATTCCTTGTGTGTGGTGTATGTATACTTCCCTTTAATTTTTGATATTCCTTAATTGAAGATTTAATTAAATAAACATATTTCTTATATCATGGATACTATAATTTCCTTATCCATGTATCATTTTTATATATGGTGTTTTCTTTGAATTGGTGAAATATTGATAAATCGGTATTCTCTAATAATATATGAATATTTTGATAAGTCATGAATTGAATCTATGAATGAATAATTATTTGGAATTTTAGTGATGGGTGTGGCCTAAATATAAATATCCTCTTCAATAAATCGATAGGTAAAATTAGATAAAATAGTTGGTGAAAAACCCTTCGATTTTATTTTCAAGAAAAATTAGATGGGTTTTACCCATAGATTTAAAATGTCTTGACTGTATAATGGTTCATGTGTGAGATACTTTATGTCCAATGATTAATAATTTTATTTATTCAGTATTTATTTATTACTTTCCATTAAATTTCCACTGTGAAAAAAATATATGGATGTATTTAAATTCTTATTTTATTTTTTTCATGTGTTCTTCAATTATTTACCTTTTCATTATGATTATTCCTTATTGAATTTTCTTCACTAATCACTAATTCATGTAACCCTTACTAATAATTTGAGCTCACCCCTTTCATTTTTTTCCTTCCCCAGGTTATAAAGATGAAATCTTTGAATAAGATTTATGGAAGTAGTTTTATTTTCCTTTTTTATGTTTATGTTTAATTACCAATCTGATTAGATAACCATTATGTATCTTGTTTTTAAAGACTAATAAACTAATCAATCCTTAGTGATGTGATCACTTTTATCTATGCCACTATAATAAAATAACCACCCACTTTGGGATACTTGGATTAGGGTTGTTAAACATATAATATTCATAGTTTAGTTATTCCTCCTCATACAATTAAAATTTAATGTCTTGGTTATAAGTATAGATTTAAATAATAATATTTAAATAGTGTATTTTGGTTCATTTAATCTATATAGTGTTTGTAGAACAAGTTATCGAAGAGATTAAATATAATTGAAAATAATTATTTAATAAAATATCATTGTGTGATATTATACCCCAATTAAAATGAATTTCTCCATAAAATTTTTTTACTTTGATATAACTAACTTAGGATACATATACCTCATCATATCCTTAGGTCCTCATTTTTCTTCCACAATTTTTTGGTTTCCCTGCAAAACATTGAATGGGTGAGTGGTCATATTTCATAGAACTTTATCTCTATGATTCAGAATCTCTAATGATTTTTCCTAATGAGAGATATATTTCTCTAGGGGTATGACCTTGGATTTATTTATATGTGAAGGATCCAGTATGTAATTTATTAAGAGATATACATGGAACACATTATGGACTTGAGAGAGGTTCGGTGGAAGCACCTAGCCATAAGATATCATACCTACTCGATCAAAAATATCAAAAGGTCCAATATACCTAGGGTATATATTTCTATTTATCCTTAATCTCGTAACATTATTCTATGGATAAATTTATAGAAACACCTTCTCTATAAATTTCAACACCAGATCTCCACAATTATTTTCAACATAATAGTTTTATCAACTTCATGTTTCCCTTAGTTTTTGCTGAATAGATCTAACCTTCTCTACCATTTCTTCAGAAAATTCAAGTATCAATGTATTTATTTCTCTAAATTCATCCCAACACATTGGATTTCTACACTTAATTCTATAAATGACTACATAAGGATCCATTTGAATGCCTGAGTGAAATCTATTTTGGTAAGAAAACTTTACAAGAGGAAGGTGTTGATCCCAACAACCTTTTAAATCCCTAGAATAAGGAAATAGAATATTATATAGGTTTTTAATTATTCTCTCATAATAACCATAGATCTCAAGATGATAATTTGTGATGAAACATAACTATGTATCCAAATATAATTGAATTCTCCACCAAAACATCATGGTGAACCTCATATCCTAATCAAATACAACCGAATATGGTACACCATGAAACTTTACCAGTTATTCAATATATATTCTACAATATGATCAGGAGAGAATTATTATCTAATACTAATGAGGTGCACAGACTATGAAAGGTGATCTAATGCAACCCAAATAAAAGTATGGCCTTTGCATTTTTTTGGGATTCTAATGAAAAAATCCATAGTGATGTTTCCCCATTTCTATTATAGTATGGGTAATGGTTGTGACATCCTTTTATAATTTTGTATCTTTGTCTAAAATTCCTGACATACCATGCACATAGATACATACTTAACAATGTATCTTTTTATATTGTCTAACTATAAATACTACTTCACATATCTATAAAACTTTTTAATTCTAGGATGAATATATTATGAAGAATTATGATACTTCTCTAATAGATACATCTTTAAATATAGTATGGATGGAAGACATACAAAATCCCTAATCCTTATTATTTCATCACAATCAATGTTTTTCTTAGGAAAAAAAGTACCTTATTCTATAGCTTAATGTCTTCCTTTTCTTCCAATTTAATCTTCACTTGGATATATGGTCGAACAAATTTTTCAAAAAGATAATATTTACCCCCTTCTATCAAGATTTCATGATCCATCCTTTGAAAATATATAAAAATTTTATATTTTTTTATCCTCGTCAATGATAAGATAGCATGATTGTTTTGACTCAAAGCATCATCCACCTTGTTCACTTTCCCCAGGTGGTAATATTTTGAGGGTTAATAATCATGGATCAACTCCAACCATCTTCTCTTATTCATATTAAACTATTTCTATGAGAATATATAATTTTATATTTTATTATTAGTATAAATATCACACAATTCTATGTCAAGATCATTCCTCCATGTCTTTAATTCAAAAAAATACAACATCTAATTCAAAATCATGAGTTGGGTAATTTATAAAATGAAACATTAGTTGAAATGAGTAATAATATATAAACATGTAATTATATGTGATAAAACATCCTAGCTTATACTTTTATGAATCTCTATAGATTAAAAACCAGTATCCACTATATTCTAATGTTAGTACGATTGTATTGACTAGCCTTCTCTTCAGTTCCTTGAAATTTTAATTACATTTATTTATTTAAAGAAACATATATCAATTCCTAAATAACATGGTTATCGGATTATAAATTCATGATAAATTCTCCTAAAATTGTCAACAATATCCAATAGAACCAAAAAAACTATGAATCTCAGCCATAGTGGTTTATCTATGTCAATTTTCAATTACTTTGTTCTTTGATGGATACATAGATATACCCTCTCCTGAGATTATATAACCCAAAAATGTATCTTTTTTTAGATAAAATAATTATTTGGTAAATTATATATGAAACTTATCCTTCATCGGGGTCTTCATCACAATTCTCAAGTGATCTGAATTCTCTTACTTACACTTTTAATATATAATAATTTCACCTATAAAAACTAAAAAAAATTGATTAAGTTAATCTCTCATTACTATTCATTAAATCTATAAAGATATCAGGGGAATTACTAACACCCAATGGCATCACTATATATTTATAGTGTTCATACCTTATATGGAATGTTATACTAGGTATATCTTACTTCTCCACCCTCGGTTGACGATATCTAAAAAAAGTTAAATCTTTTAAATGTATTTAGGTATGTAAAGTTGATCAAACAAGTCACCATTATTGTTTAGATGATACTTTTTATTGATTTTGATCATGTTCAGTTCCCAAAAATGTTGATACCCAAACTCTAGAAAACTGGATCCAATGTCTAATTTTTTACATTTCCATAAGAAATAAATAATTGCATCCTGAATGGCCTAATATTTTTATAGTCTTGGTAAACTAGATACATACATGATTCCAACATTACATTTGAATATAAAAATTACAACATAATGTTTTTCAATAATATCATTATTTCGTGTAGTATATCCTTTCATATCATTATTAATACCCTTCTTAGATTCTAGGGAAAGGAATAAAAATATGTCACACCCTAACTTTTGAGAATTTTATTTTATTTTATTATGTTTTGACTTCATCGAGGATCGATCCGAGTCCCATTTGAAATTTTTCATTTTTTCTGATAAATGAGTTTTCCTGGGCTTTATAGCATCCGGCGCACAGGAAAAACACAGTAAAGTCGTGTAGCTTCACCTAGGTCATCGTACAGCCTACCCGGTGTTCAAAAAATATATGTAAATAATAATAACAAGAGAATAAAGTAAAATAATAAAATTGATAAAAATATAAGAATTTTTTTAATAATTATAATGATAATATTAGTATGATTGAGAATATTATTATTATTACTATTATTATTATTAGTGTTAGAACATTAATATTATTATTAATATTATTTATCCTATTATTTTTAGTAATATAAATCTTTCTAACCTTATTACTATTATCATTATTTTTGATGTTTTAATTAAGTTATTATTATGGATATCATTAACATTATTAGGTTATTATTGTTAATATTTTTAATTTGAGAATATTATTATTATGAACAAAACTATTATTATGATTATTTTTATTAGTTTTTTTTTATTTTTACTTTTATCTTATTCTTTTTTAGGGTTTCTTCTACATGGAAACCCTCTCCCCCTACCCCTTGGCGTCACACTGGAGGCTTCCCCTCCCTCCTCAGTTCTACTTGCGCCCCACCTTAGATGCTACACCTCTCGGTGTTGACCCTCCTGCCTCTTTCCGGAAAACCCCTAGCACACCCTACTCAGTCCAGTCACTTCCCCCATGTCGTCGCACTGCGCCACCCTCTTGTTTGACAATCTCCTTTGCCATCTCGTTTTCCTACTTTCCTCGCCCCTCCTACTCGTCATGTCACACCCCTTTTTCCAGTCCATCTTCTCACAATGTACCCCTTTCCCCTTGGAACCCCCTCTCACCTTCCTTACACTCCTCCAGTTATCTCAAACTTTAGTTTCCCCCCTTCACATCCTCCCCCTTCTTTCCAGTGGTCTTTCTTCGAACCACTGCCCTCCCCGTGCGCAAATTCCATCGCCAGTGCCTCCTATTCTAGCTCGCAGCCTTTCGGTACCCCCATTCACCGCTTGCATCGATTTAATTTCTTGGTTTTTTTTAGATTGTCCCAAAAATCTACCATATAATTTGTTAATTAAGTCATATTATTGCCTCCTTGTGGTGCGTATTTAGTGTGGTTGAGGTTTCGCATAAGATTTGGTAAATTATTCACTCTCGGTAGGTGGTTCTGTATTTAACCATTGTTTGATGGATTAATTTTCTTCTTAAATTAATTTATCATATTATTTAATTAGTTTTTTTTATTCGAATATTGTTTCTAATTGAATTTGATATATATGTTTGATATAGATGTGTTTTATGAGAAAATTAATGTTGAATTTTTGATTTGTCGTCTATAAATTATACAAATTGTGTTATGGTTTGGTGTAAATTTGTGTCGATTCATAGAGGATTTATTTATTTCATTTCTAGTATTTGGAGTCATGCGGCATATTCTGAAAATTGTTTCATGAATTTTATAGTGAAATAGTTTTCTCGTTTACTTAATTTAGCAGAATTGTTAAGTAGTTTATATGTGGAAAAAGCGATTTTGACTGAGTTTTTGTAGTGAATTTGATTTATTAGTATAGTGTTTATGTGATGTTAATGTGTTTTGTGGTAAAAAACTATATTGAGTTATTTATTAGAATTTCCAATATTGGGCATTTTGTTTGTTTGAATGTAAAAGAGCTTCAGTGTGTGTTTTGGGTGTGTCGTCAAAGTGTGTTTTGTCATAAAAGAGGTTATGAGTGTGTTTTGGTGTTTAAAGTCATGTTCCAGATTTTTTAAATTTTTTGATAAATTTTCTTGATGGTTGTCCAAGTGAAAAATGGTTTTGTTTAAAATTTCAAGTGGATTAATTGAGGGAGTATGAAATGCAGATTAAGTTCTAAAAAGATTCTGGGGGTGAGCTTAATCCAAAATTGGGACTGTGAGTGTTTATTCATGTGTAAAGCTTGGTTATAATCCTTTAGAATTTTCTTATAAAAATTTTCAAAAGGTTTTATCAAATTATATTAATGGTGATAACCTTATTTGGATAAGGTTTTGGTGTGCATAGGATTTCAAAATGGCATTTGGTTGTGTAAATGATGGTTCGGTGTGTGTGTGTGTGTGTGTGTAGGTACTTTGTTTGTGTTTTACACATAAATGTGACTTGAGACATGATCAAGAATTTTAAAAGTGGAATTGATGATGTAAATGGTATCTTGTCATGCATGGTGTTTTTATTGGCTTTTTTATGTGATGTGCACCTATTATGATCTTGGAATTTGTTAGAGCACAAAGCGGGAAGGTGGACTAGACTAGTGGGCTAGTGATCTAAGGGTGGATCCATCCCTACTTCACTTAGCAATATTGACGACTGAAACACTAAATAAACATATGAATGACTGAGGTTCATGTTTTCTAAGCCACGTTTGCTGAGGTTTGTGGTTTCTATGATACTTTTTCTTAGGGTTGTGGTTTCAAAGCCACAATTCATCGAAACAGAAAGATCTTGGGACCCAAGCTACATAACACCCATGAGGCCTATCCCATATTTTGTGCTCCCCGGTTACTTTACCCTCATCAGTTTGACACTTTTCTTATTTTAAAAATTAAGTGTGTGTGTGTGTGTGTGTTAATTTAATTTGTTTCATTTGAAACAGTTTTCTTTAATCCTATTTTCTTTAAATTTATTCAAGTATTTAACTCTTCTCTTTAATTTAAGTTGTTTTCTTTAAATTTTCTTTCATTTAAAGAAAATTTCATTAAAAATTGTTTTCATTAAATAATATTCAATCATTTGTTTCCCTTCTTTTCTATTTTACTAGAAATTGTTTTCATCATTTAAATGGTTATTCGTGGAATCTTTTTCTGGTGTCATTTTTCTGGTCTCTTGGCTCATACCCAACACACTCCTTTGGGTTTATGTAGACCTTTATCATTGTGTGTCATATGTTGAGGAATCCTTCATAGTGACGGTGGTTTGGGTTGTCGATGGGTTTTCTTGTGTAGGTCAGATGATGGGGAGTTGAGGAGGTGGATCTTCATGTTGCATGAAGGTGAAAATAGATGTTCTAGTTTTCTTTTCATTGCAGACTTCTTAATGTTTTCGGTTGAATTGTAAACATTAAGTTTGGTCCTATGTTTAAGGGTTTCGATTGGTCTAGTTTTCTAGTTTTTATTTATTTGTTTTGTTGTTTTTTTTTTCATCTCTTATTTTGGGTAAACTATTCCCACATGTTACTCTGAATACCTGGGCACTTGTGCCAGCCTATGAGGATCTGGAATGCCCTTCGGGCCATGTCGCGGATCGAGTCGGGAGCCGGGTTGGATGGCGACCCGGCCTGGTTTGTGATAAATTGGTATCAAAGGTTAGGTTTTCTCACTTGGGTCATGTTTTATTGGGATAAATTCAGGGTAGACAAAATTTAAGGGTATCAGAATTTCATGTTCTACCTACGAGCAAGGTTTCTGGCCAGCACTCCTCATGGCGGGACTCGAGTTACCAGGGTAAGTTGAGGATTTTCTATGTCTTTGGTCCTGGTGGTCAATCTTGTTTAAGGGAAATGAAAAGGGATTAGGTCAGTAGTCCTAGTGAGGCTGTAGGTTCTTTCAGTCCATGTGGAGCCAGGTGTGATTTCCTAGAATACTCTCTATGGAGGTGGTGTGATTGGCATATGGTCATTAACCATATGTCACAGTCACCCGCTAATGCTAGTCTCCTCTTGCATCAGTTCTCATCTATTTGTTTTGAATTCATGGAAATTTTGTTTTTAAGTAAAAATGATTTGGTTATGGAAAATGTTTTAAACAAAGATATTTAAAAATAAAACGATGTGTACTGTTTGAAAAGAATGGGTTGAATGTTCTCTTTTTAAAAAATGGAAAGGTCTAATTCTGATCCTTGGTGTTATCATGGGAGACCACATGCATGGGTATATATGGAAGTAAAAATTGTTAATGGTACAAGTGGATGAGGGCCTAGATGGACATGAGGTGGGTTTTGGTGTGGCATGGGAACATGCATGTGTGAGGCCCATGGGTCACCATTTGTGTTTGCGCAACCTACTAGCTTTGTTTATTTTAAAAAAAAATTGGTAAAGGAAATAAAATATATGGTGTTTTCCTAACCGGTTATTATGTGGTGTTTCCTTGTGTTTTGGAAATGTTGAATGTGAGGAATTTTGATACGATAATAATTTTTGAATGATTTGTGTCTTGAGTTTGAATTTTTATTTGTAAGTTCATGTGCAAGCGTGTGGTCAGTGAATTCTTTTGAAAAGTGCTTCGAGAAGTCCTTATAGTAGTTCTCCCTGCACATTTGGGGTTCACTTTCAGTATGTCTTGGACATTGGATCAGTTTTATTGGGTCCATGGTTTTCGTAATTTACTAGCCCCTAAAGAATTAACATTCTATTGAAGTGCGTCCATGGGTAATTCATTGTTGGCTAACCTTCTAGTAGATTAAGGAAAGGACTCTCCCTTTTGAGTGATAGTGCTCAGTCTATTCCTTTTTATTTTTGGTTAAGAGTATACTCTTGAAGTGGGATGATAGATGTGAGGGGAGTTTAAGGGATTCTTGGTCTCTTTGAGTTTTCTAAGTTATTGGGTATGAAGTTTGACATTGTTGTGTTTGAAGGTTCCCCTGGAAACAGTGAAAGCGATTCCAGCGGGGAAGGGTGAAGGAAATTCAGAATTATCGCTACTGACTGATGTCATGAAAGGTTTGTGGTGCTTCCATCAGACTCAACGGTCATGTTTGGTGATGCCTCTCATCATGAGTCCTATTTGAAGAGAAATGCTGGATTTTTTAGAATCGTTCAGGAATCCCTGTTTTCACAGGGGTGTGTTTTACTCTTAGAGAGTTCTAATTTTTTCTATTCAATGGGGGGTATTCGTCATGCCTCTTTCCTTTTTAAGTTTCTTGGTTAAAGTGAAGAGGTGATGCATGTGAATCATATAAACCCATATTTTGGTGGATATCCCGCGAGGGAGTAGTAGGATGTCGTGGTATGATGTGTTTGTTGACGTTGTCTCAATTGTAGTGTGGTTGTGTGTGGTGCCAAAAAGGAGAAGCTCCATTTAGGAGTCTTCAATGCCTGAATGCAAGGCAGGAGATGCTTCAAACATCAGGGCTCTATCCATAGTCCTCAGAGTGAAGTCAGTGAATAGTGACGTACCCCGAGAGTGAATGTTACCCCGACCTTATTTCAGTAATCGGTATTGAAAGTTAGAGTAGTTTAAATCATTTTATGTAGTTGTTCCATTCCGAATAACTCATCTGGGTGTGTGAGGTTTCTCTTAGCTACAAGGAGGCGTAGTCTCCTCATACCTCAATGTCCCAATGGATGTTCCCCACATGATGTAATATCTTTTATTAGTCCTTATGAGTTCTGTTGGGTAGATCTATCTCAAAGTAGAATATTTCTCATCTAGGGATGTGGAGATTTTGGTCAAACTTTGGTTGTGGTTTTGACACCCCGGTTGTTGGGCCTAACCCTCTCTGCCCCTTGTGTTGGGGTTTTTGGTCACTGTCAGGAAAATTTTCGAAGTTATCTTATCTATATTCTATTTTAATGGTGGAGAGACCCACGATGGGTCTCACTCGAATTTATTTGGAATGAAATGGGTTGGCCCTTCTTCATAACGGTGTGGAGTCCATCTAGGCCTCCCCATGTTGGTTTTCCAATCTTGTCTCAGGCGTCAGTTGTTTCAAATGGTGGTGATCCCCTTTGGGATTTGCCCTGTTGGCCTTTTAGTTTTGTTCCTAGAGATGAATTGGTGGTAGGTGATAAGAGTTCTCCTTGGATGTGTTTGGTTTTGTTTGTTCATTCCAGTCAAACAATCTGGTTTTCGTTTATTGGTTCTCAAGGTGTTTTGGCTTGTAAATTTGGTTTCCATGGGTGCAAGAGTTTATTTAATCAATCAACTCGAGGTGTTTTAGCACTTGGGGGTGGCTGAAACTTAGTGGGAATTCTTTCTACGGTTTTTGTGAGGTTTTCATTTAGGCCACTTTCTCTGAGCATGGTGTGTTTTCCTCTTTTCACTTTCTTTTCATAATTATCCTTGTTTATCCTCAAGGGGGTGTAGTTTGCTACTTTAGGGTTCATTCTTGTTTATTCTTTCCGAGGGTAGAAACCTTTATGGTGGGGAGAATTTTCCGACCCTAACATTTGATATATTTTTTATTTTTTTTATTTTCTGACTTCATCGAGGCTCGGGCCGAGTCCTGTTTGAAATTTTTCATTTTTGCTGATAAATGGTTTTTGTTGGTCTTGATAGCATCTGGAATACATGCAGAACTCATTCAAACCATGTGTCTTCTCCCAGGTCACTATATGGCTTGCCCGGTGTTAAAAAAATATATATAAAGAATGATAACATGAGAATGAAGTAAAATAAGAAAAGTGGAAAAAAATTATGAAAATTGTTTTAATAATGATAACGATAATATTATTTTCATTGAGATTATTATTATTATTATTATTATTCATGTTAGAAAATTGATATTATTATTAATCTTATTAATATTATTATCTTCAGGAATATAACTATTTCTAACCTTATTAATATTATGATTAGTGTTGGTGTTTCAATTAAGTATTATTATGGATATCATTAACATTATTAGGTTATTATTATTAATGTTTTTAATTTGGGAATATTATTATTATGAATATAACTATTATTATGATTATTTTTCTTAGTTTGTTTTATTTTTAAAATTATCTTATTCTTTTTTAGGGTTTCTTGTGCATGGAAACCCTCTCCCCCTACCCCTTGGAGTCACACAGTAGGCTCCCCCCCCCCTCTCTTCGATTCTGCGTGCACCCACCTTGGTCGCTCCACCTCCCGGTTTCAGCTCTCCCGGATCTATCTAGAGAAGTCTGGTTCCCCCTTCTATGTCCGGCCACCTCCTCAATGTCGTCGTTCCATGCCACCCTCCCGTCCGAACACCACCTTTTCAGGCTTGCTACCCGAATTTCCTCGCCCCTCATACCCGCCGAGTTAGGGCCCTTCTTCCCAGCCAGCCACTCGCGGTGCGCCCCTTTCCCCTTAAAACCCCTACTCACCCCCACCAACTCCTCTAGCCATACCCAACTCCTGAGACCCCCTACCCAGCTTCCCCTTTCTTTCCAGCAGTTTTTCTTTGCATTGTCACCTTCCCTGTGCGTGAATTCCTTCGTCGGTGCCTCTTGTTCCGGCTTGCAACCTTTTGGAACCCCAATTCCCTGCTTTCTTTGATTTCCTTCTTTATTTATGTTTTTTTAAGATTATACCTAAAATATAGGGTCTGATTTGTTAATTAGGGTATATTCTTGCCTCCTTGTGGTGCGTATTTGGTGTGGTTGATGTTTCACACAATATTTTGTAAATTTTTTACTCGAGGTAGGTGGTTTCACATTTAACCATTGTTTGATGGATTAATTTTTTTAATTAATTTGGAATATTAGTTAATTAGTTTGTTTGATGTGAATAATGTTTTTAATTGAAGTTGATATGCATATGTGATATGTGTGTTTTATGTGAAAATTAATATTCAACGGTTTATTTGTAATTTATAAATTATAAAACTTGTATTCCAGTTTGGTGTCAATTTTTGTCGAGTCAGAGAGGAGTTTTTTATTTCAGTTTTAGTATTTCGAGTCAAACGGCATATTTTTAAAATTGTTTCATAAATTTTCTGGTGAAATAGTTTGCTCATTTAGTTAATTTTGAACAATTGTTAAGTAGTTTACATGCGGTGAAAGTGATTTTGACTGAGTTTTTATTGTTAATTTGTTTTTTAGTATATTTTTTCTGTGATGTTAATGTGTTTTATTTGTGAAAACCTACATTGAGTTATTTAGTAGTTTTTCCAAGATTGTGCATTTACTTTGTTTGAATGTGAAAGAGCTGTATTGTGTGTTTTGGGTGTGGCGTCAAAGTGAGTTTTGTCATAAAAGAGGTTCTGAGTGTGTTTTGGTGTTCAATGTCATGCGCCACATTTTTGAAATTGTTTGATAAATTTTCTTGATGGTTTTCTAAGTGAAAAACTATTTTCTTTAAAATTTAATGTGGTATAATTGATGGTGAATGCGATGAAGATTAGGTTCTAGAAATATTTTAGGGGTGCTCTTAATCCAAAATGGGGATTGTGAGTGTGTTTTCATGTGTAACACCCTGTGATACTTATTTATAATTGTCTTATGAAAATTTTCAAATGGGTTTATCAAATTATGTCAATGGTGAGAAACTTTTTTGAATAATATTTTGGTATGCATAAGATTTAAAAATGTAATTTGGGTGTGAAAATGATGGTTTTGTGTGTTTATGTAATTTATTTGTATTTTATGCATAAATGTGAGATGTGACGTGATCTTGAATTTTAAAAGTGTAATTGATGATGTAAATTGTATCTTGTCATGTATGGTGTTTTCCTTGGCTTGTTTATGTGATGTGAACCTATTATGATCTTGAAATTGGTTTGAGCACAAAGCGGGAAGCATGGGTAGCTATGAAGGTGGACTAGACTAGTGGGATAGTGATCTGAGGGTGGATTCGACCCTGTTTTAATTAACAGGATTGACAACAGCAACACTAACTAAACATATGAATGACTGAGGTTCATGGTTTCTAAGACACATCTGATGAGATTCATGGTTTCTAAGACACGCTTCACTAAGACACAAAGATATAGGGACCCATGATAGATAACACCAACGAGGCCTCTCCAATATTTTCTATTCCTTGGTTACTTTATGCTCATCGGTGTGACACTTTTATTATTTTAAAAATTAAGTGTGTTTTTACATTAATTTAATTTTTTTCATTTGAAACAGTTTTTATAAATCCTATTTTCTTTAAAGATGTTAAATTATTTAATTATTCTCTTCAATTTAAGTTGTTGTCTTTAAATTTTCTTTCATTTAAAGAGTCTGTCATTAAAAACTGTTTTCATTAAATATTGTTCATGAATTTTTTCCCTTTTTTCTATTAGACTGTAAAATGTGTTTGTTATTTAAATGGTTATGCATGTAATCTTCTCCTAGTGGCATCCTACTGGCCTATTGGATCACACATTACATACACCTTTGGGTGTATTTAGCCTTTTTCTTTGTGTGTCACATGTTGAGGCATCGTTCTTAGTGACGGTGGTTCGGGTTATTGATGGTTTTTCCCACACAGGTCTGACGACGGTGAGATGAGGAGGTGGCTCCTCATGTTACATGAAGGTGCGAATAGATGTGCTAGTTTTCATTTCATTACAGTCTCCATAAAGTTTGGGGTTTAATTATAAACATTAATATTGGTCCTATGTTAAGGGTATGATTGGTCTAGTTTTCTAGTGTTTATTTTTTTGGCCTTATTAGATTGTTTGTCTCATATTTTAGATAAACCATTCCCACATGTTACTATGAATACCCGGGAACTTTTACTAGCCCTTGGGGATTATAAATGACCTTTGAGCCATGTCGAGGACCTGGTCGGGCGTTAGTTCAGATGGCGACCCGGCTTGGTTTGTGAAAAAATAAGGCTGGGATCGAATGCTCAGTAAGATTTACATAAAGTGGAATTTATCCTGAGTAAATGAATAATAAAAAATATGGAATAACCAATATGGAATGGTAAATATGTGAACATGTATCCATTTAACCAACAACTTGTATATCATGATTAGATAAAGAATAATCAATATATTAAGGTAAATAAATGAACACACATACCATTTCAGAAACATTACTATCATTAAAAGGTAAGGAATAATCAATATAGTAAGGTAAATAATTGAACGCATATTCTATTTAAATAACATAACTATCATGAATAGATACGAAATAATCAATATGGAAAGGTAAAAAACTACAAAAAAATGCATTTAAATAGCATAAATATTATGAATAGATAAGGAATAATAAATATGTAAAGGAAAATAATTGAACACAACATCCATTTAAATAACTTTACTACTGTGAATAGATAACTCATAATCAATATAGAAAGGTAAAAAACAGAAAACATATTTCATTTAATCTATAAGTGAGAATAAAATACATCTAGAGATAATATCATTAAGAAAATATAATCGAAAATAATAAATTAATTATTAATGAAGGAAATGATTAATTATTAGGTTTCATGATCCCTGGTATCATGATACCTCTTTTTTCAAGACCATTCACAAGACATTATAAAACTATTGGTAAAACCCCATTTAATACTAGCTTATTGATACGCCTCATCAAACTACTAATGCATTAAGGGGCTATATAATTTCAGGACCCACCCATTACTGTGTGTTCAAAGTATTCCTCATATATCCAATAATTTATTTAATTCATGAACAATGTTCCTTATCATCAAATATTTATATTGAGTAAAGAATACGAATTTATCAATATTTCCCCAGATAATCAAATAACTTTCAGTATATAAAAATGTTTGTATAAATGGTATACAGTTTAGGAAATAATAATATCCATCATAAAAAATATGGATATTTAATATAAATATAATTTCCAATGAAAAATGATCATAATAAAGTGATTATTTCAAGATAAAGTAAAAAATCAAAAAAGAAAGTGAGGTTGTGGAATAATTGGTAACTATTTGGTTATTTTAAATTTTATCCCCTTGAAGAATAAATAAGAAACACAAAATAATAATCTTCTTGAATAAATAGTCTTTCAGGTTAAATAAATAAATGGTGAATTATATAACTACATAAAAGTGAATAGTTATGTATTAATAAATATGTATTAATGAAATGGGAATTAATATAAAATCCCTTACAATGATTATACCATTTAAGTGGGGATTAATAAATGGATTGATTAAGTTTATAAAATATAAATACACAAAAAATGTAATTACAACATAACATAATAATAAATCATTTCATAAATAATATTATTATATCATAGATGATGAAGAACAAAATAACCCAATAAAAATATGAGTTATGAAATGCTTCACCACTTGATAGTTTTTAATTCAATAACCCTTAGGTGAAATAATTCAAATTAAAACATTAATATAACATAATGTATGAATTAATAATGATATTACATATAAAAGGGCGATTATTTACACCACATTAAATAAATTAGGTGCACATTAATAAAATATCTCCCAATGAAGGAAAATTGAGACGAAATCCCTTACCTCACGGTTTTTTTTGGTTTAACATGATTTAACCTAATGTATAATAGTTTTAATCATGTTATTAATTTATACCATATCTAGATCCATATTTATAATATCATATAGGATCCCCTTGTATAATTTTACCACTCATTTTTTGATAATATTTCATTATTTTCATTAATTTGGGTGTTAATTGTATTTTTTTCTCATGTGTGTTTTGTCACAAAATTTACAATTCTTATACAAATTAAATAGTTCCATTATCTACAAAAAATATATTAATATTATAATTTTAATTTTTGTTCATTATATAAATTTATAGAATCATTATTTAAATTTTAACATGTTTAATAGATCAAATCGCTTCATGGAGATGGTAGGTCGTACATAGGCACGAGCAGCATTATCATTTCATTAATTGGTAAAAGGGTGGGGAAGTGTGAGCTATATAAATTTTAAAAAATAAATATAATTTAATATAGATCACATAAATTCACTAAATTTATCCTTATTACCTTCTATGTAAAGTGTCAATTAAAAATGAATCACATTTCTTTGTGAGGTGGTAGTCCACCATACACACGAGTGATGTTATCGTATTTTAATTGGAATGGAACATAAAAGGTATATATGATATAAAAATTTAATTAGTATAATAATATCACAAATATCATATTAATTTTTAAATACAACATTATATCCTACCCAGAACGGTGGTGATGGAATATGTATTACATCGGTTCGTGAGGCGTTAGTACATCGTACACACGATCAAAGCTTTTCATTTCCAATTTGATTGATGAATAAATGCATCTAGGTAATTCCCTTAACATAATAAAAAATCAATACATGTAATATACCTGGTTTATTATATTATAATTTTTTTTATGTTTGGGGCCGAAGCCTCATTTATTATTAAAGAAAAGTAAAGACCTATTTTAACTATGTATAGGGAGACCCATTACATTTTCCAAAGGCCCAGTGGGAATTTATCCCATTACATGGCCCGTAGGCCCAAATTTTTGGCCCAAGGCCCATTCTGTGAATAGTACTACTATAGTACTCACACTACTACAGTCCGTATAGTACCCGCTGCCACTACAGTACCCAACTGCCGCTATAGTGACATGCCTCCACTATAGTGCCCGTCGTTGCTATAGTGTCGCCACTACTACAGTCGCTACATTGTTGCTACAGTGCCCCATTGTTTCTTCATAAAATTTATTTAGTTTTTCACCACAACCCTTCCAAGGATGGATTACTGATGGAAAAACGATATCTAGAATGTTAGGAGGGTTTTAAAGGAGTTATTTTTGAGATTATTGTCCAAAATAAATTTATTTTTATTTGTGAATAAGTGAGAATAGGGGGTGGCCTTTTATAAGTGGGGGAGTTAACATATATATAATTCTTTAAATGATTCTATTAAAACCACGTTTTTATCATTCTCAATTACTCCAACATGGGTCATTATTAACCCTTATATGTGATAAGGTTAAAATATGTCCATAAAATGGGTTTTTTTATAACTTATTAGTGCATTTTGGCCCTTATATTTTAAGTTTAACACTATAGTAAATCAGTTTTTACCTTAACCATGGTAATTAATTTTTACTAATTTTACTATTAATAACGGTAAAAAATTGTGTTTAACTTATTATATAATATAAATTATGATTATTATAAATATTAAATGTATTTTTCTAAATTCAATTCATAGAAGTGGTATAATCAGAATTAAAATTATACTCTGGGACACGATTAAAAAGCATGTTTCCAAAGAGAAAATTCTCATAAGTATGGATGGTTTGAAATTAAAATTCAGAATTAAATTGATTTCCATGAACTAAATTCGTTAAATTGAAATATAATTGTACTAATTTTACTTTAAAACAAATTTTAAATATAATTTAACATCGTAAATTATATAAATTAAATTTTATTTTTTAGTAGAAATCAATATTTTCACTATTCATCAAAAAATGAATCTTTTTAGAAAACTCCAAAAACATCCACCATAAGATAATTTTTATATGATGATTTAAAAATAAGTTCATTTTATAAAATTAAATTAAAAAAATTGGTAAATTTTAATTTTAAATTATGTGTGAAAAGCAAGACTAAACTGTTTTTTAGAAAAATATAGTTTTTTAGAAAACATTTTGTTTTCTTTTAAATGATTTTGATTTTATTTATAATTAATAGATAAGCATAACATTTTTAATTTAGTTTATAAAATTAATAACAACCAATTTGAAATCTATGTTATAATAGTATACTATATTATTATTTACATAATCTTGGGGCTTCATATTCTACATACTATTGAATAGATTGAATTTAAAGAATTATATTTTGTGGGTTTTTAATCTTATTATTATGTGTCGCATATGAAATAAAAAAAATTAATCTTATTTTAAAATCTAATGTAGTTGCATTATCCCAGCCTTCAATAAATTTTTTCCTCACAATTTAAACTTTATCTCAATAATCATGGGTTTTATATTTGAAAATACCATTATTTAAAACTCCTCATTGTAAAAGGGTTAATAAATATTCCACTTGATAAAATTGAATGTGAAATATGAAGTTCATCTAGAATAACACAAAACTAGGTTTCCAAGTATTAGAAAATTGGTCTAATGTTAAGTTATGTACATTTAGTAAAATATTAAATAATTATAGATATTGATAGTAGTCATTGATTATAAGAAATTGAATAATCAATGGAAAGTTAAAGACCTTAAAACCATAAATATATGATTATTTAAAACACCATTTAATTTATCCTATATGAATGTAATAGTACAAATTTATTGTTTCAAGATCTATTTCCTAATGTTTAGGGTTTATTTTACTATTTATGAATATAATTATAAATATTTACTTGATAAAAATCTATTTCAGAAGTTCAATTTCATCATTTGGTTGTGATTTGATCAACTTCCACTTTATCTCTTACTCCAAGAAATGAATATCCAAAAATTAATTTTTTATTCTTCAGGAACTAAAATTAAATTTTAATAGATCATAATATCCATAAAAAAGTTTGATTATTTATTTCTATTTCTAAATATTTTCCAAAAAAAATATTTTTGAACAAGTTATCCAATATAATACATTAATCTCTCAACCATAATAGTAACACTATCGGTTCATCATTAATATTTATTCACAAAATATTTAATTAATAAAATAAAATATTAACCAAAAAATCAAGTAGGCTAGTGTAAATCATTAAACCCTTATTTATCTTTGTTTATTGGTTTAATCCCCATGTCCTTAAAGGATGAGACGGGTTGTCACCCAGTATGCAGGTTGTCATTTTTCAAAAACTATATTAATAAAATTCCTAAAAATTCCCAAAGTGTAATAACCCATAATTACATCACCCTAAAATATAATATAAACCCTAATGGTTACCAATAACATTGAACTTATTCCCAAAATATTAAGGGAATCCTTCCTTAAATAATGTTTTCACCAAAAGATATATTAAACTAATGGGTTGTATTTCTATAAATGTCTCCCAAAATATCATTAGTCATAGTATAATTTCATCACCTAAAACATAAAAATGGTTGTTTAATACTTTTAACTTATGATTAATCTTAAAATCATAAACCCATGATAGAATCCATATGTAATAATTTAATGAACACAAATATGCTTCTAAAATTTAACAGAATCCTTATATGTTTCATATTCTCGTAACCAAAACTATTTTTTGTAAAAATACTTCTACAAAATTATTATATAATCCCAATACATAAATACGTCAACTATTTTATTTTAACATAGTTCCTTATTTGCACTGGGGGTTATCCTTTAGGAGTTGGAATTGACTTTGATAATTCCTAGCTTCCACACATTTAAGATAACAATCAATAGATGGGTTTCTAGGATGATATTTATTTTATTCTATCATACTCTTAATTTTTCCTCAACAATTCATTACTTTATTCCATTCTTTTCCAAACATAAAACATTTTTACATTTCTTTAAGACACATTACTAGGTGTATATTTCAACATTTCTATCATAATAGAAATTGATCCTTCTTTCTTTCAGGGTCTCTATTACTCAAGCTATTAGTAAACATCATAATTCTTTTCATTTTTGAGTTTGAAGGATGGTTAAGGTGTATGATTATAATCATATTTTGGAATAATTGATTACTAATAATAATGATATATTTCCCTATAATAATCATCTAATTTTTTTAATAGTAACCAAGTTTTCCTTAATATTTAATGTTAACATGATACTTTCAGGTTCCAGCCATTGACTAACACCAAAAATGCATAGTGTGATAAATAAAAATCTAAGTGATAAAACAATATAATTATTTATATGATTTATAAATAATAAAACCTTTTTCAAACTAAGACACCTTAATTTTATCCAATTTCATTCATTCTCATCAAGTATTCATATACATTATAAGGGATTGTAAATAACAAGTTTATTATCCAAATTATATCCCCAGGGAGTTTCAAACCAAGTGTGTAGTAAGGCTTATTGTTTTATACTAAGTAATGTTCAAGTCAACCTTGATATTCCTATTTCAGAATTATTACCCCTAGGTACACTTGTTCTAGAACAAGATCCACTTTTAAAATCCTAAAAGTTATGTATTTCCAGAAAAAACCACATTACATCTACCTTACCAAAAAAATATGATGTTCTCCTTTACAATTCCTTAAAGTCTATCATAGAGTTATATTCCCTAATATATTTTTCTTAAATCTAGTTCTCAAGGTTTATACTAAAATTACTTTGATACCAAATTTAGAGACCCCAACTATAGTAACCTAAAGTTTATGTCTACTTTATTACATTATTATAAGATATAAGAAATCACATCCCGAAGGACTAAATAGTTTAGTACTTTTGGTAAAATATATAAATACATGGTTCTCATATTACATTTTAATATAAAAATTACAACATAATTTTTTTCCAGAATATTATAATTTCCTCAAGAATATCCTTGAATATTTTTTATTTTACACTTTTTGGATTCTCGGGAACAAAGAAAACGTAATAGTGAGATAAAATGATCAGTGAGAGTTACATTGTGGGGAATATACCATTAGTAAATGAAGAATAATCAATATGGAATAATCAGTATGGAAATATAAATATCCAAACACAAATTTCATTTAATCAATAACACGAATATCATGATTAGATAAGGAATAATCAATATGTAATGGTAAATAACTTAACACACATTTCATTTATATAACTTGACTATCATAAATAGATCAATAATAATCAATATTTTAATGTAAATAAATTAACAAATGTTCTATTTAAATAAGTTAAATATCATGAATATATAAAGAATTATAAATATGTAAAGGTAAATAACTGAACGAACATTCCATTTAGTTAACTTTACTATCATTTATAGATAAGGAATAATAAATATGGAAATATAAATAACTTAACTCACATGATATTTAAATGACTTTACTATCATGAATAGATAAGGTATAGTTAATATGGGGAGGAAAACAACTAAAAAATCATGTTAATCGATAACTGAGAATAAAATGCATCCATATATATTATAAGTTTAAAAATATCATGGCTAATAATAATATAATTACTATTTAGGGAAATTATTAACTATTGGATGTCATGATATTAGGAATCTTGATACCTCTATTGTCAAGACCTTTCAGAAGACAGTTTACAACTATGGGTAAAAGAGCATTTAATGCTAGCTTACTGATTCACCCCATTAGACTATAAATTCATTGAGGGGTTATATAATTTCCATTCCCATCCATATTTATATGTCCAAATCATGCCTCCTATATCGAATAATCTATTTAATTCATGAATAATATTTCTTACCATCAAATATTTGTTTTTGAGTAATTAATATGGATTTATCAATATTTAACTAGATAATCAAATAACTTTTAATATGGAAAACATTATGTATAAATGGTATATAGTTTAGTAAATAATAATATAAATCATAAAATAATTTATATATTTAAGTGAAATGTATTTTCCAATGAAATTTTATCATAATAAAGTAATTGTTTCAAAATAATGTAAACAATCGCAAAAGAAAGTGAGGTTGTAAAATGATTTTTACCTCATTGGTAACTTTTAAATTGTATAAACTTGAATAATAAATAAGTAAAAAATATTAATAATCATTAATAAATATTAATTCATTTTATTTACATCAAAGGGTAAGTATATATACAATAAAATGGTGAATAGGTGCATATCAAAAAATATGCCTCAATAAAATTGAAGTTAATACTAAATACATTACTATGATTATACCATTGAAGTGAGGATTATTTAATGGATTTATTATTTTTATAAAATGTAAATAAATATAAAAAATTGTAAATACAATATAATATAATCAAAACTCATTAGAAACATAATCATATAATATCAATGACAATGATGAACTAATATAACCCAATAGAAAAAAATTGAGTTATAAAATTCTTTACCACTTGGTAATTTGCATTTAAATTACACTTAGATGAAATAGTTCAAATTAAAAGATTAAAATACAATTAATTTTTAATGAATAATTATATTAAATGTCAAAGGTGTAGTATTCACACCATTTAAAATAAATTATGTGTGTAATAATAAAATATGTCCCAATTAAGGGAATTTGAGATGAAGTCACTTAACCCACACTTTCATTTGTTTAAACATGATTTAACTTCATGTATAATTGTAATAAGAATGTTATTAATTTATACCATAACCACATATATATTCATAATATCATATATTGTCCACTTAAAACAATTATAACTTGTTTGTTAATAATATTTCATTATTTTCATTATTTTGGGTGTTAATAACCTTGTTTTCTCATGCGTAGTTTGTCATCAAAGATCTAGTTATTTCACATATTATATAGTTACATAATCTCAAGAATTATATTAATTTTAGAAATATAATTTTTATTCATTATATAAATTTTTTGAATCATTATGGAAATTTGATCATTGAGAATGGATCACATCACTTCGTGAGGATAATATGTCATATGTACGCATGAGAGATGTTATCATTTCTTTAATGAGTGAAAGGGTATGTGAGTGTGTGACATATTAATTTTAAAAATTGAATATAATTTCATATATATCATATAAATTCACTAATATTATCCTTATTATCTTCCATGTAAATCATAAGGGAAAATTATATCCCTTTATAAGGTGGTACTCCGTCGTACACACGAGTGACATTAACATATTTTAAATAGAATGGAACCTAAAAAGGTATATGTGATATTAAAATTAAATAAGTATAATAATATCATAAATATATTATAAATGTTTTAAATCCATCATTATATACATATATGAATAGTGGGGATGGAAAATTAATTGCATCGGTTCAGAAGGTGATAGTCTGTCGTACACATGATATACGGTTTCATTTCCCATTTGATGGAAGAGGACAAGAAGATAGATCATTAAATTAGCATAATAAAATATAATAGTATATAAGATATGAAGATTATTATAGGGGTATTTTTTAATAATATTTTAAGGAGGTGGAAGAAGAATCAAAATAAAAATTATCCTTTTATAACACTACCTCTTCTTCAAACAACTTCTTTAGGTTTGCACTAAAATCCTTCTTAGGCTAGATTTATGAAAAAACCAAGGTCTCTATAATGTTTTTAGTGTAATAAAGAATTAATTTAGGAAGGTATATTTTTAAATAAATGGGGTTTAAGTATTAATATGGGAGGATATGAGGTGGACTTTTATAAGTGTGGGAGAGAATACACATGGAATTTTTAAAAATATTCAATTACACCCACTTTTTTATCATTCCAAAATCCTAAAAAATGAGCCATTAATTACCATTAGAGATCATAGAATAAAAATATGGCTTCAAAATAGGTGTTTTTATAATTTTTAGTTTATTTTAATCTTTACTGTTTTATTTTAACCCCCCCCCCCACCTCCTCCCTCTCCTGATAAATAAGTTTTTACCTTAACCGTAGTAATTAATTTTTACTAAGTTTACTATTTACAATGTTAAAAAATGTATTTGAACTTATTATATAGTATAAATTATGATTATTAAAAATATTTAATAAATTTTTATACATTAACTTCATAAGAGTGGTCGAAACCAATTTATAATTATACCCACAAACGCGACTAAAAAGCGAGTTTCCATTGAGAATATTATCATTTGTATAAAAGGTTTTAATTTAGAAATTCAATATTAAATTGATTAAAATGACATATATTATTTAAATTTAAATATAATAGAACTAATTTTACTTTTAAAAAATTAATAGATTATTTTACTTCGTAAATTATTTAAATGAAAAGGCATTTTTCAATAAAAATTTTCATTTTTTTACTATTCATTGAAAAATGAAACTTTTCAGAAAAATACCAAAAATTAACCCAAAACTATTTTTCAAATTATTATTTAAAAAATTAATTTAATTTTTTGAAATTAATTTTCAAAAATTTCTAAAAAAATAATTTTAAATTATGTGTTCCACGTGACAAAAATATTTTCTAGAAAAATATAGTTTTTCATAAAACATTTTTTTTCTTTTAAATAATTATTATTTTATTTTTAATCAACATATAACCATAATTTTCATAATATAGATAGTACTATTAATATCCTCTAATTTAACGGCTATGCTATGTTGGTATACTATAATATGGTTTATTTAGGCGCAGGGTTGTGTGTTTCTCAATCTATTAAAGAGTTTAAATTTAAAGAAATTTATCTTGTGGGTTGTTTAAGATCTAAATTATGTGTCACATATACTATCAAAAATAATGTTTTTTAAATCTTTGGTTGTTACAAATAATTAATGTAGAGTCACATCAATCCATTTTTTTCTTAACAAAAAAATAGGTGTGCCCACAAGGTGATAAACTTGGCTGAATAAATCCCTATTCAAGATTATCCTAGAGTAACTTATTCAATTTGTAAAAATCAATAGGGTCCATTATATAGATATAATTTTAAATAAGTGTAGGAAAAGGTATGAGTTATATTAAAATATCCACTTCATAATTTGGTGGAAGACTAAGAAACTATTTTGGAAAAACATCAACAAACTTTCACATAGTATGCATATATTTGATGTTGAGATTTTACACAACCATATGAGACAAACAACCATTTTGAAAAGGAAATAAGACCCATGAAATGGATTCAATTTCCATTACTAGTTCATATATATATTTTCATAGATATATGCTCATAGTTTTTTTTGTAATATCAAATGTCACTTCCCTTACTCACTAAATGATGTGGGAATTATATAGATAAATCCAATCCATGCCTATGATTTAATCAAATTCAACCACAATGATAATAAAAACAATTTTATGAAGAAAATTCCCACAAACGTCGAATGTAGATGAATCATAGACTTGAAATTTGATCATCATACTATTAGTTATTTTTTATGGACAATTAAACATTTAGTTATTGGGAATATGAATTAATAATCCCATATACTTTTGTGGTATAATAGAATTTATATAACTAATCTCAAATAAGATAATTTAAAATTTCATTATACCTATCACCACCCCAAATTCATTTTTTTAACTTCAATCCCTTTCTAAAACCAAAATGGATAGCATAACTATCAGTCATCATTAAAAAGGGTGATTAATCATAAAAAATTATTTATAGGATTCCTAAATAATAACACATTATTTTCAATATATGATACCTTAGGATTAACCTAGGTCATTTATGATCATCATATATTAAAATACATCATGATGACTCATAAAGAGTTTGTGGATTTCCAAAAAAAATATTCCCCAGGAGTGTCAAAACAAGTGTGCAGTAAGGCATGTTCCCATGCACCAGGTGATGATCGATTCAAATCCCAATACACACTTTTTGGAGCAATTACCCTTATTTACAACTCTTCCGGGGATACACTAACTTATAGTATCTTGAGGAGGATTTAATTTATTGGAATCTAATCTTTTTATCCTTCATTAAAATTCCAAGAATGTTTCCTATACTTTGACATATCCATAGGTTTCTTAATAAAGATTTCTCAACCTATTTTTTAAAGTTCAATTATACCTTTCAATGATACAAACTATATCAACCTAAAAATTTCATACATAGATATAACATCATTGTAGGTAAATATTTATTACATAAAATAATAATCCAATAAATTATTGTATAGGTATAGTATCTGTGGAAATTTTGATACATAATCATATTTTTTATAATATATCTATATTTTATGCCACTTATTTATTCATAACAATAATCTTTCATCGAAATATACTACTTAATACATTTCTTCATAACCGGGGGAAATGAAATATAATAAAGTGTGAGCTAAGATTCTTGATAAGGGTAAGAAATATATATATATATCAATGATCACATATGAATAACATGATAACAATGGAATGAGAACATGATATTATCATTTGAAAAAGAAACATTACATATCATAGATCATAAAATTGATTCATAGAATAAATATTGTAAGTTAATAAGACATAAAACATAGATTAATCAAGGAACTTATGAAATGAGATTATTACATTTTCATAAGACATAGATTTGTGGAATACACATAGTCATTGAAAATCTTATGTCAAGTCTACCCACAATGACTCTAAAAAAAGGTATTCTTATTATAACCACCCATGTACCTACTTTAGGCTTGGTATAACCTCCCACGTAATCTCTTTTGTTATTGAAATAACCACCCAAGTACCATATTTTTTTGGGATTTTGATAACCTCTCGTGTACCCTCTTTTTCGTGCATGGGATAACCTCCCTTGTACCCTCTTCTCTCAGGATTTCTATGACCTCTTATGTACCTTTTGAGCACATAGAACATTAATCATTACCAAATTAATTATAGATATATTTAATTTCTGGCCCACCAATCACAATAATTAAATTCATACATTTATGTGCCATAAAATCCTTCATAATATAATAACCCATGATAAGGAAATAATTTTCATAAACATTTTATCATAGCATAACCCATGGGAAAGAAATGGGTCTCATAAACATTTTTCATCATAATCATAAACCATCTAGAAAAAGAATAAGGATGATATAATTGGATCATATACTCAGTATATCATAGATATATAATCAAGGCATATTTTTGTTGATAAATCAAAATAGCATTATAAGATCACTAAAACATTCTTGAGGAAAATAATCATTCCATTTTGAAATCACTTCTTTAAAATCAAAAATTTACCCCAATATTAAAGAAAAAAATTTCATTGAAAATAACTTCGGAAACATATAATGGGGTTTTCAAATCATTGAGTAGTCATGATCATCAAAAATACTATTATTTTCACACATGTTAAAATAAATATTCCCTTTACATTTTCAGTAAAAATTAAAAATTACATCATTCGAATAATGACAAGAACATTCATTTTAAACAATATTTCAAAAATTAAAACATGTGTAAAAATTACATTAATTTATTTTTTAAATAGTAAAAATAATCATGAAATTTTTTTTATAAAACAGGAACATGAAATTGAATGGACATCTGACCAAAGAGATAAATAAATTTATTTTTTCAAAAATCTATTTTTTTACTCTAGAGCACATGAGGAGAAAAAAAGGAAAATAATTAATTTCCATAAATAAATATATTAGAATAAAATTCATAATTTAATTTAGAGATATATTATAATATTTCATCTTTGGAATCATAATCATACACAATCTCGATAAATAATGATATTGTATCATAAAACCCATACCACTTTGGTAATTTTTGAATCGTAAGCCCTGTGGAGGAAAACCCATTATATGGATATCTATATATATATATCCTATAATTTTCATTAGAATAATCATAAAAGACGTTAATGGTTATTATATACACCACTTAAATGAAACAAATGGTGAATATGTCCTTCCTCTCAAATAATTAAAAGTGAGACAAAAATCCCTTACCTCAAGTCTGAATTCTTTTGTACATGATCAAACCTCCCCTATAATAAATATTGATATATTAGTAATATATTATATAACTATAATAATATATATCAGACCATATATTATTTACTTATAACTTTTTACCACCAACTTATTTAAAGTTCTATAATAAAATCATGGTTCTGGGTGAGAACTTCTTCATTTTTTGTGTTTGTTTTTTTCGGTAGTTTTGTTCATTGTAAAATGATTATAGTTCCATAAGAAAAAGAATTTTAAAAATGATATAAATATCTTATATATTTATTATATAAATTTTTATATTCATCCATTAAATTTATAGATATAAAATTGAATTACATCGTTCAGGGAGGTCGTATGACGTATGTACGCATGAACACTGTCTTAATTTTTCAACTGATGGAAAAAAGGTAAAAATTAATTGAAGTTTAAAGAATAATTTTTATATCATATATATCATATATATTAATTAAATATTTACTTATTACCATCCATTTAAAAATAAAAATAAAATTGTATCACTGCGCTTAGTGGGGGAGATAGTCCACATGTACCCACGAGCGACGTTATCATTTTCCCAAAAATTGAAAGGTAAGAAGGTAGATATGATATTATATTTATAGAAGTATAATTATTTCATAAATAAATATATATATATATATATATATTTATTAAATCCATAACTATATCTATCCATGAAAGAAGGTGATGGAAAATGAATCACATCGGATCATGAGGTGGTAGGCCGCCACACACACGATCGACTGTTTAATTATATTTAATAAGATATTTTTATTATTTCAGTATAGTTGAAGAAGATTTCAAGGAGGTGGAAAAAGAAATAAAAAACACTCGGTTAAGAATGGTGTCTCTTCTTTAGATAACCACTTTATGTTTTCACTAGAACACTTCCTAAGAAGATTTTATAATCCAAAACAGTCATATGGAGGTGGTATAGGAATTAAGGAAGGTATCATATAAGATATTTTAAGAAAAAAATATTTTATAAGTGCGATGAAAAGGGGACAGGAGGTTCCCTTTTATATGTGGGAAAAGTGGAATTTTTGTAAATACCCAAAACTATTTGATAATTAGAAATCACTCTTAATAAAAGTTCCTTATTAGCTGATAAATAATTTATTTTATGGAATATAATATCAATACACACCTACAACACTAAAAATACACATGTTTTAAACATTTTATTCACTTAACCTCTAAGGTTACTTCCTTTTACCATTTTGGTTTTCACCATAGTAACTAGTTTTTTTACCAAGGTAATTCATCATTTAAGAGTAAAAATAAAATGAAAATTATTAAATAATTTGGACCACTTATTTTAAACATGAAATAAATTTTATCAAAAAAATACTATGTGTTTGGAAAATTAATTTTTATATAAGCACATATAACGTGCAAAACCTTATTTTAACGTTAAATGTGAAAAATAATTTTATCATTTTTTACCAAAAATTAAGTTTCCATTATTACCTAATAGTAATTATTATGATTAAAAATATGAAATAAATTTCATAAAATTTAATTCATAAACATTAGAGAATTTAATTTAAAATTAAACCCACAAAGACGATGAAAAGATGGTTTTCCAAAGAAAAGGTTTTCATAAGTATAAAACATGTTCATACCAAAATTCAACATAAATAGATTAGAATGACCAAAATTTGATTAATAATAATATAATTTAACTAATTTAATATTTAAAACATTTCAAAACAAGATAAAACATTGTAAATTATTTAAATGAAAAGGTAGTTTTTAATAAAAAACAATATTTTTCACTATTCATTGAAAAATTAATCATTTTAGAAAATTATAAAAAATTAATGCTAAGTTAATTTTTAAATTTAGACTTAAAAAATGAATTTAATTTGTCAGAAAAATTATAAAAGTGCTATAATTTAACATAAAATAATTTTTAAAAATGTGACAAAGCCATTTTTGAAAAATAATGTTTTTAAGCATAAAACATGATTTATTCTAAACCCATGGATACAAAAGAATTATTTGAATAATACAACATTATATTTAATATATAATATATTGTTTTAAAATTAATTCACCTATTGTGATTAATATAATTTATTAAAATACAAATACAAATCATTGATAAAAACAATTTCCAAAAAATAATTCTTTTACTTTCAAATGAATTTTATTTTTATTTCTAATAAGTTTATAACTAATGTATTTATTTTATACATTTATAAGAAATATAATTTTCATAATGAAGTTTTTCATTAAAACATTCTAATTTAATGGATAGGTTATAAATTCCACTTTAAGTAATAATATTTTAATTTTATATCACTATTCATTTAAACTCAATCTTCCATATAGTGAAATATTTCGAAGAGATTAAATTTATTTGAAAGTAAAATCATAAAATCTTATAGTGAACTATTTAACTACATATTTATATTTAAATCAGCGCTGTACCAAAATCTTTATTCACACAAAACACTGAACTAAAATAAGTCAAAACATATCAAATGAAAATTATTAAAAAATTCTAATAATAAAGAAACATCTAGTAAATAAAGATATGTTAATCAATAAAAAATATAAAATTGAGAGGATAAATATTTTATATCATTTAATTTCTCTTTATTAAATAACTATTTTTAAATAAGTGTTAAAATTTTAATCCAAATAAATTAAACTAAACACTTTTTAAGTGTTATTATAAATAAAATTGTTTATTCAAATTATTTAAATTGTAAATATATATATGAAATAATATTAATAATCGTTAATGTTAAATAAATTCATCTTTCAAAAAAAGTAATTTTAATATATTTTTTATATTTTAATTTCAAATAAAAATTTTATAGTTTTAAAATTTAAATTTATAAAATGGACTTCTTTTTTTTAATAATTTCATAATTAACCTCGAATGAATTTTTTTAGATTTTGTTTAAATGGTTTAATTTTTTGTGATTGGTGGAAAATACCAATTTTCTAAATATTTTTCACATTCTTGGCATTATAATAATATAAGAATTGTTTTATAGTTTATGAAACATATTTTACTTAAAATATATACATTTATGAATTAATATAAATAAATTTAAAATTCACTATTGAATTTATAAAACCCTTGTTTACATTTTGGAAATATAAGTAAAATTTTACTCTGATAGAAACTATTTTTTCTATGTTTTATTTAATTAAGTATCCACATGTTTGAATTAAATTTCCTCTATTATTGAAATCTACATAACTCTTATATGGTTAATAATAAACCAAATAATTTCATATCAATCATGGTATTAGATAATTTTATCTTAGAAATAATTATTCTTTTTAAAAATACTCTTTTTCTAAAAATTGGATTTCTTGTGTTCTATGTGTTAATGTAAAATATATTTATTCTTAATCATAAAAAATATTTAATAAAATTTATTTCATTTTTCTAATCATTAGTTCCAAATTATTTAATTAGGTCCATTTTATTTTGAATCGTCGAAAATAAATTACTTAAGTAAAAATTAATTAGCATAGAAAAATAAAAAATGGTAAAAGTGAAAAATCAAAGTGTAAAAGTCTTTATAACTTGCTTAAAACATGTTTCAAAATGATGGGTTTATGGATTCATGATCAAAACTCATCTTCCACTAAATGTTTTTCCAATTTGGCTTCACATTACATGTGGAAAATTTTCTCTCTTTATATTATGAATTTGTATTTAAACAAGGGCATTCCCTTCACTATAAAAGGAACTGACCACCATCTCATTTCTACACTCATTATAAAGAATTATGTAGACCAAAACTCAACCTAGTATCTAAAAAACCCTCTCACCACATAATATAAAACATTATTATTCCAAAAATACCAAGATAAGGATACTTAATGTGTTACATAAGGGAAAATATAATGGGAGAGGAAGTTAGAGCACATTCAGATAAGTAAGATTAAAGGTAAGGGCTTTCACATCTCAATTTTTTTGCATTAAGATATAATACGTAAAATATTTCCTTATTGTGTGGATTTTATAATTCCCATATATATATATATATTATTTTCATACATTTCAGGATGTAAAATATATTAACAAATACAAAAGGATATATCTATTCAAGACTATTTGAATCAAATTATATTATGGTCGTAAGGGTTTTTTAAACTCAAACACCCTTTCTTTGAGTTATAATGATTCATCATGATATTTTTTATAATATGCATGGTTTATTAAATCCTAATATTTTATAATGAAATTTCACTTTATCTGTATGTAAAATGACTCATTTAATTCAAATCATCATCCTCTATGAATTTCTTCCCTATAAAAGTATAACATTATTAAGAATAATTCACATTATATTTAATGATTATTTTTATTCCATGTCCATTTTTCCATTCCCAACAATTTTACCCTTTATATTTGGAAACCTAATTACATACTATTTCATGTGAACTTCATATTTTCCTTCCACTATTTTAAAAAAAATGATGTTTTATTGTACCTTTTAGCAATGTATATTTCAATAAATATATTTAAAAATATTAAAATTGGTTTCCTTCTATGATTGTTTATTTTGTCTCCAACTCCAATTTTCTATGGTAAAATATATTAATTTTTCATGGCACCATAATTAAGGAAATTTTTTTAAAATTTAATAGTTTTAAAAAAATTAATACAACTTTTTAAAACCATCGTTTGAAAGGGACTCGTAACTTTAACATTTTTAAGAAATGTTAAAAATGATTTCTAAAATATATTTCTTAATTTGTTTTCATTTGAACACATTATTTTTTCATTATGAATATTATTTTCAACAAATAATTATTTATATGATTAAAAAATATATAAATTAACCTAATTTATAATGATTTTAAAATGTAAATGGGTACTCCCTCTTATTTTTTAAATTGATTTACCCAATTGTTATGAAAATTCACTTTTAATCTATGTATACAACCTCAATAATCCTTATGTAAAACTAGATATATATTCTTATACAACCATCTACCTTATTTCTTTGGATGGTTTATGAAATGCTCTATGATGGTTTTTATGAAACCTATCTCTTTTCTATAGGTGAAATTTATGATGTTCGAAATCTTATTGTGTTCATGTTTAATTGAAACAAAAATTTATAGCTGGTTATTATTGATATGTAGGGTAATATATCTTCGTCCAATGAATTTGTTAAATTTTATAACTCATGATATCGAAATAGGTACATTGGTATATATCTAAATACAAATAGGTTACATGGGTTGTTATCATAAATCCAAGATTTCCCACATGTAGTATCCTAAACTCATGATGGTATTATAGGTTGTTATCCCAAACCCAAGAGGGTATACGTGATGTTATAAAAATCCTAATAAGGTACATAATTAGTATTCCAAGCCCAAGAGGGTACACAAATTGTTATCTCAAAACAAATATGGTACCTGTTATATTATCCTAATCCCAATAGGGTACACATGTTGTATCCCAAGCAAAAAAGGATACATGTATAGTTACCCAATAAAAATAGTTTATATGGGTTTTCACCCCAAAAATAATATGGAAAATGGGTTTTTAGTAGTATCTGACCATGTTTTAAGAATCAAGTAGAAATTCTTGATCCACTAGGTTATTGTTTCTTAAGATTTCTCTTAAGAAACATGTCTATGATTTATTATTATGTTATTCTACCATAACGGTTTTATTGTTTCATGTTTCTATACTACTTTTAAATGAATATGTTTGATCATTTTTTACAATAGATCATTCTATTATTCCTTATAGAAAACTCTTATTATTCCATTTTCATTTTAATTTTATATGTCTCCCATACACAAGTTTTATCATCTTCTTATTATCAAAACATTGATTAGGAGTCTAAAATAGAGTCTAGTGTGGTTCGTTTATGGGTAAATGTTCAAAATTATCATAAAATGACTTTATTGTCTAGTTGATCCTCAAAGACATTAAACCTTTTGTTCTTAGAATTTTATTATTATTTGTGAGTTATAATGATCATATTATTGAAATAATGTAAAATAAATATATTGTTATCTTGGTTATCCTATGTTTCTATCAAAGTCATTGTTAAAAATGTGTTTTAGCATCATATCTAGGAATATGGGTCTGGGGAGCCTCAGTTGGTATCAGAGAAAGATTTAGTTATTTTTCGGGATTATTTTATTTTTTGGGGGGGAATTAAAAAGAGATGACATTAGTGAAACCACTAAGTATAATTATAAGTATAGGGAAATATTTAGAAATTTTGGTATGTTTTCTTTTTGTGGTTTTTCTAGAAAATGCATCCCTATCTAGATACTTTCAAGTCTATACGTTTTTGGTGCAGATGCACCTATGGGTAATCACCCAAAAAAAGTTTCTTGATTTTCAACTTGATCTTCACCTGGTTAAAAATAATTTTTCTAAATACTATATACCTTTCTAAGAAATCCTGAAGTATATTTTTTTGTGATTCAAAAACCCTTTACAAACCCTTAAAAAGGATTAAAATGGAATTTTATGAGGAAATATATAACTTGTTGTGTTTTATAAAATAATTTGAAATGAACATAAAAATAGAGGTTAAACTGTAATATTCATAAGGTGATCCAACTATATCATAGTTGAACTGAAGGGATCATTGGTTATATTTAATGTTTCATTGGAGAAGATAGTTAGGATTGAATTTTCAAATTCATATGATCATTTAATCTGATTCTATTAGATATTATCATAACCATTTTGGTATAAATATGTGGTTGGAAATATGATCGTGAAAATGTGGCTCTAAAATTTATGACCCTATAAAATTCTATTAACAACTGTTGAAGAATATTTTTTACAAATTTTTGAGATAAAGGAAAAATCTCAACAAATGCCTATTAAGAGGGAAAAAAAGTGTTCATTAGTCATACCTAAGATAATGAGGATAAAACCTCATCTGAAATAAATTATTGAGTCATGTACATCTTATAATATTTTTATTTAAATGTGATGATTAAAAATTGTGAAGAATAAATTTATTTAAGTGGAAGAATGCAATGCCTCAAAAATTTAATATATATTATTATTTAAATATACACTGTTATAATAGATTCTTTCACATGAAATGCTGAACTAATATGATCTATGGAATATTAGATCAATAGTATTATGAATTATATGAGTAATAAAACTTCTTGTAAATAAAAATACATTAATAAACTAAAAAATTTTACATTTAGAGGGTAAATAATTAATATGATTAAATTGTTATATGCCAAATACCCATTTTTTAAGTGTTATATATTTTATCATAATAAATAAAATTTAAAATTTTTAAAATAATTTAATATATTAACTAATATATTAAGCTTATTTAGTTGATAAATTGATATAAAGTAATATAAAGAACACTTAATGTTTAAAAACATTGTTTTTCAAATAAAGGATTTTTTTAATATATTTTTTATTTAAATTTAATAGATAAATTTATATATTTTATAATATTAATTTTTCAAAATGAACTTGATTTTATAATTGAATAGGTAATAATTATATTTGGATGAATTTTTTATATTTTACTAAAAAGGTTAGATTTTTTTTAATAGTGGAAAATACTGATTTTGAAAATATTTTTACCTTTATTACATTGTCATACTACAAGAATGATTTGAAAGTTAATTAAAATTTTTTGAAAAAAAATGTATATATATTTTTAAACTAAAATATCATTTATGTATAAAATTTTTAATTTATAAAACCCATGTTTGACATTATGGAAACATAAGTAATATTTTAATATAATAAAAAAAATTTCTTGTATGTTTATTTTAATTAAGTATCCAATAGGTCGAAATTAGTTTTCGATTTATTTTAGAGTAACATGACTATAATATAGTTAATAATAAATTATTTAATATCATATAAATCAAAAATATTGATAATTTTAACATAAACACAATTTTTATAAGTAAAAATGCACTATTTTTTAAAATAGATTTTTACACGTTAATTTTTCTTATATTAGAAATAGTTTTCCATTCACAACAAAATTTTATTTAATAAAGTTAATTTCATAATTGGAATTATATTTTTAAAATTGATTAATAAGGATAGTTTACTTTTAGTCATTAAATTTAAATTACCTTGGTAAACATTAATTACCATGACAAAAAGAAAAAAAGGGAAAATAGAAAAATCTAAGACTAAAAGACTTAGAAACTAGGTTAAAACATGTGGGATAATGAATGGTTGGGGGGTTCTTGACTTTAAATAATACCAACACCATTATTTTATATGTTGGTTTTACCTTTCTAGTGAAACATTTTCTATATTTATATTAAGAAGTAATATTTACAAAAAAAATAAATCATCTTCTTTACCTATAAAAGGAGAACATATTTACTTCCTTTTTTACTCATTCTAAAGAATTTACCTGGTGAAAAATCTATCATGTTCTTTCTTATACTCTCTTACCATGTACTGGAAGTCTTTTTTAAAAATTATAATCTAATTATTATTAAGTTGTTACCCAAGGGAGAACATCTAGAGGGGGAAGAGGATATAGCACATTCAGTTTAGCAGGATTAAAGGAAAGGGTTTTTGCATCTCAATTTTTCTTCATTGAGATATGATCTATATGCACCACCTTTTTTTTGTGTATATACTTTTAATGTATTATTTTCCATCCAACATTAACTTTTTATTAAAATTTGATGATGGGAAGTTCCCCATACAAAATAAGAATAAGGATGTCTAAACTAATGGAGTCCAAATGAATCTTCCCAAAAAAAGTTACTGCTTGCCTGTGGTAGAGATCACAAGGAGGAAAAAAATACTTTAATTGAGTTATAATGATTAATATTAGTATTTTTTTCTTATATTGTTTATTTTTAACATCCTGATAATTTATATTGAAATTTATTTTTATCTATGAGTAAAATAACCCTTTTGATTCAAATATTCCTCCTCGATGAACTTTTCCCCATAAAAATATGATATTTTAAAGAATAATGTGCATTATATTTAATGATAATTTTTCATCTATGTCCATATATTACCTTCTCCATAATATAATAATTTATATTTTTAATTCTAATTATTTTTTATCTCATGTGACCAACATATTTCCCTTCTCTTCTTTTCAAAAAGTGGTTTTATTGTCCATTTTTATGATGGTGATTTCAAAAATGGTACTTCAAAATATTTAAATGGTTTTCCTTCCTAATCTTTTATTATCTTCCATTCCAAATATCCATGGGATAACCATTATATAATATAAAAATCTCAATTATTAAATATTATATTTTAAAAATTGAATTTTTTCAAAAGTTTTCACTTACTATTTTGAAAATAACTTTTAAAAGTGACCTATAACTTCATCATTTTATAATAATATTAAAAAAGTTTTCTAAAATATCCTTTTAAGGTTTTTTTGTATGATAACATTTTTTTATATTACAACCATTACATTTAATGAATATTTAATTACATTTTTAATAATTTTTTCTAAATTAACCTTATTTATAATAATTTTAAAATGAAAAGGTATATTTCCTATTATCTTACAATGTGATTTTCTAGATGATCTAGAAAATATATTTTTAATATATTCCAAAAAACTTATTTCTCATAATATTAAACTATGAATATGTTTTTTTACCAATATACACCCACTTTATATAGATTTATTATGAAATGTTATATGGAATATTTCATGAAACCCATCGCATTTTAATAGGTAAATTATATGATGTTTGAAATATGAATTTTTCCATGTTCTCTTGGTACAAAAATATATTTATGATAATTACTAATGGGTGGGGTCCTATATCATCCAGCAATAAATTGGTTGACGTTTTATATCTCATGTGATCAAAACGGGAAAATAAGTTTGTATCCCAATCCCAAGAGGGTACATGGGATGTTAACCCAATATTATGAGGTTAAATGGGTATTAACCCAAGGAAAAGAGGTTTCATTGGTTTTTATACCAAAACCAAAAGGGTAAATGGGTTTTTATCCCAATACTAGGAAAGTACATGGGTAGTATCCCAATCCCAATAGGGCACATTAGTTGTTAGTAAAATCTTAAGAGTGTACTCTATTTTTTAGAACAAATTTAAAAGGGTTCAAGGGTAGTAGCCCAATCCTAAAGGGTACATATGTGATATCCCAAGCCCTAGAGGGTACATAATTTTTCATCCCAATCCAAAGAGGGTACATGAATTTTATCGCAAGAAAAGTTTTTTATGATAATATAGTAGCAATGCCTACTATAATAGTTTATGGTTTCTTATTCTTTTTCTTATTCCAAATTTCTATGTTATATGATTATTTTATTATACCATGGCTCATGTTTATTATTTCATGTTTCTAAAAAAAATATTTCATCCCATATGGTTAATCATTTGAGACTATTGGTTATTATATTATGAATTGTGTATAACTCTTATTATTGCGCGTTCCTCTTAATAAGATATTTCTCTTATACTCATTTATTCTCATATTATTATGATCTACCCTTTGATGATATATTGATGTGTTTCCCCATTGTTAATTATTTGAGATAACCCATTCCTTAGGATTCCATTTCCTAAGTTATAAATATAATAATAACTTATGAGGATTATAGTGCAATTTGATTGTAGATAAAGTTTCAAAAGTATTTTAAAATAATTTAATTATATAACAAATCCACAAAGAAACTAAACCTTTTATTCATGGTATTGTGTGAATATTTCTAATATGTAATGTTTATCATGTGGAACTGGGGTAAAATAAAGATATTTTTATCTTGGGTCACCTATATTAATGCTAATGTTAGTGTTTGAATAATTTGTTTTAGCACCAGATTTGGGATTATAGGTCTGGGATCCATAATTGGTTTCATAGAATGGATTTATAATTGTTTAGTATTTTTTTAGTTATTTTTATAAATTATTATTATATTTATTTGTGAAAAACTAAAAATAATTTTAAGTTTAGGGAAAATCATAAAATATTGGTAATTTTTTGAGTGTGTTGGTTTCTTATAAAATAAATTATTTTATAGATATTGGAATGTGGATATGGTTGTGCCACAGATGCACCTAGGGAAAATATATAAGACCCTATATCATGTATGGGTGTTAATATTCATGTGGTTCTTGAGATTTTAGTTTTGTAGGTTTTCCAATTTTTTAACCAGAGTTTGGAATGAAATTTCATGATGTTTAAAATTTTAAATACATATTTTTAGATATGAAATAGGGGTTTTGGGTGGTCATAAAGGAATCAAAACATATTTGGGGATATTATTCCTACAATAAGTTTATTATAATTTCATTGGCTAGCCATTTTAGAGCCAGTGTCTAGCTAGGGGAATGTGTATTAGATATTGATGGTATTTAAACACGCAATCTTGATGGTGGGGGACAAGACTATCTGGACACCCCTGGACCATTTTTTTTAAATGGTGGAATCTCAATAATTTTACCAGGACCACCACCTCAATACCCCATTTGGAATTAGCTACCGTCCCTTGACTATAAGAAATTCCCATGGTGGTTTTCCTATAATTTAACCACCACGGTGGATATCTATCATCCAACATATGTTTTCACTTATTTATTTGGAATTTCCAAGAGAGAGGTAAGGCTATTATTTTGTTTTTTATTCATTGTAATTTCTTTTTTTTAAGGATTCACGTTCCTTTTATTTCTAATCCACCAAATTTTTAGTTATTTTTTCAGCTTATTTAATTACATCCATTTTAGGTAGAATCAAATCTTAGTATTAGATGATTGTGATTCACTAAGGTCATGGTTGGGGTCCCGTTAAATTAAACCCATAGTCTCACATAATTTTCCGGAGTTTGTCTGTGTGAATCTTTTCAGATTCACTACATATCACCATAAAATTAATTTAATTTTTTGGTTAATCCATTTTTAGGCATAATTTGTTGATTATAATGGTATAATCCCATATTAAAAGTGTTCTAATGGTGTGTTTTTTATCTTAATTTGGTTTATTTTGATAGTGATTCCTCATGAGAATGGTAAATATGGAAATAATTTTTGATGCTATATTTTTACTATCAAAAGTTTGAATTGATTAAATAGAGGGACAGTAAGAAACATATAAAGAATTTTCCTTTATATCTTGTGAATGGAATCATATTTAATCATGACTTGGAAATGTGGGATACTTCATAAAATATTGATAGATTAAATATAAACCAAAGGAGGAAAAATAAATAGGTGATATGTTTAGAAATGATAATTCTTAAATAAGAAAGAGGACAATAATTTCAAACATATATATGATATTTGACTTGTATAGGGTTGACATATATCATTATAATGGAAATATATAGACAATTCAATGATATTGGTAGTTAATTGTTCAATGGTATCAAAAGGAAATGGTTTCCTAGTTAATGAAATGTTGGAAATAGAAATGGTTTTTTTAGAGGGTTGATTACTTACGAAGGTAATGAATGAATTATTTTATTAAGAGACATTAATTCTTTTTTTATTGATTATGTGCTAATAATTTATTAGATTAATTCCATGTATTTGTTATATACTTTTTTTTTGTGGATTGTCGTGAGTTAGTGATGGATTCTAATAGGCGATTCAGATGAATATTAGGGTGTGATGAAGACCTCATACTCATTGAGGAAAAATACTTTGAAATTTGATTAGAAAACTATAGGTTCCTCGTATATTTATTAATTTTAATTAACTAGAGAAACTACCCATTCTATTAGGGTGATATATTACATGTTTAATACCATATATTAATGAATTTGATTCTTATAGGGTAACCTCATTGAATATATTTAGAGAAATCCCTAGATTTAGACTGATCTATTTATATGGAATAAATTAGGAGTAATCCATGGATTCCAATAAATTCATGATTTTGAATGTAAAAAATAGTTTTTTTAGTTCAAATATGTAGACTAGATTTAGTGGAATGTCAAGGGTGACCCCATTGGATTCTCTATGGTATTTGGTGATAGGGAATGCCCTGTTGATACATGTGGATTATATAAGATACTTACAAACATAGTTTCCTTGGTAATATGACTTTGAACTAGTTGATCCTTGACTTATATCATGATTAAGGACATGAATTCATGAGTTAAATAAGGTGTAGACCGATGTCTAGTGTAACTATGGATCCTAGGAATCAATAGGTGTTTTAATTCCTTTTTATTTAGATTGTTAAACTTATAATTTTTAATTTTCTAAATGGTAAATGTTAATTTATTCCAATCATACATGCACTTGGATAGGGACTTATTATGTTATAGATGTTTTTTGTGGTGGCCTAATGTGTTATACTCATAGATTACATAGGTCTTAATGGAACTTGGCTACCTAAGCTTCTATTATTATCATATTGGAGGTTCAAGAATTGTAAAGTGCTCAATGTTATTGATTGTGTGGTTACTAGAAATTAGCATATGATTTGGGACTCTGTTAGGAATCAGTTCCATTTGTAGTGGATTGTGAATTCCTTTATCTTTTTTTCTTGATATGTACTTTATATCCTATTTCTGATTTATTCATTTCCTGGGATTTAAGGTTTACAAATCATATATTGTTTCATGGTTATTGATTATTTTTGGGGGCTTTCCTTGATGTCATTTTACTACATTATTTATCCGGATATATCTGATTTATTTATTATTTACACTATTTATTTTACTCTTATATGAGGTTATAATATCCAATATATACCTCCTTATACCCACACTTCTATTTGGTAGCCTCTAATATAAGGGGAGGCATGCCTGAGGTACAGTAGAGACCGACACTCTAGGAACCAATTAGTGGTTTGGGGTGGTATGGATTTCCAAAATGGTATCAAAGGATTTTATATGGTCTTGATAATTGAGGATGGTAAATAAAAGAATATGAGTGTTTTGTGAAATGGTATGATGAATTTTCAAGGGACTTTCCCCCCATATATGAGGAAAGTACATGTTTCTAGGTACAAGATTTTTGTTCACATTATTTTTGTTTACTATTGATCTCATTCCATCTCACATGATGCACAAGATTCTAAGGTTATTGATTTATGGGATTTTATCTCCTTTTTAATAAGTAAAGATAGGATATGTACATGAATCATACAATTTATGTGGGATTAACATGTCATTTTTATGATTTCTTTTTATTTCTTATATAATTGCCTCGATTATGGCATGGGTCGGTTTTTTAAAGACTCTATATAAATTTATATGGAGATTATATATAAGTTTGTGGTGTAATTTTGCGGATTTATTCCTATAAAATATAAATAATAGTTGTGTGAATATTATGGCTAGATTTTTCTATGGTTTCAATTAATTAAAATTTGAATTTCAACATAGTGAGAGTTTTCCTCTATATCTTGTAATTGATATCTTATTTAACTAATCCTTAGCTATGAAATTATTTGGTTAAAGAAAATTGTTAACAGTAATTTTTGAAATTAATTATTTTGGTTTTTACATGGAGTTAGCTAAATAAAATTTCAAGTGAAACTTGTAATGTGTTTTCCGATATAACTTGTACTTGAAATTTCATTTATCTAAGCCTTGTTTCGGATGTTTTAATAATATAAAATGAAAATTTCTAAATATGTGAGTCTCGTAAGTATTTATTATGGACCTAATTATTCGTCGGTGTTGACCTTGTTTATGGTTGGGTGGGGTTGTTTAGAGATACTGAGTTTTGTGATGTTTGTGGGATGTGGATTTCATGGGTTATAGCAGATCTTGTTTGGTTTTGACTACTTGTGGCTTTAGAAGTGTGATTGACCCAATAATGGGTAATGTAGACTTGGTTTAGAACCATATGTGAAACCTTGTAGTGGATGTTTGGTGGTCACATATCGAGTGACATTAAGATGGGATGGGTCCACCTAGAGGTGTGACCTATGTGAGGCTTTATGTTTGGGCTTGGTGGGGTATCCTAATGACCTTCTAGGAGTGACTCTAGTATTTGAAGTTTGTTCCATGGGACTTACGAGCATGACTCGTTTGAGTGGTCATGTTAGCCTATGAGTGACCATGGGTACATAAGGTAAAGGTGTATGTTTCATCTTATAACGTTGGTGAAGGAAGGTTATTATTGGGTATGTGGTCTATACACATTATATAGATTTAGTGTTTGGAAAAAAAATGATTCCGAACGCGCCCCCCTTTTTTCAAAATTCACAGCCCGTTGCTCCAACGGTGTCTACTCCTCCCCCGATGGCCTTCTTGCCGTAGCAGCTAGCGTCTTTCCATGCTTCGCCTGGTGGTGCTCTGGTCCCGCCCCCGGATCTCTCTATCGGCTTGTCGTTGGCCCCGGTTTTAGCCTCGCCCTTGGTGTTTCCTGATGGCTTGTCATCGGCTTCGGCTCCCTCCCACAAGGAGGTCCTCTTGAGGCCTCCTCCAGACCCCACGTTTGTTTCCGGTTTCCCGAAGGTCTATACCGGTGACACTCAGTCAGGTAAGGAAGGGTTTTTTCCAGCAGTCTCTTTCTCAGATGCATCCTTCGCGGCCACTATTGACCTCCATCGCTGGTCTTCAGTTGCTCATTTTGGTGTGGTCAAACCTTATCTTGGAATCTTTATGAACTTTGTGGCAGCGTGGGGACTCTCTGAAAATGCTCGGGTTTCAGAGCTCTCCAGGAACGCTTTCTGCATCGTTCTTTCATCCAGGGATGACTTTGTGCAGGCATAGTCGAGATGGGTCCGTGTTGTGGGATGATGGAGATTCCATCATTTCAAATGGTCTTTGGAGGTGCATTAGGGCCTTGACTCCCCCCTAGTAGCTACCCGGATCTCCTTTCCTGGTCTTCCCTTACCGTTCTTCAACCTAGGGTTTTTGTGGGGCATTGGAGATACCCTCAGGTCCATCCTATGTGCAGATATCAATACCTCTCAGCTTTTCAACTTCTGCTCAACCAAGATCTGTGTTGAATTGGACCTTTCAAAGCCTTGCCTAGATAGGATTTTTCTGAAGGTGGGGGACTTATTTTCATGGTAGAAAAAGATTTTCTATTTGGGGCATGGGATCTTTTGCACGGCCTGCCGTCTACATGGTCATTCCCCTTTAGTTTGTAGGAAGCTTCGCCAGCCTCCTAACACTCCTCGTCCAGTTCCATGCTCTGAGCCTGACCCCTCCTCTAAGCCCGGGAGCCTCTATCTTTCTCCCACAGTGCAGGGACCCCTGGAGGTCTATAAAGGTACTTCAGGGTTCAATGTTGTGGCTCCCCCGGTCTCCTCCCCTTCTTTGCAGCTTTCTAGATAGGAAGTTGTTACCGTGCATCAGGAGATATTCTTGACCTCTTACATGGCCCTGATTCTCTATGAGCCTCTGGAGAGGGTAGATTTTGTGGATGGATGGCCCCCAAACCTTGTCCCTCCTAACACCCCCTTCTGTCTGGATTTTTTGGGCCCGCCTCAAGCACCTTGTCCCCCTGCCAGTCCCCACCTTTTCCTAGAAAACTCCTTCAGTTCCCAAGAATAAGAGTAGGATAATCTTTCCTCCCTTCTAGTTATGGAATCACCCTCCACCAAGGGGGTGTTTACCCATTCAAAATATAGAATTATTTCTCCTTGTTATTCCACTAATGAAGATGGTTCAAAAAATCCTCGGGCCAAATCCATGTTTCTCAATGTCTAATGATATATTTTATATTATGGAATACACGTGGCCTGGGTGCCCGTGTTAAAACAGATTTTAATTTGTCAGAATTCCTTAAGTCTTATGCTTCTATCTTCGCAGTTCTTGAGCCCAAGATGCCTGTGTCAAAAATCAAGGATTGCGCAAGCAGGATTAAAGTTAGCAATTATATTCATGCTGAACCTCTTAACCGTCACATCTGGATCTTTTGGCGGTATGATGTCTGTGTGGATCATGTAGCGGCTTCAGATCATTATGTCACAGTCAATATTACCTCTGGATCCGTCTCTATTTTCATCTCCTTTATCTATGAAAAATGTGATGTTTAGGATAGACAAAGCTTATGGGATGATCTCAGCACCTTTGACCCGGGAGACACAGCTTGGCTTGTTAGTGGTGACATCAATTGTATCCTAGACATGGCTGAGAAGAAAGGCATAGGATACTTCCCCCGGAAATCTAGCATGGAGTTTTCATCTTGCTTGTCATCTGAAGGTTTCATGGACTTGGGGTACATAGGGGATCAGTTCACTTGGTGCAACAACCATAAGGGAACCAGACACACATAGTGTCATCTCAATCGCTGCCTGGATAACTGAAATGTGATAACGTCCTTCCCAGATTCCAAGGTCTCTCATTTGGACCAAGATATTTCAGACCACTCTCCTATTTTGTTCTCTCTGAGCCCAAGAATAAGAAGTGAAGAACGTTTCTTCTATCATCAGTCATGGTTCGGCTTCATCGGCTTCCTCCAGGAAGTCCAATACTCTTGGAAGAAGCCCTCTCGGGTTATGTATTTAACCAAGCTTCATAACAAGATTCGTCATTTAAGAGGTGATCTCACTCAGTGGAGCAATTCCAATCCTTCCCGGCTGTGGGTCTTGGACACAATTAAAGAGGAAGTTAACCAACTCGATATTTCTCTGGAGAATGGTTGGGACGAGTCAATGTTTGGGGTTCTTACTCATAATAAAGACATGTTGGAAGATATTCTTCTCTTGTAGGAATGGATTGCTAGGGAGAAGGCTAGGGTCAAATGGCTCTGGGAGGGAGATCATAATACTGCCTTTTTTCATGCTTGTATTAAAAAGAGAAGGAGAAAGTTTCAACTGAATATTGTCCTTCAAGATGGTTCATTCACTGATGACCCTACAGTGATTGGTGGCATGGATATTTATCACTTCTCCACTATGCTTGTTTTCCCCAATTCGAACATGTAGAATGGGTATCCATCGGGTCATGCTGACCATTTTGACACCATTCCTTTCCAGGCCTCAAGTCATGTCAATTCGGTGCTCTCTGCTAGTCCGGATGATGAGGAAATCCTTGAAGCTGTCAAATCCCTCAACCCGGAGAGTGCTCAGGGCCTGGACGGGATCCCTAGATCCTTCTACATTGCCTCGTGGTACCTGGTTAAGGAAGACCTATCCAATTCCATTCGAGACTTCTTTCAGGGTGGCCACCTCCCATGTGTGGTTAGTGTTACCACAATGTTTCTAATTCCCAAATTCAAGAACCCATCCTCTATCAATCACTTCAATCCTATTAGCATGTGAAATTTTCCGTACAAAGTGTGGGCTATGGTGCTCAATAAAAGGCTGGTGCTTTATCTTCTCCATTGGATTTCTATGGGGTAGCATGACTTTGTTCAAGGAAGAACTATTCAGGGAGAGATTGGGTTGGCTCAGGATATGGTTCATGATCTCAATGTCAAAGTGAGAGGATCTAATATGATTCTTAAAATTGACATGGAGAAAGCCTATGATACACTTGAGTGGAATTTCATCATCAAATTGTTACATTGTATGGGTCTATCTTCTTGGTCCATCGACCTTATGTTCAAGTGTTTCAACTCGTCATGGTTTTATATTAATTTCATGGGAACCAATTATGGATTCTTCAAATCGGTGCATGGACTAAGAAAATGCGACCCTCTATCCCCAAGTCTCTTTATTATTTCCCAATATTCCCTTTCTCATCTTATCAAGAAGAGCATTAGTGCTAGTGGAATTTTTCATTACCATAGTAGGCAGGCCTCCAATGGGATCTCGTATCTCATGTTTTCTGATGATACTATCATCTTTATTAATTCTAGAAAGAGATCAATTCAGGGTATTAATCTGGTTCTGGATTCATATGGGAAATGGATTGGGCCACTGGTCAATAGGGAGAAAAGCAGTATGTTTATCTCCAGGAACTGTTCTGGCAGGCGGGTGGGGAAAGTGGAGGAATGCCTGGGTATTCTTAGAAAATATTTCCCTTTTGACTATCTTGGGGCTCCACATTCTCCTTGGGGACTTAATATTCACCATTTTGACAAAATTGTATCAAAAATATCTGATTTAATTACTAATTGGAAAAACATATTTCAATCTTTTGGTGGCAGGATCACTCTGGTTAACCATTTTCTCTCTTCTATTCCCATTCACATCATATCTACCCTTAAGGTCTTAAAAGGGGTCCTATAAATTCTTTAAAATATCCTTAAATCTTTCATATGGGATGCACACTTGGAAGGGAGGTTTCATTGGGTGTCCTGGAAAAGGCTGGTAAGACCTGCCCAGGAGGGAGGTATAAATTTGAAAGATCTGGCCACCACCATGAAATGCTTGCATGGAAAAATTTCCTGGGATGCCATTGTGGGGGATACCCTCTGGGGCCAATTCAAATAGAACAAATATGGTAGGAATATGGAATCTTTTAGGGGGAGCTCGTCTCCTCTCGGGCGTACTGTTCAGGTGCATGTTTCTACTCTCCAGGAACATAGTAGATGGATTATTGGGAGGGGAAACACCAGCTTATGGAATCACAATTGGGCTAGCTCCAAGCTGTCCTTCCCAGGTTTCCCTGCTCCTGATATCATCTTCAGATAGGACAACGCTTATCCTCAGTTTATCAATTCTATTCTGGATGACACGCAGCGGGACCTTTTTGACTCCATTGTTCTGAACAATATGACAGATTGCTGTATTTTTTATACATATTCAATGGGTGTTTTCTCTAGTAAAGGATATCATCATCTATTGGGGAGTAATTCTTACTCAAACCTGTGGGGCCATCTTCTTTGGTGTAAGGAAGTTCTAGCCAAGTTTAATTTTCTCCTGTGGCGTGTAAGGAACCAAGATTTTTCCACCGACGAAAACATTAAGCGCATAGGCATTTACCTGGTGTAAAGATGTGTTTGTTGCCCGGTTTCTCAGGAAGAAACAGTGGCTTACCTATTTTATGAAAGTTCATGGGCTCGGTTGGTCTGGGAGGCCTTTGGCACTTTTAATGGGATTGCGTTATAGGTATGTAGCAGCTGTGTCATCCTGTAATCATGGTTCCAGGGTGCTGATAGCTTCATCGAAAAAAAATGCTCGGGTGTATATTCTACTGGACAGGTGCTGGATCATTTGGAAAGCCCAGAATCATTTAAGGCATGAGGGTATCACCGCATCAGAACCTATTCTCATCTTTATAATGAACTCCATGATCATTGATCTTGCTCATCTTCTCAAGGATGGAGAAGGGGCCGCCTCCCTCAGAGGCATTCTGACGAACAGAGTTTCCCTCCCCAGAGCCCCTCATGGACATTGGGTGCATTGGATACCACCCAGCTTCAGCTTCAAACTCAACATAGACAGCTCCTGTGTAATGGGGGTCATACGCGGTGAAGGTATCGTCAGGGACCACTCTGGTTCTTGTAATTATGGCATTTTCAACTTTCTTTGGTAGTAGAAACTCTCTTCAAGAAGAGGCAAAAGCTATGATCACTGGTCTTACTCTCTGTAGTGAGAATCATATTACCCTCTCGGCCATTCAAACTGATTCCATGGTTATTCAATGTGCTCTAAAAGGCTGTGGTACTACACCCCGGTGCATTTAATATCCTATCTGTAATTGTTGCAGTGTCATTAACTCCCAGGTGGAGGTTCTTCATATGTAGAGGGAGGGAAATATAGTTGCTGATTTTCTTGCCTCCATGGTTGGCCCTAATGATAGGCTCTCATGCTATTCCAATCTCGGCTTCCTTCCTCCAGAGTGAATGGATTTTGTCATTGGGGATGCAATAGGTTTCCATCATTATAGACCCCCGTGATCCCTCTCTTTTATGGATTTTTTTGTTATATTTTGATTTTTTTTCCTCCCTATCATTTGCTTGTGAAATAAAATAAATATCTTTGGTGTTGGTGGTTAGTTTTTGGAAATATGAACTTGTTTACAAATTATTTAAGTCTTGAGGCTAGTATCTATAGAGGAATATATTTCACATTTCTAGCACTAATAATTTTCATATGGTGGGTTTTTATGGGTTGATCGATGTGGATATTGGATGGTAAGGTTACTGATATCATGGTGTTTCAATACTTTGTTAAAGATTGAAGATAGGAGGTTCTTAGGGATTTTTTTACGCATGTGAGATGCTTTGGGGGTGATGTTATAGATTAGGTATACAACGTGTATATAAGGTGGATAGATTTTTAGGTACCAATGGATAATAAAAAACTCAAAGAGGGATTGGTGAGTGGTATTTTGAAATGCCTAATTCTCTTAAAATGAAAATAACACTGAGAGTCAGTTCTTGAGTAGTACATACAAATTTCAATGTAGGAAAAAATGGGTTCCTAGACCTGTCGACTAAGGATAAACATTTAGAAACATAGTAAGAGCTTAAATTAACCACAATGGGACTTCAAAACAAATATAAATTTTGATTAGTTGTGTGGATGGTCTTGGATAGTGGGTTTCTCTTACATTGAAAAGTGATAAGGGTGCTTTTTTTATGGTTGGACTGGTATATGGGAGAGTTATGGGTAGTGTCATAGATTCACAAGCAATGTTTTGGAGGAATGTGGCTCACTAGATCTTGAGGTGGTTCCTTTTGATTAGTTTTCATAGGAGAATGCAACTGTTGATGATAATTGGAATCTAAGATTAAATAATGCTTCACGGATTCATTGTATTATGAGGATTATGGTTTGAGCGGCATGAATGAATGCCTCCATGATGTTTAAATGAGTAATAAATTATGTTTTGAATAAAAATTTATGTGGGTATGATCAAAGGCTTGTGTTCATGATAACTCAAGGAACTATAATGAGAATCATGATGTTATGAAAGTTGAATGAGAACATGCAAATATAAAGTATTATGAAACAACCAATATGGTTCAAACTATGATGATTGAGAGTGATATTTATGTGACTAATGTAATAATGTGGCTCAGGAGAATAAAAATTCATGTTGTTCTAATAAGATCCATTTGGTTCAGTTCTCTAGAGGTGGTAAGGGGTTATCTGGTTGGAGTGGAGTACATTATCGGTCATTTAAAGTAGTGTACCTCATCTATGGTAGCATTACATAATAGGTCTCAATTATAAATTTCTTATTATTCGAGAACTTTTGATGAATTAAATTTCCCAATAGTTCGCATGGATGAGCATTCTCGACCCATATATATATCATGTCTAGTGATGGATAGAGTCTGAGATGTGGAAATATAAAACTGGTTCAATAATGTGGTGAAATAAATTCCCCAAGGGTGGGGTAAAAATGTTGGCCTTGGTGATGAGACCTCATGCAAGGGGGATTGTGGGTGCATGAGATTAACTGATTGGTGATCATTAGGGTGTCTTGATTTTGGTGGGTATGTGGGGTCAAATTCAATGCATTCTTTTGTTAGTTCAATGTAAAGACTTGAATGTGGTTTTTCATGAGTTTAGAGCATCATCCATGAGTCGGGATGATTTTTGGTGATCTGAATGTTATTGGGTCAATGGTGGAAGGGTGATCATGGTATATATTAATAGAGAATATGGAATTTTTATGGTTCAATCACGGAATGTCACCTAAAGCCAGGTATGAACATTAGTGGGTGTTTTTGGATGATCACATGATTCCCTTAGCAATTATAAGAGCTTGATAGAGTTTTTTAATGCCCTATCAGTAGTTAAAGTTGGCCATTTTCTAGAAAAAATGTCAAAGGAAGTTCCACATACATTATTATTTTTAATTAGATGTTGTGGTCTCATAAAATAAGTGGGTGAATCATTTTCTATATTATGAGTTTGTTTTGGAGGTTGGTTTAGGATCATTCAAAGAAAAAAGATAGATTTTTGGCCTGATGCTTGTATGATGGAGGTTTGTCTAATTATTTTCGAATTTTGGGATGAGTGTTTGTGTTAACATCTGACCAATACTTTTTGAAATATTTGTATAGTTAATTGGGATCCACACTAAACACATAAGGGTATAATATAATGTTCATTTTTTAGGAAATTCTAGAGTTTGAAGGTAACTTCATTCATAATTTTTTGTGGTGGGATATGCCCTATGGTGGGGAGTACCATGGGCCAGTTGATCAGTTGGTTGGGGACATCATGGGTTCATATGGAATATGGGAATTTTTGATAATTTTATATGTGTTTATTGGTACTTCCAAGAATTAGATTGGGTAATGGTATGTTGATGTGAATGATGAGGCAACACCTCATGTCATGGTTGTGCCAGGGGTGAAGTTGTAAGTTCGATAGAACAAACTGATGAGGATGAACTGGTTTTGATTAGTGGATTTAATTAGTAAGGTGTGATGTTAGACATTTATTGAGTTCATGTATTCAACCAAATGTGTGGTTTCATAGTAGAGTTTTTTAACTAAGTGTTTTCTTGATGCATGGGCCAAAAAATATTTTAGTGGTGTAGTTTGGTTGGGATGGATTGGACTAGATATAACCAGCGGGAATCTAGTAAATAATTTTTGTTAGGATTTAGTATCATATGAGAGGCCTCAAAAAAAATAATTATTTTCTATAATCCATTATGACTGCACTAGGAAAGAGATAGTCTAATGTGGGTCAACATAATCAACCTCATGGTTTCATGGTGAGTTCCTACATGTTCTTGAAAATTTCACTTAAGTGTGATGAAATCATGGTAGGTAGTATAATACTATTTCTACTTCTAATAGGGTGTGGTGACCCTAATAGGTACAACTTGAGTATGGGAGGTATTTTTTGGTGAGGTCTTAAGACCTTGTGTTTCATATAGGTGTTGAAATTAAAGTGGTTTTTAGTTTTTTTTTAGTATATGGGTTGGTTTTTTAACTAAATCCTGGAACATAATTATGAATATTTGAGCACATTGAATATCTGTTTATAGACATAGATCAAGGTATTGGGGTTACTATGGATGAATACATAGGGATCAAGAGGATTCAAGTCACGTATCAAGTCCGTTGTAGTCCCACCAGTTGTCTAGTTCATAGTGACTGGCTAGTTGGTGGCATGTCCAGTAGAAAGTGAGGGTTGATGGACACACCAACTAGCAGGTTGGGTCCAATGGATAGCTGGGGGCCCCCTGGATCATTTTCTTTAAAATATGAGAAACATGATAATTTTACTAGGTCTACCGCCTTTATACACCATTCTAATTTGGTTCTCCTCACTAAACCAAAAGTTATACTCGAGTGGGACTTCCTCTCCTTCATCCACCATGGTAGATATCTATCCTTTGGTGTCTATTTTCACTTAAATTTATTATGCTGAAAAGTTAGAGGTAAACCTATGTGTATTTTTTCTATACATTGTTGTTTCTTTTTACTATCATGGAAACAATTTATATTTTTTCTTAATACATTCTATTTTTAGGTTTGTTTCATGCTTCCAAAATTTTATTCATTTTAGGAAGAACCAAAGCTTGGTATCAGAAAAGTGGGATTTCCAAAGGTTAATATAGGTGGTACCTTAAATTAAACCCATATTTTATCCTATATTTTATAAGTTCATGTGTTTTTGTCATGATGGCTTTTCGGCACATCAACATAAAATTAATTTAATTCTTTTTTTGTGCCTTGTTTTAGAATAATTAATTGATTATTATGCTATGATCCCAACTGTTAGGTGTTACAATTAGAATTCCACAGTTTTATTATAGAATTGGTTTAGTTTGATAGTGTCTCCTAATGAGAATGGAATCTTTTTAAATAACTGTTTATGATCTCCTTGTATTGTTAAATGATGGTGTTTATTAAATAGAGTTCCTGTAAGAAACCCGTATGGAATTTTTCATTATAGATTATGAATTAATCCATATTTAATCAGGACCTAGAAATATGGGATCCTTAATAAAATCAAGAAGTATTAAATGTGAACCATGGGAGAAAAGGGAAAAGGGTTTTATGTTTGGAAATGATAATTCTTGAATAAGTAAGAGGACATTACTTGGTAACATAGATATGTTATGTGAATTATATAGGCTTCATGTAGCCCTTTATAATATAAATATATAGATTATTAAATGAGATTGGTAGGGAATAGTTTAATGACAATAATGGGAATTGGTTACCTAGTTAATGAAATGTTACAAATGGAAATGTTGTTTTTAAAGGGTTGATTACTTGTGATGTTATGAATTAAGTTTTTGATTAAGTGGAATGAATTATTATTTTTTATTTATGATATACTAGGAATTACTTGGAGGAACTATTTAGATTATTTATTGACATGTTTGGGGTTGAATTTCCTAAGTTATCCCTTGATTCCAATAGGGGACACAGATGAATGCTAGAGTGTGATAAAACCATTATATTCTTTGAGGGTAAAAGTTATGGAATTACTTGGGAAATCTAAAGAATTCAACCTAGATTCATTAAATAGATTGGGTTGGATCCCCCTTAGATCTAGGTAACACCTTACTTATTTAATTCCAAATATTAATGATGTTTATTCTTATAGGGTACCCTTGTTGAATGTCGCAGGATGAGATCCCTATATTTGTATTAATATATTTAGCTGGAAAACCTCTCGAGTAATCTAGGGATTCCAATCCTATCATGCCTTGGAATTTCAAGGGTGGTTCCTCATGTTCAGACCGGTACACTGGATTTAGTGTAGTCCTAAGGGTCTCCCCCCATAGATTCCTAAAGGGATTTAATGAGAGGGAATACTCTATTAAGAAACATGGATTTCCTCATACTACGAAAACCATGGTCTCATTAATAGTAACACTTAGAACCAGTGGATTCTTGATGCATACCATGATCAGAGACTCACTAGATTAGGCATAAGTAGGAATAGACTATTTTTGGGTGTCACTATAGATCCCAAGCATCAGTGGATTTTTTTACTACCTTTTTATTTAGATTTTTATTATATTAATTTTTAATATGATAAATGTTAATTGATAATTTATTCCACTAGTTCATGAAATTAATTATGGAATGGTTATTTTATGGATTCCCTTGATGGTGGCCCATAATGTTATACTCACAACTATCTCAGGCCTCCTTGGAAATTTGGTACATGAGAATATATCATTTTTTTCAATGCAGATAAGTTTTGGAAAATGCCCTATGTTTTTTATTTAATCACTTCTAGGATGAAGCATAAAATTTGGGATTCGATTAGGACTATGGTTTGTTTTGGGTGTAATATCTAGTATTTTACCTTTTGGTCTTTAGATATATTGTATTTCAATTTTTTGATGTATGCTTTGTATAACATGTTTCATTTACATCTCATTTATTATTTCATGGCTATCGATTATTTTTTAGAACTTTATTGGATATAATTTTATTGAGTTATTTATTTCTATATATCTTATCTCATATTATTTATACTAATGGTTTTTACTATGATATGCTGGTATAGACTCCCCAATATACCTCCTTATACAAATTCTTCTAGTCAGAAGCATCTAGAATATGAGGAGGTGCACCTGAGGTCTAGTAGAGATTGTGGGTCTGAGAATCAATTAGTAGTCTGGGTTGTGGGGAATTAAATAATCACACTAAAAATATTGGTTGAACATCAACTCAATATTCACTCATTGAATGATGTGTGTGCCAATTACTACACACATAGAAAGAAATTATTGGGTATATACTTTGGGTGATTCACATACCCTTTTAAACCATTATGAAGGAATAAAAAGTAATTTTATGAGGTAATATTTAATCAGTTAGGTAACAAAATCTAACAGGATATGACCATAGACAAACTAGTTTTAAACTAAAAAAGTTATAGTTTGAACCAATTATATTGTTTTGTAAATGAATGTATCATAGGTTGAAATGAAGTTTTCGTTGGATAAGACATTTTGGATCCAGAATTCAAGTTCTTATAACCATTTAATATGATTTAATTGGATACCATGAAAACCATTTTTTCATATTTGGTTATAAATTGGAACATGGAAATGAATTTTTGAATTGTATTTCCCTAGAAACTCTTATAACCAATTGAGGAATTATATTTGGTACAAATTTTTGAGGTAAAGTAAAATCACAATACAGGCCTATTATTCAGGAAAAGATGATTTCACTAGTCATACCTAACATTGTGAGGATGAAACCTCATCCTAAATAAAATCATAATCCATGGAAATAAAAACAATTTATATTATCAGCAGTTAATTAAAAATTATGATGATGAAATTTATATAAGGTGGGAGAATGTAACACCCTAATATTTAACAATATATTTTTCTTTAAATAAGCATTGTGTCAATATCTTGTTTCACAAAAAAACAATCAACTAAATATAAATATGAAATATTTGATGAATACTATTAAGAAATTAAATGAATGATAAAACATCTGGTAAAAAATACATAAATCAACTTAAAAATATTATATTAAGAGGATGAGTAATTAATAATATTTAATTATTCTTTCTAAAAATTCTATTTTTTAATTGTTATATATTTTATCCTAATAAATTAAATTGATCGATTTTAAAATGTTATAAAATATAAACCAATATACTAACATTATTTAAATTGTAAATTTATATGGAATAATATTATAAACACATAATGTTTAAAAATATCATTTTATAATTAAAGTTGTTTTTATTTTAAATGTGTATTTTCATTTAAAAGATACATTTATAAATTATAGAATTTTAATTTTATAAATTGAGACTTATTTTTTAATTCAGAATATAATAATTATCTTAGGGTGAATTTTTTTCTAAAATGGTATAATTTTGGGTGAGTAGAGGAAAATATGGATTTTGAAAATACTATCACTTTTATGAAATTTTCATAATAAAATAATGATTTTAAAGTTTATAAAACCTTTTTTATATAATTATATATAATTTTAGAATAAATAAATAACTTAATATTAAAATAATGACTGTATCAAACCCATGTTTAACATTTTTGAAACTTAAGTAATATTTTACTCTAATAAAAACTATTTTTGGCATGTCTCTTTAATTAAGTATCCACATGTTTGGTATCTATTTTGGAAGGTTCTAAAATCCAAATAACACTTAAATGGTTAATAATAAACAAATAATATCATATATATCAACAATGTTGATAATTTTATCATAAATATAATTTTATGCATAAAAATACACTTTTTCTAAAAATGGGTTTTTACACGTTATATTCACCAATGTTAAAATTAATTTTTCTTAAACATAGAAATTTTATTTAATAAAATGGATAAAAAAATTAATTAGTAGGTACAAATTATTTAGTAAGTAGATTTTTATTATTATAATTAAAATTAAATTGAATGGTAATAATTATTTTCCAAGGTAAAAAAATGGTAAAAGTGAAAAATCTAAGAGTGAGAAACATAAAATATGTTTAAAACATGTGTGAAAATGAATTTTTAACGAATTATTATCCTTAAATAGTCATCCAATTCATTATTTTATACTTTGGATCCACTTTTCATGTGAAAGATGTGATCAATTTATATTATGAAGTTATATTTTTAAAAATTTCATTCCCATCACCTATTAAAGGATCTCACCTCTCTCCCATTTATCCACACTTTGTAAAGTATTTTCTTGACCAAAACTCATAACTAATATCCCATACACTATCTATTAACACCTTAAAACCCATGGTATTTCCAAAAAAACATGATAAGGATCCTTGAGGTGTTACCCAAAGGAGAACATCCAAAGGGAGAAGCAATTAGTGCATGCTCAACAAAGTGGGATTTAAGGTAAGGGTTTTTGCATATAAGCTTTGCCTCACTGTGATATTATGTGTATCCACCACTTGTTTCCTTATTTTTTGGTCTATATAATTCCCATGTATTTTTTATTTTCATACCATTAATTAAATTAAATATATTTAAAAATTTAATATGAGATCTCCATTCAAGGGTTTAAGATTTAAAATGTCATTAAGGTTGTAAGGGATTTTGATAAATAAAACCCCTATTATTTGAGTTATAATTTTTCATATTAAACTTTTTTCTTATATTCCTAGTTTCATCCACCCTAGGATTATATATTAAACATTATATTTCTTGTTAAGTATAATGACTCTTTTAATTCAATTCTTAATACTCAATGAATTTATTCCCCATAAAATTACAATATTGTAATGAATAATTCACATTTATTTTAATGATGTTTTTTCTACCTTGTAAATATTTTACCTTCCCTCCGATGTTATAATTCATATTTTGATACATAATTATATGTTATCTAATGTGGCCTTCATATTTACCTTCATATATTTTCAAAATAAAGTTGTATTATCCCTTTTTCCTGATTTATATTTCAATAACGATATTTAAAATATTAAAATGGTTTCTCATCTAGGGTCATTTATGTTATCATACACTACACACATCCTTCCGATAGTCTTTATGACTTTTTAAAATCCCCATTATTAAAGGATATTTTTTAAAAGAAATATTTTTCAAAAAAATCACTTCACTTTTTTTGAAAATAACTTTTGAAAGTAACCCATAACTTCATCATTTAATAATAATATTAGAAAAGTATTATAAAATATATTTTATTTTTTTTCTATGTGAATATTTTCTTCTGTCCTTACAACTAATATATTTCATGGAGCCTCCTATCCTTTTTTATAAATGTATTTTCAAAATTAACCTAATTCATAATGATTTTAAAATGAAAAAAGGTATTTATTCTTAGATTTCAAATCAATTTACCCAAACATCATACATTGGTATTTTTTATATATGAGAACTTCAATAATTATTATTATGTTACAATAAGGATATATACCTATACTACTATATTCTTTTATTCATCAGGAGGATTATAAAATGTTGTGTGAAAGATTTTAGGAAACCCATCTCTATTCCACGAGTAAATCAAGTGATTTTTGAAATATTAATGTTTTAATATTCTCTAGGCACAAAAATATATGGATTATTATTATTAATGGGTGAGGTCCTATTTCACCGTCTTATGATTTGGTTAAGGTTATCAATATTATGAACTAAACAAGGGTACGTGGGTTTTTAGATCAAGCCCATGAGGGTACATAGGTTGGTATCCCATGGCCATGATGGCACACAGGTAGTAGCCTACCCCATGGGGGTGCACAGGTTGTTAGCCCAATACCAATAGTATATACAGGTTATTATCCTGTGACCAAGAGGGTATGTAGGTAATATCAAAATACCAAGAGGGTATACTAGATATTAGGCCAATCCTAAGATGGTATGTGGGTTGTTATCCCAAGTCCATGATGGTATATGAGTAGTAGCCTATAACCAAGATAGTGCATGTTTAGTGGCCCAATTCTATGAGGGTATGGGGTTGATCATCAAAATACCATTAAGTTACCTGGGTTGTTAACCTAAACCCTCCATACTATGAGAATCATATAGCAATGCCTACTCTTCTAGGTTATAGTTTCAAATACTTTTGATTATTCCATATTTCTACATTATATGCTTATGTTTTCCTATCAGGGATCATCTCTATTGATTCGTGTTTCATTAAACCAATTACATGGAATATGTCTAATCATTTGAGAAAAATAGTCATTATATTATTTCTTTTCAACAACACTTATCATTCCATATTCTTTTTAATGAGATATTTCTCCCATGATTATTCTTACGCATATGTTCATGATCTAATACTTTATGATATATTAATGAGGTTTATACTTACTAGTCATTTGAGCACGCCCATTTATTATGTTTCTTTTCACTAAGTTTTCACGATTAGTATAACTTTTTAGGGGTCTATAAAGGATTCTAGTGTAGTTAGATTATGGGGAAATGTTCATAAGTATTATAAAATAAGTTTCCTATGTAGTTGATCCTCAAATATAATAAAACATTAATTTCTAGGATTCTATAACTATTTATGATATATAATTTTTATCTTTTGAAAATTATATAAAATAATGATATATTTTTTTGTGTTTTTCATAAGTTTGTATCAAAACCAATGTTCAATGAATTTTTTTTAGAACTACATCTTGGGGTTTATGTCTGGGGATGTAGGATGTATCAGAGTAAGGATTAGTTATTTTTTGGTTTAGTGAAGTTATTTATTGTAATTAAGATTAGATAACTTTACTGAAACCTATATGGATAATTCTAAGTATATAGTATTATTAGAAAATATTGCTAAATTTTTTAGTATGTGATTTTTATAGAAAATTCACCCCTTTATTTATACTAGAAAGTATATGGGTTATGACATAGATTTAGATAGGTGTAATCACCTAGAAATAAGAGAGTTGAGTATCAACTAAAATTCCAGTTGGTGCATGATGAGTGGGCCTAAGACTGTACACCTAATAAAAAACTCCCAAGGATCTCATTTATTGATTCATATACCCTTTACAAATCATTATCAATGACATAAATGGAAATTTATATGATAATATATAACCACTTAGGTGATATAAACTAATAGTAAATGAATATGGTAACCCTGGGATAATCTAAAGGGGTTATAGGCTGATTTAATTATATCACAGTGTAACTAAAAATATCATAGTTTGAAATTAATGTGTCATCAGATAATAGATCTTTGTATTAATTTTTCAAATTCATATGATCATTTAATCTGATTTTATTGGATATTATAACATCTATTTTGGTTTTAGTATTTGGTTGGAAACAAGATTGTTAAAATAAATCTATAAATGGTATTTCCTAAGAAACTCTTATAACCAACTAAGTGATCATATTTGGTTTAAATTGTTGATGTAAATGAAATTTTCAATACATACCTATAATGAGGGAAAAGATATGTTCTCCATTTATACCAAATATAGTGAGGATAAAACCTCCTAAAAAATAAAATATTGAGTTATAGAAGTTCTTTAATATTTTTCTTCGTAAGTGATAAATATAAATTGTGAGGAAGTAATTTATTTATGTGGGGAAAATATAACCCCATAAGATTTTACAATATATTTTCCTTTAAATAAACAAGGAGTCAAAATATTGTTTTATATGAAACACTAAATTAAAATGATACAAGATATATTAGATTAATATTACTAAGAGATTATAAGATTAATAAAATCTATAATAAATAAAAATACATTAATAAACTAAAATGATTACATTTAGAAGATAAATAATTAATATGTTTAAATTATTCTGTCTCAAATAACTATTTTTTTAAAAGTTTTATATATTTTATCATAATAAATTAAACTAAAAAATATTTAAATATTACTATATATTAATGAACATATAAATATTATTTAAATTATAAATGTATATATATATAATATTAAGATCAATTAATTTTTAAAAACATCATTTTTCAATAAAAAAATTCTTTATATCTTGTTTTTTAATTTAAAAGATAAATTTATATATTTTAGAATTTAAATATTATTAAATTGAATTATATTTTTAGGTTATCATGTAATAATTAGATTATAATTAATTATTGTAATTTTCTCAAAAGGTTTAATTTTTAGTTAATAATGGAAAATACTAATTTTCCAAATACTATCACTTTTATAAAATTTACATAATACAATAATTAATTAAACGTTTATGAAACCTATTTTTTTAAAATATATTTTTTTAAAATTAATATAATTAATTTAAATATAAATTATTGAATTTATAAAATCCCCAATTAATAGTTTAGAAACTAAAGTAATATTTTAGTCTAATAAAACCAATTTTTTGTTTTTTTTATTTTAATTAAATATACCCTTGCTAAAATTTGGTTTTGGATTGTCTTTTAGGACACAAAACTCTTATTTGAATAATAATAAATCAATTAATGTCATATAAAACAAAAAAAATGATTATTTTATCATAAATATATTTTTTATTCTTAAAAAACACTTTTTCTAAAAATAGATTTTCATATGTTATATGAACTAATGTTACAATTAATTTATCAAAAATATATAAAATTTATTTAATAAAATTGATTTTATATTTTGAAATAGTAGGTATATTTATGTAATAACCATAATTTTATTTTTAGTAATTAATATAAAATTACATAGGTAATAATTAATTACCACAGTAAAAACCAAAAAAGGAATAATTGAAAACTCAAAAAGTAAAATACTTAAAAACATGTTAAAAACATATTTGAAAATGAATTTTTGAGGTATTATCAGCCTTAACTAATCCCTAAATCCATTATTGTTCAATTTTTCCCTAGTTTCCACATGAAAATTGTTCTCCCTTTAAAAGAATAATTTATATTAACAAAATTATAATTTACCTCGACTATTAAATAACTCACCTCCATACTATTTCTTTTATCATTATAAATATTTTCTCAAACAAAACACTAACCTAGTATCTCCTCCACTCTATCCCCACATTATATAAGACTTTTTATTTCAAAAAGACTAATGTATGGAGTCTTAAGGTGTTACCCAAGGGAGTAAATCAAAATATAGAGGTGGTTAGATCCTTTTCAGCTAAGTGGGATTAAAGATAAGGGTTTTCTCATCTCAATTTTACATCATTTAGATATGATGTGTATCCACCACTTATTTCATGTTTTAATTTGTATAATTCCCATATATGTTTTATTTTAATACATTTTATAATGTTAAATATATTTACAAATCCAAATTGAGATTCTCTATTCAAGGGTTTTTTATTAAAATATTTCTAAGGTCATAAGGTATTTTGTTAAATGATACCCTTATTCATTGAGTTATAATGTTTTGTCCTAAATTTTTTTTCTTATGTACTTGGTTTATTAAAACCTAATATTCTATATTTTTCATTATCTTTTTATCTGGGGAAAATGAAACTTTTTATTAAAATCCTCCTCGTCGATGAATTTATTCCCCAGAAAAATATGATATTATTAAGAATATTTATTATTCATTTTAATAGTGATTTTTCTTCCATGTCCCTATTTTCCATTCCCACCAATTCTCTCCTTTGTATTTAAAAACCACATTATGTATTATCTCATGTAACTTTAATATCTCTCTTCTCCTATTTTCAAAAGGATGTGTTATTATCACTTCTTATGATATGGATTTCAAAAAATATCATTTAAAATATTAGAATGTGTTTTCTTTCAAGATAATTTATTTTGTATTCCACCATAAATTTCCTTTAGATAATATTAAGATATTTTTTATGTCTCTCTTATTAAGGGTTATGTTTACTTATGTAAAAAAATTTAAAAAAAATCACCCCACCTTTTTGAAAATAACTTTTGAATATGACTTGTAACTTCACTATTTAATAATAATAGTAAAAATGTTTCCAAAAATAACTTATTAATTTTTTTTATGTTAACACATTATTTACCATTACATCTATCCTTTTAAACAAATATTTCATTCCATGTTTATAAATTTATTTCCTACCTGAACCTAATTCATAATGATATAAAAATAAAAATTCATGTTTCTTATTATTTTTCATTATTAATTACCCATTGATATGGAAAAAAATATTTTATATCTTCCAAAATTCTTAATTATCCTTAATTTACACCGGGTATGTGCTTTTATACCACTATCCACCATATTTATCTGAATAGAATATAAATTCTTTTATGTATTTTTTCATGCATCCCATATCTTTTCCACGTTAATGTTTTGTGTTTTTTGAATTGTGATTTTTTTTCATATTATAGTGGAATATAAATATATGGATGATTATTATTTATCTGTGGGTTTTTTATCACCCTTTAATTCATTAGTTAAATTTTTATATCACATGAGCTCAAAAATGGTACATGTGTTGTTATCCTAAGCCCGATAGGGTATATAAGTTTTTCAGAAAATCCCAGGAGGGTACAAGGGTAGTAAACCAAGACCAGTAGGGTACATGGGTTGATAGCCCAATCCTAAGAGGGTCAACATGTAATAGCTCAAGAACAATAGGGAACAACGGTTTTTAGACCAAACCTAAAAGGGTGCACAATATGTTATCCCAAACACAAAAGAATACATGAGTAGTATCACTAGCCCAAGAGTGCACACAGGTAGTATCCCAAGCCCAATAAGGTAAATGGGTTGTAAACCCATTCCCAAGAGGGTACATGTGTTATTAGGATAATCCCACTATGTTATGAGAATTAGGTATCAATGAATACTCCACTAGTTTATGGATTCAAATTATTTCTCTCATTCCATATCCCTTTGTTATATGCCTATATTATGATACCATGTATCATGTTTATTGTTTAAGTTTTCTAGAATCCTATAACATTCCAAATGTTAGATCATTTGATACTATAGGTCATTCTATTATAGCTTGTGGGAACTCTTATTCTTCATTGTTCATTTTAATAAGTTATTTCTATCACAATAAATTTTTCTAATATACTTATTATATAACACTTGATGGTGTGTTGATGAGTTTTCACCTTAATATGTTTTTGAGCTCACCCCTTCCTTATGTTAACATTCCTTGGGTTATTAATATGTTTTTAGCTTATAAGGAGTCTATAATGGAGTCTATTGTGGTTTTATTATAGGGAAATGTTCAAAAGTACCATAAAATAAGTTTCTTATATAGGTTATCCTCAACATCAAAAAACGTTTTATTATATGGATTATGTGACTATTTTTCAGATATAATTTTTAAATTGTATATGTTATGTAAAAAAAGATATTTTTAGCCCTAGTCATCTAATTTTTTATCCAAGATAATTTTTAAAGAATGTGTTTTCAGCACCAGATCTGGGAGTGTGGTTCTGGGCACCTCCATTCTTATTATATAATGGTTTAGTTTTTTTAGGATTAGATTACTTATTTTTTGGAATTGGGATTCGATAAATTTATTTAAAAACCCTAAGTATAATTATAATTATAGGGTAACACCCTAAAATTTTAGTAATGTTTCGATTATGAGGTTTTCATAGAAAATAAATCCAAGTATGTATATTGGAAAGTGGATGTGGTTGTAAAACTAATGAACCTAAGGGTAATCACTCTGAAGAAAGATAGTCTTGTATAAACTTGGTATCCACTCAGTGTATGACAAGTAGGCCTAACATTATACATGTAACACCCCATTACCTTTTCATCAGGTATGTTTTGATACTTTATTTTAGTTTTCTTTTCCCCCGAGAATGTTTTGTCGACATTTAATTGAGAGGATACCTGTAATAGTGAAGTCACAGGTTTTTTAGATTTTTATATTTTCCCTCAAGTTTTATGCTATTTATTGGGAAGTCACATGATGTGTAATGAGGTTTTTGGACATGTAATTCTGGCTGGACTCATCCTATGAGTTGAATTCACAGTGTGATTTTTTACACGTCATCTAATGTGAAATCCGATTTTTAATTAAAAAGGTGATGTTTTTCATCATAACATAAAATAAAATTGATTCACGACATGTAAAAGATTAAACATCTTTTAATTCCCGAAGTTATATATTTTAGGGTTCCATTCAAGTGTTTGAGGTCCCATTTATTTTTTCAATCTTATCCACTCATTCAGAGCGCTATCCCTAGGGGATTTTGGGTGTCTTCCTTCCATTCAGATCGATTCATTTAGTGATTGAGAGATAGGGCTAGGAGGTTCATCTTTCTAGGTAATCCATCCTCTTGTTTTCCCTCTCTTTTTTGGTTGTGGCATCTTTTATTTTAGGTATTGGTAATTTTATTGTGTTCTCTATGAATCATTTTTAGTCTTTCTTCATGCCTTGTCCTCGGAAGGAAGACCCTATTGTTTCAAATCCTCATAGTCAAAGGTGGTTAAGTTTTCTATTCACTTGAGGTAGTTGGATTAATTCAATTATTCTAATTTATTGAATTTATTATTGTTCATATAGATTACTTGTGATTTGAAATGTAATTGCATGTATTTTAATTAAAAAGGGTGTGGGTTTGTGTTTAAAAGGGGTTTTTTTCTTTCAAGACGAAATTACCTTGATTTGAAATGCTAAAATGGGAGTTAAAACACTAAATTAGATTTTCTTATCTTTGAAATTTTTTATAAAAAATTGTGCATGTTTTTTAAAATATAAATTTAAAAATACTGCATAACGGAAACCTTGTGTATGTTGAGATAGAGACACAGGAATCCTTAGTGTGTGTGACACCACTAAGAGATAAGATCTTGTATGTTAATAGAATATGGAAGGACTCGATGTCAGTTAGATCTAACGTTATTCCTTGTTAGTCTTCTAAGTGTCTAGTACATATTTTCCCATAGGCTAGAGCCTAGCTGGTAGGAGTATTATTGTTTCTGGTTATTTATTACATGCTATTTTATTTTATGGATGTTGGACCACATGTATATTTATATTCTGGAATCATTTCCTAGGTGTTTATATATTTTGAAATTATGGAATTCAATATGTAAAAATTCAAGGAATATTTGAAAAAGGATATAAAATTGATTTATTTATAAAATAGTGTATAGAAAATTAAGTCTTGGACATTTACATTCTTGTTATTAGAACTTGTATTGGTTATTTTGTGGTATCCTACTATGCTACATTTCTCACACCCTACTTCTACCTTTGGGTGACTATAGACCATGTTTTTTAAGATTTTGTTAAAGGGATGAGAATTTTATAGCATCAGTATTCTCTTTGCCTTGTTGTTTCATTTTGCGATAGTTTGGAGGTGATGTTTGGTCACATGGAGACTATTTATTTCTAGACCTATCTTTCTTTCTATTTTTTCCAATTTGGATCCATTATATCCCCATTGTTTGTGTATATAACTCTATTTTTTTCATCTTGTTTTTCTTTTTTTAGGACTTTTTTCTCCCTTTTACCCCACCCCATAATGGGCTGGCTCGGGTGATTAGATTGGTTCTCCTGGGTTGGTCTATTATAATTTTTTATAAAAGGGGTTACTCATCCTAATGTGTGTCAGAACTACCTGAGTTTTTTATTGTCTTTTGTAGATAGGGATAGGATCATCAAAATTCATATAGTAGGTGTGAAAAAGGGGGCCTATCCAATTCACTCATATTACCGAATCTAAGCTTCTCTGGGTGGTCATAAAATATTTTCTTATTCTAAGACCAACTATTTAGGTTCATTTTTATATATTTTATGGGAATATTATTTTAATTATCCTATATACAATAAATGAGAACATTATGTGTGTAATTTCATTTGAATAAACTAAGTAGGGAGTTTATTTGGATGGACATGTTCCTTTAAAAAGTTTGTTCCTTGTTGTGATAGGATTCATAATTGTTGTAAAATCTTACTATTTCAGAGAATTGTTTTAGATTCTTTTTTTGGGTTTGATGGTTTTAGAATTTACTCATGGTTAATATATTTTTGTCTTGTGTTTAACCGACATTTCCTCGAAGAAGAGATCTTCCAAACACAAGAGTGGAATCCACATGGAAGGTTCCATAGGTAGATCCTCTAGTGAACCCTTCTATGGTTGAAGTAGTGATCTATACTATTCAGACTATAGAGTGAGTGGGTGTAATGACCTCGAGGTGGGTATTGAATCATAGTTTGGAATTTACCAAAAAACATCCACTGGTATTCTTTGGTGAAAAAGGACCACAAGAGTTAGAGGAGTGGATTGTACAGATTGTGAGGTTCACCAACATTTTGAAGGCTCTTAAGGATTCTTAAGAGTGTTTTCCCACGTATATAATCAAGTGACCCTGATGACGATGGTAAGATTATATAGTAAAATCCAAGTTTCATGAAGATATTACCTGGGTTTCATTCAAGAATATCTTCAATCTATAGTTTTACTCAGGGAATTCACATGCAGAAAAAAAAACTGGGGTTTTTTTGGAAGTTGGAGAAAGGGGCATTCGGTTCTAGAGTACTCCACCCTCTTTTCTAAGTTGGTGCATATAGCACAAGATCTTATCACCAATGATTACCATAAGTATCAAAGGATTTACATGGGTATAAGGGATGATGTTCGGTTGATGATTGTTCTTATAAGCCTCCTGATCTTTTTAGAGGTAGTGGATAAAGTATATTTGGAAGAGGTAGACATAGACGAATGGACAGGCTTGGGACAAGATTTAGTGCGAGTATTAGTTAGTCGGGTTGCATCTTTTGGTCAGAAAAGAAAGTGCAAGAGTGGACAGTTTTTTGTAGGTCTAGTTTTAGGGAATTATATATGGAATAAACATGCTATATTTTACCAGTGTGGGAGGCATGTTCATACCGGGCCTCGGTATTTGTAGACTCTTAGAAATTTTCAAATTTTTGGGAGGCTTGTCCATCTAAAGCTTTACTGTGATAATATGTCCCATGGAAGTAAGGCAGGATCCACTTTCACCCAAGGGTCATAGGTACATGTTGATTCTTCCAAATGGGGTGGTTCTCATTCTCAGACCAAGTGGGATGTCTAAGTATCTAAGACCATATGGATTTATACATATGAGTGTCCACTAGAGGAACTTAGAGGTACAGTGTTTATTTCATCTTCTATAGTGCTAGATATTTTTAATATAGGTTCTACTCATTCTTTAATATCATCAAACTTGGTTGATGTTTTTGGTATACATTCAAATATTATGTCGCTATTTTTGGATATTTCCACACCTTTGGGAAAGAGGTGTGAACATGTTTTCAAATTACATGTGTTTCAGGTGGTGATAGGAAGCTTTTTGGTGGTTTAGAACTTCTTAGTTCTTAATCTTAACATCTTTTACTTGATCATCATCATGGAATAGACGATTAGAATAAATTATTAGATAGACATTTATTTCAATTGGGTCTAGTTCTCATCTATCGATGGGGTCACTCTTGTTTTTCAGGGTGAGTGGGACTCTAGATCTGGAAGGGTAGGGCTGGTTGTTTCTTATGATGGATTAATCGCATGCTAGATGTCTGAAATTTTTGTCATTGCAATTGAACTAATATTGGGAAGACAACTACCTAGTGTTGTGTGTGAGTATCCTGAGGTCTTTTCTGATGATTTTCTTATCTTGACACCATAGAGAGAGGTATATTTTACAATTTACCTTTTATCTAGAATGATTCCCATTTCTATTACATCCTATCAAGTGGAACTTTCAGAGTTCATGTAACTTAAAGTCCATATTAAGGACATGAAGGTGAAAGGGTTTATTCATCCTTGCATGTCATAGTGGGATACACTTTTACTCTTTGATAAGAAAGAATTCGATAGTCTTATAATTTGTATCGTCAATCGAAAGTTGAATTAGGTGACCATTAAGAACAAGTATACTTTACCCAAAATTGATAATATCTATGATCATTTCAGGGGGGTTTTGGTTTTCAAAGATTGTCCTAAAATTGGGGTACCACCAGTTGAGATTTCAATAAGTGGTGATACCCAAGACATCATTTCAGATTAGATGGTTACATTTCAAGTTTTATGTCATTCCATTCAGACTCACTAACACTCCTAGGGTATTCATGGATTTGATTATCCGAATATTTCATTGGTTCCTGGAATATATTTTTTTAGTATTATTGGATTATATCTTGTTGTACTCTAAGTCATAGGAGGAGTATAGTGACCAATTGAAGATCATTATTCAAACTTTGAGGGAACATCATCTATATGGTAAGCTTTCCAAGTGTGACTTTTGGATCTAGGAAGTGAAGCTTATAGGGAATGTGATATCAGAGAGAGTCATCTCAATTGATCCTAAAAAGGTGAAGGTGGTTATTTCTTGGCAGAATCCAAAACATATGTTTTAGATCATAATCTTCTGGGGTTCTGAAAGTTACTATAGATGATTTTTTCAATAATTATCTAAGATCACATCTTTGATGACAGATTTAACCCATAAGGATATAAATTTTAATAGAATGAAAAATTTCAGAGATATTTTGAGGAGATGAAGATGAGGTTAACTTCATTTCCAGTTTTGATTCTCCAAAACTAGGTTTGGGTTATGGTGTTTTTTGGGATGATTTTGGTATTGTTTTGGGATGTTTCTTGATGTAGGGGAAACAAATTATGGTTTATATCTCATTTCAATTACACCCTAATGAGAATAACTACCCTACCCATGATCTTGAGTTTGTGGCTTTTATTAATGTGCTCAAAATGTGGCATCACTGTCGCTTTGGGGAGCCTTTATGGTATATTATGATTACAAAAGCCTGAGGTATACTTTCACTCATAGGAATGTGAACATCAAATATAGACACTAGATTTAGTACCTTAAGACTTTTGATTTTAATTTCATATATACCCTCAGGAAAGGGAATTTGGTGTTCGATGGGTTCATAAGAAAATTACTAACATAATAAGTGGATTTATTTGAATAATGGTATCTAATGAGTTTTTTTGCTGATATCGGCTTTCGAGGGAATGATGTTGGTGTAAAAGTGTTCTTATATTTGCTAAAGGTTTAATCTTCTTTTGATGAGAAATTTCAACTCAAGAATATGAGAGACATTGAGAGACAATAGTTAGGATGAATCTAAAATGGTGGTGAGACCTCATTTGAGTTGTCTTAGTCTCCCAATAGAGATTTATGATTCCATGGTAGGTCGGTTTCTCCATGTTCTATGAGGGAAGTGTTCCTAGGAAGTGGACACCAGTCTTATTGGTATGTTCACCCTAGGTCTACAAAAATGTACCACAATTTGAGACGTCATTACTGGTGTTCGGGGATGAGGTGGTGAGTTGTATATTTTATATCATGGTTTCTCACTTGTCAAATAGTTAAGGAAGAGAAATAGAGACATGTAGGTTTGTTATAGACTTTACCCATTATGGTATGGAAGTGGGATGAGATTTTCATAGATTTCATCATTGGTTTATAATGAACTCCTAGTGATAAGTATGCAATTTGGTACATTATTGAAAGTGTCTCTAAATCAGCACAAGTATTACCAATAAAGTAAATGATGAAAGTGGAGCAACTTGGGGAATGTATGTCCAATAGATTGTGAAGCTTCATGGGGTCTCCTCTTTAGTTATTTCTAAAAGGGACTCAAGGTTCATAGCCATATTCTATAAAGTTATTCATTATGTAATGGGTTTCCATTTGAAACTAAGCATGGATTATCATCTATAGAAGGATGGACAGATAGAGAGGACTATCTAGGTTCTTGAGGATTTTCTCTAGGATTGTGTGCTTGATTTTAGTGGATCTTGGGATTGACATTTTCCTTTGCTTCATTTTTTTATATAACTATAGTTATCAAGCTTTGACCAGGATATATCCATTTGGGGATTTTTATGGGTGGCCATGATGACCTCCCTTTTTTGGGTAAAGTTGGGAGAGTGGTCCTTGGTTGGGATGAGTTTTTTTAAGAGATGACAAAGATGGTGTAGTTGATAAAGAGAAATTTGATCATAGTACATATTCATAATAAATCATAGTCGGACCATCATCTTCATCTGTTAGAGTTTGAGGTTGGTGATTAGGTATTTCTCATAGTTTCACCACACTTGGGACATCATCAGTTTGGTAAGTAGGGTATGTTAGAACCAAGGTTTGTGGGACCCAGTTAGATTGTTGAGAAACTATGCAGGGTGGCCTATCTATTTTTGTTACCATCTCTCATGACTTCAATAAATGAAATGTTTCATTTTTTCTAATTGAGAAGGTATATACCATATCCTTCCTATATAATTAGATGGGATGAGGTTTTTCTTAATCTTGATACCACTTTGGTTGAGTAGCCAGCTCAGATTATGGATCGCCAGGATAAGGAACTATGTGGTAAAATGATTTCCCTATTCTGGGTACAATGGTAGTGAGGACAAGATCTCAATGAGACATGGGAGAATGAGTCATTGATGAGGCAGAAGTGGCCTACTCTTTTTTTAGATCCAAAATCTTAATATATTTCTGGGGAAAGTATGTTTTTATGTTGGGGAGATTGTAATTCCCCATTACCTTTCTGTCAGGTATGTTCTGATCCTTTCTTTTGGGTTCCTTTTCAGGTTAAGCATGTGTTGTTGACCTTGAATTGGGAAGATACTCGTAATGGTGAAGTCCTATATTTTTGGATTTTCATCTTTTCCCTAAAGTTTTATGCTATTCTTTGGGTAGTTACATGACATGTAATGAGGTTTCATGATGTGTAATACCGGCCAGACTCACCCCATGAGATGAATTCATAGATTGAGATTTCACACATTGTGTAAGGGTTACGCAGAGTGTAATGTGAAATACCATTTTTAATAAAAAAGGTGGTGTGTTTTTTGGAATAACTTGAAATAAAAAAAGGATTAAAAACGTGTAAAAGAATAGACACCATATAATTCCCTGAGTTTAAAATTTTACAGTGAAATGCAGTTGTTTGAAGACTCGTTTAATTTTTCATCCTTCTCCACTTAGCCATATCTCTTACCCTAAGAAATTTTGGGTTTCTTCCTTCCATTCATATCTATTAATTCAGTGATTGATTAAAAGGGTTAGGCACTTCATCTCTCTGGGTAAGAATTCCTATAGGTTTCCATCCCATTTGTGGTTGAGGCATATTTTTTGAAGAGATTTGTAATTGGATTATGTTTTCAATCAATAATTTTTATTATTTGGTCATGAATTACCTTCCAAAGGAAGATATTATTGTTTCTAATCCTCATTTACAAAGTCAATTTGATTTTCTATGCTTTTGAGGTAAGTGAATATATTAAATTGTTCTAATTTATTGATTTTTTTTAATTCATAATGATTTCTAGATATTTAAAATGGAAGTTAATGTATTGAAATTAAAAAGGGAATGGGTTTGTGTTTATAAAGGTATTTTTCTAGGAAAATAAAATTTCCTTTTTTTGAAATGGAAAAATATAATTTCAATCCATGAAAAAGATTGGTTTGGATTTGAAATTTTTTTATAAAAATTTGATCATGGTTTTTAAAACAAAAAATGGCAAACATTTCGTTACAAGAACCTTGGGTACATTGAGATAGAGACATGAGTATCCTTAGTGTGTGTGACACCACTAGGAAGTAACCTCTCTTATGTTGATGATATATGGAAGTCCTTAATGTTAGTTGGATCCAACATTATTCCTTGTTAGTCTTGTGAGTGTCTAGTACATATTGTCCCATAGGCTAGAGCATGTATGGTAGGTGCATTGTTGTTTTTGGTTTTTTATTAAAATATAGCTTATTTCATAGATGTTGTATCACATGTATATTTATATTCTGGTATATTTACCTGATTTTTTATGGATTTGGAAAATATGGCATGATTTTTTCTAAATTTCAATGAATATTTGAAAATTGATTTCAAACTGATTTATTTATAAAACATCCAATAAATTTATTTTCTTTTAAATTAAGTACTTGGGAATTATTATTATTAGAAATTGTATAGATTCTTTGGTGTTATCCTACTAGGCTCTCTTTTTCAAAACCCAAATTCTTTATTTGTGTAGTTATAGACCTTTCTCTATGTGATTCCATTAATGTAAAGAGCATTCAGTAGCACACAGGCTAGCCTTTGTATTGTTCTTTCGTTTTGGGATAGTTTGGAGGTAATAATTGGTCTCATGGAGACTCATTTTGTCTATAATTTTATATCCTTTTGGTTTTTATGATTTAGATCAGTTTTATATCAGTTTGTTTCCACATAGTACTCTGGTTGTATATATTTTTTCTTATATTCATAACTTGTTTTTTTTCTCTATTATAACCCACCCCATAATGGGCTAGCTTGGGTGACTGGTCGGGTTATCCCAGGTTGGTCAGTTACAACACACCTATTTATAAATTCCTAGGGGATATTCTTTAGTGATTCGCATTACCTTTATGAAACATTATGAATGATTTAAATGGAATTTTATGAGGTAATATAAAACAAGTAAGGTTAGAAAACCTAATAGGAAAGGACCATGGAAAATTTTGGTTAAACTGAAGTATTTATTGGTTGATCCAATTATATCATGTTTGAACTGAAATCATAATTGGCTGAATTGATCATTTCATTGGATAAGACATCTTAGGATTAAGTTTTAAAATTCAGGTGATCATTTAATCATGTTTTATATGATATTATCATAACCATTCTGGTTTAATTATTGGGTTAGAAATAAGATAATGAAAATGGTGTTGTAAAATTTATGTCCCTATAAACTCATATAACCAACATAGGAAGCATCTTTGGTATAAAATTTTAAGATAAACAAAAATCTCAAAACATGCATATTATGTAGGTATAGATTAGTTAACTATTCTTATCTAAGATATGGAGAATAAAACTTCATTATAAATAAAATATTCAGTTATGAACATCCATAAATATTTTTTTAGTAAGTAATAATTGAAAATTATGAGGTTCAAACTTATTTAAGTGGGGAAAATTTAACACCTCAAGATTTCACAATATATTTTCCCATAAATAAAAAATATACCAATAGATTCTTTTAAATGAAACACTAAACTAAATTGATCCATGATATATTAGATTAATATTATTAATAAATTATAGGAATATAAAAATTGTTAGTAAAAAAATATCCATGAATAAACTATAAATTCTTACATTTATAGGATAAATAATTAATATGATTTAGTTTTTCTTTATAAAATAACTGATTTTGATAAAAATATATATATATATATATATTATCGTAATAAATTTAATTAAAAATATTAAAAATATTAATCAATAATAACTAATATATTGATAATATTAAATTTAAAAATTGATAAGAAATAATATTAGGAACACCTAATTTTTAAAGGCATCATTTTCCAATAAAATCATATTTTCATTATATTTTTTATTTTCAATTAAAAGATATTATATATATTTTTGAATTTAAATTTTATATAATTAACATGATTTTTGAATCCGTCATGTTATAATTATAATATGTTGAATTTTTAATATTTTTTTTTTAAAGTTTGAATTTTGAGTGAATGGAGGAAAATACCAGTTTTAAAAATACTGTCACTTTTATGACTTTTTCATAATATAAGATTGATTTTAAATATTATGAAACTTTTTTATATAATAAATATATATTTATCAAATAAAATACAGAATTTTAAAATATAATAATGTATTTATAAAACTTATATTTAGTATTTTGGAAACTTAATGAATATTATATCCTATTAAAAACTATTTGTTTTGTTTATTTTAATAAGTTATACATAATGTAAAATTAGAATTTGTATTCTTTTAAGAGACACATGACTCTTATATGATTAATAATAAACCAATTCGTGTCATAAAAAATAACAAAATGGATTATTTTTATCATAAACAATATTTTTATGAATAAAAATACACTTTTTATAAAAATTGATTTTATGTGTTACATATGATAATGTCAAAAATCAAATTTTCTTCAATATAAAAAAATTATTTTATAAAATGGACTTCAAATTTGGAATTAATATGTCCAAATTATGAAGTAATGACCGTTTTATTTTTAAGAATTGAAAATAAATTACATAGATAAAAAATATTTACCATGGTAAAAATAGTAAAAGTGAAATATCTAAGAGTGAAAGTGTTAAAAATATGTTTAAAATGTGTCTGAAATCGAATATGTGAGGTATTATCAACCATAAATCATCCCCCACTCCATTTATGCTTACTAAATATCCAATTTCAATGTGAAACATGCACTCTCTTTATATTAATAAGATATATTTACAAAAGATTCATTCTCTCCACCTATTAAAGGATCTCACGTATACCCCATTTATATACTCATTTTTTAAATAGGCTGGGGGTAGGGACCCCTTTATTTAATAGAAAATGTACATCCTCTTTTTTGAAGGGTTGATAAGTAACCTTTATATGGCATAGAGGACCATTATTCTAGAGGCCCAAAGCAACATTGCCCAAAATCCCAATGGTGAGAAGGCCAAAACATTACCCTGATGCCTATAGTGAGAATTCATCGTAATAACATGACTTCAGTAAAACGTTACACCACCTGTAAGAAGATATCACAAAATAATACGATTATGAGTAATTAACTACCCTCATCTCTTCTACACACTCTCCCCACATTCTAGAATCCATTGTATTTCCAAATGACCAAGCTAACATGCTTTAAGGTGTTTCTAAAGGGATAACATCTGAAGGGAGAGGAATTTAGAGCATATTTTGCTAAGTTGGATTAGGGGTAATGGTTTTTGCATCTAAATATTGATTCATTCAGATATAGTGTTTATTCAAAACTTGTTTCACTTTTATTAGTGCGTGTATTTTCCATGGATATTTTTTTATACCTTTCAAAAAGATTAAGATATTTACAAATACAATATGTGATAATTATTCAAGTGTTTTTATTCAAATGTTTCTAATACCACAAGGGATTTTGTTAATTCAAACCCCCTTTCATTGATTTATAATGTATTATATTAAATTATTTTACTATATGTTTTGTTTATTCGACTATAAAATATTATATTGAACTTTATTTTTCTATATTTCAAAAATGACACTTTTAATTCAAATATTATCACTAAATGAATTTATTTTCCATAAATTCATGAAATTGTTAAGAATAATTTAGATTCTCATTAATGATGATATTTATTCCATGTCCATATTTTTACTTCCCACTAATTTAATATATTATATTTGAAATCATAATTATGTTTTATCTCATGTAACCTTTATATTTACCTTCTCTTATTTTTAAAACAAATATTTATTATCCGTTTTTATGATTTGGATTTTAACAAAGTAATTTTAAAATATTAAAATGGGTTTCTTTTAATGATAATTTTTTTATATTCCACTTTAACTTTCCTTGATATGGATTTTATTACATTTTCAAGGCTCTATTATTAAATTATTTTTTAGTTGAAAAATATCAAAAAAAATACCTTCACTTTTTTTAAATAACTTTTGAATGTGACAGGTAACTTTATCTTTAACAATAATGGTAAAAACAAATTATGAAATCTATTTTTAATTTTTGACTCTATGAATGAATTATTTTTTCATTATGAAAATTATTTTCAATGAATCATCCTTTGAATTTATAAAAATGGTTTCCATAAATAAAAATAATTTGTTATTATTTTAAAATAAAAAAATATGTTTCTTATTTTTTCAAATTGATTAACCCAATAGTCTTAAAAATAAATTTTTCATAAGTGCCATCAAATTTAAGTATCCTTATGGTTCCCTAGGGTTGTGTTATTATACCAATATACACCATCTTTACATGGATGGATTATTAAATATTGTATGTATTTTTTAATGAAACCTATTTCTTTTCCATGGGAAAAATAAGTGATGTTTGAAATATAAATCGTTTCACGTTCACTTGGAACACAAATGTATGGAAAATTATTATTGATGGGTTGGAACCTATATCACCCTATAATGAAATTATTAATGTTTTCTATATTATGATATAAAAAGGGGTACATAGGTCATTATCTCAATCCTAATACGACAGACATATTGTTATCCCTAGCCCAAGAGTGTACATGGGTAATAGAATAAGCCCAAAAGGGTACACGGGTTATTATCTCAAGACCAAGAGGGTGAACAAGTTTTTATCCCAAGCCCATGATGTTATATGGGTAGTATCAAAATACCATGAGGATACACATGTTATTATCCCTATCCCAAGAGGGTATACAATTTTTTATCCCAATCCTAGTAGGTTACATGGTAGTATCCCAAGAGGAATAGGGTACATGGGTAGTAGTCCGATCTCAAGAGGGTACATGAGCTATTAGCCCAATCCCTAGAGGGTACACAAGTTGTTATAACCTACTCATTATGTTAGGAGAATCAGTTAGAAATGCTTTCTCTATTAGGTTATTATTTCCTATGTTATTGGTAATGCCAAATTTCTATGTTATATGCATATACTATGATACCATAGCCCATGTTTATTGTTTCTGGTTTCTATAGTCCTATTTCATGCCATATATTTGATAATTTGAGTCTATAGTCCATTATATTATGACTTGTAGATAACTCTTATTCTTCCACGATACTTTTAATAATATATTTCTTCCATGATCATGTTTTTTATTATAATTATGATCTAAACCTTGATAAAATGTTGATATTTTTTTGCCTTACCATGAATTTGAGGTCACCCATTCTTTATTTTTTCATTCCCCTAGTTATGATGTTAAGTACAACATCTGAGGAGTCTAGAAGGGAGTATAGTGTATTTAAAATATAGTGAAATGTTCACATGTACTGTAAAATAATTATATTATGTATTTGATCTCCAAAGATACTAAACCTTAATTTCTTTGGATTGTGTGACTATTTTAGAGGTGTAATGTTTACCTTATGTGATTGATGAAAAATAAATATATCTTTATCTTGGTTCACCTAAAATTTCATCATATGAAGTGTTTAAAGAATTGTTTTGGCACTAAATCTAGGAGTGAAGGACTGGGGAACCTCACATGATATCATAGAAAATTTTAGTTATTTTTTAGGATTAGTTTAGTTATTTTTGTGAAATAAGATGAGATAAATTTAGTGAATACCCTAAGGATAATTCAAAGAATATGTAACATCATGAAATTTTAATAATGTTATGAGTATGTTTTTTTATGATAAAAATTAATATACAGATACTGGAAATAGAATGCATCTATGACATAGATTCACCTAGGGATAATCACTCTAAAATCTGGTTTTGTATCCAATCAATCTTCCCTCATTTCATGATGAGTGATCCTAAGTTTAAAAAACAAATCTAAACATTCTCAGTGGATATGATTTGATGATTCACATACCATTTAAAACCCATTTTAAATAATTGAAATATGATTTTATGAGGTTATATATAAGTATTAAGGTTACAAAACCTAATTGGAAATTACCATAGTTAACCCAGGTTAAACAGTAAAAGATATTAGTTGATTAAATTATATAATTGTTAAACCAAAATTATCATATGTGAAAATGAACATTTCACTAGAGGAAAAATATCATGACTAGGTTTTCAAATTCATTTGATCATTCAATCAAATTTTATTTGATTTTGTCATAATAATTTTATCTTTGGTATTTCATTGGAAATATGAACATGATGATGAAGTTTTGAATGGTATATCCCTATAAATTCATACAACCAACTAATGAATAAAATTTTGTATAAATTTTTGAGATAAAAGAGAATATTAATACATGAAAATTATGAGTGTATAGATTAGTTTTCAAGTTATATTTAATAGAGTAAGGAAGAAATCTCATCAGTAATTAAATCTTTAGTCATGGAAATCCTTAACAATTTTTGTTAGTATTATTTAATTAAAAATTGTGAGGATGAAATTTATTTAAAGTGGGATAATGTAACACCCAAGTAATTTACTACATATTTTTATTTAAATAGACACTACACCAACATCTTGTACCATACACAAAATGTAAATAAAATTAGCCACTCTATATTAGATAATTTTTATTAAGAAGTTATAGGAATAAAAAACCTCTTGAAAATAAATATCCATTAATCAAATAAAAACTCTTACATTCAGTTGATAAATAATTAATATGATTAGTTGTTCTTTCTCAAATAACTATTTTTTATAAAAATTGTTATATATTCTATCATAACAGTTTTATTTTTAATTTTAAAAAATAATATTATATATGAAATAATATATTAATAGTATTTAAATTATAAATTTATATGAAATAATATTAGTAATACCTAATGTTTAAAAACATCGTTTTTCAATAAAAAAAATTCATTATATTTTTTATTTTGAAATATAAATATAAATTTATAAATTTTACCATTTTTATTTTTTAAAATTAAATTTTTTTTTTGAATTCACTAAGTCACTATTATATTTGGATTAATTTTTCATATGTTTTTGAAAAGATTGATCTTGGGTGAAGGGAGGAAAATACTAATTTTTCAAATACTGTCACTTTAGGATGTTTTCATAATACAAGAATTATTTGGAAGTTTTTTAAACCTTAATTATATAAAAGTATATATTTTTATATAGTAAAATAATGAATTTAAAACAAATCAAACCCATGTTTAACATTTTGGAAACTTAGCTAATATTATACTATATTAAAAAATATTTTTTTATGTTTCTTTTAATTAAGTATCCATAAAGTGGAATTCATTTTGGGATTGTTTTTAAATCTTCATAACTTATATGTGGTCAATAATAAAACAATTTCAATCATATAAAATAATAAATTTGATAATATTATCGTAAATATAATTTTTATTCTTAGAAATTCAGTTTTTCTATAAAAATGTGTTTTTTTGGGAACACACCAATTTGAAAAATATTTTTTTCACAAACATAAAAAATTTATTGAAATAAAAAAAAATTTGTTTGTAATAATTATGAATAAATTATATAATTATTGTTATTTTATTTTTAGTCATTACAACTAAATTACTTAGGTAATAATTAATTATTATGGTAAAAACCAAAAATGGTAAAATTAAAAAACAATTATAAGAGTATATGACTTAAAAATGTTTAAAATATGTGTGAAAATGAATTTTTAAGGTCTTATTAACCATAACTCATCCCCAATCCATTATTGTCCAATTTTAATCCAATTTATATTTGAAACTCTAGTTCTGCTTATATTAAGATGTTATATTTTAAAAAATGTCATTCCCATCACCTATTAAAAAAGATCACCTCTACCACATTTCTACACATATTCTGAAGAATTAGCTTGATAGAAACTCTACACTAGTATCTCCACCACCATATCCTCACTTATTGGATTCCTTGGTCCTTCCAAAAGACCAATATTATGAGGCCTAAGGTGCTACCAAATGGATATCATCCAAAGGTAGAGGAGGTTAGAGTAAGTTTGGCTAAATGTGATTAAAGGGTAAGGGTTTTTATATCTCAATTTTTCTTCATTGAGATATTATGTGTATCCACCACTTTTTTAATTTTTGTGTCACTTATTTCTTACCATTAATTATTTTTCATACCATTAATGAAGAGAAATTTATTTACAAATCTAACATCATATCTCTATTAATGGGTATTTTATTTAAATATTATTAAGGTCATAAGGGATTTTACTAAATCTAACCCCCTTTTTTGAGTTATAATTTTTCATCATGGTATTTTTTCATCTATGATTGGTTTACTCCACTTTAATATTTTATATTGAAATTTATCATTCTTTCAAGGTAGAATAACTCTTTTGTTTCAAATCATCCTACCCAATGATTTTTTTACTATAAAATTTTCAAATTGTCCATAAGAATTCACATTTTATTTAATGATGGTTTTTTTTACTTGTTTTGAATTCACCTTTGCGAAAATGATCTCCTTTATATTATGTGACATAATTATTTCTTATCTCATGTGACCTTTAAATTTCCCTTCTCTTATTTTCAAAATAATGTATCATTATCCCCTAATATGATGGGGATTTCAACAAATGTATTTTAAAATATTAAAATGGGTTTCCTTTGATGATAATTTTTATTATCTTATAATATAAATTTCTTTGATGTAATGTTTATGTATTTTCCATGTATGCATTATTGAAGATTATTTAAAAAATAATAATATTTTTAAAAAAAATAAGTTAACCATTTGAAAATAACTTTTGAAAGTCACCTATAACTTCATTGATTAATCTTAATATTAAAAATTATTTATAGAATATATTTTAACATTTTTTCATTTGAACACATTATTTCACCATTACAGGTATTCTTTTTAAAGAATATTACATTCCATGTTTAAAAACAAGTTTAATAATTAAACTAATTCAGAATGATTTTAAAATTAAAAGGGATATTTACTCTTATTTTTCAAAGTGATTTTCTCAATGATATTGAAAATGTATTTCTCGTTAATATTAAAATAATTAATGAAACTTATATAATACTGTGGATATTTACTTATAATACCGTCCTCTATCATTTTTATATGGATTATGGAATTTTCTATTAATGTTTACATGAAACCTATATGTTTTCTATAGGTAAATTAAGTGATATTTGAAATATGAATATTTTCATGTTCTATTAGAGAAAAAATGTATGGATAGTTATTATTGATAAGCGGGGTCCTATATCACCCTAAAATTTATTAGTTTATGTTTTATATATCATGATACTAAAAAGGGTACATGGGTTGTTATACTAATCCTAATAGGGTACACTTATTGTTATTCTATTCCCTTGAGGTTACAAGTGTTGTTATCCCAAACTCAATAGAGTACATGGGTAGTATCCCAAGACTAAGAGTGTATACATGTTGTTTTCCCAAGACCAAGAGGGTAAAAAGGTTGTTATACCAATCTCAATATAGTACAATTATAGTATCCTAAGACTAATACGGTACGCAGGCAGTAGCCCAAGCCTTTTAGGGTACATGGGTTATCATCCCAAGTCCAAGAGGGTACACTGGTTATTATCCTAAGCCCTCTATGTTTTTAGAATCAAGTATAAATGTCTACTCTACTAGGGTATATTTTAATATGATTTCTAATATTTCACACTTCAATTTTATATTCTCCTGTTATGCTACCATGGATCATGCTTATTGCTTCATGTTTCTACACTCATGTACCACAGAATATGTTTAATCATTTAAGAATATAGGTCATTTTTTAATTCCATGTAGAAAACTATTATTATTCCATGTTATTTTAAATAATATATTTCTCTCGTGCTCATGTATTCACATATTCAAATGATATATCCCTAAAAAATCTGTTTATATGTTTTCCCATTATTGAGCATTTGATCTCACCACTTTCATTTGATTCCATTACCTAGGTTATGAACATGAGTAAAACTTATGAGGAGTATAGAAGTAAGTATAGTGTAGTTTTATTATAGGGAAATATTCACGATTATAATATAAAAAAAATTATATAGCTAGTCCTCAAATACACTAAACATTCTGTTCTTGGGACTCTGTGAACATTTTTGAAATGTACTGTTTAAATTATGTAAAGTAAAGATATTTTTATCTTGGGTCACCTATATTTATATCTAATTTATTATTTAATGAATGTATTTTTATAACCATATCAGGGAGTGTGGGTCAGTGGTTCCACATTAAATGATGATTTTTAATTACTCAGTCATGATAGAATATAAATTTTAGTGATGAGCTTTATAATGGGAGTGGATATAAAATTAAATGAATTATGGGATGTGATTGAAATTTTAATACATGGAATGAAATTGGAGATGACTGGAAATAACATAGTTAATGGGTATGAATTATTTTCTATTAAACATGGAAATTAATGGAATAATTATTTAAAAATGACCATTAAATAGTAAATATCTAATTCATTAATGATGTGGCTACAGGGGTAATTTCATATAATTATCATTATTTTATTTTTCATGGGTGGTAGGGATGTTTTTTTGTTTAGTAAGTGGTAGTGATAGATTGTGTTCAGAGGCATGTGATAATTAAAGGTAATATAATTGTTGTGATATTTATTAGAATTTTTAGTGATTAATTTGAAAACATTTTAGGTTGTGTTTTTGTTTGTTTCTATATACTTTTTTTTGATTTCATGTAGACCCCATTAAAGTTATATATCCTTACTAATAATCAATGGTTTTTTTATCAAATAGATTTCCCCAATTATCTAGGTTAGAGAAGGAATATATAGATGGTTACTTCATCTTCATTTCTCTCTCATTTGGGTGTGTAATTATTATCTTGATTGTACATAGTGGGTGTCTTGCATGATAGGAGGAGGGAATGAGGTAGATATATTTCATGTTTATGATACCCTACTATGATGGATATAGATTTTTTGGTGGTAATCAATTCCAACATGAGATGTTAGACCCTTTAGGGGTTATTATAGGTAGGTTTATAGTTTGATCAACATGAGTTATGACATAATTATATTTATTGATGAAAACATGAGTTGTTAGAACCAATGGAGGGTTTTCATAGGTAGTTATGTAGTCTTATACACATAATATATGATGTGGTATGTGATATGTAACACCCCAAGCTTCCACGGTACGTTTTCCTTCGAATAATGCGATAGCGTGTGTTGTACGCAACCTCGAGTTCTAACACACACCACAACTAATTAAACTAGCCGTTGTGAATAGTTATACCTACTTTTTGAAATCATATATATTTTATATTTCAAAATGGACTTCATTTTTGGATTCGGAATATCGAAATTATCCTAGGGTGAAATTTTGGTACTTTTCGGATAACTTTTATATTTTGATGAATAGTGAAAATTACTAAATTTTAATTAAAAACAACTTTTTTAATCAAAATAATTAATAGTGATAAATTATGAATTTGAGTGGTTTTAAAGTATATTTAGAATATATTTTTACCATTTAATATAATGTTGGTCATTGGACATAATTTTACAATTAAACCGAACATAAACAAGTGTCAATCTTTTGATAGTTATTATCTCTTAAAAACACGCTTTTTGTTTTGACAGCGGGAATTAATTTTAAATTAATTTCTGCCACTTCTGTGTTTTGAATTTAGAAAAATGGATTCCATATTTGGAATCAGGATGTTCAAATTGTGTAAATAGGTAACTTTTATTTTTAGACATTTTGAATAATTACTGCGGTAAATATTTTATTTACCATGGTTAAGGGTAAATCCGGTAAATAAGGGTTAAAAAATAATATTATAATAATACTAAATTACCCTAAAACGTGTCTTAACCCTATTGGTTGATACATGGTCGACCATGGGCATCTTTGGGTCTATTTTGGGACCCCATGGATCCACTTGTAAGTGATAATGACACATTATATTAATAAAGCTAAAATAAAAATGAAAATGGCATAAGCTTACATCTTTTAGAATAACAATTTTTACATAGGGTTATACATGATGGATTTTCGATTATAAATATTCATTAGAAATCTAAAAAGATTTCCTACATGATGATACTTTATTTATAATTTTTAGACATCAAATAAGTTAAATTATTAATGACACAATAATGATGCAATGTTTACCTCATTAATAAATCATTTAAATAAATAAGATTATAATGATTAAAATATTATTTAAAACCTGTCCAATTCTTATTGGTTGATGTTATTTAGAATATGATTCATCTTATCTTCGACCTAAATGATTTTTGGACCATTATAAACCGAATACAAATATATTATAAAGTAATACTTTCACACTTTCCTAAAGAGCCCCTCCTCTCCCTTATAAAAGGAGACCACTTCTACTCATTCCTCACACCTCTCAAGCCACTTGGCTCGTCCAAACTCTGCCCAACTAAGCTCCCCACATCCCTCTCCTCCTCCTTGAAGCTTCCCCTTAGGCATAAAGCATTTCAAGAAGTCCTTTGGTTCCAACCAAAGTGAGTTACCTAAATTAAAGGTAACGATTTCTCTTAAATTATTTTCATTTATTTTGCTTCTTCAACCCCCAAACTCTTTTTATTTCCTTTCTTTTGTAACAACACCAGTATCCACAATATACTAGGATGTTGTTATAAGAAGGATTCAAACTACACATACACACAACTCCATCTAATGGATGATGAACATAATGTTTCTGTGGATGGCAAACTAACGCCTCACGAAACGATGATTGTTCAAAAACATCTTACCGCCTCTCATGGTGGCCATTATGATGGCACTGTAATTAAATATGATATTAATGATATATATTTTATATATAAGCTTCTGTAATTCCATTTTATTTCATACCATTATTCGTTTCATGTTGTATATACATACGATAATTTCATTTGAGGAAGTGCGGACTACCGCCCCCTTAAAATGACATGACTCGTTCATACCACACATGGAACGTATAAAGGATGGTGTTAATGAACTTAAGTAAAATATATAAAATATTATATTATACTGGAATAGTAATATACCTATGTATCATTTGTATTCGATTCTTTTAAAATAAAAATTAAATGGAAGTAGTGTTCGTGCATACGTACGGACTACCGTCTCCACGAACGCGATGAGATTCATTCTCCATCGTATCCATTCAAGTATAATTATCATTTAATGATTTAAAAATGATGTTTAAGGACTTGATATCATTCTGGATATGAATAAGATACAACAAACATGACTTATGTAACAAAACATATAAAAGAAAATGAGTAAGTTAACACCCAAAACGACGATAATTCTAAGATATTATTAACAAATCAATGTTAAAAGATCATATATGATATCATATTAATATATATGATTCTTGTATAATTTAATAACAATTATTTCACCATTATACAGGAGGTTAACCTACCCCAACCAAGGAAAAGTACAAGGTAAGGGTTATTTCACAATCTCTTCATTATCCGAGGTTGTATATACGTAATAATCTACTGGGATCTCTTTATCATCCACATCCATGTTTTCTTAAAAATGTTTTTCAAAACATTTTTACTATTTACAAGAATATGGGTTAAAGTCATTTATACCCTTTTTTGACTTTTTATAAGAGGTTTATAAAGGAATCTTTCCGTCGTTTTCAAAACAAGGTCCTTTTTAACCATTTCGACAGAATTGAGGTAAGAATGTTTTTTTTTAACTTATACGGCGGGTGCGGTTATTTTCCGCCGTTATAAAATCGTCGAAGATTTCCATACAAGCTTATAAGAATATTTTCAAAGAAAATGTTTTATTTTATATGGATCTTAAATGATTTCAAAATAAAAGGAGATACTTCTTTAAAAAGAATTTTGATTTCATCTATGTCAACATCCTTTGATGGATTTTAAGATTATTTGATGTTGATTTATTATGATACAAAACTTCTATATTGTATTGAAGGTTTTGTGATATGTTTGACTGTGGATGTGCTATTTTTATACCATTCATAGTTTATGGTGAAATTATTGACATTTCGTATGCTAGTTTTAATACGAATGTTTATGTTATGTTTAAACCTTTTCATATGGGAATGCATTGGACTTAATAAGTGACGGGTGGAGCCCGCTATAGCTCCTCGATGCATCGGTAGGTCTCATGAGACAAACTAGTGTCTTGGCACAAGGCCTTGACAAAATCTTATTTGTAGTCTTGGCACGAGGCCTTGGCTATGTGGTTATGATAGTCTGGCATTATGCATTCCAACATTATGAAAGTGGTTATTGATATTGCATGTGATTATTCGATTAGTAGAATATCCATGTGAACAAGTAAATGGCATTATTTCATTTTACTTTTTCCATACTATGTTGAAGTTCAATTTTAAAAGGCTTTTGTTTTAGTAATTCATTGCCTTAAATGTTTATGCTTATTTTGATTGTTCCGCTATATTGTTATCCTTACTGGGCATTTGAGCTCACCCCTTTTCTATGTTTTATTTTTCCCAGGTAGTGAAGAAGTAAATTATGATTGACTTGCAGGGATATTATGAGGGGTTTATAGTGTGGACGTTGGAAACATTATGCTGTTGTTGTAGTTTTTCATTTTATGATGTAATGTAAAACTTATGAATATATCTAGTGTTTCCAAGGCTACTAAACTAATCGGTCTTTCGGGATTTGATCTTTCTTGTGATCATTCCAATGTTACGAAGTAATGTACCGACTCTGGGTAGCTGGGGTCGGGGCGTTACAGTTGGTATCAGAGGAAGTTTAGTACAAACCTTGGAAGCTAGATTTAGGTAAACTCTGATTAGAGCACATAGACCTAAGATGAACTTTGAGGATTAGTATAGAAGAACTTCCTAGAATTTTGGTATTGTAGAGACTTTGTGAGTTTTCCGAGCAATACATCCCTGTCTGGATACGAGCAGGTAGAGGCGGCTCTGGCACAGATGTACCTAGGGGAAAAACCCGAAAACACCGCTTTGAGCTAGACTCGAACGGGAACTGGTGCACGACAATGGGCCTTGCTGCACTCTTGGTTACGACACTCCCGGGGGATATGCTTAGGATAACTCTCACTTTCTTTACAAATCATTATGAAGGGTTTATGAGTATATACTTCCTCAAAGAAAACATATTTATGATTATGGATTATATCCATAGATAGTTCAATTTATGTTTAGTGTTTTATAAGTATGGGATTATGTATTTTGATGCATAAACTGATCTAGTTTATGCCATTTTTTTTAGAAATGGCGCCTAGTGGAAGAAATGGAAACCGTATCAATGCACGCACTCCATGTAGGGATTGCCCTCCTGCTCAAGATAATTATAGTGGGGCTGGTGATGCAACTGGTGCTGATCAGCTAATCACCGTACTGGGACAACTTACTCAGGTTATGAATAATAACCTTACCCGTATGGAGCACCCTGATCCGCAGCGTGGAGGATCAATGTTAGATCGATTCATGAGACAACAACCACCAACGTTCAATGGGAGTACAAATCCCTTAGTAGCTGAGCAATGGATATTTTCCCTAGAGAAAATATTTCAGGCTTTGGGGAGTAGTGAAAGGGAAAAAGTTACCATGGCAGTTTACCGCCTCACTGGAGATGCTGATCAATGGTGGTCATTGATTCAAAACATGAAGGAAGATGATGAAGTATCAAACATGGAATGGAGGGAGTTCAAAGATCTGTTTTTAGAAAAATACTTTCCTCGCGACCATCGAGCAGATATGGAAAGGCAATTTCTGAGTCTGAGACAGAAGGAGGATGAGAATGTCACAAAGTATGAGGCTAACTTTACAAGGTTAGCGAGGTATGCTGGAGATTATATTCGCAACCCAAGAAGTAAGATTGATCGTTTCTTTGATGGGTTAAAACCATTTCTTCGTCGAGCATTAGTCTCACAATCCTTTTCATCGTACGAAGACATTGTCTCATGTGCTATCAAGACCGAAAAGGAATTCTCTAAGTCTTATGACTTTAAAGCAAAGCAAGAGAAGAAGAGACCTGCTGATCAATCTGGGAATGGAAATAAGGGGAAGAAGGGAAAGGTTGAATATCCATCTTGTGGTAAATGCGGGAAAAAACATCCTGGTACTTGCTTGAAGGGAATGGGAGTCTGTTACAAGTGTGGTGAAAAAGGCCACCAAGCTCATGATTGCAAGGGGAAGAAGGAAGCTACCAACGTTCAGTGCTACAATTGCAGGGAGATGGGACATTATGCAAATGCATGTCCTAAGCGTCAGGAGAACTTACCTCAGAAAAGGCCAAGGGATCAAGGCCAGGCTTATGCTATCACTACTGCTGAGGTAGAAGCTCCGAAAGACGTGGTGGCAGGTAATTTAATGGTTTCCTCAAGTTTAGCAAATGCATTATTTGATTCTGGATCATCGCATTGTTTCATATCTTCCCAGTTTGCTAAGAAAATTAGATATTTCCAATTTGATTTAATAAGGGAGTTGTCAGTTAAAACTCCTAAGGGAAGTATCGTTGCAACAAAGTTTTGTGAATCAGTCCCCATTAGAGCACATAAATTTTCTTTATCTGCTGATTTCATCGTCATACCTATGATTGAGTTTGATATAATCCTCGGTATGGACTGGCTTTCGGACTATGATGCGAAGATTTATTGTAAGAAGAAAGAGGTTACGATTCTTGATGATAATGATAAGGAGCACCTTATTTTTAGAGCAGAATCGTCACCACCTAATTCTTATTTAGATCCACCCCCTGTAGCTCAACTTAATTCAATTATCGGGGAGGAAGAGAATGAAATAACTGTCGGTGAGGAAAGGAATGTTCAAATAGAGGATGTACCTATTTTGAAAGAATTTGTAGATGTATTTCCGGAAGATTTACCTGGACATCCTCCAGAACGAGAAGTTGAGTTTTCTATTGATTTGATTCCTGGATCAAGGCCTATATCAAAGACCCCTTATAGAATGGCCACTGTAGAGCTAGTCGAACTAAAGAAACAACTAGAGGAATTTAGTAATAAGGGATTTATTCGCCCTAGTGTTTCTCCATGGGGAGCCCCTGTTCTTTTTGTTAAAAAGAAAGATGGATCTATGAGGTTATGTATCGATTACAGGGAGATCAATGCTATAACGATAAAGAACAAGTATCCCCTACCTCGTATTGATGACTTATTTGACCAACTGCATGGAGCTCAATAATTTTCAAAGATTGACCTTCGATCTGGATACCATCAGTTGTGTGTAAAGAAGGAAGACATTCCGAAAACAGCATTTCGAACCAGGTACGGGCATTACGAGTTTACTGTAATGCCGTTTGGATTGACTAATGCACCCTCTGTATTCATGGATCTGATGAATAGAGTTTTCAAGGAGTATCTCGATGAATTTGTGGTGGTATTTATTGATGATATCTTGGTATACTCCAAAACCTACGAAGATCATGAAAATCACTTGCGCATTATCTTGAAGACTCTGAGGAGGCATGAATTATATGGGAAGTTTAGCAAGTGTGAATTCTGGCTTCAAAAGATTTCTTTTCTTGGCCATATTGTCTCTAAAGAAGGAATCTCTGTTGATCCTTCTAAGACCAAGGCAATCCAAGAATGGCCAGCACCTACGAGTATAACTGAGGTACGTAGTTTTATTGGTTTGGCAGGTTATTATCGACGTTTCGTCCAGAATTTTGCCCGATTGGCTAACCCATTAACGAAGCTCACACGTAAAGGGGTTAAATTTGTTTGGACAAAAGAGTGTGAAGAATGTTTCGAAGAACTGAAGAGAAGATTAGTCAATGCTCTTATATTGACTCTACCATCGGGGAATGATGGGTTCGTTATTTATAGTGATGCATCAAAGAAAGGACTTGGCTGTGTCCTTATGCAGAATGATAGAGTTATTGCCTATGCATCACGACAGTTGAAAATTCATGAACAAAACTATCCTGCTCATGATCTTGAGTTAGCAGCTGTGATCTTTGCTTTGAAGATATGGAGGCACTACCTCTATGGTGAAAAATGTGAGATTTATACTGATCACAAGAGTTTGAAGTATATTTTCTCACAAAAAGAACTCAACATGAGGCAAAGGAGATGGCTTGAATTACTCAAGGATTATGATTGTACGATACACTACCACCCGGGGAAGGCAAACAAGGTGGCAGATGCTTTGAGTAGAAAAGACCGTGGAGTTTTGAACAATATGAGAATTGAAAGGGATCCAATTTTCATGGATCTAGTGAAAATGGACGTGGGAATAACCAGGGAAGGTGAAACATCAATGCTTTTTCAAATGGTTGCCAAACCATCTTTACTAGAAAGGATTAAGAGTTCTCAGACCGATGATGACGAATTCCAAAAGAAGATTAAAGCTGTGAATGATGGGAGACTGAGAGACTTTGTGTATGAAGATGGAATTTTGAAATTCGGGAAGAGACTTTGTGTTCCCAATATACCTGATCTAAAAAGGGAATTGCTGGATGATGCTCATAGTTCCAATTTCTCTATACACCCTGGGAGCACCAAAATGTATTGAGATTTGAAGGAACATTTTTGGTGGGACAACATGAAGAGGGAGATTGCTGATTTTGTGTCAAGATGTATGGTTTGTCAACAAGTGAAAGCTGGAAGGCAACAGCCTGGAGGAGTCATGCAACCTCTTCCCATACCGGAGTGGAAATGGGACAATGTTACGATGGACTTTGTCATGGGGCTACCGAAGACTCCTAGAAGGAACGATGCAATATGGGTTATTGTTGATCGTCTTACCAAGTCAGCACATTTTCTTGCTATAAGAGAAGATCTACCCCTGGAACGTCTAGCAAGACTATACATTAATGAAGTTGTGAGACTTCATGGAGTACCCCTATCAATTGTTTCTGATCGTGATCCCCGTTTTACTTCAAGATTCTGGAAAAGTCTTCAGAAATCCCTGGATACAGAACTTCATTTGAGCACTGCTTACCACCCTCAGACAGACGGACAATCAGAACGGACTATTCAAACCTTAGAAGACATGTTGAGATCTTGCTCACTTGACTTTCAGGGTATGTGGGATCAATATTTACCACTAGTAGAATTTTCCTATAACAATAGCTTCCATTCGAGTATTCAGATGGCACCATATGAAGCGTTATACGGAAAGAGATGTCGTACACCAACCTGTTGGGATGACGTTGGTGAAAGAAAACTTGTAGGCCCAGAACTGGTGGAGGAAACGGTGGAAAAGGTGAAGGTAATCCAAAATCACATTAAAGCAGCTCAAAGTAGGCAGAAGAGCTATGCCGATAATCGAAGGAAAGATTTGGAATTTCAAGTCGGTGATCATGTTTTCCTGAAGGTATCTCCGTGGAAGGGAGTCATACGTTTTGGTAAGAAAGGTAAATTGAGTCCCAGGTACATCGGACCTTTCGAAATTCTAGAACGAATTGGGGCTTTAGCTTACCGATTGGCAATGCCGCCAAGTCTCTCCAAAGTTCACGATGTGTTCCACGTATCTCTGTTGAGGAAATACATGCCTGACCCAACGCATGTACTCACCTATGAAGATTTAGAACTGGAACCCGATCTGTCTTATTGCGAAGAGCCCATCAAGATTCTTGATACGAGAGAACAAGTGCTGAGAAACCGGACGACGCGTCTGGTAAAAGTTTTGTGGAGGAATCATAAGATGGAAGAGGCAACGTGGGAACCCGAGGAACTTATGATGAAGAACCACCCGAGTCTTTTTATGCAATAATACCCTAGAAATTGCGAGGACGCAATTATTTGAAGGAGGGGAGAATGTAACACCCCAAGCTTCCACGGTACGTTTTCCTTCGAATAATGCGATAGCGTGTGTTGTACGCAACCTCGAGTTCTAACACACACCACAACTAATTAAACTAGCCGTTGTGAATAGTTATACCTACTTTTTGAAATCATATATATTTTATATTTCAAAATGGACTTCATTTTTGGATTCGGAATATCGAAATTATCCTAGGGTGAAATTTTGGTACTTTTCGGATAACTTTTGTATTTTGATGAATAGTGAAAATTACTAAATTTTAATTAAAAACAACTTTTTTAATCAAAATAATTAATAGTGATAAATTATGAATTTGAGTGGTTTTAAAGTATATTTAGAATATATTTTTACCATTTAATATAATGTTGGTCATTGGACATAATTTTACAATTAAACCGAACATAAACAAGTGTCAATCTTTTGATAGTTATTATCTCTTAAAAACACGCTTTTTGTTTTGACAGCGGGAATTAATTTTAAATTAATTTCTGCCACTTCTGTGTTTTGAATTTAGAAAAATGGATTCCATATTTGGAATCAGGATGTTCAAATTGTGTAAATAGGTAACTTTTATTTTTAGACATTTTGAATAATTACTGCGGTAAATATTTTATTTACCATGGTTAAGGGTAAATCCGGTAAATAAGGGTTAAAACATAATATTATAATAATACTAAATTACCCTAAAACGTGTCTTAACACTATTGGTTGATACATGGTCGACCATGGGCATCTTTGGGTCTATTTTGGGACCCCATGGATCCACTTGTAAGTGATAATGACACATTATATTAATAAAGCTAAAATAAAAATGAAAATGGCATAAGCTTACATCTTTTAGAAGAACAATTTTTACATAGGGTTATACATGATGTATTTTCGATTATAAATATTCATTAGAAAGCTAAAAAGATTTCCTACATGATGATATTTTATTTATAATTTTTAGACATCAAATAAGTTAAATTATTAATGACACAATAATGATGCAATGTTTACCTAATTAATAAATCATTTAAATAAATAAGATTATAATGATTAAAATATTATCTAAAACCTGTCCAATTCTTATTGGTTGATGTTATTTAGAATATTATTCATCTTATCTTCGACCTAAATGATTTTTGGACCATTATAAACCGAATACAAATATATTATAAAGTAATACTTTCACACTTTCCTAAAGAGCCCCTCCTCTCCCTTATAAAAGGAGACCACTTCTACTCATTCCTCACACCTCTCAAGCCACTTGGCTCGTCCAAACTCTGCCCAACTAAGCTCCCCACATCCCTCTCCTCCTCCTTGAAGCTTCCCCTTAGGCAGAAAGCATTTCAAGAAGTCCTTTGGTTCCAACCAAAGTGAGTTACCTAAATTAAAGGTAACGATTTCTCTTAAATTATTTTCATTTATTTTGCTTCTTCAACCCCCAAACTCTTTTTATTTCCTTTCTTTTGTAACAACACCAGTATCCACAATATACTAGGATGTTGTTATAAGAAGGATTCAAACTACACATACACACAACTCCATCTAATGGATGATGAACATAATGTTTCTGTGGATGGCAAACTAACGCCTCACGAAACGATGATTGTTCAAAAACATCTTACCGCCTCTCATGGTGGCCATTATGATGGCACTGTAATTAAATATGATATTAATGATATATATTTTATATATAAGCTTCTGTAATTCCATTTTATTTCATACCATTATTCGTTTCATGTTGTATATACATACGATAATTTCATTTGAGGAAGTGCGGACTACCGCCCCCTTAAAATGATATGACTCGTTCATACCACAGATGGAACGTATAAAGGATGGTGTTAATGAACTTAAGTAACATATATAAAATATTATATTATACTGGAATAGTAATATACCTATGTATCATTTGGATTCGATTCTTTTAAAATAAAAATTAAATGGAAGTAGCGTTCATGCATACGTACGGACTACCGTCTCCACGAACGCGATGAGATTCATTCTCCATCGTATCCATTCAAGTATAATTATCATTTAATGATTTAAAAATGATGTTTAAGGACTTGATATCATTCTGGATATGAATAAGATACAACAAACATGACTTATGTAACAAAACATATAAAAGAAAATGAGTAAGTTAACACCCGAAACGACGATAATTCTAAGATATTATTAACAAATCAATGTTAAAAGATCATATATGATATCATATTAATATATATGATTCTTGTATAATTTAATAACAATTATTTCACCATTATACAGGAGGTTAACCTACCCCAACCAAGGAAAAGTACAAGGTAAGGGTTATTTCACAATCTCTTCATTATCCGAGGTTGTATATACGTAATAATCTACTGGGATCTCTTTATCATCCACATCCATGTTTTCTTAAAAATGTTTTTCAAAACATTTTTACTATTTACAAGAATATGGGTTAAAGTCATTTATACCCTTTTTTGACTTTTTATAAGAGGTTTATAAATGAATCTTTCCGTCGTTTTCAAAACAAGGTCCTTTTTAACCATTTCGACAGAATTGAGGTAAGAATGTTTTTTTTAACTTATACGACGGGTGCGATTATTTTCCGCCGTTATAAAATCGTCGAAGCTTTCCATACAAGCTTATAAGAATATTTTCAAAGAAAATGTTTTATTTTATATGGATCTTAAATGATTTCAAAATAAAAGGAGATACTTCTTTAAAAAGAATTTTGATTTCATCTATGTCAACATCCTTTGATGGATTTTAAGATTATTTGAAGTTGATTTATTATGATACAAAACTTCTATATTGTATTGAAGGTTTTGTGATATGTTTGACTATGGATGTGCTATTTTTATACCATTAATAGTTTATGGTGAAATTATTGACATTTCGTATGCTAGTTTTAATACGAATGTTTATGTTATGTTTAAACCTTTTCATATGGGAATGCATTGGACTTAATAAGTGACGGGTGGAGCCCGCTATAGCTCCTCGATGCATCGGTAGGTCTCATGAGACAAACTAGTGTCTTGGCACAAGGCCTTGACAAAATCTTATTTGTATTCTTGGCACGAGGCCTTGGCTATGTGGTTATGATAGTCTGGCATTATGCATTCCAACATTATGAAAGTGGTTATTGATATTGCATGTGATTATTCGATTAGTAGAATATCCATGTGAACAAGTAAATGGCATTATTTCATTTTACTTTTGCCATACTATGTTGAAGTTCAATTTTAAAAGGCTTTTGTTTTAGTAATTCATTGCCTTAAATGTTTATGCTTATTTTGATTGTTCCGCTATATTGTTATCCTTACTGGGCATTTGAGCTCACCCCTTTTCTATGTTTTATTTTTCCCAGGTAGTGAAGAAGTAAATTATGATTGACTTGTAGGGATATTATGAGGGGTTTATAGTGTGGACGTTGGAAACATTATGTTGTTGTTGTAGTTTTTCATTTTATGATGTAATGTAAAACTTATGAATATATCTAGTGTTTCCAAGGCTACTAAACTAATCGGTCTTTCGGGATTTGATCTTTCTTGTGATCATTCCAATGTTACGAAGTAATGCACCGACTCTGGGTAGCTGGGGTCGGGGCGTTACATGATATATGGATATTTTTTTATAATATAGAAGGTATGGATGCTCCATGGCCTTTTTCATTGGGATTGAGAGTAAAGAAATAGTGGGGAAGTAGTTATGGGGCATCTTTTGATACATATAGATATATGTGTGTGTGTGTGTGATATTACGTTATTATATTTAGATATAATACATTTTAAGTAATCCTTGATGAGGATGGGTGATATTTGGACTTATTTAGGTGCATTTTGATTTAGTTTTTTATTCACTAATGAATTTTTATGCTTCTTCCACATTTTTATGAGAGGTCTTGAGTATCATCCTACTGAGTACACGTGTTATTCTCACCAATATATATATAAATTTGTTTTAAATGTTTCGTGGAGGTATTATATGACTGAGTGAAACTATATTAGCTTGGATCCTGGGATTGGTTGTTGAGTTTCTACATAGTACATTTATTTGGTAATTTATCTAGGTATTTATATATGTTTTAAAACTCATTCATTTGTGGGGTTTGGGTTTTTCTTATATGATTTTTTTATTGGTGGTTATATATATATATATATATATATTCCTTTGATTTATGAGGGTAATGCCTCCCACTTATATGATTATACCCTCAATTTGGGTATTTACCATGTATCCTAATAGAGGTGGCCATCTGGGTCATCCTAATATATACTACAAGACCAAGAGGGGCTCCCAATAGGGGTGGGTTATAAAAATTAGTATAAGAACTATAGATAATAGTTAGGATGGATTTTGTAGTTAGTCATGGGTGAGGATTTCGTGGGTTGGTTGGGAAATTGTATTAGTCAAAAATAGTGTGTGATTTATCATGGGAGACTAACTATGAAATAAGGGTATTAATTCCCTCTATAATCCTACATAATGACTTTATTATTATTGAACTCCCTAGGAAATGTAATACTAATTGTGGAGGATAGATATCATAGGGGTAAATGGATCATATATTTTTTCACTTTTACATTAATAGGTGTTATGTTAGGGAAGTGAAAATAGAACTATTTGAATAAACTAGATAAAAATCATAAATGAATTCAATTATATCATATTTATAGACTTTTTTCATGAAGGTAACCTATGTTTAGGTTTTAATAATGTTAATGGGACATTATTGGTACCCAAACTATTGTTTCTTTTACTGTATCAAGGTGTTTTTGGTATATTTTTTCCTTAATTTGAGGGTAAATAATTTTTTCATTGATTTTTATGTGTGGTAAATCTATTTATGTTAATATGATTGTGATTTCATATTCGTGTAGTGCGTAATTGAATACAATGTTTTCATTGATTTGAAACTCTAAAAAGTTATGAATTTCACTTAAATTGATTATTTAATAGAACCCTTGAAAATGATAAAACCACTTATTTCTTATTAAATATTTTTAATATTAATTTTAAATATTTCATGATAATTGAAAATCTATTATTAATAAAAGAATTTTAAAATAGATTAAATGATTTATTCTAGAATCATGTTTTAAATAATATTACATGTGATATTATGGGTTTTCATGTTTAGTAATTTTGTATAATAATATTTATTAGATGTATAGAATGTTAGAAATTATGAATCAAACAAATAATATATTGGAAACATGTTACCATTGTGTTTTTTAAAATGTGAAAGTTATTAGGGGATGAATGTTCGACATGGTATGTTAAATATCATATCAGGTATATTTTAGACATATTTTTATTGTACGTTATCTTTAATAAAAAAAATAAGGTATTAATTTTTGTAAGTGATGAAATATTCTAATTATGTTTTGTATTTTAGGTTAAATGTATAATTTATTTGGTATTTAAGTCTATTTAAATTGGAAATGAGACATTTTTTGGATGGTTATTAGACATTGATTATGATGAATTTGAGATCTTATTCTATATTTTATATTAGTAAGTGAAGTGATTCTGGGGTTTTTCCTTGATTTTATTGAATTATGATGTTCTTGATTGGAAATATGTATTCATAAATAGGTGGAAGATTTTATTTTGATAAAATATTGAATTCATTTTAACTAAAACCTTTTTAAATTGGTTGAGTGTGTTTTACCTATCTTTTTTTTAATACCTTTTCCTAAAAGAATATTAAAAGTTTTCTTTTAAAATGGATTTACTAAGTTTTAAAAAATCATAATGGTCTTGTTAATTAAAAAAGCTTTAAATTTTTGGGTTTTAATGAAAAATTTCCATGATTATCCAAATATTTTATCTTATGATTATTTTAAAAATACCTTAAGTAATTTAAATCCATGTGAGATGGATTTTTGCTTCATTAACGGGTGTCAATTAATTCCATTCCTTAATTAGAATTGTTGTCTTCATTGTAAGAAAGATATAGTCAGTGGTGTGAAGGAGGGCTATTTCACTAGTTTATGTTTGGATGTTAGTGGAATGAGAGTGATGAGGTATAATGATTCTTGATGAGGAAATTATATTGGGAAAGAGAGATTATGGAATTATTTCATGAATGATAATTTGGTTTGAATATTTGAGGGTATATGACTAGATGTGGTTCTGGTCAGGTGTCGGTATTTCTCTATGTGTCATGAATTAACAATAACTTGGATCAAGATGCAACTACCCTAATACTACATCTATAGGCCAGGGTTGGAGATAATCACTAAAAGGCATATCCTAAAAGGGTTCTATTTTCCTAAATTACCTATGCACACACATGACCATATCAATGCAGAAATGTAGAGGAAAAATAATAAAAAGATGAAATATCTAGAAAGTAATCCAAACATGAAAACCCATTTAGGGTTACAAGAGTATGAAAGTGAAAAAAAAAGTAAAGGGGAAAAATACATGACTATCCAGAAAATGTCTCAAACTGAAAAAATCAAAAAATTAAGCTACTGATAAATTACAACTCCCAATCTCCAAGAAACAACCACCATATGAAGTCCCAAGCACATAGTGTCCCTAAACCCCACTGAAGTCACCATCGACTTGTCCAGCATCTGCATTATAGATGACACATGTGGGAAAAGACCATGCAGGGGTGAGTATATACATATCTAGTATGATTCCAAAAAATCTAAAATATTGAGTATTAAGAAACACAATAGGAATATAAATATAGTTGATAGTAAATAAGACATAGCTCATCCCAAAGTAAGATAAAGATTATCCTCTTCCATGCATAAGGGGATCAACATGGTGTGTATATAAACTATATTTTGAGTATTTTCCACCATTGTAATGAGAGTAAAATCATCCAACCATGAGATTCTAAGCATAGAAAGCACATTTCATACCTTGTGCATCTTCGTATCCCATGGGAGGAGAGTAAGAAAATCCAAAGGTATGCATAAAAATGTGTGTGTATGTGTATTCTCATTAAAATAATCCAATATGAGAGAGTAATAAGATCTCCATCTCACAATCCAACCCACAAAAAGAGTCAACAATATTTCTAGAAATCCAACAGTGATGGACAATATCTTGTGCATCTTCTCAATAGAAAACATCCAAATGAAACCATACCCCATCACTGTGACGCATAGTCGAAGGGCCAAAATCTCTAGGTAGAGGACCCATGCCCTGGTACAATAGAATGTTTACACTCAGTGGATAGAGAGAGGACCCATACCTTGTTCCAAGTGGAAGGTTCCACACTAATTATCAATAGAGAACCCATTCCCAGCCTAATAGGAAGGTTCCACTCTGATGGTAGAGGACTCGTGCCCAGCCCAGCAGGAAGGTTCCACTCTAGAAGTCAATAAGGGACCCATTATATATACCAATATTAGGGTTCTACTACGATGGTAGAGGACCCATTCCTATCCCAACTAGAGGGTTCCACTCTAGTTATCAAGGACTCATGCCCAGCCCAGTTGGAGGGTTCCACTCAAAATGTCTCTGGTGATCCTATAAGATCATTACTATGATCCACCATCACCTAAATAAGTACCATTACTAGAAATATTTCAAATAATATCCTAAAATCCAAAAATGATGGCACCATCACATTTTACATAAAAAAATACTCAGGCTAGGATACATGCAGGTCCAAATCTGAGTCCAAATGAAAGATATGTGAGCATTTTAGATTTACTCAAAAGGATACAAGGGGTAAATGGAATGTGAGTAGACCCACATGATGTGTGGTCCCATTACATCACTTTTCCATGTATCTTAAGGTATAAAACTCACCAACCATGTAGGGATACATGGCGTTTAAGTGATCTACATAGTGTTCACATGCCACCCTATGTCCCACCCATGTGCTTGGTTGTGTCTGTGTCTCCATATCAAGTTATGTACTTAGGTATAAGTCGGTTTTCCTATAAATGAACTCCCACATGGGGTCTTGTCCATATTCTCTTCTACATGGCTCTTCCACCCAAGTAAGTGATGCATATAGTATAGGAGGGATACACACCATGACATCCTTATAAATTATTAAAACACTACTCGTTGTAGTGTGTTAATCATGGTAAATGGTGTGTAGTCATGTTTTTACCAATTTATAATATCTAAACTCTAAGATTTAGATCTTAATTTTCTACATTAATCTTGGCCTCATTCCTTCCTGAAAATGGTGAATCAGGCCATGGATTGTTGTTTTCCTCCATCTGGTGGCTGGAAAATGGTACCTGTTGGTCTTTAGAGGTTCATCGAATGCCTTGCATTCCTACCCAATTTGGATTCAGAATATGAATAAAGAAATTGATCACTTGAAACCCTAAAAAATTCATATATATCCATGATTCATTGATCCATCCCTTATATGTGATCTCAACATGATTTTGGGGGTTCTAACTGGTTCAATACCACCCGACAAGGTCGAATAGGGACCGTAGGGTCCAGCCAGTGAAAAACATGAATCAATTGTGGGGTAAAGGCATAAAAACAAATTTCTATCGATCATTAACAATATTTCTTTAACAAAGACCAATAACTGGGATATCTTAGGTTATATAACCAAAGAATAATAAATAAAAATATTACATAGGCACATGTAAAGTTAATAAAATTGAAAAAGACCACAGAAAGGATGATTATGATCATTTTATTTAATAAAAAATGGTGTAATAAATTGTTTTATGAGTCATACCTAGTGACTTTGTTGTTATTAATCGAATATTGAACTCGATAAAAATTGAATGAAGTTGTTGTGTTTGAGGCACTCTGATCTGATCTGATCTAGAGATTCATCATCACCTATTATGATCCTCCAATAGAAGTAGGAATGAGAAGATCTAGAATCTTCTCAAGGTTTATGAATATAACCTTAGAGTATTCTTCATAATGGTGGTTCTATAAATATTTCAGTTAGTTAAATATAATAAATTAATTTAATTAATTTAATTAATTAACTATCTGAATGTACCGCCAATGGGAGAGAAGTCCAAACTCCTTGTGCTAACTTATCATAGCTTTCACCTAGGGTAAACATCACGTTCCAGACTCAACCATGGTCTCAAATTTCTAGTCTAGTATTCCATTTCATATTTATCCTATTTTATTTAATAAACTATGTAATTGAAATATAAAATATATTTAATATTATTATAAAATTAATTTCAAGAATAACAAGATTTGAAATCGCATGTTGTCTCAACACCTATATCTGTAAATATATGTAGAAATATTTCAAATTCTTATAAGGTACAATCAGGTTCTCTACATCATTCTCTCCTTTGATATTTTCAACCCAAAAAAATCAAAACTAAACAAAGAACTCGGGATATTGAACCTGTATTTGGCTCTCCCACTCCCAGAATCTCTCTTTTACATTCTTGTGCTGCCAAAACATGTGAACCAATGGGATGGTCCATCCATATAGGGTCCTATCTTTTTGATCCTCAGTTTCTACTGGGTTCTCTACAAAGGTAGATCTATCCTTGATGTGAAACACTACCTAGTCGATAACATGCATAGTTTCATGCATGTATCTTTTCAATTGTGATACATATTATACATCATGCACCCTCTCCAGATGTGGGCGGTAGGGAGGGGAGGAAAGATACCTCACGAACCCTATGCACAATCTCAAATGGCCCAATGAACATCAAGGATAGCTTGCCACCCCAAAACTACCTCTACAATCCTCATCATGGGAAGACACTTAGGAAAACATGGAATCTATTATTGAAATCTAAAGGCCTATAATGGTGATATGAATAACATTTCTACCTTCTTTGAGTATACCTCATCCACTCATGGATGACCTAGAGATTCTTTGTTGTCACCTGCACCAAATCTAAACCCAAAAGAAATGTATCAACAATCACTGATTAGCACAAGGGTGACCTGTATGTTCTCTTGTATAGGGACTCAAAAGGTGTCTTGCTGATAGTAGAGTGGTAGTTATTATTGTATGAAAACTCTACTAAGTGAAACTTGTAACATCCTTCCCCTCCTCATTAGTTTGAGAATGTGGGAGGAAATTAATTTTCCTTAAGAAACATCCCCAAGGCACCAAATTATGGGAATAAATTACAAGGGATTCATACAAAAGTGGGGGATGATTTTCCCTTTTTATAATAAAACAACCAACCAAACAAGGAATAACAAAATACTACTACATGATTCATGATAAGAAATTTTAAAAAACTCAAAGTAATACAATTTATATCAAAATGAACCTCCAAAAGAGTATCAAAGTTGAAAACTAAAAAACACCAAAGTAAACAACAGATGCCAACCCACAAAACTCAAATATATAACATGATCCATAATCCACCCTAGAAAATAGTCCAAGTACCACTAACCACCTCTATAGAAGTTTTATACTTTACATTTGTATGTGTACCGATAAATGACATCTAAAAAAGAAGAAAAGTTTTAAAGTAGAGTTATGTGATAAAACTCAGTAGGTTTCCGCCAAATGAATTCCCTACTCACACCACTAGGATAGAAGATGTTTTCACATTTATATAAATAATTTGTATAAAATAATTTCTAAAATAGTTTATAACAATATATAAACAAGTGTCATAGTAAAATAGTTTTCTCAAAACAATGGAAATTTCCAAGTAAATATGCAAAACTATACTATAAAACGATTTCATAAATTATATTTTGGCATAATTCATTCCATTCTATATATCCACACATCCAACCATGCATGAAACTTGGACCTCCCTACACTCTTGAGTGGTGAGTCATCCTTTCACTAAGTCATCACTTAATGAACCATTTTGAAGGGGGAGATCCCTAGACCTTATCCATCTCCCTAATGATGGGGGTACTCCTTAACCTTATCCATCCTGAATGTATATGAACAAATACAACCATTATTCTCAAAAATAAATGCCAAAGTAACCATTTCAACCATTTCAATAAAACTATACTTTTATTGAAAACCATTTAAACAAACCATTTCAATTCATCTTAATAAAATATTCATTTTTTATTTTAATTAAGTCATTTACTACAATTCTAGTAAATCAAAATTTCAAAATAAACATTTTAAAATCAAGAAACCAAAGCACTTCACGCAACCAATTTCCACAAAACCACAATTTCACTAAAAACTCAAAAACCATCATTAAAGGGGGATCTACCGTGATTTAAAAAATAATTTCACAACTAAATCCAATCAGAACAAACAATTTGAAACTAATCCTTCATGTTATTGCAATAGGAGTTGAGACTGAATCCACCTACCTCATGATTTACTATGAAAATGAGGAACGGAACCAAAACTTCAATAAAACACAGTTGAATCTCCAAAACCCCACCTTAGATTTCTTACCCAAACATAAAAAATCCAAAAAAATAATAATTTTCATCAACTACATTTTATATATCCAAAATGGACATAGATCAAAAAAACTAAGAGAGATTGAGAAGTAGATCTAAGAAAAACCTAGTAAAATTTCCAATAATGAAGAATTACTAAAGTAATCTAGCTTCAACACACCAAGGGAAGCCATCAGATTTTCTTCGGATCAATGGAAGAATTATACACTACCTTTGGGAGGATCAAATGTCAAGTTAAGTCCATTTTGGGTCAAAAACAAGGTAGTTAGAGGAGAAAATGTGTCATAACATAATTTAAGGATCTAAATTTTAAACAATTTATTGTTAGTTGCATGGTTCGGGAAACCATGTCATAACTACGTTCTAGAAACTGCCTCAAAGAGTAACCTTGCATGGTTGGATCACATGGTTAGAAAACTGTGCACCAACCTTACAAAATATCATTGTCTCATAAAGCACGGTTTCTCCTAATCAACCTCATGGTTTGTAAAAATTGTGTGCTTCCCATAAACCTTCCCCTTACCCTCAGTCTCATTGTGCCTGATTTCCTATATAAGTTGCGTGGTATCCCCAAACCATGCCCTAATCACACACTATTATAAAATCCCTAAAAAATTCCAAACCCATTCCAAAACCTCCCCAACTTCACCCAAACAATATATATACTTAAAATACATAAAATAAGGGTTACTTAATTGAAACTGGGGGGATACATTCTCCCCATCATTTGACTTTCCATACTAGGAAACTAGAAAACCATCATTTCCTTGAAATAGTTCCAAACATTTAACTTTAATTTCCTTCTCTCATTCCCATGAATGTTCCAATATATGACTATTTCACCACAAAAACCACACTAGACTGATTTTTTCCCCATGGAAGAATTTTTATTTCCTATCTGAAATTTGCACTGGCATGTGCACCAATTAAGCATCCATATTTTGGTCAATGTGATCCCATGGAATCACAAGGTTAGGACCAGGACAATTCTTTTTCATTGGAAATACGTGGAACATATTATGCAAAAAACTAAACTTTGGTGGCAATACCAACTGATATGCCACCTCTCCAACCCATTATAGTATCTCAAAAGGGCATATGTGTCAAGGAGATAACTTTCCCTACTTACAAAAATGATGATATCCAAGACTTGGAGGGATTCTCAGGAACACATTATCACTCAATTTTAATGAAAATGGCCATTGGTGATGATCCACATATGATTTATGAAAACTTTGAGTTGTCTCTATCCATTTTCTGATCAACTGATTCTTCTCCATTGTTTCTTGTACAAGGCTCAACCCAACTGGTGAATTCTCATCTATTGCCACCCAACACAGTGGAGAAAGACAAGGACACCAAAACAATGATTAAAAAGGAACCATATGTATCAAATATTGGTATCTATTGTTATATGAGAACTCCACTAATGGTATTTGATCTTCCCATGAGCCACCAAAATCCATTACCAAATCCCACATCATGTCTTTTAGATATTGTATCATATGTTCGGATTACCCTTCCATATAAGGATGATGTGTCGCAATCATGGTCAACTATGTTCCAATGTATTTCTATAATTATTTCTAGAAATGAGAGATAAACCTCAGATCTATTTTTGAAACAATTTAAATTGGTATTCCATGCCTCTTTACCACTTCTTGTATATAGATTTTTAACAATTTCTCCACTATATGAGATTCGTGAATAAGAATGAAATGAGCCATCTTTGTGAGTCAATCCACTATCACCCATATAGAATCATGTTTCTAAACTGTTCTTTGGAGACCTATTAAAAAATAAATATTAATCTTATCCCATTTCCTAATAGTAAAAGGTAAGGACTAAAATATACCTATTGGTCATTGATTATTTTCCTTAACTTCTTAACAAGTTAAGAATCTCAAAACAAACTTAGCCACCATCCTTTTTATACTGACAAACCAAAACTATGATTTCAATGATGTGTACATATTTTGTATCCTAGGATAAACATCCCATCTCGAATGGTGGTAGGAATGAAGAAGTTGTTCTTGGAAATCTATAGGTACAACCATCTGATTTCTGAACCACAACATTGAACTCCCATATAACCTTCATCCCTCAATGGTCTCCCCACCACTGAGTTTTGACCTCATAGACACACATTATAAATCAGATTCTTGTGCCTCTTTAACCATATTCCCCAAATAAAGGATCACAAAAATAGGAAATTAAACCAAAACATCACCTTGGTCTTCACATTCCATGTGCATGTCAGCTAGGAATAACATCAACTGTCACTTGTGTGAAGATTGGTTTTCCAACTGAGTATAAAAATTTCTAATTAATGAATCTACCACCATATTTTCTTTACCAGGTGTATAATCAATTCAAAGTTGAAAATTTGTAGATAAAACATCAATGTTCTTTGTCTCAGGTTCTAATCACATTGTGAGAAAATTTGTTACAAGCACTTTTGATCTATGAAGATAGTAAATTTCTCACCATAGAGATAATGATCCCAAGTCTTTAAAGCATGGACGATGGTAGCTAAATCCAAATTTTTTGTTGGGTAATACTTCTCATGAACCCATAAATGTATTGAGCCATAATCAACAACATAATCTCCTTGCATATAAACACATCCCAACCCTAATCCTAAAGAATCACAATACCCCCACAAACCCTTGTCCGGATTCTAGAAAAATCAAGATTGGTGATGATGTATGGGGAACTTTACGATATTGAAAGGAATTATGACATTCCACTTTCCATTAGAATGGAACATTATTCCTTATGAAAGATTTCATCAGTGAGGCTATTCATGAAAAATAACAAACAAAGTGTTAGTAATAACCATCTATACCAAGGAAAATACATATCTCAAAGACATTATTTGGCAGTTTCCAAGATATAACAACCTCTATCATCTAGGGATCCGCAAAAATACCTCTTTCAAAAATTACATGGCCAATAAAATGAGCCTCTTGTATAAAAAATAACACCTTGATATTTTTTCATATAGCTGATGATCCTAAAATATTTAGAACACTATCTTCAAGTGATGTTCATGATCATCCCTAGTCCTCGAATACACCAATATGTCATCCACAAAAATCACCACAAAAGAATGTAGATATCTCTAAAATATCTGATTCATCAATTCCATAAAGTATATTGGTGCATTATTAATACAAAAATGATTTACCATATATTCATTATGGTCATATATACTTTTGAATGGAGTCTTCATAATATCCTCTTTTCGAACTCACAATTAGTGATATCTTAATCACAATTCAATCTTAGAGAACCACTAATCTCCCCTCAGTTGATCAAAAATATCACCAATGCATGGAAGTGGATAAAAATTATTTATCATAACTTGGTTAATATTACGATAATCTACAAAAAAACCTTAGAGTTCCATTCACCTTTTTACAAAAAAAAGTTGGTGATGCCCACAAAGACGTGCTAGGATAAATGAAAACTTTTCATTCCATCTCTTCCAACTGCACTTTCAATTCCCTTAATTTGGTTGGTTCCATTTGATAAAACAGAAGTGATATAGGATTCGTCTTTGTAATGAGATCAATCTTAAACTCCACTTCTCTTATTGGTGGAAACCCTGATAAATTTTCTGGAAAAACATCTTAAAACTGATCAACAACTACTGTAAAACTATTGTCCTTGATCTCTTCCATTGATACCAAAGTCAACACTTTCAAATGTTATGAGATCATTCAAACTCCTAGTTCCAGCAATCCATTTGAATGTACCATTACATTCCTATCTCCTAAAAAGAGATGCTCGATGCCATCTTTAGTAGTCAATCTGACCTTCCTCCAATAACAATCAGTGTGTGTTTTGAGCATTATCAACTAATCCATACCCAAGATTATATAATATACATCCATTTATAGCATAGATAAATTACATTTCAAATCAAATCTATCAACATTTATAGAAAATGTTCTAAAAATAAATTCTTGACATTTTTTTGACCAATATGTGTTTGATGTTTTAGCATAGAATGCATCATTTCAACTTTTAAACTCAGAAAGTCAATAGCATTAGAAGAAATAAAGTAATGGGATGAACATGTATCAATAAATCTGGCATAAGGGTAGAAATAAAAAGAATCAAACCTCTCATTGTCTATGATTCAGACTGATCATCCACAATAACCTTCTTAGATCCATATAATTTATTACTTGCCATATTTTGTTCTATATTTCTCTATTGAGATTACACTACCTGAGGAGTCATGGTATTCCTATAATCCCCATGGCTAGCTCCATTCTACTGATGAGATTGATTCTTCTACCCTCATCTCATCAAATAAAAAAATGAATACTATACCTTCTATGTGTGCCAAATACTCAATCTCAGAGTGCTGCGATAATAGTTCTTAAGGTTCCCTATTTGATTGCAATTACGACATGCTCTATGTGGTGTAATACACTGTTTCATAATGTGTTCACACAAAACACAAATGAAAAAATCCTTCTTTTCTATTGGGTTGTGGAGGAATGTTTACTGATCCCATTATCTGATTTTGAGTTGTGTTCCCACTATATAAATATGTGTCCCTCTTCTGCTTACTCACAAAATTAGAGTTCCAACTATTTCCCACAAGTATCAACATGATTCCTCCTCCCATATCTCTTGAGTTGTCCCTTTTCTGTAATTTTTTCTCTATTATCCATCTATATATAATCTTTAATATAGTTTACAACAATCTTCGAGATAATATCCTACCTCATCCCTGATTCAATGATGTGTGCCTTCAAGGATCCACTAGAAGAAATTTCATGTGAAAAGTGAACTAAATTCATGAATTTAGTTGTGTAATTTGTCACTGCGAGGCTCTCATGTTTCAACCTGATGAAGTATGTCATTCATTTAATTATTAATGTGTGAAGATAGAATTATTTTTTAAACAATTATTCAAAATCCTCCCATGTAAGTTCTTGTTCTGATTTAGCCTGAATAGCTAAATCCCACCACTAGCATGGAAGATCTTCTATCATATACATCACCATATTTACAATAATAATTTATGGTGTGATAATGAAATCAAAGATTCATTTCATCCTATTAATCCACACATATCCCTTCTCTGGTTTATAATCACTCTAAAATATGGGTGGATTCTGTTTCTAGAACTGGATGGAATGATCCACTTTCCTTGGTTCATCCCTTTGATTCCCCATATCCACATCTTAAAATTCTTAAACTATACTCTAAACCAGCTGTTTGATCACTTGTAGCTCAGGTGAAACCACATTCTCAGCTACTTCTTCTAGTTGGTTTCTACGACTCCTACTAGGTTTCATTTTCTAAACAAACAACAAAATCCATAAGTCTCACTCTTTAGAAACTAAAGGCCTAACAATTTAAAATTCTATCACATTATACTATCACAAAAAAATTCCAAAATTAAACATTTTCCACATTCAACCATTTTTTAAAATATCCCCATGCTTTTTAAAATCATACTATTTTCAAAATAACCATTTAATTCCTTCTCAAAATATCCCATTTGAAATCAACATTAACACTTTTTAAAAATTAACAGTTTTTTACCAAATCATAAATCATTACTCAAAATTAAATATGCACACTTAGTGGAAATTCATTCCTCTAATTCATGCCATGCTCATCTCATTGGATAAACCCATGACAATGAGATTTCAAATCCTATAAGTGTCTCTAAAAAAATTATGTATCCAACTCCCTGGTAACTTGAATTTTATCATAAAAAGGATTGATACATCTTTTTATGCTCCATATTTCAAGTCCCAATAATATTAATCCTTTTTACCAACCCAACACAAAGAATAGACCATTATGAATATCAACTCCAAGACTGAGAGAACTGAAACCCACTTTTTTGGAAAGGATTAAATAAGATGAAACCACTTGTCACACATTGAAATTTTAAAGGACCAAGAGTGATAGTACTTGTTACACTTTAAATTTGGATGAACCAAGATTTATACCACTTGTAAAATATCGCCCCTCCTCATTTTATTGAGAAGGAAGGAGGACATTACTTGTCATTAAGAAACATCCCCAAGGTGCTAAAGGCTAGAAATAAATTCCAAGTGCTTCATAAATAAGTGGTGGATTATTTTCCCTTTTTAAAATAAAAAAAAACCAAAAAACAAATAACAAAATAATACTATATGATTTATGATAAGAAATGATAAACAAGTCAATTTAATACCATTTATATCAAAACCAATCTTCAAAAGAGTACCATAGTAGAAGACTACAAAACAACAAAGTAAAAAATGGATGAAAATCCACAAAACGCAAACACAAACATGCTCCATCTCCACTCCAAATAACAATCCAAGTATCACTAAAAACCACAAGAGAAGTGTGGTACATTACCTCTTCGTGTTTTCGGATAAATGACATCTGAAAAAGCACCAATGTTCCAAAGAAAGGGTGAGTAATTAAACTCGTTAGTTTTTTCTCAAATTACTTCTCTACTCACGCCAATAAGATAGAACAAGTTAGCACATTTATATAAATAGTTTATATGACATAATTTCTAAAATATTATATAAAAATATATAAACAAGTGTCATAGTAAAACAATCTTCTCAAAACAATTTCATGTTTAAAATAAATCCACCAAACCATGATCTAAAACCATTTCATAAATTCCATTTTGTCATAATTCATTCCATTCCACATATCCGCACATCCAATAATGCATGAAACCTGAACCTCCCTATACTCACAAGTGGTGAGTCATCCTTTCACTAAGTCGGAACTTAATGAACAATTTTTATGGGTGAGATCCCTAGCCCTTATCAATCCCACTAATTATGGGGGATACTATTTAACCTTATCTTTCTTTAATGCACCTGAACATACAAAACTATTATACCAAAAACCAATGACAAAATAACCATTTCAATAAAACTGTTCTTTTATTAAAAAAACATTCAAACAAACCATTTCAATTAAAATCAATAAAATCTTATTTTTCTTTTAAAAACATTTAAATTAAATAATTTACTATAATTTCCGAATTTCCATATTTTAAAATTAATAAATTCAAGCACTTTGCACAACCAATTTCCACAAAACCACAATTTTGTCAAAAACTCAAAAACCATCACTAAATAGTTCTCTACCATGATTTTCACAACAATTTCACAACTAAATCCAATAAAAAAACAATTTGAAACTATTTATTTACTTTATAGCTGGACGATTCAAGATTAAATCCACCTACATTGGGATTTAGGGAAAAAATAATGGAACTAAAACACCAATGAAACCGAGTTGAATCTCCAAAGACCCACCATGTATTTATTCCAATATAATAAAAAAACAATGATAATTAGAATAAAATACCTTATATCTATTCATATTAGATGTAGATCAAAGAAATCCAGAGAGAGGATGAAGTGGATCTAAAGGAAACAAAGAAAAAATACCACGAACAAAGACTTACTACTAGAATCTAGCTTCAACACACCAAGGGAATCTTTCAGATCGCCTTTGGATTGATGAGAGAACTCTATAATACCTTTGGGAGGAGAAAAACTAGAGTTACGGATATTTTGGGGAAACATTGTAATTAAAGGTGAAACGGTGTTAGATCCACAATTTAAGGACCTAACTTTTTAACCATGCATGGTTAGGTAAACCCTACGCAAACCATGTGTTATATACTACCTCAAGGAGGAACCTCACATGGTTGGATCACATAGTTAGAAAAACATGCAGTAAGCATGTAAAATCCCAATATCTCAAAAATTATATTTTACCCTAGGTTTTCACATTATTTTGAAAAACTATGCACTGCATGTACACCTTCCCCTTAACCTCTATCTCACTATGCATGATTTCTTATAGGAGTTTCATGGTTTCCCAAAACTATTGACCCCTTGAAAATCCCCCCAAAAACATTAAAAACCTCTTCAAATACCTCCCCAAATTCACCCAAATACATTATATTATAAGAAAACATAAAATAAGGGTTACTTACTTGAAACCAGGGGCGCTACACAATTTATCCTCCTAGATACAACCGAAGCCTAACAAGGAACCTGGTACTCAGCCTTCACCTTCTGATAGGTAAGGCACTGATAGATAAACTAGGAAACACTTAATCTTATTTTAGACAAAAAAAACTACCATTGATGTTCTATGTACATATCCCCCACACTGAGATGTGAAACCAAAGGAAAGGTGTGTGACTCACACATCATCTCCTCTTGTATCCTGACTAGGAACACCATATGTATCTATAAAAAGATGACATGATTCCCTCATTCATAATATCTATCTAGTGAATCATGTATGTATATATAGTCCTGAAAGACCTCAAATTCGATGCCTCCTAGATAGGACTCTCTCACATGCTCAAGAAGTGTAATAGTCAGCACCATCGACCGAAGAAAACTTGTAAATTTATGCTCCACTAGGGTTAGCTACAAGGGTAACAACTACTCTAAAGCCTCATTCACCAAGAGATACTAGAACTTCCTACTAATGACATCTACTACCATGTATCACTTTACTAGAGTATAGATTATCTTGAAGTCATAAACCTAAAGTAACTCCAACCAGTTCTATTGTCTCAGTTTCAAGTCTCTCTATACAAATACATACCTGGGAATTGATGGTCTGAGTAAACCCCAAAGAGCTTACTCAGAAGGTAGTGTCTCCACATCCATAGGGTGAAGACAATTGTTTTCAAATCTAGGTTGTGAGTCATGTAGTTCTATTCCTGGGGTCTCAACTACCTCAACCTGTATGTGATAACAACATGTTGCTACATCAACATGTAGATGTGCATATATCTTGAGGCATTGTAATAAACTACAAACTCTATGCCTTCCTCCAGTAGTCTCAACACTGAAGCACTTGTTAGCTTCAGTATCGTATCTTCAAAGGCCCTATGGAACTGCTCGGCCTAGATAAAATTATTTCATTTTTGTGTCAGGGTGGTCAAAGGGTTTTCAATCCTGGAGAATTCTACCTCAAAACTCTTGTAGTTCCCTGCTAAAGAATGAAAACTATGAACCTCTAAAATAATCTTGGGTGGATCCCAAGAAATCATTGCATCAATCTTGACAAGTTCCATGGATAAAATATGATCAGAAATGGCATTCCCTAGAAAGTGAACCCCATGAATCCATAACTGGAACTTCAAGAACTTAACATAAAGTGGGTTCTCTCAATGTAAATCTTGAACCATCCTCAATTACTATGTATTCTCCTCCTATGATGATAAGTAGATGAGTATGTCATCGATAAAGAAAAACACAAACTAGTATAAGTATGGATGGAATATCTAGTTTATAAAATCCATAATCATGATGGGGAAATTTGTCAAAACAAATGGAATTTCTAGAAACTCATAGAGTTTGTAGAGACATCGGAATGTCATATATAGAATATCAGCTTCCATAACCCTCAATTGGTAGTATCCATACCAAATATTGATCTTAGAGAACCATATCATGCCTCAAAACTAGTCAAAGAGGTCATAAATCCTTATAAAATGGTACTTTTTCTTTATCATGGACTAGTTTTGATAATGATAATCCACGCAAAGTCACAAGCTCCCATCTACCTTTTTCATGAACAACACTAGATCTTCCCAGGGGGACACACTGGGTCAGATTAAACCCCTCTATCAAAGGTCCTCCAACTATAAATGTAGCTCCCAAAGCTTTGTAGGGGCCATATGATATACCACAGAATATATCGAAGTGGTCTCGACATGTAATTTGATACAAAACATTATCTCTCTCAATGTAGGTAGTCTCATAATGTGTAACACCCCGAGCTTCCACGATACACTTCTCTTTCAATAATGCAATAGCTTGCATTATACGCAAGGTTGAGATTCTAACACACTGCGACCAATCAAAATAGCCATTATGAATAGTAATACCCACTTTTTGAAATTATATATATTTTACATTTCAAAATGGACTTCATTTTTGGATTCGGAATATCGAAATTTTCCTATGTTGAATTTTGGGTATTTTTCTAAGAACTTCCAATTTTTTTTGAATAGTGAAAAATATTTAAAAACAACTTTTTTAATAAAAACATTTATAGTGATAAATTATACTATTGATTGGTTTTAAAGTATAATTAGAATATATTTTTACCATTTTATTCAATGGTGGTCATTATAATTAATTTCACTTTGAAATTGGACATAAACAATTGTCAATCGTTTGATATATATTGTTCCTTAAAAACACGCTATTTGTTGTGATTGCAAGAATTAATAATCAAATTAATTAATGAAGATTATATGTTTGTAATTTTGTAAAATAGACATCATTTTTGAATTCATAATATCAATTATATCTTAGGGTGAAATTTTGGCATTGTTCTGAAAAACTTCAATTTTGATGAATAGTGAAACCACTAAGTGGTAGTTAAAAAAACTGATTTTTCATTTAAATGAAACATTACCACTTCTGTGATTTTATTTTCAAAACTCCAACATACATGGTATTAATTAGGATGTAAAATGTGGTTCAATGGGATTAAAATAATATTTTGGTGAATAGTAACTTTTAAGTTCAATTAATCGCGATTAAAGGTAATTAGTGAAATTTAAGGTAAAGATAATGTTATAATAATATGAAATGACATTGACACATGTCCCACCCCTATTGGATGAGTCATGTCCGACCAAAAAAATACATGGGTCAACTTGGGGACCCCATGGAGCCACTTTGGTAGGAAAATGACATTAAAAACTTTTTATTTAATGTTAAAATAAAAATGTCACAAACATGAGTTTTTTTACTAAAAAAAATTAAATGGGGTTATACAAGTCATATTTTTTACTATAAATATTAATTAGAAATATAAAAATATTTCCTACATAATGATATTTTTTTATAATTTTTAGACATTAAATAAATTAAATTATTTATGACACCATGATGATGGAGCGATTACCTCATTATTTAACGATTTAAATAAAATGAAAAGATAATGTAAAATCTAAGACCTACACATGTCAAAAAACCTATTGGGTGGTTGTATTTCGAACTCTTATCACCTTATCCTACAAATATATAATTTTGGGACCTTTTAAATTAGAAAATAATTTTATAATAAAGTAACCTTTTATAACATTCCATGAGTGCCCCTCCTCTCCTCTTATAAAAGGCCCCCACCTCTACCACCTTACCCACACCTCTCAAGACTTTGGCTCGACCAACCCTTACCGATTTTTTCTCTCCACATCCCATTATTACTCCTAGAAGCCTCACTTTGTGAAGAAGTCTTCCCAAAGAAGCCTTTGAGCTCAAATCAAAAAGAGTTACCTGTTTTAAAGGTAGTGTTTTCTCTTGTCCTCTTATGTTTTATTTTGCTTCTCCAACCCCCTAAACTCTTTTTATTAATTTGTTTCTTAACAACACCAGTATCCTAAATATACTAGGATGTTGTTATAAGAAGTATTCGAGCTACACTTACACACACCTACATCTAATGGTTAAAGAACATACTGTTTCTGTGGATGGTGAATTTCTGCCTCACGAAACGATGATTGTTCAACACTCATATAACACCTTCAAAGGTGGACATTAAGATGTCACTATATTTATATATGATATATAATATGTTTATGTTTTACTTAAGATTATGTATTTTTCATTTATGTCATACCTTTATGGTTTCCATTATGGGTAAACACGATATTTTCATTTTGGGAAGTGCGGACTACCGCCCCCTCAAAGTGATTTGAATCGTTAATGCCATATGTGGGATGTATAAAGGATGGAGTAAATGGTATTATACATTATATTATACTGTAATTATAGTTTATCTTTATATAATTATAATTTCATTCCATTAAATACGAAATAGAAATGAAAGTAGCGTTCATGCGTACGTACGGCTTACCGTCTCCATGAACGGTGCATTTCATTTCTTACCTCTAAATGTTATGTAATATTATAAATGAATGTATATACTAGATATATATGATGTATATGATATCTACATCATGAATATAATTATGGATATAATGGATATTTTAACACATGAACAACTTGTAATTTTAAGAAGTTTATTTTTGACTCAAGTACCAAAGATCGACAAAACGACCGTTATTAACATAAATAATTACATAATGTTCATAACATGGTAATAAGTGATATAAAAGGAATAATAAACTTAAAAATTTTTATTAAGAAATTATAAATTAACTCTAGTTTATTATTCAGGAGGTTAAAGAACGGTCGAGTCAAGTCGGACACGAGGTAAGGGAACTTCTTAACCCAATTTCCATTCTTTGGGTTAATCTCCTACTTTCAAATTATGTCATGATATTATTATGTCCTATCTTGTATTTGTACTGTATTTATGTGTACTTATAGTGAATACACATAATAGATCTATTTTATTTAAAAAAATGATCTTTTGTAAAGGACTTTGTCTCAATCTCCTTTCATTGAGGCATATTTTGTTTTATACACAACTTTCTTTTATACAGTGTATAAAACCCTTTGACTTTTACTTTTATTAAAAAAGGAATCTTTTTATACGAATCTTTTTTACTAAACTACCAAAGGAATGTTTTGTCTTACGTATGCGGCGACAATGACTTCTTCGCCGCTATGACCATTATTTGAGTTTCGGCTTCCTCTAGAATCCATACCTTTTTTTAAATGAAAAATAAATAAACAGTTTTAAATTTCATTTATTTTCATATTGAAAATGGTTTTGAGAGTGTCTTATTTTATCAATGTGTTGTATTGATATCTTGTGATTGAAATGTGGAAATGTTATGTTTCCTTTATGCATGTTTTATGTGACACGATTATGTTATGGTTTATGATATGTTTAAACCTGTACATATGAGGAATGCATTGGACTTAATAGGTGACGGGTGGAGCCCGCTATAGCTCCTCGATGCATCGGCAGGTCTCATGACACAAACTAGTGTCTTGGCACGAGGCCTTGACAAAATCTTATTTCTAGTCTTGGCACGAGGCCTTGGCAACGTGGTTATGATAGTCTGGCATTATGCATTCCATCATTATGAAAGTGGTTATTGATATTGCATGTGATTATTCGACTAGTAGAATATCCATGTGAATAACTAAATGACATTATTTCATTTTACATTTGCCATATTATGTTGAAGTTTAAGTTTAAAAGGCTTTTTTTAGTTATACATTTCCTTAAATGTTTATGTTTATTTATGAAAGCTTCTGCAATATTGTTATCCTTACTGAGCATCTGAGCTCACCCCTTTCAATGTTTTAATATTTTCAAGGATGTGATGAAGTATTTTATGAATGACCTTCAGGGATAGTCAGAAGAGGATATGAGTGTGGACTATGGAGACATTGTTATTGTAGTTTTTCATTATATTATTTAATGTAACATTTATGTATGTATCTAGTGTTTCCAAGGCTACTAAACTAATCGGTCTTTCGAGACTTGATCTTTTGTTATCATGCCAATGTTATGCAATAATGCACCAACTCTGGGTAACTGGGGTCAGGGCGTTACAGTTGGTATTAGAGGCAGCTTAGTACTAACCTTGGAATCTAGATTTAGATAAACTCTTATTAGAGCACATAGAACAAAGATAGACTTTGAGGATTAGTATACAAGAACTTCCTAGAATTTTGGTATTATAGATATTTTGTGAGTTTTCCGTGCAGTAAATCCATGTCTAGATACAAGCAGGTAGAGGCGGCTCTAGCACAGATGTGCCTAGGGGTAAAACCCTAAAACACCGCTTTGAGCTAGACTCGAACGGGAACTAGTGCACGACAATGGGCCTTGCTGCACTCTTGGTTACAACACTCCCGGGGGATATGCTTAGGTTAATTCTCATTTTCTTTACAAACCACTATGAAGGGTTATGAGTATATACTTCCTCAAAGAAAATTTTTTTATGATTATGGATTATATCCATAAATATTTCAATTTTTCTTAAGTGTTTTGCAAGTTTTTAATTATGTATTTTGATTCATAAACTAATCTTGTTTATGACATTGTTTAGAAATGGCGCCTAGTAGAAGGAATGTGGACTCCATCAATACATATGATCCAAAGAGTAAGAAGGATCATATCTTTCACGGTATTAAGCCAACATTTAGAAGGTAAATAGTCTCCCATGTGTTCTCAACATATGAAGAAATAATATCATGTGTTAATAAGATAAGTAAATAATTCTCTGAGTCTTATGGCTTTGAAAGGAAGAAAGAGAAGAAAAGGATGGAAGAGAGAATGATGGATAAAGGGACGATGGAAAAGAAGAATTTTCCAATATGTGATAACTGTGGGAAGAAATACCTTGGAACTTTCCTGAAGGGAATGAGAGTTTGTTATAATTGTGGAGAAAAAGGACACCAAGTGAGTGAATGCAAGGGTAAGAAAAAGGTTTCAAATGTACAATGCTTCGTCTGCAAGGAGTGGGGACACTACACAAACCAATGTTCAATTCATTAGAGTATGCCCCAAATGATGTTATTGGATAATAATCAGGTTATGATACTACCACATATGAGGAGGAATGATTAGAGTTATTTTGTTGTTATTAAATAATTTTGTCATTTGAGTGTTGTATCAATGATGTACTGGTTATAATAATTATGAAGTATATAAGGATTGTACTGCAATACTATTTCATCAGGGACTTGAGATTGTGTGGAACCAAGAAAAGTGACTCCATGGCAGGTTAAATTTTTGGAAAATATATGGTTGAGATAAAGATAAACCATAATATGGTTCTGATACCGAGATAGTGATTTTGGAATAATACATTATGGATTTGGATAAATTATATTAGATATCCTTAACATCCTTGAAACTGATTAATGATTTGTATACATTTTTTGATAGAAGGAGTATATCTAGTATTCTATAAGGAATAAGGGATCATGAATGTAATCAATAAGTATTTATGGTAATTTAGGATGTTGCAGTGTTTTAAAATAATACATGATGAAGGTGTTCACATGTTGTTACGCGAAAAAAAAAGGGATCTTCATTATATTTACCTTCATTATAAAATTTGGACTGTGAGTTGGACAGAAGTATTTTGGATAACTATAAAGGTTGGAATGGATTAAGTTGAACTTTGGATAGTATTTTTTAAGGTTAAAACATTTATGAAGATTATTTTTGAAATATTATAATACTATAGTTTTAGGAAAAGGACAACCTGTAGGTTGGGGGATAACCTGTCACGTCGGACAACGCTGTAGGAATCGAACCCACAACCATAGTACGAAAGGCCTTTATTACCTACCACTAGCCTACAGGAAGACCCTGGTTATTGCAAAATAGTTTTCCTAATCTAAATGGTATGTGTTAATATTTTGAACCTTGTAAAATTAGGATAAATATAATAGTTTTGAGTTCTTTTATCTTTTTGAGTGAAAGATGAGTTTGTGGTAGAAATTAGTTGAAGGTTGAAACTCTACTTGTCAAGCATAAATATATATATACTTATCTCTTATTCTATGAATAAATTAATTTTTAAACTTTATTAAAGGGATATTAAAACAAAAAAATTTGTTATCCTAATACCTTATGTATTGTTGAACTGATAATATTTTAAATCAACATAGATTGAAGGCTTTGAGGACCTCAATTTTACACTTGTTTGTGATTGATGACCTCAATCACTCCCTACAAATATTTACGTTTTTCCTCCAATTATATGTCTCTAATTTCCACTAATGTTCTCTTTATCGAGATCATAATTTAGTGGTGACTTTTTCATTTCCTTTTCCCTCTTATTAAGGCTAAATTCTATTAACCTTATTTTCGATGTGGGTTTTCCACAAAGGTATTTTCTATTTTCAACCTTTTATTTTCAAAGAAAAATTTCAAATTGTGAGGATGCAATTTATTGAAGGATGGGAGAGTGTAACACCCCGAGCTTCCACGATACGCTTCTCTTTCAATAATGCAATAGCTTGCATCATACGCAAGTTCGAGATTCTAACACACCGCGACCAATAAAAATAGCCATTATGAATAGTAATACCCACTTTTTGAAATTATATATATTTTACATTTCAAAATGGACTTCATTTTTGGATTCAGAATATTGAAATTAGCCTAAGTTGAATTTTTGGAATTTTTCTGAGAACTTCCATTTTTTTGTGAATAGTGAAAAATATTTAAAAACAACTTTTTTAATAAAAATAATTTATAGTGATAAATTATACTATTTAGTGGTTTTAAAGTATAATTAGAATATATTTTTAACATTTTATTCAATGGTGGTCATTATAATTAATTTCACTTTGAAATTGGATATAAACAATTGTCAATCTTTTGATATATATTGTTCCTTAAAAACACGCTATTTGTTGTGACAATGAGAATTAATTATAAAATTAATTAATGAAACATATATGTTTGTAATTTTGTAAAATAGACATCATTTTTTAATTCAGAATATCAATTATAGCTTAGGGTGAAATTTTGGCATTGTCCTGAAAAACTTCAATTTTTTGATGAATAGTGAAACCACTAAGTGGTAGTTAAAAAACTGATTTTTCGTTTAAATGAAACATTGCCACATCTGTGATTTGATTTTAAAAAATCCAACATACATGGTTTTCATTAGAAAGTAAAATGTGGTTTAATGGGATTAAAATAATTTTTTGGTGAATAGTAACTTTTAAGTTTAATTAATCGCGATTAAAGGTAATTAGTGAAATTTAAGGTAAAGGTAATGTTATAATAATATGAAATGACCTTGAAACATGTCCTACCCCTATTGTATGAGTCATGGACAACCAATAAAATCCATGGGTCAACTTGGGGACCCCATGGAGCCACTTTGGTAGGAAAATGACATTAAAAACTTTTTATTTAATGTTAAAATAAAAATGTCACAAACATGAGTTGTTTTACTAAAACAATTTTTAAATGGGGTTATACAAGTCATATCTTTTACTATAAATATTAATTAGAAATATAAACATATTTCCTACATAATTATATTTGTTTTATTATTTTTATACATTAAATAAATTAAATTATTTATGACTCTATGATGATGCAGTGATTACCTCATTATTTAACGATTTAAATAAAATGAAAATATAATGTAAAATCTAAGACCTACACATGTAAAAAACATATTTGATGGGTTTATTTCGAACTCTTATCACCTTATCCTCGAAATATATAATTTTTGGAACTTTTAAATCCGAAAATCATTTTATAATAAATTAACCTTTTATAACTTTCCAAGAGTGCCCCTCCTCTCCTCTTATAAAAGGCCCCCACCTCTACCACCTTACCCACACCTCTCAAGCCTTTGGCTCGGCCAAACCCTGCCCATTTTGTCTCTACACATCTCACTCTTACTCCTAGAAGCCTCACGTTGGGCAGAAGTCTTCCCAAGGAAGCCTTTGATCTCAAATCAAAAAGAGTTACCCGTTTTAAAGGTAGTGTTTTCTCTTGTGTTCTTATGTTTTATTTTGCATCTCCAACACCCTAAACTATATTTATTCATTTATTTTGTAACAAAACAAGTATCCTCAATATACTAGGATGTTTTTATAAGAATTATTTGGGCTACACTTACACACACCTACATATAATGGTTAAAGAACATACTGTTTCTGTGGATGGAGAATTTCTGCCTCACGAAACGATGAGTGTTCAACACTCATATAGAACCTTCAAAGGTGGACATTAAGATGTCACTATATTTATATATGATATATAATATGTTTATGTTTTACTTAAGCTTCTGTATTTTTCATTTATGTTATACCTTTATGGTTTCCATTATAGGTAAACACGATATTTTCATTTTGGGAAGTGCGGACTACCGCCCCCTCAAAGTTATTTGAATCGTTAATGCCATATGTGGGATGTATAAAGGATGTAGTAAATGGTATTATACATTATATTATACTGTAATTATATTATACCTCTATATAATTATAATTTCATTCCATTAAATATGAAATAGAAATGAAAGTAGTGTTCATGCGTAGGTACGGCTTACCGTCTCTATGAACGGTGCATTTCATTTCTTACCTCTAAATGTTATGTAATATTATAAATGAATGTATATACTGGATATATATTATGTATATGATATCTACATCATGAATATAATTATGGATATAATGGATATTTTACCACATGAATAACTTGTAATTTTAAGAAGTTTATTTTTGACTCAAGTACCAAAGATCGACAAAACGACCGTTATTAACATAAATAATTACATAATGTTCATAACATGGTAATAAGTGATATAAAAGGAATAATAAAATTGAAAAAGGTTCTTAAGAAATTATAAATTAACTCTAGTTTATTATTCATGAGGTTAAATAACGGTCGACTCAAGTCGGACACAAGGTAAGGGAACTTCTTAACCCAATTTCCATTCTTTCGGTTAATCTTCTACTTTCAAATTATGTCATCATATTATTATGTTTTATCTTGTATTTTTACTGTATTTATGTGTACTTATAGTGAATACACATAATAGATCTATTTTATTTAAAAAAAATGATCTTTTTAAAGGACTTTGTCTCAATCTCCTTTCATTGAGGCATATTTTTTTTATACAAAACTTTCTTTTATACGGTGTATAAACCCCTTTGACTTTTACTTTTATTCAAAAAGGAATATTTTTATAAGAATCATTTTTACTAAATGACAAAAGGAATGTTTTGTCTTACGTATGCGGCGACAACGACTTCTCCGCCGCCGTGACCATTATTTGAGTTTGGGCTTCCTCTATAAGCCATAACTTTTTTGAAATGAAAAATAAATAAAAAGTTTTAATTTTCTTTTATTTTTTTATTGAAATTGGTTTTGAGAGTGTTTTATTATATCAATGTGTTGTATTGATATCTTGTGATTGAAATGTGGAAATGATATGTTTTCTTTATGCATGTTTTATGTGATACAATTATGTTATGGTTTATGATATGTTTAAACCTGTACATATGAGTAATGCATTGGACTTAATAAGTGACGGGTGGAGCCCGCTATAGCTCCTCGATGTATCGGCAGGTCTCATGAGACAAACTAGTGTCTTGGCACGAGACCTTGACAAAATCTTTTTTGTAGTCTTGGCACGAGGCCTTGGCTATGTGGTTATGATAGTCTGGCATTATGCATTCCATCATTATGAAAGTGGTTATTGATATTGCATGTGATTATTCGACTAGTATAATATCCATGTGAAAAAGTAAATGGAATTATTTAATTTTACGTTTTCCATATTAGGTTGAAGTTTAAGTTTAAAAGGATTTTGTTTTAGTTATACATTGCCTTAAATGTTTATGTTTATTTATGAAAGTTTCCGCTATATTTTTATCCTTAATGAGCATATGAGCTCACCCCTTTCAATGTTTTAATATTTTCCAGGATGTGGAGAAGTATTTTATGAATGACCTGCAGAGATAGTCAGAAGAGGATATGAGTGTGGACTATGGAGACTTTGTTATTGTAGTTTTTCACTTTATGATGTAATGTAACATTTATGAATGTATCTAGTGTTTCCAAGGCTACTAAACTAATCGGTCTTTCGAGACTTGATCTTTTGTGATCATGCAAATGTTACGCAATAATGCACCGACTCTTGGTAACTGGGGTCAGGGCATTACAGAATGTCCTCAGAGAATATTTCCATATAATCCTACACAACTAAAGGAATACAGATTCCTAAAGATCCTATTTAACTTAGGAATATACTCTCCAAATGATGGGTGATGGGTTGAAGCCTCATGCTCATAGAACCCACTCATCCCTCCATGAGATATCTCTAACCCATAAAGGTGAATCTCATCCCATCAGTGTGATGGAATCCGACTTGTCTGTGGTGATAATCAATCTAGGATCGAATCATGGATAAAAAATAAATAACCAAGATTGCGTCATTGGGTTCCATCATAATTACCAAAAGGTTTTACTTATACCTCTATACTCTAAGAGATAGCTCACAATGTCAAAAGATGAAAGATACAGAATAAGTGTTCCCTGTAGGAACCTCAATATGAGGTTGTTGGGATAGCACCTCAACTGGGAGAACAATATCTTACACTAGGATGATAAATAAGGAATTAACAACACCTATGTATACTAATAATTAATCAATATTATAAAACAAATATATTGTATTTTTTATCATCTCATGCACTGTGGAGTCATAATCCTCTAGAGTCTCATCTATCTGCAGTCCCGACCACCAGCTCCCTGGGCATCACATGGTCTACCTAGTGGTGGTGGTGGAAGGATCTCATAGAATCATCCACTAACCATAGATCATACACCTCCTATGATATCTAACCCTCCTTGGGGGCCTCCCTTCCCTCTCTTGGTAGATCTCTGATCCTGACAATGTCTCTTCCATGGTTGTCTTTTAGTTATCTGTTTGTGCTTCTCAATGCATATGGTCAAGCAGTCATGCACTATGTGACCTCACTCATCATAATAAAATCACATCCTCTCTCAAATATTCTATTTTGTTATGAATTTTCCATATACCTCACTACCATGAATATTATTCTGATCACAATAGGATCTCTTACATCGAGATCTTGTCAACTAGTGCCCACCAGCTGTTACAGATGACTCAGATCTTTGATTCCCACTACCAGCTCTAGCAACCTGGTATCCCTCTCATAGGAATTTATCTTTCACAAATACCTACTCCAACACCCCAACATAGGTAGGGATTCACAAGTGCACCATGCTGACATAGATCTCTCAATGCAGTCCCTTCTCAAAATTTCATAATCGCAAGTAACCATCATAAATCATGTCAAGGGAGTAACATGTAATGTCTGCGAGCATTGCAGCATACTCATCCACTATCATTCCGCTCTACTACAGCATGATAAGCTCCCAAATCTGAACTGATTGCAAACAGGATGGGTAGTACTCCTAATAGAAATTTTTTTGTAATTCGTTCCATGGGAGTGTCAAATAATCGTGTATCTTGATAACAAGACTCCACTAGCGCCTAGATTTTCTATAAAAATGATATATTAAAAAAGAACCACCTAATCTGTCAATGTCTAGATAATTCAAAGACACGAACCACCCAATCTAGACAATCTTCTACTGCTTGTGGATATGGATCCCCATGAAACCTTAATAGCCTCTGGTACTGGAACTCATGGAATATGTTATGCGAATACTCGTCATTAGCTAACTCTACTGATACGATCTACTTCTCAATAGGAGGAGGTGTTTCAACCTACCCACCTAGAGAAAGAATATCACTAGATGGACCCTAAATTGTGGCTTCAACACTCATCGGATCTTCATCATAATTCAGAACAGGTATCTAGTTGGATGTTGTTGCGAAGGCATCCTTAAAATGTTATCAAGATGTGCCATGGTCATATGACCAAATATATATATAATAATGTGGATATGAATCTATAATTAAATTCAAAGACTCAATCTTATATGAATAATTTAGTATTGATCCCTATAACCAATGCCTCCATATACCGATTTGAAAAGAACATAGTCAAGTTCCTGGTGAATAGATACATCAGCTACTCATACCATCATTGGATTCCATGGCCTAAGAACCGCACTCAATACACTTTGACTCTATTACACTAAGTCCCAACCAAATCATCATAAGGTTCCAAACAATTTCCCAAGGAATTAACTTCTCTGATGCCAATATTTCACAAAACTACCATAACTGGGCTCAATACCTAACTACCCCAATCCCTCCTCTATAGGTCAGGGGTGAAAATAAGTGTCGAAATGAATATACTAAATAGGAGGAATTTTCCTAATGTACCTATCCAAACACACCCCACCATCTCTATGAATAAGTATATAAGAATAATAATAAAAAGATACAATATCGAGAAAGTAAATCAAGCATGCAAAACCTCTAGGGTGTACAAGATTAAGTAAGTGCAAACTAAAAAGTAAAGGGGAAAAATACACACCCAACCATAAATATGTTTGAACCTAAGAAAACTTAAAATTAAACTATTGATAGATCTCACCTCCTAATATCAAAGATATTATCACCATATCTGGTCCCATGCACCAAGTATCACTAAGATCCTATAAAGTAATCACTAAACTATCCGTTATCTGTATAAGACACAACAAATGTGGGAAAATCCTATGCTGAGGATAGTATATACAGACCTAGTAGGATGACTCAAAATCTGAAAGGTAGTGAATTAAGATACACAATAGGAATGAAAGATAGTAGATATTAAATAGGATGTATCTCAACCCAAAGAAAAGGAAATAATAACCTCATCTAAGCATAAGGGGATCAACACAGTGTGTAGATGAACTACACACTGAGTCTTTTCCACCCATAGTAGGAGAGTAACCTTATCCAACCATGAGAAGCTAAACAAAAAAATCACATTTCATAGCTTTCACTTCTTCACAACACATTGATGGAGAGTTACCAAATCCAAAGTTATGAATAAATATGTGTGTGTGTGTGTGTGTGTCTGTGTGCTCAGTAAAAGAATCCAAAATGAGATAGTAAAGGGATATCTACCTCATATCCCAGCCCAAAAAAAATACACAAACAATTCTAGAAATTTAACAATGATTCCTAGTATCTCATGTTTCTTCCCAGTAGAAAACATCCAAGTCAATCTACACATCATCACTATGCCACACAGTCGAGGGGTCACAATCTCTAGGTAGAGGACGTGTTCCCTAGTACAATAGGAGAGTTCCACTCAATGAATAGATAGAGGACTCATACCCTATTCCAATATGAGTATTACACTCTATTAGTCAATATAGGACCCATGACTTACCCAATAAGAGGGTTTAACTCTGCTGGTAGAGGACCCATGCCCAACCCAGCTGGAGGGTTTCACTCTAGAAGTCAATATATGACTCATTACATGTTCCAACATGAGGGTTCCACACTGATGGTAGAGGACCCATGTCCATCCTAGCAAAAAGGTTTCACTCTAGGATTCTATAGAGTACCCATTCCCATACAAAATGGAGGGTTTCACTCTAATCATCTAGTAACCATGCTCAGCCCAGTTGAAGTGTACCACTCAGAATGTCTCTGGTGATCTCATGTGATCACTACCGTCGTCGAGTGTCTCTTTATCTTGATTCATTCCTAGAAAAATATCACACCATATCCCAAAATAAAAAAAATGTTACCATCACATTATACATAGAAAAACACTCATAATAGGATACTCATGGGCCAAAATATGATTCAAAATGAAGGAGATATGGGAGTTTTATATTTCCCCAAAAGAAACCAAGGGGTACATGACATTTGAGGGGACCCACACATAATGTGTTCCCACTCCATCTCCTAGTTGTGTCCTTATAGGTACATAGATCACCAACCATGTATAGATACAAAGCATGTATATGATCTACATGGAATAACCATGCCACTCAGTTTAATGTATCAGACCAATCTAGTCCATTCTTGTGCTGAAATATGGTGTTTGAGGTGTTTTGGGAGGTCAAGCTTACTTATCCCAAACACTTTTTGAAATTTAAAAATGGTTTCCTGAAATTGTGTCGCTTTCTTTTCCAAATTTCTAAACTATTTCATGAAACTATTTCATGAAACCGTGTCACTTCCTTTTCCAAAATTAAAAACTGTTTCATGAAATGGTGTCATGAAATGGTGTCACTCAATTTTCCAAACATCCAAACTATTTCATGAAATGGTGTCACAAAACGGTGTCACTTACTTTTCCAAATTTCCAAACTGTTTCATTAAAGTGGCCCCATCCTTTTACATATAACATTATATGATTTTAAGAATAATTGTACATCATAGTAAAAGCTATGGATAGTAATGTTTGGTGTCTTGAAATACTAGGTACATAAAACAAAAAACATGGAACAAAAAAATACTTGATTTTTAATCTTCATAAATAGATCCTTACTTCCTTTGAGTCCTTACATCTTCATAGGGTACCCTGGGGATCACATGAACAAAGGGATGAGCTAAAATCCTATTAAGGAAATAAACATAAGAATATGGCTTTAGCACAAGGGTTAGAGATCATGACATAATAATATAAAATGTAATATATAATCATAACCTATAAAAATTGGATCAAATATTCATGAATTTATATTAATATGGTATAAACATAATTCATAAATTTAGCATGAGTCAAGACCCATTGCACATAGATGATCACAAGTCAAGGTTAACCACCAAGACCGTTCCACATGGTAGCATGAGTCAAGGCTAACCTCTAAGACTATTTCACATAACGTCTCATGACACTAAACATTACCCAATGCATTTTAGTGTTATCTGGGCACACCCATCTTAACATGTACATTAATATTCTTTCTACATAAATAGTCATATATAAACAATCATTCATAACATAAGGGAACCCATGGAGAGAAATGGGTATCACATTCATATCATAAACATAATGGATGGGCATATCATAAAAGTGTCCATGAGAGAAAGGAATTAAAAAATACATTGAAATTAATAAGGTAAAATAGGAATATATCATGGTAAGTGATTTCAAACAGAATTGAAAACATGTAAGAATATTATTTAAGAAATTATTAGTATTAAAATATTTTAGTGCGATTTTATAGAAAATACTAAAGAGAATATAAAATAAAAAAGGGAATAAGAATTTATATAAAAACAATATAGAAACAAGAAGGTTTTAATAAGAAAAAGACTTATTTTATAAAAACAATGTATGCTTAAAACAAATGGCACAATTCACTTGAAATTGGGTAAAATTTTGGGAAGTTCCTTTAAAACGAGTTTGCTTATTAGGAGGTATCGAGGATTGAATCACTTAAAAGAATGTATGTATCTGAAATTGAATAAGGAATGGATCATGAAACATGATTTTGGATCATATAAACAAAATGTAGAAGTTTTACATAAAAATAAAATACAAATTTATTTGGGTAAAATGAAATATAGAGCAACCCGAAGGAATAAAGTTGGTTTGGGTAGAATCCCGTACAGAATATCAGCATGGTATCACGTGTACTTAGGAGGTATAATGAGAGAGAAATGGATTTATCATCTTTTATAAATATTGAGGTAATTATGTGGAAGGTTTGAAATAATACCCAACATTAATAATTATACGTAAAAGGTCATAACATAGAGGACATTCTTGAATAAAAGTAAAATATAGTGGATCCCTTACCTCAAGTCTGATGGTGTTCTCCACTTGAAATTAATGACATGAATAATCAAATTAGTTTCATTAATTAATAATTATAGAAACTATTATATATTTTAGATATTTATTATAAGATTTTTTAGTTTATTCATAACCTTTTCGATTGGTTATGAGGTCCAATTTCATTGTTCGGGTCTGTTTGTTTCCTTGGTTTTAATGATCGGTTCACTTATATTTATGTTCTAAGAATCATGTAAAATGGGGATGGTTTTCCATAATTGTAGTTATATTATATTATTGAACATATAAAAGGTTACATGGTTTTAAATTTCATTTTTTTACTTGGAGTGAAGATTAATCATTATGTAAAACTTTAGTGATAACCCTTGGCGGTTTTTTGCCACAAGGAACATGTTTTGTTTTATAAATAAAAACCATGTGTAAGAAAGGATTCCCGAACCATATATGATACATAATAAATATATTATGGTATGGTTCAACCATGAATATTGTTTCATGACCAGAATTGAAGATGTTTACAGAAATTGAAAACCCATCATCCTTGAATGTGGTAAATTAGCACATCTCGGATGGTATTTTCATTTTTATTATAATAGAAAGGGAAAGGAGAGATGATGAAGAATTATTACTTTATCTTGAAAACATTATAGTAAATTTAAGTTAATTGAGTAATCAAAACATTTGTATGAAAGGATATGAGGAAAGAAAAAGAAAATAAATGAACTAGAAAATAAATGAAAAGTTGAGAGATCCCTTACGAAAATTCGGCAGCCCAATAGCGGCGCTTAAAATTTAATAAAATATGTTGATGTGAAAGAAAAAGGGGTATCTCAAAATTCTTACATAATATGGATATTAATTGGGATATTAAATGATATATCCCAACAAAATACATTTAAAAATTTAAAAGAATAATGTAAAATGAAAGCTTGAAAAAGATAAGGGAGGTAGATTCCCTTACCTTGTGGAGTAACTCTAAAAACGTGATGGTTGGGACCTTGGGGGCTTGAGGACAACTTTAGAGGACTAAAATGGAGGTAAAACTACCATATATTAGAGGATTATGGATTTTGGAATGAAATAAAATGAAGGAAGTAGTGGGTATTTATAGTAAAAGAGAGAGAGTTTTTTATTAATTTCAAAGGAAACCTCATTAGCGGTTTTTGAAAAACTATGGGTTTTGCCATGGTATTTTCCCATTGTATTAGCCACATGGGACACCTCATATCATATATTACTATATACAATTTTACCATCATTTTATATTAATTATTACATAATTATGATGTCATTAAACATACCAAAAACTCAATACTATATTTTTACTATTCATGAAAAATCAAGTATTTTAGTAGAATCCCAAAAATTCGCCCTAACAATTTTTTGACATGTAGGATTAAAAAATTAAATCCATTTTTTGAAAATACTTTTCAAAATATTTTTAATTTAATTTTAAAATAAAATCATAATTTATTCAAAAAACAACATTGAAACTATAACTCGTTTTATAACACCTTGAAAAATTAATCAAGGTCCCATAAAATTATCTTATAACCATAAGAAAATAATGTAAAAATTTATGATTAAATTTTATGAAAATAAATTTCTATTTTAAATTATTAAATTAATCATAAAATTGTAAATAAAATATTTATGGCATTCAAAAATACCAATACTTATACTATGGTCATTTTTTTACTTTTAAGATGTCTAAATTGTATTTATACATTCATGGGTGTAATTTCTATTTTTTGGCCAATTTTCTATTCATTACTATTCATTAATATTCATAAAGGTATGTTACTATTCATCAAAAATTATTTTTATCTTATCAGACTCTAAATTACCTTATGATCACAATTGTTGATGACTATTTTTCAAAATTCAAAACAAAGAAGTTACAATATTTTGTTTAAACGTAACATAGTACTTAGTAGTTCATTGTGTTGTGATTTCATGTGATTATATGACATAATTATAAGAAGGGGTTCTCTATTGATAAAACATTGGTTTGTTAAATTATTCCCCCCTTATGAAATTTTTCCCTCAAAATTTTCATTTTACTCTTAAGCCATAAATAGGTGTGGGTACTTTTCCTTAATTTCTTCCTCTAGTTCCCATGTTGCCTCTCCGTACTTATAGATTTGACACATTATATTGTCCAAGTGAGTAGTATTGTTATATAGAAATTTATCTCTATGATCCAAGATCTTCACTGGTTACTCCTTGTAAAAAAGATCATCCTCCAACTGTACCACCTATGAAGAGAGTACATGTGAAGGGTCTGGTATGCACTTCTTTAATAGGGATATATGAAAGACATAGTGTACTTTAGAAATGGTAGATAAAATTGATAGTCGATAGGCCACAGACTCAACACAATCAAGAATATCAAAGGGGATGATGTACCTGGGACTTATCTTTCCTTTCATCCCAAACCTCATGACCTTCTTCCATGGAGATATGTGGAGAAATACCATGTCTCCAACTTTGAACTCAGGGTCTCGTCGATGATTGTTAGCATAACTCTTCTATCAAATTTGGGCTTCCTTGATGTGTTTTTGAATGGTTTTCACCTTCTCCACCATTTCATCAACCATTTTAGGTCCTAGTAGCTTACTCTCACCAACTTCATCCCAACACATCGGTGTTTAGCACTTTTTCCCATAAAGGGATTCATATAGTTTCCTTCGGATTCTTGAGAGGAAACCGTTGTTGTAGGAGAATTCAACTAGTGGAAGATGTTGGTACCATCCTCCTTTTAAGTCCATAAAATATACTCTCAACATATCTTCCAGTTCCTGAATAGTCCACTCAGAATGGCCATCAATTTGAGGATGATAGGCTGTAGTGAAGTTTAGTTCAGTGCTTAGAGAATATTGGAGACTTTTCCAAAACATCGAGGTGAATCTCGGATCTTGATAGAATATAATAGATAGTGGTACTACATGAATCCTTACCACCTCTTTGATATATATCTAAGAATTTTTATCTAGTGAGAATTCCTATTGAATCGTGATAAAGTGAGATATCTTTGTAAGATGATCCACAATGACCCATATAGCATTGTTTCCTATGGATGTCCTTATATTTCTAGTGAAAAATTACATGGTGATGTTCTTCTACTTCCATGTTGGTATGGGTAGAGGTTTTATCATCTCCTTTCACTTTTGTCTTTCAGCCTTCACTTTTTGACATACCAGATACTTTTTTGTGTATTCAACAATACCCTTCTTCAAATTGTTCCACCAAAAGTTCTCTCAGAGATCTCGATACATCTTTCTGCTCCCTGGGTGAATAGAGAAGGTTGATCTATGTGCATCATTCAAAATCTCTTTCTTTATCTATGGATCGAATGATACACATATCATGACCCAAATCTTACAACTCCTTCCTCATCAATCATGAACTCGTAAGATTCCCCATTTTTAACAGATTCTACCCTTTTTAGAATCCCCACATATTTTCTTTGAGAATCCTTTATTTTATTCATGATGGATGGTTGAGAAATCATATGAGAAAGGGTTGATGCTGTTCCTCCATTAATGATTCCCATGTCTATCCTATGTAAATCTAAGAAGATTGTATCTTTTTCAATTATCATCATTGATAAATATGTATGATCCTTTCTACTTAGAGCATCTGCCACCTTGTTTTTTTTACTAAGATGGTAGTGGATTGAGCATTCGTAATCTTTGATTAGCTCTATCCATCTTCACTAGAACATATTAATCTCTTTCTGTGTGAATATATATTTGAGACTCTTGTGATCACTATATATCTCACACTTCTCCCCATAAAGATAATGCTGCCATATTTTTAACGCAAAGATCACAGCCACCAACTCCAGATCATGCGTAGGATAGTTTTTCTCATGTATTTTTATCTGCCTTGAGGTGTAGCCTATCACTTTATCATTTTGAATCCACACACATCCTAAACCCTTCTTTGAAGCATCACTATAAACCCCCAAAGAGTTCTACACTTGCTAGGAGTGTGAGTATTGGTGTAGTGATTAGCCTCTTTTTCAACTCCTTAAAACAATCTTCACATTCTTGAGTCCAGAAAAACATTACTCCATTTCATGTCATCTTGGTAATTGGGTGTTAAAATCATGAAAAGTTATATACAAATCATCAATAATACACAGCTAGACTCATAATGTTGTGGATCTCCATTACATATTTTTTCCTGGGTCACTCTTTAATTAAATTTGTCTTGGAAGGGTTCACAAATATCCCTTTGTTGGTTATAACATACCCCAAGAATGATACTTACTCCATCCAGAACTCAAATTTACTATAATTTTCATACACATTTTCCCTTCACAAAGTCTTTAAAACAGTACTCAAATTTGCCTTATTGGGATGGTAGTGGATTGAGCATTCATAATATTTGATGAGCTCTATCCATCTTCACTGGAACATATTAATATCTTTTTGTGTGAATATATATTTGAGACTCTTGTGATCACTATAACTCTCACACTTCTCCCCATAAAGATAATGCTGCCAGATTTTTAATGCAAAGATCACATCCTCTAACTCCAAATCATGCGTAAGATAGTTTTGCTCATGGATTTTTAGCATCCTTGATGCGTAGTCTATCACTTTATCATTTTGAATCCACACACATCCTAAACCCTTCTTTGAAGCATCGCTATACACCCCCAAAGAGTTATCCACTTTCTAGGAGTGTGATTATTGGCGTAGTGATTAGCTTCTTTTTCAACTCCTTAAACAGTCTTCACATTCCTTAGTCCAGAAAAACTTAACTCCATTCCATGTCATCTTGGTAATTGGGTTTTAAAATCATGAAAAGTTATTCACAAATCATCTATAATACACGGCTAGACATAGAATGTTGTGGATCTCTGTTATAGATTTTTTCTTGGGTCACTCTTCAATTGCCTTTGTCTGGGAAGGGTTCACAAATATCTGTTTGTTGGTGATAACATACCCCAAGAATGATACTTCCTCCATCCAGAACTCTAATTTACTATAATTTTCATACATATTTTCCCTTCACAAATTCTTTAAAATAGTACTCAAATACTCCTCATGTTCCTCCTTTCTCTTGGAGTATATTAGAATATCATATATAAATACCACCACAAATTGTACGAGGTAATCTCTAAAGACTCTATTCATTAAATCCATGAAAATTTATGGATAATTAGTGAGTATGGGGAGAATAACTATGAAATAATAGTTTCTATACCTTATTAGAAAGGAAATATTGGGAATATCTTCCTTCCTCAACTTTAATTGGTGATATCTCAACCGAAGGTCCACCTTAGAGAAATAACTATCCCCACAAATTTGGTCGAACAGTTCATCTATCTGTGGTAGGGGATACTTGTTCTTTATTGTGATTTTATTGAGCTCGCGATAATTGATGAATATTCACATTGAACCATCCTTCTTCTTGACAAATAGGAATGGCGCACCCCATGGTGAAGCACTCGGGTATACAATACCATTCTCCAAATTCTCATGTAACTAATACTTTATATTATCCAGCTCTACAATTTCCATTCTATAAGGTTTCTTTGATATATGGAGAGGTCCAAAAATAAGTTCAATTGAGAAATCAACCTCTCTATTAGGAGGAATACCAGGAAACTCTTCAGGGAATACATCAGTGTAATCCCTCGCGATGGGCATATCTTCGAGTGAGATTCTCTACTTTTTCTCAATCATTTGATCTATACATGCTTGCTCATAAGGAATTAATATCCACACTTGAGAAATTGATTCTAAAGGAGATTAATCTTCCTCCACACTCTTGTAAATAATTGGAGGATGCTTTGGGATGTGAAGAGTGATCTAATTTTCCTGAAATTTGATGTTGGTTTTGTATAAAGATAACCAATCCATGCACAAGATTGTGTTAAACTCCAGTAAAATATGTATAACAAGATTTCATTGGAGGTTCAGTCCACAAACATTAATCAAGAAGGATTTATAAACCATGGATGAAATAATTTTCCCATTCATTGTTCTCACAGATAACTTATCCTCTATATTTTGAGGTGGTGTTTGAATAGTTCTACTAAACTTAAAATATTCGAAAGAATGTGTAGAACCAGAATAAAATAGTATATTCTCCATTCTTGAATGAATAACCAGTATACCTATCACCACATCATTATCTGGATCTACATCAGCTGTAGTGATAGCATAATCCCTTCCTTTATTCTTGGAGATTGTTGTTGATTTCCTCCAATAACCCTTAGCTTAGGGAAATTGTTCACATAATTCCCATGTTCCTTGAAGTTTTAACACTTCACCACTGGCTGAGAGTTTATCTGAACCTTACTTTATTCTTCCATATTAGGGGTATTTTTCATATCTCATCAGCAGTTTTTAGAAAGAGGTCTCATTTTCCACATTTAAACCAATTCCCGGTTCCCTTTAAACAATTTCCAAGATCCATCTTCCCACAATTTTTACATGTGAGATGATCATGCTTTGTTCCATCATTGAATTTATTTGCATAACCTCCCACATTGGATTCTATTTTCCTCTTTTTTTTGCTATTCCCATGACACCACTAGGAGTATACAGTCTCTATTTCATCCTTAAGGTCCCAATGGACAATCTTCTCATAGCTGTCGAAGTATTAAATTTCCAACACCTTTTGTAGACTCAGCTTTAGTCTGCTAAAGAAGTGATCCACCTTGCTTTCGGTGTTCATGAAAAATCCATATTTTTACCTTGAAATCCTTGTAAAGTTTTCTTCATACACCTTGATTGACTCATCTTCCTTCTACTTGAGTCCAAGGAACTCTCTTTCCATCTTGAAATAGAGGGTTTAGGGACATATTTGTTGAAAAAAATTCTATTGAATTCCTCCCATTACATGGAATAAAATTCCTCCTAGGTATTTATATTCTTGATCAGTTTTCACCACTGATCATCTTCCCCATCAAAATGATAGACCACAAGTAATAATTTCTCTTCTTCTGAGCATTGGAGGACAGAGAATATCTTTTCAATAGAGTTAATCCACTATTCCATGAGGAGGGGATCAGATGATCCACAAAACATGGGAGGTATTTTCCGCATGCTGGATTCAATGGAAACCTTCTCTATAATTGGAGTATAAAGGTGTTCCATATAATTAATGTTATTATTAATAACTTAAGCCAGCTAAGAAAGTATTTTCATGATGTTTTGAGCACCTGTTCCCATCAAATCAGAAATATCATTTGAGAAATCTTCGCATTCTCTATCACATTGATTATTGGCATGTGTTTTTTCATTTCCCTCAATTAGCCAAGAAAAATATCATACAATTAGAGGGCTTGAATATATATTTATTAAGCATAAAAAAGGAAACATTGAACATAATAGGATAAAATAGAAGTATATACTAACTTGTGATTCTCTATGCTTCAATCTAGGTTATCCTTGATCTATTTATTAACTTATATTCATATGGGATATTATTTTCCACTTAATAGTGGTTTTTATCAATCTCATGAATTTACCAAAGCATATCCCCTAGGAGTTTCAAACCAAGAGTAAAACAAGGCATGTTTTCATGCACCCGGTCTCATTAGAGTATAGATCAAAGTAGTTTTTAGGGTTTTACCCCTAGATAAATTTGTTCCAAAGTCACCTCTACCTATTTCTATCCATACAGGAATGTATTTTCTTGATAAACCACTTACTATATACTTACCTAAATTGAGGGGTGTTTTCTTATACTTAGTATCATCCTTATGGTTCTTACTAAAGTTCTCTATTCCTAATCTCCAAAAATAACTAGACCATCCTATGATACCAACTATAGAGACCCTATCCTTTTAAATATAATATTACATGATTTGAAGCAAAATTATACATCAGAGTACAAGACAAGGATAGTAAAGTCTCGTGTCTTAGAATACTACGTACGTAAAACTGAAAACATGGAACAAAAAACACTTCTTTACTTAATCTTCATAAAGAGATTCTAACTTCCTTTGATCCCATACATCTTCATAGGTTACCCTGGGGATCACATAAACAAAGCTATGAGCTAAAATCCCAGTAAATAAATAAACATAACAATATGGACTTAGCACAAGGGTTAGAGATTATGAAATTATTATATAAAATGTCATATATAATCATAACATATAAAAATGGGATCATATATTCATGAATTCATAGTAATGTGGAAGCAATATAAATCATGACTTTTGCAAGTTCCAAGGCATGTTTCACATAGAGGAGCACATGTCAAGGTTAACCACCAAGACTGTTGCACATGGTAGCATGACTCATGGCTAACCGTCAAGATTGTTTCACATAATGCCTCATGAGAATAAACTTTACACAATGCATTGGAGTTATATCTGGGTGCACCCATCTTAACATGTTCATGAATATTCTTTCCACATAAATAATCATATATAATCAATCGTACATAACATAAGGGTACCCATGGAGAGAAATGGGTATCAAATTAATGTCATAAAGCATAATGAATGGGTGTATCATAAAAGTGTCCATCACAAAAATGAATTAAAATATACATAGACATTAATGAGTTTCAATAGTCATATATCATGGTATGTGATTTCAAACAAAAGTGACAACAAGTGAGAAAACTATTTAGGAAATTCATAGCATTAAAACATTTTAGTGCGGTTTTAAGGAAAATACTAAAGAGAATTTAAAATTGAAAAAAGAATAATATTTTATATAAAAACATAAGTGAAAAAAATAAGGTTTTAATAATAAAAATATTGATTTTATAAATACAATGGTGTTTTAAAAAAAATGGTAGAGTGCACTTGAAATTGGGTAAAAATTTGGGAAGTTCCCCTAAAACGAGTTCTCTTATTGGGAGTTATCAGGGAAGGAATCACTTAAAAGCATGTATATCCCTAAAAGTGAATGACGTATGGATCTTGAAACATGATTTTGGAGAATATAAACAGAATTTATAATTTATACATAAAAATAAAAGACAAATTCATTTGGGTAAAAATAAATATATAGAAACCCAAAGGAATAAAGGTGGTTCGGGTATAATCCCTTACAGAATATTGGCATGGTATCAGGTGTATTTAAGAGGTCTTAATGAGAGAGAAAGAGATTTATCATATTTTATAAATCATTAGGGATGAATAATTAAGGTTAAAAATCATACCCAACATTAGTAATTATACGTAAAAGGGCATAACATAGAGGACATTCTTGAATAAAAGTGAAATAGAGCGGATCCCTTACCTTAGGTCTGATGGTGTTATCCACTTGATATTAATGAACTGAATAATCAAATAAGGTTCATTGATTAATAATTATAGACCCTATTATATATTTAAGTGATTTAGTACAACCTTTTTGAGTTCATTCACAACCTTTTTGATTGGTTATGAGGTTCAATTTCATTGTTCGGGTAAGTTTGTTTCCTTGTTTTTAATGATCGGTTCACTTATATTCATGTTTGAAGAATCATGTAAAGTGGAGATGGTTCTATAGAATTTTATTTATATTCTATTATTGAACACACATAAAGTTACATGGTTTTAAATTTCATTTGGTCATTGGAGTGAATATTAATCATTGTTTAAACTTTAGTGATAACCCTTGGCGGTTTTTGGTCAAAAGGAACATGTTTTGTTTTATAAATCAAAACCTTGTGTAAAAAAGGATTACAGAACCATGGATGAGACATAATAAATATGTTATGGTCTGTTTTAACCATGAAATTTTTTTAATGACCATAATTGAAGACGGTTATAGAAATTGAAAACCCATTATCCTTGAGTGTGGTATATTAGCACATCTTAGATGGTATTTTCATTTTTAGTATAAAAGAAAGGGAAAGGAGAGATGAGGAATAATTATTCCTTTATCATGAGAAAAATATAGTAAATTTAAGTTAATGGATTCATAACAACATTTTTATGGAAGGAGGTGAGGAAAGAAAAAGAAAATAAATTATCTTGAAAATAAAAGAAAAATTGAGAGATCCCTTACAAAAATTCGACATCTTCACGGTGTCACTTAAAATTTCATAAAATATTTTTATGAGAGAAAAAACAGAGGGTATCTCATAATTATTAAATAATATGGATATTAAGGGGATATTAAATTATATATCCCAACATAATCCAATTTAAAATTAAAAATAACAACGTAAAATGAAATCTTGAAAAAGAGAAGGGAGGTAGATTCCCTTACCTTGTGGATTGACTCCTAAAAATTGAAGGTTGGGACCTTGGGGGCTTGATAAAACCTCGGGAGGACTCCTGCGGAGGTAAAAATACCATATATTAGAGTATTATGGAGTTTTTAATGAAAGAAAATGAAGGAAAGAGTGGGTATTTATAGTAAAAGAGAGAGAGTTTTTTAGTAATTTCAATGAACACCTCATTAGTGATTTTTAAAAAATGAGGGGCTTTCCCATGATATTTGCTCATGGTATTAGCCACTTGGAAAACATCATATAATATATTAATTGACACAAATAGAAAAAAATTTATATTAGTTATTACATCATTATGATGTCATTAAACATATAGAAAACTCAAAACTGTATTTTTTTCTATTCATGGAAAAATCAAGTATTTTAGAAAAATACCAAAAATTAACCCTAACCATTTTTTGATGTGTAGAATTAAAAAATTAAATCGATTTTGTTAAAATATTTTTCAGAATATTTTTAATTTAATTTTTAAATAAAATCATAATTTACTCAAAAAAACCACATTATAGTTATAACTCGTCTTATAACACCTTGACGAATTAATCAAGGTCCCATAAAATTATCTTATAACCATAAGACAATAAAGTAACAATTTATGATTACATTTTTTGAAAATACATTTTAATTTTAAATTATTAAATTAATCATAAAATTTTAAATAAAATATTTATGACATAAAAAATACCAATACTTATACTATGACCGTTTTTTTCACTTTTAGGATGTCTAAATTGTATTTATACATTCGTGGGTGAAGTTTATATTTTTTGGACCTATTTTCTATTAATTATTATTCCTTACAACCCATAAAGGTATGTTTCTATTCATCAAAAATTAATTTTTTCTTATCAAACTCGAAATAACATTATGATCACAATTTTAGATGACCATTTTTTGAAATTCACAATAAATAAGTGACAATATTATGGTCAAATGTCCATAGTACTTAGTAGTTTATTATGTTGTGATTTTATATTATTATTTGAAGAAATTATAAGAAGGTATTTTCTATTGATAAAACATTAGGTCGTTACATTCATGAAATGGTGTCTTGAAATGGTGTCACTTACTTTTCGAAATTTAAAAGTTGTTTCATGAAACGGTGTCACTTAATTTTATGAATTTCCAAAATATTTCATGAAAAAATCTCAAAAAAATGGTGGAAAAGAAATGGTGTCATAGAAATAGTGGCACAAAAATGGTAGCACAAAAATGGTGGCACAAAAACGGTGTCACAAAAATGGTGGCATATAAATAGTGTCAAATAAACAGTGTCACAGAAATGGTGGCACAGAAATAGTGGCACAAAAACAGTGTCACAGAAATAGTGGAATAGAAATGGTGTCATAGAAATAGTTTCACATAAATGGTGTCCCATAAACTGTCTCATGAATAGTATTTCTAGAACTATTCCATATTTCCTTTTCCAAATTTTTAAATTTTTCCAGATTTCCCAATTTCACCCATTTAATGTTTTATTTGAAAAAAAATGCATTAAAAGCCTTGTTTTAAAGGATTTAAGGCTGATTAAAATCCCATAACTCATACATAAATTTTTGTAAGGTTTGGTATGCCTTTACTTGATCATATTGTGTGGTTTAATTTGAACCTCTTTTAATGGAAAATCATTCGTATCTTAAACTGTTGCTTCATTAAATCTTCTAAAGGGGAGAGATATATTCCTCCCTTGTTATTCCGCTTTGTTCTATAATGTGAGATGCTATAACCTTTCTTCCTTCCCATAGGAGTAATGTGATTTAACCTTAATCCTTGGATTTTTCCCCATAAAGTTTTTTCTTACTGCATGTGCACCCCCTATTTTGGTGCAACCAAGCAGTATCAATTAATCTTCGGTATAAGGTATGATCTATTGTTTGTTTTCTAATTTCATCTCCTTATGTTTCTCCTATATATGTTATGTAATGTGATCTCTATATAAATAATATATTTTTATTAGGTTTTGGCTAGTGTGGTGGTCTCTCAACATCATCAGGTGGGCATAGTACTCCAGGAGAGGTGATCATGATCTGTTTTATTAGACTGTTCTTATGCTAAGAAAATTAGAAACCTTTTTTAGGCAAGGGATTCATGGTCACTCTATTCTTTTACATGCAACTATAGAGTTATATTATTTTATCCAACTATATCACAATGTAATTTATATAATAAATATTTAAACTAGATAAATAAATTGGTATCGATTGTAAGTTATTGCCACTTGATTTTTCTAGATTGTATGATATCTATGTTTTACTTGTTATCATGTCGTTCTTTAGAAAATTGGTAAAGAACATAAATCAATAATTAATTGATAATTATTTGGATAAATATAAAGAGGCATTTAAATGAATATGGTTGTTGTTGTTTAAATTTTATGTTAATCAAATTGAAGTCATAAGTATGTTTAATTATTTGTGATACTTATGAAAACTTTATGGTTTGGATTCCCATAGTTATAACCCTCTAATAATGAATTGGTTAATTCAATATGGTTAAAATAACTGGTTTTTTTGACAAAAGATAATTCCTTGTAGGGTTCTGAGTTTCCCTCTTGCTTGTAAGGTCCAAGAGCCTTATTCTTGAAGCTATGAGAGATCGTTACATATGAAGGCGGAATGCCTTGTTTAGGGCCAAGAGCCCAGTTCCTTTGTTATATCATGTTTCTTGTGATGTGTTATGAGCTTGGACAGATGTTGTGAGATTTCTGGGTAGAGAGTCCCATTGGTTTTGGCATTAGTTGATGGCTAGAGTGGCGAGATAAATCGGTTTGTGCATGTGGGTGTCAGAGAGGACACTAGAGATTATGAAACATGTTGGATGTGAATATTGGATGCTTGCTGAATCTTGTTGGTTTTTTATCTTATTTAATTTCCTCACTTCTCAAGGAATATGTTTTTGATACCCACCTTCCAAAAAGTGGTCAATATTCTTGGGGTATGCCACGTTCTTTCTTTTTTTAGCTTCTCGAGGGAGTATGGGTCTATGCTTCTGCTATAGGTGGAAAAGACTTGATGAGTAGTTCATCTACTCACTGTGTTGAGCCCCCTCGTGTTTGGTAACTTAGAATGTTTTTATAGAATTCATGGGAATATGGGAAAGTAATAATGTTTTTAATAAATTACTGAATAAATGATGTTAACCCATGTGGTTGGAGCTTGCTGGGATGCAATGATAAGGTTTCAATTTAAGGGAAAAGTAGACATTGGGTGTGATTCTAATGAAATATAATGTGGAATTGTTAATGGTTAATTAATGTTTAAAAAATTAATTAAGTTAAATTTCAACTGATAAAAAGGTAATGAAGTAATGTAATAAATCTCTTTAAATGGGTTTGTGCTTATAGGATACCTATTCTTAGTAGTGGCAGTTGGGAGTCTGAGAGACATTAGCTGTTGTTGAGTCTAAGACTAGGTTATTTCCATAGAGTGTTTGTGATCTATATTATATTCCATAATTTTTGTGTTTCTATGGGATACTCTACCCTATCATTTAGGGAAACTAACACCCCAAGTATTATGATCCATGGGGGGTGTTTTCCCAAATATTATGGTGAGAGGTTGGATGGTTGACTACCCCCTTTGTCCCTGCTCTCTTCTCTTGGTAGTTACTAGTGTTAGTAGGTATAGAGGTTATTTTTTCCCATATATGTGTGTAGAGTGTTTTAATGGCTTGTAGTTATTCACACACATATATTTGGGATATAGTTTTCTTATGAACTACTATAGGTGTAACATGTATAGGTTGTGATGGATTGATGATCCTTACTTGGTGTATGGGATATAATGGATTGAGTTTTAATTCTTAATGTCTAATAAGCATTATAAGAGATGTGGTGTCTCTCAAAAACTACCTAGTTACTTTGGTTGCATGGATGTGGTGGGTTTTTTCATGAGGTACATGTTGTGGTTCTACACCTAAGAGTCTGCGGGTAAGCCTTTTTGGAGAGATATGGTAAGGACGTGCGACATTAGGGAAAAATGGAAAACCAGTGGGGAAGTGGTATCAGGGTACCCTTGATATTATTTATTATATTATATAATCTTTTATGTGATACTAGGTGAGAGTAGTCGTAGTGAGGTTGGGAACTTAGTATACCTATTTCGGTGATCAGTTAGATTCACTTGTTCTTCATTGTGCTTTAGCATACCTTCTTTACTTTTGCACGAGTGGCTCTAGGGAGTATCCTACTGAGTATACTATTATACTCACCCAATGTATATATAAACTATTTTTTAGGTAACATAGAGAATGTTGGAGATTAGGATAGAACTACTAGATTGGGGTTGTAGGTGTTGTTTGGGCTTCGTGGTCATTGTTGTTTTTACGTTCCTTTGGTACTTACAGATTTCTATTTCATTTGTAGTAGTTTTTGCATGAAATTATATATGTGTACTTGGGATCTCTTTTATATGGCAGTATGACTTGGAGTTGGTTGGTATTTGACTTATATCTATATTTTTCATGTGTTATCTTATAGGGTAATGCCTCCCATTTTTGTAGTTACTGTACCCTCAGTGCTAGTCACCATCTCGGGGCCTACTAGAGGTGGGACTCAGGGGTCATTATCTCCCTTCTCACATTTTCATCCCAGGAGGTGTACACCTTGTGGGGAGGGGGTCATGACAGAGTAGTATCAGATGTCTAGTTGAAGGAGAGTATGGAGTTTGGTGTTAAAAACATGTGAGGTTGCATGGGCTGATAGGGAAACAGTGTCAGTTAAGTTTAAAAAGTGATGTAAACACTGGAGACCGGCTGAGACATAAGATTTAAGGGCCCCCTATGATCTGATTCATAGACCATTAAGATTACAGTGGCTACTATATGGGTTGATACTGATTGTAGGGTAGATACCTAGGAATGGATCATGAATCATTCTTCTTTGTGCATGTGTTTTAATGGGTAGACTTTGGGATAGGTTAACTAAAAATGAATAAAAGAAAACAATTAATTAATTAATGTTGATTCTTCCATATTCTAGGTTTAAAATCTCTAACTGTTTGTTATTTTTTAGGTAGGGCTCTAGGTCGAAATCCTCATCAGGTCCACATAGAATTTGTTTAGTAGGATGCACCAGCAGATCACTACAGGGTAGTGGTTGACGACGACAAGTCTTAGAGGAGGAAAATCTAAGAGTTCTAGTAACAAAGTCTATAAAAGTATGAGGGATCCATTTCAGATGCAGTCATGGAATACTGGTTGGAGGAGGTTGATATATCCTTCAGTTCAATCTATGATTGGAAGGAGCACTGGGTTCCTTTAGTTGTGATGATTCTACGTGGGGAAGTGAGGCAGTGGTGTTTACTATTCCTTAGGGATTGTAAGGATTTGGAAATCTCATGGGAGGAGGTATAAGACAAGTTCAGAGTTGAGTTGAGTTCTTTGACTGTGAAGGCATCCAGTCTCCCAAAGATACTTACCCTTCGATAGGGGAGCTCTAGTGTGTGAGAGTTTTGAATCTATTTCATGAACCTTTTACGATATGCTTCGGATCTATTTTTATATGCGGAGCCTTGGGAGATGCATTTTGAGGAGGCTTTGCATCTAGAGATCCAGTGCCAGGTCACCCTATTTATGTTGAAGACATATCTTGAGGTTTTGGAGAGGGAAGAGGTCATTGAGGGGACACTAGCCAAAACTAGATCATCATGAGAGGGGAGTCTTTATGATTCCTCTTGAAGCAAAACTATGGTCTAGGGTTCCCGGTTTTCAAGGCATAAGAGTTTTCATTTCCCAAGGGTAGGTCCCAGACCTCAACATCTTGTTTCTATAGGGGTGGTGGCTCTCAGGCCTATTCCAAGAGATCAGGAACTTGTTTTCATATAGAGGTTGAGGCCATCAGCAGTAAGATTTCCCAACCTTTTAAAGCAGTCATCATGCACTAGGTGTTCCACTCCAACTTCCTCCATTGAGGCAGTTCCAGCTGAGGTAGCAGTAGTAGTTTTCACCAACTTTGGATTAGTAGAGAGCTGATGGGGTGAGTAGAGGATAGCCCCAGGATGCTCCCTGTCCTCAGAGAGCAATGTTCGGTTGTGTTGGTGGTTGTCTCTAGGGTTAGATATTTCGTGGAGGAGGTCGTGGTCAGCTTCATGCTTTAGTGTTTCGAGCACGAGGTGTGTCAGATGTCATTTGAGGTACCCTTTTCTTGTTTTCAAATTGAGTATGTACCTTGGTTGATTTAGGAGTGACGCACTCTTCCATATAACCTTCCCTTGTTCATTCATTGGGACTTTAGTTAGAGAGGCTTCCAATTCCCCTGGTGTTGACTACGCCAATTGGAGGTCAAGCTGACTTGTTTGAAGTATGTATAGATTGTGTGCTAGTGATGGGGCACCAGCGCTCTTGGGGAGATTTCCTATGTTTATATATATAACCATATGATTTCACCCTTGTAATGGATTGGTTGTATTCAATTTTGGCTATTGTAGATTTCTTACGAAGGCATGTTTTGTTCCTCTATACTGATGGAGAGCCAAAAGTGATTGTTGGTGAGAGAGACCCTCAGATGGGTTAGAGGCGTGTTCTGTCCTTGTCATCATTGATGGATATGATGATGCTGAGTACTTCAGAGGTTCATCAGTTGGAGTTTCACAAGGTCATATAATGGTACATTTATTTCTTTCCAAAATGGGTTTTAGCATTACCCCCTTAACAAGAGATTGAGTTTGGGATCGATCTATAGCCAAGATTGTCTCTTATCTCTATGTTTCCATATACGATGGCCCAATATGAGTTACAAGATCTATTTGTATAGATTGATAGTCTATTACAGTGTCATTTTATTCAGCCAAGTGTGTCACTACGATGTGCACATGTTTTGTTTGTGAAGAATGCTGATGGTAGTTTGTGGACATGTATCAATTATCATTGCTTAAACAAATTGACAGGGAAGAATCACTATCCTCTTCCATAGATTGATGATTTATTCAATCAAATGAAGGGTGAAAGTTGGTTCTTGAATATTAACTTTCGGTCAAGATATCATCATATGCGTGTAAAGTATGAAGATATCATAAAGACTACTTTCTGTTGTCATCATGGAAATTACAAGTTTATTGTAATGTCATTCGGTGTGATGAATGATCCAGTTGTGTCCATGGGGTTGATCAAGCAGAGCATCTACACTCAGTTTTGGGAGTTTTTCAACAGTGACTATTTGGAAAGTTGTAAAACTTTTATTCTTAGGCTCTAGAATATCATTTCTTGGATAATGTGGTGTCCCATCTAGGAGGATCCATGGATCTATAGAATATAGAAGTTTTTGTGAATTAGGCATACCCCAAGACAGTTGCAGAGGTTTGAAATTTCCTTTGTCTCTCAGGCTACAACAGGAGGTTCATAGCCGATTTCTCTTGGGTTACGACTCCTATGATGGCATTGACCCAGAAGGATATGGTGTTCGTGTGGACTAGTTAGTGTCAGGAATCTTTTGAGTATCTAAAGAAGAATTTAGTAAGTGCTCCATTTCTTTGTCTTCCAGCAAAGGGAGTTCATTTAGATGTTTTCTTCGATTCTATGCATCTGGGGTTAGGTTGTGTTCTGATGTAGTGGAGGTCAGTCATTTATTATGGTTCTCAGTAGTTTCATCCCCATGAACATAACTATGCCACCCATGATCTCAAGTTTTCATCTGTAGTGTTTTCTCTGAATTTGTGGAGACATTACCTCATTGGTGAGTGCTTTGTGGTTTTCACTGATCATAAGAGCCTGAGGTATGTTTTCTCCCAGCATGACTTGAACTAGCGACATCATCATCAAATTGAGTTCTTATAAGAATATGACATTGAAATATCATATACACCAGGAAAAGGGAATGTTGTAGCTGATGTGTTGATCAGGAAGTCATGTAGTGATGCATTACGTGAATCTGGTGATTCTTGGAAAGTTATGGAAGAACATTAAATATTATATTTTGATATGGGAGATGTTGGGGGTAGAGGTTTTCATTCTTATATTACAGTGAAGTCATCTCTAGTGTAGTAGGTGGAAGAGTCCCAGTTGGTGTATCTATAGGTGGTGTTCTGGAGAGACCGAGTTGTTTGTGGTGAGTCCCCTGATGGTTGGTCTAAGGATGAACAACACAGAATGTTGTATCAGGGAAGGATTTTTTTCCTTTGGAAATTCATGGTACAGATCTCATATTGTTCCATATTTTTCTATTAGCAGTGTATCCTGTCTTGAAAAATATGTAACAAGCCTTGAGGAGTTAGTTTTGGTGGCCTGGGCTAAAGCATGTTGTTGTGTAGTTTGTGTCTTGATGTTTGGTCTTCCAGAAGGTGAGGTTCGAGCATCGTGCCCATGGGGTTTTTTTCCATACATTATATGTTCCTCAATGTAAGCAGTATGACACCTCAATGGACTTTTTTACTGTTTTACCTTGATCTCAGGGAGACCACAATGCTATATGGGTGGTAGTGGATCATTTTAAAAAAGCATCCCACTTCATAGCAATCAGTCAATCGAGATCAGTCAATGTTTTGTTGAGTTAGTATTTTTAGAATGTGGTGAGACATTATGAAGTCCTGGGCATGATCATTTCTTATCGAGATATTGTTTTACCTCCAGGTTGTGGAGATGTCCCCAAAATGATTTCGGTTCACAAATATTCCTTAGCACTACTTTTCATCCATAGATGGATGGTCAGGTAGAGTGGACCATCCAGAATCTTGAAGACATGTTGCACTCTTGTGTCCTGTATTTGGGAAGTTAACGGATGAGGAACATACCCTTGGTAGAGTTTTCTTACAAAAATAGTTTTCACTCCAACATCATTATAGCACTGTTTGAAACCTTATATAGACTACCTTTACATTATCCGTTGTGATGGAATGGGATCAGAGAGTTAGAAATTCTCAGGCCGAAACTGGTATAGAATACGACATAGATGGTTCAGGTGATTCATGAGAGGATGAAGGCAGCATAGGATTGTCAGAAATCATATACCGATAAAAGGAGGAGACCTTTAGAGTTTGATGTTGGAGATCATGTGTTTATAAAGGTGACTCCCCTTCATGGGCAGCGAAGGTTTGGTTGTGGGAGTAAGATTTATCCCTGGTCTGTTAGTCCTTTCAAGGTGTTGGATCATGTTGGAGTCATGGTGTATCGAGTATAACTTCCCCCACAAATGAGTCAAATACACAATGTTTTTCATGTGTCACATCTCCATCGTTGTCTTCATGACGAATCTCACATCATATATTGGGGAGAGATCAATGTTGACGATGATGGGACCTTCAAGGAGTTTCCTGTAGATATCCATAACTGAAAGGAGAAGGTGTCTCACAAGCAATATATTCCCTTGGTTTGTGTCTTGTGGCAATACAGTGGCGTGGAGGAGAGTACCTGGGAACGTGAGTCCCATATACGTGCTCAGTACCCTCAGTTGTTTTATATTTAGCTCTTTTCTTATAACATGATCATTTTCTGGTTTTAGACCCTTTGTTTTTATGATATGGATTTCTTTTGTTTCTTTTGTGGATTCCTCTATTTTGAGAGGTATCTCAGTGGGTGATTTTTTAAACCCCTTTTCTATTTCCTTTTAGGTTGGTTTTAATTCTCGAGGATGAGAATGCTTCATAGGTATCTGATTTAATGGATATGCCCTCTCTAGTACATCCCTTTTCTGAAATCTAGTGTTTTAGGTGTTCTAGGAGGTCAAGGTGACTTATCCCCAACACTTATCCAAATTTCCAAACTGTTTCAGGAAACTGTGTCACTTCCTTCTCCAAAATTCCAAACTGTTTCATGAAACTGTTTCACTAAACTATGTCACTTCCTTTACCAAAATTTCAAAATATTTCATGAAACGGTGTCACAAAACAATGTCACTTACTTTGAAATTTATTTAGAATGTTTCATGAAATGAGTAACAAAATGGTGCCACTTACTTTACCAAATTTCTAAAAATGTTTCACGAAACGGTGTCACTTACTTTTCCAAATTTCCAAACTGTTTCATGAAACGGTGTCATGAAATGGTGTTAGTTACTTTTACAAATTTCCAAACACTTTTGTTAAAACTGTGTCATATAAATGGTGACAAAGAAATAGTGGCACAGAAATGGTATCACAAAAATGGTTGCATGGAAATAGTGGCACAAAAATTGTGTCAGAGAAATGGTGGCACAGAAATGGTGTCACGGAAATGGTGTCACATAAATGGTGTCACAGAAACTATGGTAGCGAAGCCGTGTCACAAAAATGGTGGAATAGAAACGGTGTCACAAAAATGGGTCACATAAATAGTGTCACAGAAACTATCTCATGAACAGTGTGTCTATAACTGTTTTATATTTCCTTTTCCAAATTTCCATATTTTTTCAGATTTCTCAGTTTCACCCATTTAATGTTTTCTTTGACTAAAAATACATTAAAAGACCTGTTTTAAGAGATTTAAGGCTGATTCAAAACCCATAACTCCTATATTAATTTTCCTAAGGTTCGGGATGCCTTTACTTGGTCAAACTATGTTGTTTAATGCAATCCACTTTTAATGGAAAATACAGTGTATCTTAAACCACTACTCCATTAAATCTTCAAAAGGGACGAGATATCTTACCCCCTTGTTCTTCCGTCTTATTCTCTGGTGTTAGATGCTCAAACCTTTCCTTTTTAACATAAGAGTGGTTTGACCGAATCTTAATCCTTTGGTTGTTTCCCCTTAAATTTTCTTCCTATTGAATCTGCACCCCCTGTTTTTGGTGAAACCAAGCAGTATTGATCAATTTTCGGTATAAGGTATGATCTATCATCATTTTTCTAGGTTCCTCTCCTTCTATTTCTCCTTTCCATGTTATGGAATGTGATCTCAATGTTCCTAATGGAGTTTTATTGGGTGTTGGATGGTGTGGTGGTGTCTCTTCATCCTCAGGTGGATGCTTTCCTCCACGAGAGGTTATCATGGTCTATTTTGTTGGATTGTTCTCATGTAACGAGAATCGGAAACCTTTTGAGGTAGGGAATTTTTGATCACTCTATTCTTTTATAGGAAAATTTTGAGTTATCTTGTTTTATCCCACTAGACCATAATGGAATTGATATAATAAATATTTTAACCAGAAAAATAAATTGTTATCGATCATATGTTATATCCTCTTGATTTTTCTAAATAGTATGATATCTATTCTTTGCTTGTTAGAATGTCATTCTTGATGAAATTGGTAAAGAATATAAATTTGGAATTAATTAATAATTATTTGGATAAATAAAAATAGGTGTTTAAATGACTTAGGTTGTTTTTTTTGTAATTTTATGTTAATCAAATTGATGCAGTAAGCATGTTTAATTATTTATTATAGCTATGATATATTTATGGTTATGTTTCCCATAGTTGGAACCCACTAATAATGAAATGGTTAATTCAATATGGATTAAAGAACTGGTTGGTTGAAAAAAGATAATTCCTCATAGAGTTCTGAGTTACCCACTTTCTTGTAAAGTCCAAGAGCCTTATGCTTGGAGTTGTGAGAGTTTGTTGCATGTGAAGGCGGAATGCTTTTTTTAGGTCCAAGAGCCTAGTTTCTTTGTTATTTCCTACTGCTTGTGATGTGTTATGATCCTGGATGGATGTTGTGAGATGTGGGGGTGGGGAGGTCATTTGGTTATGGCAGCAGTTGATGCCTAGAGTGGCGAGATGGATTGGTTTATACATGTGGGTGTTGGGGAGGACATCAACGATGATGAAATGGGTTTAATGTGAATGTTTGATGATTTATGAATCTTGTTGGTTGTTTATCTTATTTACTTTCCCCACTACTCAAGTCAGCTGGTTTTTCAACCCGCCTTCCAAAAAGAGGTGAATACGCATGGGGTATAAGACATGATTTCTGTGTTTAGTTTCTTAAGGTAGGATGGGTCTACACTCCTGTTATAGGTGGAAAAGACTTGATGGGTAGTTGATCTACTCACCGTGTTGATCCCCCTCATGTTCGGTAGCTTAGAATGTTTTTTATAATTCCTGGGAATATGGGAAAGTAATAATTCTGTTAATAAATGACTGAATAAATGATGTTAACCCATGTGGTTGGAGCTTGCTGGGACGCAATGTTGAGGTAGCACTTTAAGGGAACAGTGGACATTGGGTGTGATTCTAATGAAATATAATGTGGAATTTTTAATGGTTAATTAATGTTTAAATATTTAATTAACAGAAAGTCCAACTTATAAAAATGGAATGAAGTAATTAAATAAATCTATTTAAATGGTTTTGTGCTTATAGGATGCCTTTTCTGAGTAGTGGAAACTGGAATTCTGAGAGATGTTGGATACAGTTGAGTCTAAGACTAGGTTATTCCCATAGTGTGGTTGTGAGATATATTATATTCTGTACATTTTTGTTTCTATACACAACTCCACCATGTCAGTTAGGGAAACTAAACCCCTGGGGATTTTGAGCCCTAGGGGTGTTTTCCCCAACATTTTTATGCGATGATGGATAGATGACTACCCCCTTTGGCCCCGCTCTCTTCTCTTGATAGTTACTATTGCTAGTAGGCATTGTAGTTAGTTTTCCCCATATATGTGTGTAGAGGGATGTAATTTCTTGTGGTTATTCACACATATATACTCTAGATATAGATTCCTATGGACTAATATAGTTGTAATGTGTATAGGTTGTGATGGATTTAGGATCCTTAGTTAGTGTATGGGATATAATGTCTTTAGGTTTAATACCCAACGTATGATACAGGTTATAAGAGTTGTGGTGGCTCCCAAAAACTACCTGGTTACTTTGGTTATGTGGATGTAGTGTTTTTGTTGCATGAGGTGCATTTTTTTGGTTCTACGCTTAGGTGTCTGTGGGAAAGCCTTTTTAGAGAGAAATATTTAGGACGTGCGACATTGGGGAAAATCAGCAAACTAGTGGGGAAGTGGTAGAGGGGTACACTTTATATTCTGTATTATATTATATAATCTTGTATGCAATTATTGGTGAGAGTATCCATGGTGAGGATGGGAAATTAGTATACCTATTTTGATGATAAGTTATTTTCATTTTTTGTTCATTGTTCTTTATCATTCCTCTTTACTTTTGCATGAGAGGCTCCAAGGTGGATCATATTGAGTATACTATTATACTCATCCTACGTATATATAATCTATTTTTCATGTCACTTAGAGTAGGTATTAGGTATCGGGACGGGCAGCCGAAGTCAATGGGCTAGGAATTTAAAACAATTCACATCACTAGAGCAATAAAACAATGTTGACACTGGTGATCTTATCCTTTTACGGTCTGAGGACCATGCGTGGATTTGACAGAGCACAAAAATAAATTGAACATGTACATTGTTTGGACTAGACGTGTGCAAGTCCATCGTAGGATGTTAGTGACCGTTGATTGAAGACTCTGACATCGAATCCTTATAGATCATTCACACACGCCTATTAAATCTTCTCTTGTGTCATTAATTGGAATCCGAGTTCTAGCGCGGTACACCAATGAGCTCTCCAATGCAATAGTGATCACCACAAGGAAAGAGTCTTTTATCTAAGAAGTATGATCTTGAATATATTCATTGCTTGAGAGAATATATAATCTATGAGGAGAGAGAGGCTCTCAATTCTAACACATGAATAGTTAAATGGGGAGATCCTCTCTCTTACTTATACAGGGAATATCTAAAATACTCAGTATGGGTTCCCGTCACCTGTGTAATTGATATTCACTGTATAAGTATTATAAATATTTATTTATGACAAATTAAATTGTGTCATAAATAATATTTATAATTTTATCACTAACTGCAATATATATTCAATATATATTATGTGATAAACATGAGTCTGTAACTCGACTCACTTATCCTAAAAATATTAAACGAACCCTGGATATTTAAATCCATTAGAATAATATTTTATCTTTGTATATACTTAATCACTAGTAAATACATGTTATAAATAAATTCAACATATTATTCCAATCTTGAAAAATTAAAGAATTTATTTATTATTTTGTGATCCATAGAACTTGGATAATACAAGGACCCCTTGGTGGTCCCCACCAAGTTCTATATTCCTATTCCACAGAATAGGGATGATTCTCAAAGCGCTATAGTGTGTGACCCTCTAGGCCCTTATCTCAATAGTAGTGAATAATATTCACTGACCAAGAGCAGGGTATAGCAACCCATCAAGGCCCCTATAGAAATAAGGTAAAGTCAAAGCAATGACTACCTTCCTATGAACATAGTCTATGTAATATAATATCTTCTTCATCGATATCTCAATAATCAGAATGAACACTAGTGTCATCATCCTTTATCTTACTTTATTTTTATTTGTTGATATGTTCAGACAATCTTACCTTACACTACCATGTCCATAGATTTAATGATGGTGCCACCATCCTAATAAACCAGGCCCGAGATATCTCTTCCTCAACTTGTTAGAGAAAAATCCTATCTTGATCATTTAATCAATGTCATGTCACCAATGACATACCCAACACAAACCACCTCGCCACAACTTTATTTCCATGGTTTTCTCCTTGCATCAAAGTATGCAATTAAATGACATAAATTGATAACGATTTCAAGTCTGGAGACTATAACACATGTTCGTATATAGAAACCACCAAAGACACCTGAAACATGTGGGGTTCCTATTATGAAAGTCAGTCCTCATAATCTCAATAACTAGAGATCATCAAGTGTGAACTTCATGAGAAGAATTCTCAATGATTACAAGCCCCCAGCACCTAATGGTCACACATCATCTGTGTCCTTTCAGAATGATGTAAATTTACCATAGGACATTACTTTAAGATTACCATCATGGAATCTCAGAGTTCTCATTATAGCCTGGGATCTGCTATAACCCTTTGATATGACATGTAATCTAAGGACATTGCCATAAAAAAAAAAGTGGATACAGAAGTATCTATACTATTATGGAAAGTTAAACAAATGTACATATAATAAACTGGAAACATGTAGTGGTAATAAAAGTACAACCCAAGTTGGGTCAAGGTAACCCACTTTCAACACTCCCACTTGAACTAGAGCCAACTGCTAACAAATTTCAATCTGCTAGCTCTCACATGAGAATCATAATTCTGCTGAGAATTTGATTTAGTCAGGGGTTCTAGCACATTTTCCTTTGAGGTTACTCTTCTGACTATGACTTCACCTCTTTGATTAAAATCCCTAGAGAGAATAAACATACTAAGAATATGTTTTGTCCACTAGTGAGACATGGGCTACTTGGAAAGAACCACTGCAGTAGTATTATCGCAATATACTGGAACAAGGTCTACACTGTTAGGCACAACACCAATTTCTGAGATAAAGCTACATATCAATACTGTTTCCATTGTTTCATCAGAAGCTAAAATATATTTAGAATCTACTATATAATTGGTAACAACATCTTTCTTTGATCTTCTCCATCTCACTACACCACCATTCAGGAAAAAGATGTATCCTAGCTGTGATTTCAGATCATCATGATCTATCTGGAAACTAGAATCAGTGTATCCTCTCACAACTAGTTCATCATCCCCTCTATACACCAGGAACATATCCTTAGTATGCCTCAAGTAATTTAAGATAGTTTTAACAGCTTCCCAATGTAGCTCTCTTGGATGGGTTTGATATATACCCACCATTATTAAAGAAAAGGCAACATCAAACCTTGTACATAGCATGGCATACATGATAGAACCCACTTCTGAGGAATAAGGGATTCTACTCATTTTTTCAATATCCATCTTTTTTTGGACACATTTTCTTGGAGAGATTTATACCATGTGACATAGGAAAAAACACTCTCTTGGATTGTTCCATATTGTACCTTTTGAGTACCTTGTTAATATATTTACTTTGACTTAGCCCAACTAGAATTTTAGATCTATCTCGATAGAGCTTGATCCCTAGAATGTAGGCTACTTCACTTAAGTATTTCATGGAGAATCATTCATTTAACCAAGTCTTAACAGAATGTAAGACTTGTACTCGTTTCCCATAATTAATATGTCATCAACATATAAAACTAGAAAAAATTTGGAATTCCCTTCAACCCTTGTATATACACAAGGAACACTTTCATTTTTGACAAAACCAAATTCTATTATGGCCTCATCAAAATAAACATTCCATGACCATGATTCCTGCTTCAACCCATAAATGGATCTCTTCAGTTTTCATACTTTATTGTCATTCTTTGACTTGACAAACCCTTTGGGTTGAGTCATATAAATGTCTTCAGCCGACTTCCATTTTTAAAAAAGAATTTTTCACATCCATTTTCCAAATATCATAATCATGAAAGGATGTTATTTCATGAAATATTATGATGGATTTAAGCATTGATACTGGTAATAAGGTTTCATCATAGTTGATACTTTGACATTGCTTGAAACCCTTTGTAACCATTCTTTCTTTAAAGGTATCAACCTCACCATCCATGTCCAGCTTCTATTTTAATACCCATTAGCATCTAATGGGATTTACATCAGATAGAGGGTCTACCAAAATCTAAACTTGATTTTGGTACATGGAATCCATCTCATAATTCATGGATTATTTCCATTTATCAGCTTCTTTAACTTCTCCTACCTCCTTATAGGTTAGAGGTTCATCATCCCCAAGGACTAATGTGTCACCTGACTCGCTGATTAGAAAACCATAACGCTCTAGTTCTCTAACCTCTCTCATAGACCTACACCATATTTGTGTCTCAGGAACAACTTCTTCTTCCACTTTCTCTTGTGGATATTATTTTTCTACCAACTCTTGTGCATCTGGAGCATTAACTTCATCGAAGTCAATCTTTCTCCCACTATTTCAAATATAAATTCGTTCCCTTTCAAGAAATATGGAGTATCTTTCCATAACAACTTTTCTATCTTAAGGGTTATATAGTTAATATCATTTTGTTTCCATAGGATAACCTATAATGATGCACTCTGTGCTTCTTGATTAAAATTTTTCACTTTGTAAAGTCTTGACAAATTCCTCACACCCCCATACACGTATGTGTGTCAGACAGGGTTTCTTTCCATACCGTAACTCATATAGAATCCCATCTGCAGTTTTAGGTGGTACTTAGTTAAGGTTATATGTTGTTGTCTGCAAAGAGTATCCCCAAAAGGATAATGGAAGAGTTTCATGACTCATCATTGATCTGACCATGTCAAGAAAGGTCATATTCCTCCTTTCACTGACAGCATTCCATTATGGTGTATAAGAAGTGTGTTGGGATACTATCTCATACTTCTTCAAGTGATCAATGAAATATTAATTTAGATATTTGATGTTATTAATATTTTCATGACTTATTATATACTCCCTTTACTTATTTTATATGAAATGTGCATAATTTGTGTGAAATATTAATATTTTAATACTAAGTATTATTTTTTGATCATTTTTAGAAGTAGTCCAATTGAGTCAGTTTACTATTTTTTTATAACTCTCACCCAACTGATCATAATTTTTTGGTTCTTGTTTTTTAGGATTTCTAATTCAATATAAAACATTTCATTAGAAGGGATCATGGGCTAATTCTTCCATTTGAAGGCTCATATGGACCACACAAGAGGGCCTACAGAATCTATGAAGAAATTGGACCAGCCATGAAGATTGAATTACTGGGATAAATCTAGAAGTTAAAATTAATTCATTCTCTTCAAAGTTTAAGGGGACATTTTAAGGAGTCTTGGATAAAATTTCAAGTCCCTAATCCAAAAAAAAAGGGCCCAACTTATGCTTTGAAGTCCAGCCCACCATTCTAGATGAGAAATAAAATTAGTACAGTATTCATGACATATCTCATGATGTAAGAATCCAATCAAGCTGATATTTTGTATTGTGAAATATGATATATTGGAGGCCGAATTTGTTGAATAAATCATTCAGATTTAAAGGCATCATCCTATTCAAAAACCCTTTCACATTTTGGACTTCAAAAATATTGGACCGAAATGGAAAAATTAAATATGCTTAATCAACCAAACATACCTTTGGCTACATAGGTCCAAATAACTATAAATTTTTAGAATGGTCGGAAAAATTTATTATCTACAACTTTGAATATGGAGATATCTTGAGATTCATTTGTATGAATAGCCAACTTGGCGATACAAGTGGAGGTACAGATTGGGAATGAAAACAGTCCACTTACTTGGGCAATAAATGAATCCCCTTACTCTCCTTCAAAGGGGATGGCATTTTAGAAGAGAGGAGCACATATTATCATGACCAAAGCCTTGAAAAAGGCTTGGGAGGACCTTACATACTCATGTTTAAATTGATATACCCTTCATCCTCTCTTTGTTTCTTTTCACTTTTGTGTTGTTCTTCCTTTGTAATCTAGTAAGTTTGTGTTTTTTAATTCTGTTTTAATGAATGTTTCTTCTTAAATATCTATTATTCTCATCCAACTTCTGTAGTTTAATATTAATGTTATTAAAATAGTTTAAATACAGTTGAATCCCCTTCCCTTCTTTTTCTTCCTCATTTAATTAAAAGTCCGTTTTTTTTAATTCTAATCATTGTCCGTGTGTGTGTGTTCGACACACCACTCTTTTCTTATCCCTTAATTTTTCTTCTATTCTTAATTTATCATCATAATAATTATAACCAGATTATTAAACAACCAAATGTCTGAGTAAATATTTAATTGTGTTGAGTCAAAATTTAGGGATGTTAAGTGATTGAGAGTAATTTATTGATGAGTATTCGTTAATTTAACATTTTGTATGTTGGACTTAACATGTCATGGATTAATGACAAATTTTGTTTAACATGTGGTTTCCATGGATTATTGGAACCATAAATAAACTACCATAAAAAAGTAATGGTAATTATTAGAACCCCAAGTTAAGTTAAGTCTTTGATTAAATCCTTAACACTTAGGAATTCCAATCAACGTTATCTTGTGAAGTGGGTGTTAATTTAAATGTAATATAAAGAAAAGCTCAAGGATATCACAAGATTTACTCCCTAATGAGGAACTCACCCAAATATTTATCAATTTGTTAAATAAATTATAGTCAATAAATCATTTCAATTAAGCTCTGCAAACAAACCCCTCTAATAAAAAACAATCAATTAAAAACAAATGACTATTACAAAGTATCATCGTTGAGGATTCGACCCAAGTGCTGCTATACACATTAGCAGAGCACCAGAACCTTGATCGGTCGATAGGCGACAATCGGCCATGTGTTTCAAATGGCATTATTTCTAGGGATGGTGCTTTAATTAGTCATTAGTTTCTGGTTATTTTAAAAAACAAATTTTAAAAAACATTGAAAAAAAACACAAAGAAAAACTTGTCTTCTCATAAAAATCATAAACTGAAAAAAAAATACAAAGTAGAATCCATCTTCCTCTTTCTTAAAAAATCTCTATGAATGCCCTGTAGCCTTCCAAACAATCCCTCAGATTGTTTTGACCCTGAAATTGAGCAAACACTTTGCCAACTTAGGAGGAACATAAGAGATAATCAAATAATTCAAGAACCAGTCCTTGTCCAACCAATTGAATTAGATATGTCCAATCCTAGGGAACAAGCACTTAAAGAAATTGCTACCCCTGATATGAATTAAACACCTCTTGGTATTCAATATCCAAACATAGAAGCTGACTTTGGACTCAAATCAGGTTTGATTCATCTTCTCCCTCATTTCCACGGGCTAGACAGTGAGGATCCACATCTCCACCGTAAAGAGTTTCAAGTAGTGTGATCTACCATGAAGCCTCAAGGGGTTTCTTAAGAACAAATCAAACTCCGAGGATTCCCTTTCTCCATAGCTGACACGGCCAAGTCATGGATTTACTACCTCCCTCTTGGTTCTATAACCACATGGAATGACATGAAGCAACTTTTCTTAGAAAAATTCTTTCCTGCATCTCATACTACTTCTATCCGAATGAAAATAAGTGGTATCTGTCAGTCCCCAAGTGAATCACTCTATGAGTACTGGGAGAGGTTCAAAAATCTTATTTCAACCTTCCCACATCACCAAATTCCTGACCAACTCTTGATCCAATACTTCTATGAGGGGTTATTAGTTATAGAGATAACTCTCATTTATGCCACAAGTGGCAGTGCTCTTGTTGATAAAACTCATGTAGCTTCAAGAGATCTCATAAATAACATGGCTGAAAACACACAACAATTCCATACTCGAGCACATGCTCATGTCAAACAATCCCAATATAATTAATCAATTGAGCTGAACAAGATGACCGAGTGGATGAGTGAACTTACAGGCCTTGTGCTACAACTAGCTATGGCTACCAAATCCCCAACCTCATCTTCTCCATAATAAATTTTTCCTAGACCTGTCAAAAACAGTGGAATATGAAACTCTCCATATCATCCAACTAACACATGTCCACAACCTCAAGAGGGTCAATCTGATTCATCTAGACCAATGGAGCTCAATGCAGCTTATGCTCAGTGGAACACCAACCCTCAACTATCAGGTCAGTTTGTTAGAAACTTAAACCAACCTCACTCTGATTCATTCTCTTCTCCTTATACCCAAGGCTTAAGGTATGGTAATCCCGTCTCTCATCCCCCTCAGTTCCCTCCTCAAAACCTAAACCAGTTTCAATATGGTCAAGGTGTTGGTAACTTCCAACAAACTTATCCTTTTATTCCTCAACCTCAAAAGGAACAGTCCTTCTCCTAGATTCCATTATCCTAGTGGGCCTTCGCAATTCAAAAACCAATACAATATCTTTCCCAAGAACCAAAATCTAGGTAATCCCAATCTAGGACAAGCCTCTTCTTCCAAGAAAACATGGGAAAGTTTTGTTGAATATCTTTCCTCCTTCACTCGTTCTAGTCTCAAGAACATTGAAACCCAAATTGGTCAAATTTCATCCCACCTTAGTCGACAGCAACCATCCAATTCTTCCCAAATTCCAACTCAACCATTACCCAACCCCAAGGGTAATGTAAGTGAAATTTCACTTAGATCATGAAAGAAAATTTCTATTCCTCAAGATAAGTCCTCCAACCCCCATTTAAATGTTGACCTAGAAAATGAAAAGAAAAAGAAACTTGAAAAGGAACCTGAATCCATTCCCTCACCTCTTTCTATTCCAAATAAGAACCCAATTCCTTTTCCTCAAGTCGTTTCTAAACCAAAGAAGTCCTTTGAACCCAATCCTAAAATGCTCGACATGTTTAGACGTGTTGAAGTCAATTTTGTTGGATCGAATATATAGATATGTATGTCTATTAGATGGAACAATACAAGAGGGGGGTGAATTGTAGGTTTAAAAAACCTTTGAGTTTTAGAAACTAAGAGATTAGTTTAAATGATCTTAAACTAATACAAATACAAACACCCACAATTGTATTAAATGTAAAAAGGTATGATGTATTGTAATACTAATATAATGTAAAACAATTGTATTCAACATGAACACAATAATCAGAGTAATACAAAGATGAATGATTCTACCTTAAAGCGTATAGAATCAATCAATACAATATGTAATAGAATGATTGTAATTGAAACAATTACAATTGAATATGTAAAGAAGAAAGGAAACAGTACAAATTTCTTTCTTATACAAGTAACAGCAGAAATGTAAAATAATTACAATTCTTTTAACCCAAAGAGAAGGGTTATCCTTTCACCTAGGATAAAAGGTCTATCTCACCAACACCTTGGTGAGCCCTCGATACGATGATCGACACGTCTGTCTGCCTATCCCCGGCAGCCCTCGATACGATGATTGGAACGTCTGTCTGCCTATCCCCGGCAGCCCTCAATACGATGATCGGCACGTCTGTCTGCCTATCCCCGGCAGCCCTCGATTTTGTAGTTAATCGGCACCTCTATCTTTCAATTGCTTGAAACCCTCGATACGATGATCGGATGCACAAGGCAGATGAGAGAAGTCACAGTGTCTCTCTCTAGAATATTGGTAGTTCACGAAGTCTCTTCATTAATTTCACCATGCATCCCCTGAGCTTCAAATGACCTCCTATTTATAGGTCTCGGGTTCCAACGGTCATGTTGCCTCCAACGGTCATATTTCTCCGAAAAACTCGGAGGGACTTCGACACTTGTCATCATAACGGTCATATTGAAACAGAAAGCACGACATCGTTTTGATTAGTTTGTAACTAACTCAACGACATCGTATTGGTTAAAACAGGATATATATATATATATTGATAATCAATGGTACGATTCATATGAAACAAGTGCTTTTGACAAAGTACCAAAACGAGTAATGAACATCTGAATAGCAGATTCAGTACGATACGATTGACAGAGTCAGTACGATACGATTGACAGAGTCAGTACGATATGATTGATAGAGTCAGTATGGTACGATTGACAGAGTCAGTACGATCAGTATTGTACGATACGATATGGTCAGTACGATCAACATTGTACGATACGATAAACATGATAGAAGACAATTGTAATTTCCAAAATATGATAGAATACATTTGTGATTTCCAAAACATGATATAGAAGTCAAAAGAGGACTTTTGACTCAAAAATCTCCCACTTTTTGGAAAGCACAACACATAAAGAAAATATAACAAGAAATACTTATCTCCCCCTGAGTTATTGGAAACTCTTCTGAATAAGAAATTGAATACAACTAACTCCCCCTTAGGTATGGACTTTCCTAAGGATTGTATTCGTATATTTTCCTTAAGAGTGTTGAAAAGCATTCTCCCCCTTTATAAATCATTCTCCCCCTTTGTGATTTACAAAAAAAAGGAGTAATCTTGAATTGTCTGAAGGAGTTAGAAAAAATAAACACAAGACAATGGATAAAAGAAAAGGATCATAAAAGTTATTACAAAACAAAGACAGCTTCCAAAGAAAAAAATACAAGAATCATTTGTTTTCCCTTTCCTTCTCCTTCTTTATGAGCTCATGAAGAACAGATTTCATCTTTTTGATTTCTTTCTTGCCTTCAGAAATTGATTCACCCTGAGTTTTGAGAAGCTCTTGTTGGTCCGCAAAAATCTGATCTTGATTTATGATAGTCTCCTCCTGGACTCTGATTACTTCTTCAAGGGTATCAATTCTGTTTTGAAAATTCTTGTTATCTTTGGATAACACAGAATTTTGATTCTTCAGCAAAACCATTTCATCTTTGAAATATGAAACCTTCGAGAATTCAGATTGAAAAACATTCATTCTCTCTTGAAAATCTTTCACTGAAGGAGCATCGGCTCGTTGAGAAGACAAAAGATTCAACCATTCAACCGTTTCTCTGTCAAGATTATTGAAAGCAACTTCAAGCTCATTTGAAAACCTTCTTATATCTTCAATAGCTATTTCATGAACATTGATTGAGCTCTCTGTTTTGTACGACCACTTAGTCATCTTATTTCATGCCTTCTTATGAGCAACCGAACTTTCTGAAAAAACTTTCAAATCGGCTTCTACTGACAAAACTTTCTTCCTCAATTATTTTACAGAGCCAAACTACTTCTTTTGATTGTCAGTAATAAAATCAATCTTCCCTTTCAGCCTTGTAAAATATGGAATGGTCTTCTCAACCGTTCTCAAAACATGAACAATGTAATCACTCTTCTTGAGAGAGATTGTATGTTCTGAATCAGTATCTTCATCGTACGATGCTAGTTCATACGATCGGCTTGAGTCAACAACTGGTTGTTTTCCTTTTGCTTTTTCTTTCTGCTTTCTTTCTTCTTCCACTTTGTCACTAATGACAACAACTTTATCTGTGTGAGAGGATTGAGCACCTTGCTTTTCTTGAGATGACATTCTGTCCGGAGATCGTGCTTGATCGGCATGAGGAGTTTGTTGAACACCTTCACTCAGCTTTTGAACTGATTCCTCTCTACTCTTCTTTGAACTTTGAAGAAATTCTAAAAGAAAGTCTCCTTCTTCTTCTTCTACTTATTCTATTTCTTCCATCACTTGTTTTTGTTTTCCTTCCTCAGGGAGACTCTGTACGATGGGCTCTTGATGCACTTCTGTGGTAAGTTGAGCACTGGCTTCCTCAACTGCTTTCAAGACTTTAGAGATATCAAAGTCTTGAGCTTTTCTTTTCAAAATAGTTTTCTTTTTCTTTTCATCATTAAGGGTTTCTTCTACCCTTATTCTTTCTGCAAAATCCTCATCCGGGTCAAGTCCGAACTTTGGATCACCTTCCTTTCTCTGTTCCTTATCCTTTCTCCATTTTGCTACAACCTCCTTACTGTACCTTGGATTCTTCTTAGGCTTTGAACTGTTTTGTGGATCAGACTTTTGAGTAACACTAGTAGATTTAATGTCTTTGGCTGGCATAGGTGCCGATTGATTCTGAGCCAATTCAGCTTCTACATCTCTGACAAAAAGTTTTGAATTTGAATCAAAACAAACATTCATCTTTTTCATCGTACTCTTACTAATCCATGATAGCTTAAAATCTATGGGGTTTCCTTTCAAAGGAATGTTACAAAACTTAATACTTTCGAGAATGAACTTCGTAAGGATGGCTGGATACATAATCATTTGGGACTTAATCCCTCCTGTCTTGACATTCTTAATGGTTTCAAAAACATACCCCATGAGATTTACTTTTCTCATATTCACAAGATAGTCAAGCATAAAAATATTAGAAACTTTCAGAGTTTCTCTATCCCCTTTCCTTGGGATAAGAAAACCTTGCATCCATAGAGTCACAAAACGGTTGTCCGATGAAAGATGAGACACTTTTCTCTTTTCTTCATTAACAACAAACAAAGTCTTTTCAGCACTTTCTCTATTAAACGTACCAACTTCCTCTGGTAGTTTGTGAGATGGACAGAAAGAATCCCCTTCTACAGAAACATTCAGAAAATGTGCTGCTTGTTTCACAGACATAGACAATTTTCTATCGTATACAGCAAAATTGATAGTCATATCTTTGTTGAACGATACGGTTTTATAAAACTGACAAACATCATCAAAGAGAACCAGATCTTTAGAAACAGGTCTTTCAACACACAAATGTTCCCATCCTTGAAAGAGAATGATTCTTCTAATTGTGGAATCATACGAATCAAAGAAGTCCCGAGAAACTAACCTTTCTCTGCTAAAGTCTTTCTCTGTAAAAGTCTTTGAAGATATTTCGGCGGGAGTATTAGCAGAGGATTGAGACATAAAGATGATGTCGATGATATATTTTTCGATGATTTATAACCGGTGGAGCAGAGCTTCGCCTCAAAACCTAAAAACCCAATGTGGGTTTGGGGAGGGGGGCTATTTATAGGCGAAAAAGGGATGACCGTTGATCTTCTACGGTCAGGATTAGAGAAAAAAACAGATCAATGGTTAGGATTGAAAATGAAAAAGGAAAAAAAATAAAATAAAAAAAATGGAAAATACCTGCTGGAGAACGTAAGGTAGTTGTTGGTTTTATGATTAAAGAATACACAACCGTATGAAATAAAATAAAATACAAGTATTAAATGACATGCCGATTGAAAACAATCTCATTACCATGAACTGATGATATGATGGAAAACAATCTTGTTACCATGAACTGTCAAGTCGATGGAAAACAATCCCGTTACCATGAACTGACAATACGATGGAAAACAATCTTGTTACCATGAACTGACAAGCCGATGGAAAACAATCTCGTTACCATGAACTGACAATACGATGGAAAACAATCTTGTTACCATGAATTGACAATACGATGGAAAACAATCTTGTTACCATGAACTGAAGAGCTTATGGAAAACAATCTCGTTACCATGAACTGACGAGCCGATGGAAAACAATCTTGTTACCATGAACTGACAATACGATGGAAAACAATCTTGTTACCATGAACTGATGATACGATGGAAAAGAAATTCATTACCATCATAGGTCGATACGATGGAAAAGAAATTGATTACCATCATAGGTCGATATGATGGAAAAGAAATTCATTACCATCATAGGTCGATACGATGGAAAAGAAATTGATTACCATCATAGGTCGATACGATGGAAAAGAAATTCATTACCATCATCGGTTGATACGATGGAAAAGAAATTCAATACCATCATCGGTCGATACGATGGAAAAGAAATTCATTACCATCATAGGTCGATACGATGGAAAAGAAATTGATTACCATCATCGGTCGATACGATGGAAAAGAAATTCATTACCATCATCGGTCGATACGATGGAAAAGAAATTCATTACCATCATTGGTCGATACGATGGAAAAGAAAAGTAAAATATACGATAAAACTGTCAATACGATAAACAAGAAAAAAATGAATGATATGATAAAACTGTCAATACGATAAACAGAAAAAAGATACACATATCCAGAGAGTAAATAGTTAAATAATATAAGATAAAAAGAAACATAAAGACAGAAAGAAATGTGCTCCCCCTTTCAAGAGGAGTTATTTACTATAAGGAGATTTGTAAAACATGAAGTAGATATGAATTATTATTTTACTGTAATCATTCATAGCTTCTGTTTTATAAACTCAAATCTATCGGAGGGTAATGATTTTGTAAAAATGTCAGCAAGTTGTTCTTGCGTTCCGATAAATTGTAAAATAATATCTCCTTTTTGTGTGTGATCCCTAAGAAAGTGATGCCTAACATCTATGTGTTTTGCACGAGAGTGATGTGTTGGGTTCTTACTAAGAGCTATGGCACTTGTATTATCACAAAGAATTTGAGTTTTGGAAAAACTCATTCCATAGTCAGTGAGTGTGTGCTGCATCCACAATACTTGAGCACAACAACTTCCAGCTGCTACATATTTAGCTTCAGCAGTGGATAGTGCTACTAAGTGTTGTTTCTTACAGGACCAAGAAACCAAGGAATCTCGTAAGAAATGACATGTTCCAGATGTAATTTTTCTATCCATTCTACAACCACCAAATTTAGCATCTGAAAAACTTTTTAAAACAAAATCATTCCCAGAAGAGTAAAAAAGACCTAAATCCATAGTGTCTTTTAAATACCGAAAGATTCTCTTTACAGCTTTTAAATGAGACTCTTTTGGATTAGATTGGTATCTTACACATAAGCATACAGAAAACATCAAGTATGGTCAACTAGCTGTCAAGTATAGCAAACTTCCTATCATACCTCTAAAGCTTTGTGATCTACTGGTTTCCCAGTTTCATCAAGATCAAGAGTATTTGAGGTACTAATTGGAGTGATAATACTTTTATTTTTTTCAAATCCATACTTTTTGAGTAAATATTTTATATACTTATGTTGAGATATATAATTTCCTTCTGGTTTTTGAGAAATTTGAAAACCTAGAAAGAATGTTAACTCACCCATCATACTCATTTCAAACTCAGATTTCATTAAGTTTGAAAAAGAATCAGTTAAAGATTTCTGAGTTGATCCAAATATGATGTCATCAACATAGATTTAGACAATCAAAACATTTTTGTTTTCCATTTTGATAAAAAAGGGTTGGATCTGTTGTACTTTTTGTATAATTGTTTTGTAAAAGAAATCCTGTAAGTCTATCATACCATGCTCTAGGGGCTTGTTTTAGACCATATAGAGCTTTGGTAAGTTTAAAAAACATGATCAGGATGTTTTGGGTCCTGAAAACCAGGGGGTTGTTCAACAAAAACTTCTTCTTGAACAAAACCATTTAGAAAAGAACATTTAACATCCATTTGAAATAGTTTGAAATTGAAAAATGCTGTAAAGGCTAATAGAATACGAATAGATTCAAGTCTAGCTACATGAGCATATGTTTCTTCATAGTCTATTCCCTCTTGTTGATTATAGCCTTTAGCAACAAGTCTTGCTTTATTTCTTACAATGATTCCATTTTCATCACATTTGTTTCTGAAAACCCATTTTACACCAATCACAGTTGTTTCTTTAGGTCTATCAACTAAAGTCCAGACTTGATTCCTTTCAAATTCATTTAGTTCCTCTTGCATTGCTTTGATCCAATCATCATCACCTAAAGCCTCACTCGGACATTTAGGTTCAAATTGGGAAAGAAAAGCAAGATGTTCTATTTCATTTCTTAAGGAATTTCTGGTCCTTACAGGTTGATTTACATCACCAATGATGTTATCACTGGGATTATTTCTAAGAAACAACTGATTTGGGTTTTGTAAAGCATGTTCATCAACATATGGTAGAAAATATTCTGTGGTAAATGTTTCAGGAATACTTTCTTGAACATTTTTCTTATCAGAATGATCTTCTAATAATGGTTGATAAACATTTTTAGAAAACACATCCGAGGATATAGGATTGGTTTGGTTGAAAACAAAAGGATCAGTTTCATTGAATTTTACATGTACTGTTTCCTCAACAGTACAAGTGTTTTTATTGAAAACTCTATAAGCCTTCGAGGTTGTAGAATAGCCTAGAAATATTCCTTCATCAGATTTTGGTGCAAATTTATGTAGATTATCTTTTGTATTCAAAATGAATACTTTGCAACCAAAAACATTGAAGTATGAAACTTTAGGTTTTTGGACAGTCCATAACTCATAAGGGGTTTTATTAAGAAATGGTATAGTTAAAACACGATTTATAGTATAACAGGCAGTACTAACGGCTTCATCCCAAAAGTGCTTAGTAATTGAGTATTCACTCAACATGGTTCGAGTCATTTCCTGAAGAATACGATTTCTTCTTTCAACAACACCATTTTGCTGAGGAGTTCTTGGAGTTGAGAAATTGTGAGTAATACCTTTCTTACTACAAAAAGTTTCAAAATCAGAATTTTGAAATTCACCACCATGATCACTATGAATAGTTATAAATGGTAGGTTTTTCTTATTTTTAACTTGGGCTCTAAAAGTTTTGAAATAGAAAAAGGCTTCAGATTTCTTTGTGAGAAAGTAGACCAATGTAAATCTAGTAAAGTCATCAACTAAAACAAATACATAGTATTTGCCTCCAATGCTTCCAGATTGTGAAGGACCAAAAAGATCCATATGCACTAGCTGTAATGCATTAGAAGTTGTAACTTCATTAATTGATTTAAAGCTAGTTTTATGTTGCTTGCCAAATTGACAAGGATCACAGACTTTTGAAGAATCATATCTAAGATCCGGTAGCCCCTTTACAAGTCCTTTCTTTGAGATTTTACTTAGATTTCTCAGATTACAGTGTCATAGTCTCCTATTCCATAGCCATGATTGGTCTTCTATTGCACTTAAGCAAGGAAAGTTTTGGTTCCTAAGGTCTTCTAAGTTAATAGTGTAAACATTCTCTTGCCTATGGGCAGATAGAATGAACTCATCCTTGGAATTGTGAAAAAGACACTTATCATTTCTAAAATTCACAAGGTAACCTTCATTACATAATTGACTTATACTGATGATATTGTGCCTAAAACCTTTAACAAAAAAATATTTGAGATAAGAACTTTTCCAAGAAAAACAATATTACCTATACCAACAATCTTTCCTTGAGAATTATCTCCGAAGGTAACTTTTCCACCTTTTGTTTTGATAACCTTTTCAAATAGATCTTTGTTTCCAGTCATGTGTCGAGAACAACCACTATCCATGTACCAAATATTCTTATTGGTACACTTCTCATTTTCCTGAAAAAGAAACAATTAGTTTTTCGGAATCCAAACTTGTTTGGATCCAGAAAGGTTAGATAAAAGAATTTTAGGAATCCACATTTGTTTTGCAAAATGAGCTTTATGAAATCCTAAAGATTGAGTTTTGTTAAGAGAACAATCTCTTCTCCAGTGTCCACCACATTGACACTTAGAAAAAAATAGGTTTTTTGAGGAACAAAATAGTTTTTACTAAAAACCGGTTTGGAACAAGTATAACCTAGACCAGAACGATTTCTCAAAGGTTTAATTTGAGAATACATCCTGTCAAAGTTTTCTTTTCCATGAGTAAATTTTGACAAACATTTTTTCAAGGATAAAATCTCTGACTTTAGTTTTAAAACCAAATTCTTATTTTCCAAAACATTTGAATTTGAACTAGAGTTAGGCTCTAAAATATTTTTCTTTGAAATTACAGTTTCAAGATCCTTAGAAAGTTTATCCTTATCAGATTTAACTTTATCAAGGGTTTTTAAAATACTTTCAAAATCAGAAGTTTTCACATCAAGATCTTTAGAAAGATTTGATACTTCTTTAGTCAAGATTGAAATTCTAGAATTTTCTTTTTCAAGTCTCTTCTTGAGTTTAGAATTTTCATTTTCAAGTAATTTAGAAAATCTAGAGACTTCTTCAAAAGAAGGTAATGTATCATCCTCTGATGATGAGGATTCATCATTTGAAGATTCATAATATCTATTATCAGTATAATTTGCATTCAAAGAGACGTTTGTAATAGCTTCAGCATTATGTACCTTGTCCATGAGACAATGATCTTCAATTGGTAGTCTGGCTAGAAGTCCAATATTCCTTTGTCCTGATGTCTCATATTTTGAAGAATCATCTGAGGAATCACTACCACTTGCACTCCTCGTATCATTTGCTTTCAAGACTTTCTTTGTCTTATAAAACCTTTTCTTATTTCTTTCAGAGTGTTTCTCCTTTCTATCTTTCCTTTTCAGTAAAGGACAATCGGGCCTTATATGTCCTGCTTTCTTGCATTCATAATAAGTTACCTCTGAATCTTTCCTATCCTTCCTATCTTTCTTTTTGAATCTATATTGAAAGTCTTTCTTTCCCACGATCTTGTTCATCCTTCGAGCAAGATTGGCTAACTCATTATCCGAAAGATTACAATCACTTGAATCAGATATAACAACTTTCTTGGATTTAGACCTTGTAAGCCTTTCAGGTGTTTTAGCTTTAGATACAGAGGCTACACTTCCATTCCCATTCTTCTTCTTGTTGAAATCAGCATCTCTCTTCATTCTTGTCTTGTGCTGTAGAAGAGTTCCAAAGAGTTCATCAAGAGTAATCTGAGAAACTTTTCTATTTCCATCAATAGCTGTTCTTTTGGACTCCCATTCATTTGGAATTATATCTACAATCTTATCGACTAGAGCTTCATCATCAAGACCTTTTTCTCCCATATATTGTAAGCTGTTGACAATTGTCATAAACTTTTGTTGCACTTTACATACTGGCTCTCCATAAGGAAAAACAAATCCATGATACTCTGCTCGAAGCATTGATCTCCTTGTTTCTATAACCTTGGATGTTCCAAAATGAGTGACTTCTAATTTCTTCCAAATACAGTTGGCTGCTTCACATGAATATATCTGACTGTATATATTCCTGGTCATAGAGCATAATAAAGTATTGCGTACCTTGTAATTCTGTTGATATTCTTACTTCTCTTGGTTGGTGAAAGTACTGACTTCTTTGTCAGGAATTTTGTAACCTCCAGTAAGCATAATAAAATTGTCTACACCAGTATTAATAACGAAAGTCTTCATACGATATCTCCAATACTCATAATCATTCCCATCAAAGATTGGTGGTCTAGAAGGATTCAGATTGTCTATTGACCCGATACTCATTCCTTCCATCTAATACAACAATAACTTTTCCACTCCACACGTTAGTGTAGTAAGTATTCAAGATAATAATATGAAAGAAATAAAGCTAGTAATACAAATTAGTGGAAAACCTCCTTTGATACCAATTGTTGGATCGAATATATAGATATGTATGCCTATTAGATGGAACAATACAAGAGGGGGGTGAATTGTAGGTTTAAAAAACCTTTGAGTTTTAGCAACTAAGAGATTAGTTTAAATGATCTTAAACTAATACAAATACAAACACCCACAATTGTATTGAATGTAAAAAAGGTATGATGTATTCTAATACTAATGTAATGTAAAACAATTGTATTCAAGATGAACACAATAATCAGAGTAATACAAAGATGAATGATTCTACCTTAAAGCGTATAGAATCAATCAATACAATATGTAATAGAATGATTGTAATTGAAACAATTACAATTGAATATGTAAAGAAGAAAGGAAACAATACAAATTCCTTTCTAATACAAGTAACAACGGAAATGTAAAAGACTTACAATTCTTTTAACCCAAAGAGAAGGGTTATCCTTTCACCTAGGATAAAAGGTCTGTCTCACCAACACCTTGGTGAGCCCTCGATACGATGATAGGCACATCTGTCTGCCTATCCCCGGCATCCCTCGATACGATGATCGGCACGTCTGTCTGCCTATCCCCGGCAGCCCTCGATACGATGATCGGCACGTCTGTCTGCCTATCCTCGGCAGCCCTTGATTTTGTAGGTAATCGGCGCCTCTGTCTTTCAATTGCTTGAAATCCCTCGATACGATGATCAGACGCACAAGCCAGATGAGAGAAGTCACAGTGTCTCTCTCTAGAATCTTGGTAGTTCACGAAGTCTCTTCATTAATTTCACCATGCATCCCCTGAGCTTCAAATGACCTCCTATTTATAGGTCTCGGGTTCCAACGGTCATGTTGCCTCCAACGGTCATATTTCTCCGAAAAACTCGGAGGGACTTGGACACGTGTCATCATAACGGTCATATTGAAACAGAAAGCACGACATCGTTTTGATTAGTTTGTAACTAACTCAACGACATCGTATTGGTTAAAACAGGATATATATATTGATAAGCAATGGTACGATTCATATGAAACAAGTGATTTTGACAAAGTACCAAAACAAGTAATGAACATCTGAATAGCAGAGTCAGTACGATACGATTGACAGAGTCAGTACGATACGATTGACAGAGTCAGTACGATATGATTGACAGAGTCAGTATGGTACGATTGAAAGAGTCAGTACGATCAGTATTGTACGATATGATATGGTCAGTACGATCAACATTGTACGATACGATAAACATGATAGAAGACAATTGTAATTTCCAAAATATGATAGAATACATTTGTGATTTTGAAAACATGATATAGAAGTCAAAAGAGGACTTTTGACTCAACAAATTTTCCCCTCTTAGATTCCATAAAACAAATTCCTAAGTATGCCAAGTTTCTCAAGGATTTGTGTACCCACAAGAGGCAACTTAGGACCTTCGAAAATGTTTCAACCCAAGAGTCCATACCCATTAAGTGCAAAGATCCAGGGACCTTTATGGTTCCATGCCAAATTGGAAGTTCCAAATTTGATGATGCACTCATAGATCTAGGAGCCTCAATTAATGTCATTCCCAAATCCATATTCTACAACCTTGGTCTAGGTCCCTTACATCCAACGGGTGTTGTCATTCAATTGGAAAATCGAAGCATAGCTAGTCCTGAGGGAATAATTAAGGATGTCCTTGTCCGAGTCAATGATCTTATCTTCCCTACTGATTTTTATGCCCTTGACATAGAAGGTGTGATGAACTCTTCTCAGTCTCCCCTAATTCTAGGAAGACCATTCCTCATGACTACGAGATCCAAGATTGATGTCTATTCAGGAATCTTATCCATAGAATTTGGTGACCAACTGGTCAAGTTCAACATTTTCCAAGCCATGAAATACCCATCTAAGGATCACTCTGCATTCTCAATCCATGATTCTAAGGACACTTCTAAGAGTCAATTGAACCACAATCCACCATGTTATTCATGTTCTAATGGCAACGGATCTTGTGAAATTTTCACCATGATTAAAAAAGTCATAAATGGTGAAGTTGATGTGGACATTTCATTCATAGAATCTATCAGTCTAGAGGATCTTGAAAACTCCCATGAATCCCACATCAACTCTGATTTCTACTGTGCCACCTTGGATAGTATTAAAAAAAATGAATCTAAAGCAACTGAATTCCCATCTTCCATTCCTGAGTTGTCTAACCCAAAAATGGAAGATGAGACTAATCTAAAACCCCTTCCTGAATGCCTGAAATATGCATTCATTTTCCATTATCACTCATATCTTGTCATTATCTCTGCTTCAATTACTAAAACCAAAGAGTCCAAACATGTTCAGGTGTTAGAGGAAAACAAAAAGGCCATAGGTTGGACCCTATATGACATTCCAGGAATCAACCCTGCCCTTTTCATGCATCACATCCATCTTGAGGAGTCATCAAAACTAATTAGACAACCACAAAGAAAACTCAATCCACTCATACTTGAGGTAGTTAGGGAAGAGATCACCAAGCTTCTTCAAGCTGGTATTATCTACCCAATTTCAGATAGTGAATGGGTTAGTCCAATTCAAGTTGTACCTAAGAAGGGTGGGATAATTGTTGTCACAAATGAACATGGAGAGGTATTCACAACTCAAGTGAAGAAAAAATGGTGTGTGTGCAGTGACTATAGGAAATTGAATGTTGAAACAAGAAAAGATCACTACCCTCATCCATTCCTTGATCAAATGTTGGAACGACTAGTCGGAAACTCACACTATTTCTTTCTTGATGGATACATAGGCTACTTCCAAATCCCAATCGCACATCAGGACCTAGAAAAGACAACTTTCACATGCCCCTTTGGAACATATGCATATAGAAGAATGCCTTTTGTACTTTGCAATGCTCCTGAAACATTCCAGAGGTGTATAATGAGTATCTTTTCCGAATTCATTTAACACTACATGGAAGTCTTCATGGATGACTTTACCATTTATGGTGAGTCATTTGAATCTTGTTTGAATTTGTTCTCTCTGGACCTCCAAAAGTGTTTCAAGTGAAACCTTGTGTTAAATTTTTAAAAATGTCACTTCATGGTTGCAAATGGGATTGTTCTAGGGCACATAGTTTCAAAAGATGGTATTGAAGTCAATCCTGCCAAAATTAAAGTGATCCAATCACCTCCTCAACCCACTTCTATTCGAGACATCCGTTCATTTCTCGGTCATGCTGGTTTCTATCGAAGATTCATCCATAACATCAGTAGTATTTTCCTCCCACTCACTTGGTTTCTCCAAAATGATGTCACATTCTATTTCAATGAGGTTTGCAAGAGAGCCTTTGTTGAACTCAAAAATACTCTAACATCTGCCCCAATAATCCAACCCCCAGATTGGTCATTACCCTTTGAGTTGATGTGTGATGCTTCTAATAGAGTCGTTGGGTCTGTTCTTGTTCAAAGAAGATAAAATATTCCTCATGTCATCTATTATGCCTCAAAAACATTGGATGAAACTCAATCTCACTACACTGTCACTAAAAAGGAACTTTTAGCAGTGGTTTTTGCCTTAGATAATTTTAGGCCCTCTCTCTTAGGTGCCAAAATCATCATCTTCACAGACCATTCTACTATAAATATCTTACTCAAGAAAAGTGATTCCAAACCGAGGATAATAATATGGATTCTAATGCTCCAAGAGTTTGACCTTGAAATCAAAGATAGACCTAGAAAAGGAAACCCTGTGGCTGAACACTTGAGTAGAATTTCTAATTCTTCTCATTCTGAAATCATCGATCCTGAATTCCCCACTGAGCACCTTTCATCTCTCACTCCAAAAATTCCATGGTATGCCCCAATTGTAAATTACGTGGTTTATGGTGTTTTTCCTGTATATTTTTCAATAGAATAAAAAATGAAGTTGAAAAGTGATTCAAAATACTATTTTTGGGAAGAAAATAAAAATTGGAAAACTGGGGCTGACATGGTAATAAAGAGATGTGTCGATGAAATTGAAAATTCTTCCATATTAGAATTCTATCACTCAATGCCTGGTGGTGGCCACTTTGGACCACAAAGGACCTCTCGAAAGCTCCTACACTTTGGATTCTTTTGGCCTTCACTCTTCAAGGACTCACATGAGTTCTTTCAATCATGTCCCACTTGCCAAAAGTTTGGAATAATTTCAAAGAGAAATGAAATGCCCCAAAATCCTTTAATTTTCTGTGAGATCTTCAATGTTTGGGGTATCAATTTCATGGGACCATTCCCCCCTTCCAATGGATTTTCATACTTTATTCTTGCGGTTGATTATGTTTCTAGGTTGGTCGAGCCCAAACCCACTAGAAAAGATGATTCACATACTATTAGTGAGTTCCTAAAGACACGCATCTTCCACCGATTTGGCACACCTCGTGCCTTGATAAGTGACTTAGGAACCCATTTTTGTAATAAAACCATGGAATCTCTTCTGAAAAAGAATGGGTTTGTACATAAAACATCAACTTCATATCATTCCCAAACAAATGGAATGGATGAAATTTCTAATACAGAAGTGAAAAGAGTGCTTCATAGAATTGTAAAACCCACCAGAAAAGACTGGCCTGAAGAACTTGGTGAAGCACTTTGGGCTTATCGAACTGCCTATAAAACACCCATTGGGATGTCTTTTTTTTAGGCTAGATTTTGGTAAATCATGTCACCTAACAGTTTAAATCCAACATAAGTCTTTTTGGGCTGTGAAAACGTGTAATTTTGATTGTGAAAAATCAGGTGAAGAAAGATTGTTGCAATTGGATGAACTGGAGGAGATTGGACTTGAATCCTATGAGAATTTCAATCTGTACAAATAAAAGGATAAGGAACTCCATGACAAAAACATCCTGAGAAAGGTATTTAATGAAGTTTAAAAGGTAATGCTCTTCAATTCTTGATTTTGGATTCACCCAGGTAAGCTTAATTCTCATTGGGAAGGGCCATTTGTTATTACTAATGTTTACCCATTTGGTGCAGTGCAAGTCCAAGACCCCTCTTCCAAAAGGACATTCACGGTTAATGGACATCGGTTAAAGAATTACCATGAGAGGACGCAAAATCCTGGATCAACATCGACTTCCACTGGATCCCCAACTTCTCCATTAAACCTACCACTAGATGGAGATGTCAACCAGCCAAATCCAAACCAGGGGGCTCCTCTTTCCCTTTAACTCTCTTTATCTCTTCCTATATCTCACTCTTTCTTCTTTTTCTTATCTATTTAATTTTTTTTACCACTTTCTTCATCAAACCCTTTTCTTTTTCTCTTTATCTTTTGTGTGGGTGTGTATTTTAAAGAACACTAAAAAAACTAAAAAAAATTAAAAAAATTAAAAAAACAAAAGAGTCATACTTACTCACCATCAATTTTCAAATTTTTTCCAACCATTTTGGGGAGTAAAAATACATGGTTTCATCTCAAAAATTTTGTGTTTTCATCATATATTTGGATAAAGAAATTTGTTTCACGAATAATACATTTTGAATGCTCAATTTTTTATTTGGAAAATGCTTTTCCCAAACCTTGAGGAACAACATTTTCTTTCATGTCAAGGTCACCTATGGACATCTTTTAAAAATGTGTGTTTTCACCCCCCATTTGTGAGTATTGATTTTGTGGAACTTCAAGCTGAATTTCCTTCTTTAGTGTGTATTAATATGATAGAGGCATTTTTTGAACCACATGAGAACCACAATATCCAAATAGCCTCCCATTAACCTTAAATTAATCCTCCTTTTGAAAGCCCCTCTTAGACTATGAAAACCTTTTCTTTGATAGCCACATTACAATCCCAATACCTTTTCCCACCCAATATCAACATGGATTTTCATTGCATAATTTGTTTTGAAATTAAAGTGTGGGGGTGGATTTTATTATGGGTACTCGTTGTTGATTTCACCATGTTATCATACTCTTGAGAGCAAGCATCCATTTAAGTGTGGGGTAGAGGTTTCTATTCAGTGTGTTTTAGGGAATGTAATGTACTTTCATTTATTTAATTTTGTAAATGTTAGTGAAAATTGTTCAAAAGAAATCAAAAAAAAATCAAAAAAAAAAATTGATTGGGTTGTTTCTTGGGTAGGTCAAAAATCACTCTTCCTCAACCTTAGATCTTGTTATAACTATTACAATTAGTGTCGTGAGGAGATCAATAATGGGTTGGGATATGAGTGTGAGATCTTTTCCAAGTTCAACTTTCGAAAAAAAAAGAAAAAGAAAGAAAAAAAAGAACACATGCATGATATTATTATATCATTGGGAGAAGTTTTGTGGTTTGTAAATATTTCATATTCTCATCCGCTTAAAATTTTCATCCTCTATTGTGTCTTTCTTCACACAATCATTCCCTTGTAAAATATGTGTTTTCATTTCCTTCCATGTTTTATTTCAAAAAAAATGTGCATTTCTTTCTCTATGTTGGTGTTTTACCCCTCTTCTCCTCTCTCTTGGAAATTATATTCCTACTGAACCATAGCTACAGAAAAACTCCTTAAAAAGACCTCTTTATTATTGTGCACTTTGGATAGGGATTGGAAGCTGAGAACTCTTTCAAACTCTATGATTTTCACTTTTGGTTGGTGAAAGAGTGAAGCTCCACAAATGAATTTTATCATCTTGAGAGGTGTGAGTTTTGAGTGTCCACATTCTCCATTTCTAAATTTGAGAATGAAAAAATTAATTAGTTTTAGAACATTGTTTCTGTAACAACTTGTGGTGTAATTCAAAATGGATGAGTGAAATATTCTAAACCTCACCTGATTGGAGAAAACAAAATTTTAATATCTGTTGGTGAATGAAAATGATTTTGTTGTGTTTTTATATTTTTTGCACATGAGGACATTCACAAGACTAAGTGTGGGGGAGTTGATGTTATTAATATTTTCATGACTTATTATATACTCCCTTTACTTATTTTATATGAAATATTCATAATATGTGTGAAATATTAATATTTTAATACTAAATATTATTTTTGAGCATTTTTAGAAGTAGTTCAATTGAGTCAGTATAATAGTTTATTTATAACTCTCACCCTAATGATCCGAATTTTGTGGTTCTTCTTTTGTATGATTTATAAATCAATATAAAACATTTCATTAGAAGGGATCATTGGAAAATTCTTCTATTTGAAGGCTCATATGGACCACACAAGAGGGCCTACAGAATTTGTGAAGAAACTGGACCATCCATGAAGATTGAATTACTGGGCTCAATGTAGAAGTTAAAATCCATTAATTCTACTCAAAGTTTCAGGGGACATTTTAAGAAGTCTTGGATAAAAATTTCAAGTCCATAATCCAAAAACAAGGGGGCCAACTTATGCTTTGAAGTCCAGCCCACCATTCTGGACGAGAAATAAAATCAGTACAGTATTCATGACATATCTCCTTATGTAAGCATCCAATCAGGCGGAGATTTTGAAGTTCTAAAGTTGATATATTTTCGGCCGACATTGTTGAATAAATAATTTGGCTTTGTTGTCATAATTGTATTCAAAAACCCTTTCACATTTTGGACTTCAAAAATATTGGATTCAAATGGACAGATTAAATTTTCTTAATCAACTGACCATAACTTTTGATACATAGCTCCAAATGACTCCAAATTTTGAGAGAGGTTGGAAAAAATTATTATATAAAACGTTGAATAAGGGGATATCTCGCAATTCAGATATATGAATAGCCAACTTGATTATACATGTGGAGGTACAGATTGGGAATGAAAACAGTTCACTTCCTTGGGCTATAAATGCATCCCCCTCTTCTCCTTCAAAGGGGTTGACATTTCAAAAAATAGGAGCACATATTGTCACAACCAAAGCCTTGAAAAAGGCTTTGGAGGACCTTACAAACTCAATTTGTCACTTGATATACCCTTCCTCCTCTCTTTTTTTCCTTTCACTTTTGTGTTGTTCTTCGTTTGTAATCTTGTAAGTTTGTGTTTTGTAATTCTGTTTTAATGCAAGTTTCTTCTTAAATATCTCTTATTCTTATCCAACATATGTAGTTTAATATTATTTTTATTAAAATAGTTTAAATATAGTTGAATCTCCTTCTCTTATTTTTCTTCCTCATTCAATTCAAAGTCTGTTTTTTTAATTCTAATCATTGTATGTGTGTGTGTGTTCGACGCACCACTCTTTTCTTATCCCTTTCTTTTTCTTCTATTCTTAATTTACCATCAAAATAATTATAACCAGATTATTAAACACCCAAATGTTTGATTAAATCCATCATTGGGGTGATTCAAAATTTAGGTATGTTAAGTGATTGAGATTATTTTCTTGATGAGTATTCGTTAATTTAACATTGTGTATGTTGGACTTAAAATGTCATGGATTAAGGAAATATTTTGTTTAACATGTGGTCTCCATGGATTATTGGAACCATAAATACACTACCATAAACAATTAATGGTAGTTATTAGAACCCTAAGTTAAGTTAAGGCTTGAATTAAATCCTTAACACTTAGTAATTCCAATCAATGTTATCTTGTGAAGTGGGTGTTAATTTAAATGCAATATAAAGCAAAGCTCAAGGATATCACAATATTAACTCCCTAATGATGAAATCACCCCAATATTTATCAATTTTTTAAATAAATTATAGTCATTAAATCATATCAATTAAGCTCTGCAATCAAACCCCCCTAATCAAAATACAATCAATTAAAAACAAACGACTATTACAAAGTATCATCGTCGAGGATTCGACCCGAGTGCTACTATAAACATTAGCAGAGCACCGGAACCTTGACCGTTCGATAGGTGACAATCAGCCGTGCATTTCAAATGGCGTCGTTGCTGGGGATGGTTCTTTAATTATTCATTATTTTCTTTTTATTGTAAAAAAAATTAAAAAAAAATTAAAAACAAATTGAAAAAAAAACACAAAGAAAAACTCGTCTTCTCATAAAAATCATAAACTGAAAAACAAAATACAAAGAAAAAATCGTCTTCCTCTTTCTTCCAAAATATCTCTGAATGCCCCGTAGCCTTCCAAACAATCCCTTGGATTTGTTTGACCCTAAAATTGAGCAAACATTTCACCAACTTAGGAGGAACATAAGAGATAATCAAATAATTCAAGAACCAGTCCTTGTCCAACCAATTGAATTAGATATAGACAATCCTAGGGAATAATCACTTAAAGAACATGGTACCCCCGATATGAATTAACAACCTATTGGTATTCAATATCCAAACATAGAATCTAACTTCGAACTCAAATAGGTTTTGATTCATCTTCTCCCTCATTTCCATAGGCTATCCGGTGAGGATCCACATCTCCACCTTAAAGAGTTTCAAGTATTGTGCTCTACCATGAAGCCTCAAGGGGTTTCTGAGAAACAAATCAAACTCCGAGCATTCCCTTTAACCCTAGATGACACTGCCAAGTCATAGATTTGGTACCTCCCTCATGGTTTTATAACCATATGGAATGACATGAAGTGACTTTTCTTAGAAAAATTATTTCCTGCTTCTCGTACTGCTTCTATCCGAAAGGAAATAAGTGGTATCCGTCAGTTGCCAAGTGAATCACTCCATGAGTACTGGGATAGGTTCAAAAAGTTTGTTTCAACCTACCCATATCACCAAATTCCTGACCGACTCTTGATCCAATGCTTCTATGAGGGGTTATTGGCTATGGAGAGAACTCTCATTGATGTCACAACTGGCGGTCTCGTTGATAAAACTCATGTAGCTGCGAAATATCTCATAATTAACATTGCTGCAAACACACAACAATTCCATACTCGAGAACATGCTCAATTAAAACATGACCAAGATAATCAATCAATTGATACAAACAAGATGACCGAGTGGATGAGTGAACTTACAGGTCTTATGCGACAACTAGATGTGGCTACCAAATCTCCAACCTCATCTTCTCCGCAATCAATGTTTCCTGGACCTATCAAAAACTGTGTAATCTGCAACTCTCCATCTCATCCAACTGACACATGTCCACAACTTCAAGAAGATCAATCTGATTCATCTGGACCAATGGAGCTCAATGCAGCATATGCTCACTGAAACACCAACCCTAAACTATCAGGTCAGTTTGTAAGAAACTTAAACCAACCTCACTCTGAGGCATTCTCTTCTTCCTATAACCAAGGCCTAAGGTATGGTAATCCCATCTCTCATCACGCTCAATTCCCTCCTCAAAATTCAAACCAGTTTCAATATGGTCAAGGTGTTGGTAACTTCCAACAACTTTATCCTTTTATTCCTCAACCTCAAAAGAATAATCCTCCTCCTAGATTCCATTATTCTAGTGAGCCTTCCCAATTCCAAAACCAATACAATCACTTTCCCAAGAACCAAAATCTAGGTAATCCCAATCTGGGACAAGCTTCTTCTTCCAAGAAACCATGGGAAAGTGCTGTTTAAGATCTTGCCTCCTTCACTAGTTCTAGTCTCAAGAACATTTAAACCCAAATTGGTCAACTTGAATCCCACCTTAGTCAACATAAACCATCCAATTATTCCCAACTTCCAACTCAACCATTACCCAACCCCAAGGGTAATGTATGTGAAATTTCACTTAGATCAGAAAAGCAACTTTCAATGCCTCAAGATAAGTTCTCCAACCCCCATTTAAATGTTCACCTAGAAAATGAAAATAAAAAGAAACTTGAAAAGGAACATGAATCCATTCCCTCACCTCCTTATATTCCACATAGTAACATGATTCTTTTTCTTCAAGCCGTTTCTAAGCCAAATAAGTCCTTTGAACCCGATCCTGAAATGATCGACATGATTAGACGTGTTGAAGTCAACATTCCCCTCTTAGATGCCATAAAACAAATTCTTAAGTATGCCAAGTTTCTCAAGGAGTTGTGTACCCCCAAGAGGAAACTTAGGACCTTCGAAAATGTTTCAACCCAAGCATCCATACCCATTAAGTGCAAAGATCCAGGGACCTTTACGGTTCCATGCCATATTGTAATTTCCAACTTTGATGATGCACTCATAGACATAGGAGAATCAATTAATTTCATGCCCAAATCCATATTCTCCAACCTTGGTCTAGGTCCCTTACATCCAACGAGTGTTGTCATTCAATTGTCCAATCGAAGCACATCCAGTCCTGAGGGAATAATTGAGGATGTCCTTGTCTGAGTCAATGATCTTATCTTCCCTGCTAATTTCTATGTCCTTGACATGGAAGGTGAGATGAACTCTTCTCGATCTCCCCTAATTCTAGGAAGACCATTCCTCATGACTGTGAGAACCAAGATTTATGTCTATTCAGGCATCTTATCCATGGAATTCGGTGACCAACTGGTCAAGTTAAACATTTTCCATGCCATTTGATACCCATATAATGATCACTCTGCATTCTCAATCCATGCTTCTGAGGACACTTTTAAGAGTCAATAAAACCCCAATCCACCATGTTCTTCATGTCCTAATGACAACGGATCTTGTGAAATCTGCACCATGATTAACAAAGTCATAAATGGTGAAGTTGATGTGGAAATTTCATTCATATAATCTATCAATCTAGAGGATCTTGAAAACTCTCATGAATCCCACATCAACTCTGATCTCTAATGCGCCACCTTGGATAGTATTAAGGAAAATGAATCTAAAGCAACTGAAGTCCCATCCTCCATTCCTGAGTTGTCTAACCCAAAAATGAAAGATGAGACTCATCTAAAACCTCTTCCTGAACACCTGAAATATGCATTCCTTTTCCGTGATCACTCTTATACTGTCATTATCTCTACTTCACTTACTAAAAACGAAGAGTCAAACTTGTTCAGGTGTTAGAGGAAAACAAAAAGGCCATAGGTTGGACCCTATATGACATACCATGAATCAACCATGCCCTTTGCATGCATCACATCCATCTTGAGGAGTCATCCAAACCAATTAGACAACCACAAAGAAGACTCAATCCACTCATACTTGAGGTTGTTAGGGAAGAGATCACCAAGCTTCTTCAAGCTGGTATTATCTACCCAATTTCTGACAGTGAATGGGTTAGTCCAATTTAAGTTGTACCTAAGAAGGGTGGGATAACAGTTGTCACAAATGAACATTGAGAGGTAGTCACAACTCGAGTGAAGAACAAATGGCGTGTGTGAATTTACTATAGGGAATTGAATGTTGAAACAAGAAAATATCACTACCCTCTTCCATTCCTTGATCAAATGCTGGAACAATTAGTCGGAAATTCACACTATTTCTTTTATGATGGATACACCGGCTACTTCCAAATCCCAATCGCATGTCAGGACCTAGAAAAGACAACTTTAACATGCCTCTTTAGAACATATGCATATAGAAGAATGCCTTTTGGACTTTGCAATGCTCCTGCAACATTCCAGAGGTGTATGATGAGTATCTTATCCGAATTCATTGAACACTGCATGGAAGTCTTCCTGGATGACTTTAGCATTTATGGTGAGTCATTTGAATCTTGTTTGAATTCACTCTATCTAGACCTCCAAAATTATTTCAATTGTAACCTTGTGTTAAATTTTGAAAAATGACACTTAATGGTTGCAAATGGGATTGTTCTAGGGCACATAGTTTCAAAAGATGGTATTTAAGTTGATCCTTCCAAAATTGAAGTGATCCAATCACTTCCTCAAACCACTTCTGTTCGAGGCATCCGTTCATTTCTCGGTCATGCTGGTTTATATCGTAGATTCATCTATAACATAAGTAGTATTTCCCTCCCACTCACCTGGTTGCTCCAAAATGATGTCACTTTCCATTTTGATGAGGTTTTCAAGAGATCCTTTGTTGAACTCAAAACTGCTCTAACATCTGCCCCAATAATCCAACCCCTAGATTGGTCCTTACCCTTTGAGTTGATGTGTGATGCTTCTGATAGAGCCGTTGGGGATGTTCTTGGTCAAAGAAGAGAAAATATTCCTCATGTCATCTATTATGTCTCAAAAACATTGGATGAAACTCAATCTCACTACACTGTCACTGAAAATGAACTTTTAGCAGTGGTTTTTGCCTTAGATAAATTCCGGCCCTATCTCTTAGGTGCCAAAATCATCATCTTCACAGACCATTCTTCTATAAAGTTCTTACTCAAGAAAAGTGATTCCAAATATATGATAATAAGATGGATTATAATTCTCAAATATTTTGACCTTTAAATCAAAGAGTGACATGGAAAAGAAAACCCCGTGGCTGATCACTTGAGTAGATTGGATTGAAATGGACAGATTAAATTTTCTTAATCAACTGGCCATAACTTTGGCTACATAGGTCCAAATGACTCCAAATTTTGAGTGAGGTTGGAAAATTTTATTAACTACAACTTTGAAGAATGAGATATCTCGATATTCGGCTGTATGAATAGACAACTTGGTGATACAAGTGGAGGTACAGATTGGGAATGAAAATAGTCCACTTCTTGGGCTATAAATGCATCCCCCTCCTCTCCTTCAAAGGGGTTGGCATTTTAGAAGAGAAGATCACATATTGTCAAGACCATTTCCTTGCAAAAGACTTGGGAGGACCTTCCATACTCAAGTTTTCTCTTGAGATACCCTTCCTCCTCTCTTTGTTTCCTTTCACTTTTGTGGTGTTCTTCATTTGTAATCTTGTAAGTTTGTGTTTTGTAATTCTATTTTAATTCAATTTTATTCTTAAATATCTCTTATTCTAATCCACCTTCCATAGTTTAATATTAATGTAATTAAAATATTTTAAATACAGTTGAATCCCCTTCCCTTATTTTTCTTCCTCATTCAATCGAAAGTCCATTTTTTTAATTCTAATCATTGTTCATGTGTGTGTGTTCGATGACCCACTCTTTTCTTATAACATTATTTTTCTTCTATTATTAATTTATCATAATAATAATTATAACCAGATTACTAAACACCCAAATGGATGATTAAATATCTCATTGGGGTGAGTCAAGAATTTAGGGATGTTAAGTGATTGAGAGTATTTGCTCGATGAGTATTCATTAATTTAACATTGTGTATGTTGGACTTAACATGTCATGGATTAGTGACATATTTTGGTTAACATGTGGTTTCCATGGATTATTGGAACCATAAATACACTACCATAAACAAGTAATGGTAATGATTAGAAACCTATGTTAAGTTAAGGCTTGGATTAAATCCTTAACACTTAGGAATTCCAATCAACATTATCTTGTGAAGTGGGTGTTAATTGAAATGCAATATATAGCAAAGCTCAAGGATATCACAAGTTTAACTCCCTAATGATGAAATCACCCCAATATTTAGCAATTTGTTAAACCAATTATAGTCAATAAATCATTTCAATTAAGCCCTGCAAACAAACTCCCTAATCAAAATACAATCAATTAAAAACAAATTACTATTACAAAGTATCATCACCGATGATTCGACCCGAGTGTTGCTATAAACATTAGTAGAGCACCAGAACCTTGACCGGTCAATAGGAGACAACCGTCCGTGAATTTCAGTATTCTATACCTCGGTTTGAGCAGAGTTCTTTTATGTTCTTACCAAGTTGGTTTTCTACTTAATTTTGGTATTCCTTAAAAACTGAAAGGAATCAGACTTATACCTCATTATGTAGATATATCCATACCAACTGTATTAATCGGTAAAATTAATGAAGTATGAAAAAAAACCCCTTACATCTACTGAAAATAGACCACATACATCAGTATGTATTAATTTCAGTACTCTATTTGATCTTTATCCCTTTCCTGAGAAAGGTTCTTTGGTCATTTTTCCTTGTAAACAATCTTGACATACATCCAAGGGTTCTACGTGTACCGAATCTAAATACCCTTCTTTATGTAATTTTCATAATCACTTCTCATTTACATGACCAATCCTGAAGTGCCATAGTTTGTTGATATATGAGTCATGTTGGTTGTTTTTGTCATTGATTTCCATTACAGGGTTCTCAAGTTCCATCGTGTATAAACCATTGTTAAGATGTGGCATACCATAACATATGTTATCCCTAAAAAAGAGACAACATTTACTTCCAAACTTGAAATAAAATCACATATTTTCTAAACATGACACATATATAATGTTCTTGGTTAAAAAAGGTATATAATAGAAATTTTTTAAAACTAGAACCAAACCACTTGGTAAGGATAAGTGATAGTATCCCACTGCCAAGACTGCCAGGCTTGCACCATTTTCAGCTCAGAGATCCACTTAACCTCTTGAAATATTCTTGAACCTACTTGGTACCTGTATATGAATAAAAATGTTGGATCCACATGCTTTATCCAATACCCAAATTGTATATAAAGATAGATTTTATTCAATAACAAAAATACCTAAAGTAGAAGCATCATTTTGTTTCTTCTTCCCAGTTCTGCAATTCTTCTTCCAGTGGCCTTTCTTGCCACCTCCAAAGTAGATAGCTTCCTACTCATAACTCTTCCTCTGAATATTTGGATTCTTTGCAGGACAATGAATTGGTGTCTTTGGAATTGACTTGGCCTTATACCCCTTTTCCTTTCCCTTGTTTTTCTTGTTCACCATAAGGAAAAATGAATTGGTATTTTTCATATCTTTATCATCTTGGTGAACTAAATCCAAAAGGTTCGGAAAAAACTTTGTCATATAATTCATGTTATAATTGACTATAAAAGTTGAGAAGCTTGGCAGTAAAGAGGTATCAATGAGAACCCAAGGGCTTCAATCCTCTCATTATACCCAATCATCTTGAGTATGTGAGGACCGACTCGGTGCCCTTATGCTAGCCTGCACTTATAAAGGGAACTTGAGATCTCATACCTTTATTGTATGGCCCTATCCTGATAAAATTCAAGGATATGTGAAATAATCTTGTAGTAATCCTCATCCTTATGAATTTTTTGAAATTGGATGGACATGGATGATAATGTGATTCATTGAACACCAAGTGCATTGTCTAAATGATTTATCAATTTATCTTTTTATGCCTTACTTACTCCTCGAAGAGGATCCGTAAGAACTAGGGATTACAGTACATATAACTTCCTTTATTAGCATAATACTATACACAAGCACCTTTAGCATTCTTGGAAGTTGTTGCCGGTCAGAATATTTCTTTTATCCTGAATTGATCGCAGTGATAAAGTACTTGTGGTGTTGGTTTTTTGAATTTTAAATCTACATCTGATAAACATTTAGCAGTTAGTACTTTGTGTTTATTACATTTTGAAGTTTATGATTAATGAATTATTATATCATTTTAATGTCTCCCACTATTTTAGAGAACCTTAAAATCCATCATTATTAGATTCAGAATACTATATCACTTGATTACTCTAGTGGTAAGGATCCTCGAATCCTCCATCGTAGTCTACAAGCTATGGCTATGCCACTATTCTAAGGGTTTAAATTTAGGCACTAGTTTGGCCAGCCACTTGATTCGTTGTTCCTTAATTTGTTGATTAAAGTCAAAGTTTTTAGAATCTAAACATGATTCCCTCAACATCTTGCCTCAAAAGTGATTGTAAGTTAGCTATAGTTAATCCTTGACTACTCACTTTAGTTAAGTAGACCCAGTTCTCTAATGAAAATTCCCTGATAGTAATAAGAACTCTCAACTATGGCTGACGAGCACCCCAAACACCCGGTTTTGTTTAGATGCGATAAATGGAATACTTTTGCACTTAATATATCTTTGAGGGATTTTTATATTTACTGAAGAATATAATCTTTTTTTTCTATTTATATTTTCAAACTATATTGTCGCACTCACAACTGAACATGCAATAGAAATACATTCATCACTTTTTTATGCATTTTTATCTTTTTTTACTATTCTATGTGATCAATCAACAAACATGCATTCACATAAAACAATAAATAATGCATAAAGGTAAATTATTCAATCTGACCGGTCTTGAGAATTCTATTATGATTGATCTATAATGGATCAATCTAGACCTATAGGTATCCATACCTGAGTTGAAACCTGACTCAAGTAACGCCCTGACCCCAGTAAACCAGAGTGGGTGCATTATTACATAACATTGGCATGATACAAAGAATCATGTCTCGAAGGACCGATCGGTTTAGCAGTCCTGGAAAATTGATTGCATACATGAACATTACATTACATTATAAAATAACAAAAAACAACAACATCATCCCCTTTTGAACACATTCCTATCCCCGCAGGTCAACCATAAAATATTTCTTCAATCCTAGGAAAAATAAATCATAGAAAAGGGTGAGCTTAGATGCTCAGTAAGGATAACAATATAGCGTAAAATTTCATAAATAATCATAAACCTTTAAGGCATTGTATAAGACTAAAACAAAAGCCTTTTAAACTTAAACTTTAGTATAATATGGAAAAGATAAAATAAAATAATTCCATTTACTTATTCACATGGATATTCTACTAGTCGAATAATCACATGCAATATCAATACCCACTTTCATAATGATGGAATGCATAATGCCAGACTTCATAACCACATAGTCAAGGCCTTATGCGAAGACTAAAAATAAGATTTTGTCAAGACCTTGTGCCAAGACACTAGTTTGTCTCATGATACCTATCGATGCATCGAGGAGCTATAGCAGGCCCCACCAGTCACTTTCTAAGTCCAATGCATTCCTCATATGAAAATGTATAAACATAATATAAACATTCATATTAAAACTAGCATACAAAATGTAAATACTTTATCCACAAACCATTAATGGTATAAAAATAAAACATCCAGAGTCAAACATATCACAAAACCTTCAATACAATATGCAAGATTTTTATCATAATAAATCAAGTTCAAAAAAGTTTAAAATTCATCAAAGGATGTTGATATAGATGAAAATGATTTGTATAAATCTTTGAGATAAATGTCCCTTTTTCATAAAAACATTAAAAAGTCACAGAATTTAGAAAGGAAGACATTTATAGAAATTTTTGAATTAAAGTGTACCATGCCACTTTTAAACTTTTGAAAGGAATTAACATTTTAAAAACAATCATGTTCATATAAATAAATCCTTAAAACCGTTTTGAAAACAATGACATTAATGAGAATGATTTAGATGAATAAATATTTAAAACATTTAAAAAGAAATTTTAGTAAATAATTCCCTTAAAAGAATCCCTTTGAAAACTATTTTATGAAACATGGACATGGATAATAAATATTTCCTAGTAGATACTTACATAAAAACAACCTCAGATAAAAAATATATTGTGAAATTAACCCCTACCTTGCACTTTCCTTTAGTCGATGGTACGTTTAACCTCCTGTATAGAGATCGTAGTATGTTATTAAATTATACCAGAAACATATTAATATTTATGATATCATAAATTATTAATTTATGAATTTATACTACCCATTTATTAATAATTTCCATGTTAAATTAACATTTTGTGTAATAATCGCTTTCCTTATCGTACGTGTTTTAACTTGTTACTCTTGATTGTATCACTTAGATCGTGATTTAAATACTTTCATAATATAAAACATGATTTATATATTATATATATTTAGAATATAAATATTTATAATAAACATATATATTAAATAGAAAACACTGTTTTTGGAGATGGTAGGTCATACGTACACATAAACGATGTTTCCGTTTTCATATCATATTGAACGGAACTAAGTGAATAAGATGTATGTAAGTACATAAATTTAAATATATATATATATATATATATATATCCATCAGAATTATTATGTCATATATTACATACTTATTAGTGATATATATTTTTAAAATCATCGTTGAACGGTGAACGTGAAAATGAATCTCATCATGTCGTGGTGACGGTAATCCGTATGTACGCTCGAGCGACAATATCATTACATTGATGGTGAAATCATATGTAATTTGATGGTATATCATATATATAAAATCATTAAAATTTTATATTAATTATTTAAATTAGTTATACTCATTATTATACTCATCCAAATAATAAAGTGTTTGAATAACAAACTACACCATGACGTGGAGACAGTAAGCCGTACGTACGCACGTATGGTGACTTTGTCATTTATAGGATGGATAGAATAATGAACATGGTTGTAACATATTAATAATAAAATAATAGTATATAGAAGATACTAGAGATATTATTTTAGAATGGAAACAACAAAGAAACGGGAAGTTGAAGAAGAAAAGAACTTGGAAGATGTGATTAAATATTTACCTCTTCTTTGGTTTTTTCCTTTTGATTTGATCAAAAGGGATCCTTATGTTGGATTTATGACCAATTTAAGGCCTCTATAATGGTGGGAGGAAATTTTGGAGGAAATTTGGGCTGGTTATGGCCGATCCAAAAGGCTTTAGAGGTGTGTAATTAAGAGAAGGGGAAGTTCCCTTTTATAAGAGAGGTGAGGGTCACTTTAGGAAAAGCTTGAAATATTATTTTAAAATAAAATAATTTTCAGTTTATAATGGCTCCAAAATGAATTATTTAAATTATAAGGTGGTTATGGGTCGAAAACCTCTCAAAAAATTGGTTTTAGATAGGTTTAGGTCATCATATTAACCTTATCTTTTAGATTTAACTCTTATTTAAATAGTTTGACATTTACAATGTATCTTTGTATTTTTATATTATATGGTTAATAAACTTACTATAACCATCCAAGTGAACCCCATGTGGTTCATTATTAATATATATAAGCTTATCTAAGTCCTTTGGCTGAACCTTAGATTTTTAGAAATATTATATCAATTAATAATATAATATTTGTTTTAAAAAATCAATTATGTCAATTTTGAAACAATTTAGTATTTGATTTTTTTTGAAAGCCATAAAAACTTTATCACTTTGAATAAAATTTATTTAACCAATCTTACAAATTTATGTTATCTTATAAAATTAGTTTAATTCATCATAAGTCTCAATTTACAATTATTTCGATATTTATAATATCAATTATTTTAATCTTTCATTAATAAGGTAATTACTGCATCATCATTGTGTCATAAATAAATTAAATTATTTAATGTCTAAAATTTATAAATAAAATACCATTATGTAGGAAATTTTTTTGTCTTTCTAATTAATATTTATAGTTGAACTTGACTTATGTATAACCCTATATTAAAAATGGTTTAGTTATTAAACATTGAATTTAACTCTTTTAACTCCTCTTTAAATAAAATAATAATAAATGTCCAAATATTATTAAAGTGGACCAAAGGGGGTAATATTTTAATCCTAAGGTTGTTTTTTGTTGAATTATACTTATCCAATAGAATTAGGACATGTGTTAGGATAATTATGATATCATTTTTACCCATAATTACCCTATTTACTTTTAACCGTGGTAAATAAAATTCAAAAGTTACTATTCACCAAAAAATATTTTTAGCTTATTGAACCACATTTTACTTACTAATATTAACCATGTCTCTCGGATTTTTGAAATACAACTCACAAAAGCGGTAAAATTAAGTTTTATACAAATCTTTAAATTCTCCTAGAAGGTGGGTAAAAGACGGTAAAATGTTCGATAAAATTATATATATATATAAACTTATTATAAAATGACTCCAATGAATTACTTTGAACATATATAGGTATTATGTATCTATTCTTACATAAAATAAATTAAAATAAAATAACTAATTGTTTAAATAAAAAGTCGGTTTTAAATAACAACGCAGTGTTTTTCATTATTCATCAAAATTTAAAGTTTTCAGAAAAATACCATAAATTTACCCTAATCTAATTTTGATATTATGAATTCAAAAATGAAGTCTATTTTACCAAATTCAAAACATGGAAGTTGAATTTATTAATTTAAAAATAATTCCCGTTTTCAAAACCAAAAAGCGGGGTTTTAAAAAGTAAAAACTATCAAAAGATTGACATGTGTTTATGTCAAATTTAAATGTGAAATTACTTATAATGACCTACATTTTATTAAATGATAAAAATATAATCCAATTATACTTCCAAACCATTCAAATTAATAATTTATCACTATAAATTATTTCTATTAAAAATGTTGTTTTCAATTAAAATATAGCATTTCTCACTATTCATCAAAATATGAAAGTTATCAGAAAAGTACCAAAAATTTATCCAAACTAAATTTTTATGTCCCTATTTTAAAGAAGAATTTAATTTCATTAAATTTAATATATAAGTGTCAAATATTGGTTTTAAAAAGGGTTTTCCGTTAAAAGGTGCTAAAATTTCATTTTTTAAAAAATACTTATTTTATCTGAAAAAAATGAATTTGTTCTTATATTATGTCTAAGAAACACATAATATGTATTTTAAAATTATATAGAGTATATAAGATTCAAAATGGAGTTAATGCTATTCATAACCGCTTTTTGAACGGTAAGTTTAGTAAGTTGTGGTGCACTCGAACTCGGTGTTGCGTGTAGCACAAGCTATTGAATTACTTTAATGAGATAATTTACTTTGAAATCTTGGGGTGTTATAACTCACGTCATAGCTAGCCCCAGTGCAATTTGATCAACTCCCATCTGGATTACCACCTCGACTTGGCGGGGGTCAGCATCTCAGACCATCATCGTTTAATTACAAATATAATTGCACGCAAATGAGGGGGTCTATGGGTACAAAATACAAGGTTTTCATTGGACACGTAGGCCCTAATACATATTTGAATTAAAAGACAATTCGCAGACTACCATTTTTCTAATTAACTATAACAATCCTCGCATGCATTGAATAAATAATTAAATAAATAAACCATACATGCACGGTTCGGTCTCTTTCTCAAGACCAATCAATATAAATAAAGCACAATTAAAAATTAAACTGCAATAAATTTAAATAGTACAAGGGCGCTCTAATAAATTAAAATAATTAAAATAAATTCAATTAATTTATTTTATCAGTTCCAATTGTTTAATTTAATTTTAATTCCAAAAATATTAAATTAAACCATTAAGTTAATTATAATTCTAAAAATTAATTTAATTCATTGATATAATTTTAAACTTAATTAAATTAATGTTTCAAATTTTTAGTTAAACTTAAACCCCAAAATAATTATAATTAATTTAATTTAAAAAAACTGAATTAATTAAAACTAATTAACGGGGTTACATCTATTCGAGAAGGAGTCCAACAAGACTGTGAACCATTGTGGGGTTGTCATACTGGAGCAGTGCCAAATGGTAGTGTGACCATGGTTTGGTCGCGACATGACTGTGGGGTGACCACGATATCACCACGGTGGCAGTCTCTTCCGACAAGGATGGCAGAAAACTCCTCTAGAAAGGTACGAGGGAAGCAGTTTACTGCTCTGGCCAGTGCAAGGGCGGTGGCCCTCTGCTCTAGCCTACCGCAAGGGAAGCAGTCCTCTACTCCGGTCAGCTACATGGGCGGTGGCCCGATTCGGCATGACACCGCGGGACGCGGGGCAAGCTGACATAGTAGGGAGGGAGGTCGGGCGGTGCGAACTGGCAGTGGTAGGCTGCGAGGTGTTCAGGAAGCGCGATCTGGCGATGGGGAGGAGCTTTAGGCGGCCTGGATTGGGGTGGTGTGTGAGCTCAGAGGGAGGTAGCTTTGCGACCCAAGGCGGCGCGGGTCGGCGACAACGAGGAGGTCCGGGCGGCTCGGAGGGAGGCACTGGTCCTGTTCCGGCCATAAGGGGAGATGGGTAGGGTTTCTTGGGGGTTGCAGCATGCTTGTTCTTCATATGGAAGAAGTCATACAGGTATTTTTCACTTTTTTATTTTTTCTTTCAACAAAAACCACCCCCTTTTCCCTTTTTTTCAAAAAAGTAGAAGACCCAGAGTTTGGGATCTTGGTCTCTAAAAAAATGTATTTTTAGCTTTAAAGTCTAAATACTTTATTGAAAAAAAGAAAGACTTGACCCAAAGTCTTTTAATTTTTTTATTTTTATTTGAGGAAAGTAATATAAAATTATAATATAATATATTTTATTTATCTCCTAAAAATAAACCCACTGAAAAAATTCCAGCGACTAGATTCTAGCCAAATCATGGCCAGATTTTGGTACTTTGAAGAACACATAAATAAAATTAAAATGCGTTCTTCATAAAATAATAATCTGAAAATTTAAAACCGACGAAATCGATCCAATTAAATTTTATAAAATGGTCGTAACTTGTCCATTCAAAAAATATATTGATGTACGGTCGGATCCTTTAGAACCGATTTTATGCATCGTACTTAAATTTAATGGAATTTAATATTTCTTTGAATCTCAGAAATCACACATTGTACTGATACCACTATTAGGTGCTAGGATGGGTAGTGGAAGACGATGGTCCGGGAATTTAAAAATTTTAACATCACTGGAGAAACGTAAAAACGTTGACTCTTGTGATCTTATCCTGGTACAGTCTGAGGACCAAGCATGGATTTAACAGAGCACAAAAATAAATCGAACATGTACCTTGTTCGGACCTAACATGTGAAAGTCCATCGTAGGATACCGGGGACATTTTCTTGAAGACTCTGACATCAAATCCCTCTAGATCATCCACACACACCTCTTAAATCTTCTTTTGTATCATTCATTGGAATCCAAGTGCTTGTACGGTACACCAACAAGCTCTTCGATTCAACGGTGATCACCGAAAGGCAAGAGTCTTCGATCCAAGAGGGATGAGCTTGAAGATCTTACTTGCTTGAGAAAATATCTCTCTAGAATCCAGGAGGAGAGAGAGACTCTCAATTCTAACACATTAATAGTTCAATGGGGAGAGCCTCTCTCTTACTTATATAGGGAATATCTAAAATACCCGATATGGGTTCCCGGCCCCCGTGTAATAGATATTCACTATATAAGTATTATAAATATTTATTTATGAAAAATTAAATTATGTCATAAATAATATTTATAATATTACCACTAAATGAAATATATATTAAATATATATTACATGATAAACTTGTGTCTATCACTCGACTCACTTCTCCTAAAAATATTAAACAAACCCTGGATATTTAAATCCATTTGAATAATATTTTATCTTTGTATTTACTTAATCACTTGTAAATACATTTTATAAATAAATTCAACAAATTATTCCAATCTTTAATAATTAAATAATTTATTTATTATTTTGGTGATCCATAGAACATGGATAATACTCATACCCCTTGGCGGGGTTCACCAAGTTCTATATTTATATTCCACAGAATATGGGAAATTCTCAAAGTGATATAGTGTGTGACCCTCAAGGACCTTATCTCAATAGTAGTGGATAATATTCACTGACCAAGAGTGGTGTCTAGCATCCCATTGAGGCCCCTATAGAGATAAGGTAAATTCAAATAAATTGAAACCTTCTTACGAACATGGTCTATGTAATATAATCTCTTCATCATCAATATATCAATAAAGTAGAATGCACACTAGTGTCATCATACTTTATCTTGATTTATTTTTATTTGTTGATATGTTTGGACAGTCTTACCTTCCCCTACCATGGACATAGATTTAATGAAGGTGAAACCATCCAAATCAACCAGGTCTGAGATATCTCTTCCTTAACATGGAAGAGACAAATCCTGTCTTGATCATTCAATAAATGTCATGTCACCAATGACATACCCAAAAACACTAGCTCTCCATGACTTTATATCCATGGTTTTTACCTTGCATCAATGTACGAAATTAAATGAAATTCATTGATAATGATCTCAAGTATGGAGACCATTAACCATGTTCATAGATTGGAATAACCAATGACACCTGAAACATGTGGTGTTCCTATTATGTGGGTTAGCCCTCGTGATCTCAATAACTAGAGATCATAAAGTGCGAAATTCATGAGAACATGTCTCAATACATATGAGCTCCCAGCACCTGATGGTCACACATCATCTATTTCCTTTCAGAATGATGTAACTGGACCATATGACATTACTTTAAGATTACTTTCATTGAATCTCGTGGTTCTCATTATAACATGGGATTTGCTATAACCCTTTCATACGACATGTAATCTAAGAAAATTTTCATAAACAAAGTGGATACAGAAGTATCTACACTATTATGGAAATTGAAACATATGTATATATAATAAACTACAGACATGTAGTGGTAATCAAAGTACAACACAAGTTGGGTCTAGGGAACCCACTTTCAATAGAAGGCTAGAGATCAGGCTAGTTACTACTAGCTTGGGGTTGTAGGAGCTGTTTGGACTATGTTGTCACAGTTATTTTTACTTTTCTTTGGTAATTATAGTTTTCCATTTTAGTTATAGTAGTTTTTGCATGAAATTACATATGTATGCTTTTGATTTATTTTATATTACAGCTTGAGTTAGACTTGGTTGATGTATGTCTTATCTCTCTCTTTCACATGTGTTATCTTAGAGTGTAATGCCTCCCATTTGTGTGGTTATTATACCCTTACTGACAGTCTCTAACCCAGGGCCTACTGGAGGCTGGACTCGAGGGTCACTATATCCCTTCTCATATTTCTGCCTAGGAGAGGTACACCTTGTGGGCAGGGGGTCGTGACACTTGGGTTCCCACCCATGTGCTTGGTCATATCCTTATATCCATCTTGTGTATGTGTAATTAGGTACATGGCTGTGTTCTTGGACATGTACTCCCACACAGGTTCTTTCCTGTGTGCTTCACCACATTGATCATCCCCCTAGGGAAGTGATAAATGGTTTGTAGGAGTTCTAAAAGTCATTACATCCTTATAAAATACCAAAACACTATCCACTACAGCGTAAGGGCTACACACCATGTGTTTATCAGGGTACATGGTGTGTCGTCATGTTTTTCATAGTTTCTTAGATCTGCACTCTATGATTCATATCAAGATTTTTTATTTTGATTCCAACACAAAAATGGTGGATCGGTCCATGGATATTCGTTTTTGACCATCTAGTGTCTGGAAAATGGTACTCGTTGGTCTTTGAAGGTTCAATACATTCCTTGCCCGCCTCATATGCATCTTATATCTTTGGTTAGAACTCTAAATCAATAAATAGATCACCTAAAACCTAAAGAAAATTCCATATCTATCCTTGATTCATCTCTCTATCCCTAGAATGTGAATTCATCATGATTTCGAGGGTCCGATTGGGCTATGTACCACTTAGCAATGTCAAATCGAGGTCGTGGGGTCAAACCAGTGATGAATGTGAACCAATAGAGGGGTAAAGGAAAAAAACAAATTTTTATTGATCATTTCCAATATTTCGTAGCTAGTGATCAAGACCGAGGATATTCAGGGTTATAAAACCAAATATTAATCAATTAAGCTGATACATGGGAACATGAAAAGTTCAAAAAATTGGTTTGGACCATAGAAAGGATGATTCTCATCAATAAATTTATTCAAAAGGGGAATAATACGTAGTTTGATGAGTCATACCAGGATATTGGATCATTAATTTTCAAATAACACACTCAAAAATGATTTAATTAAGTCATTATGTTTTCTACTCTCTAGTCTTCTCCAATCTATAGATCCATTGGCGTCCGTTATGATCCACCAATAGAAGAAGGAAGGAAAAGATCTAGAATCCTCTCAAGGTTTATGAAGCTAACCTTGACGGATTCTCCATATTGGTGGTTTTATATATATTTTAGTTATTTTAAAATAATAAATTAATTTAATTAATTTAATTAATTAATCAGAATAATGTACCACCAACATGAGATATGTCTGAACACCCTATTCTAACTTATCTTATGTCGCTCCTAGGGTAAACATTATGTTCGAAACTCAACTGTTGTCTAGGATTTATAATTCAAGATTACATTTAAGATTTATCTCATTTTATTTAATAAACTATTAGTGTGCAATATAAAATATATTTAATATTTTTATAAAATTAATTATGGGCACATTGGTTGGTCTCGCCCAAATTTATCCAAGAATTTTGGGTTAAGCGGTCACTTGTATTTTAGCTTGGGTTGTTGAATCCTCATAAATCTAAGAAGTAACCTATAGACACGTACATTATATAGACTACTTTTAGCTATTAAGTGGCCAAATTTGGGTTGATTTTAGATGGGTTTAACATAACACTAAAAGTCTTAAGTGAATTCAAATTATGAGAAGGGTTGATCCTAGGTTATTACAAGGGGTGGATTGGATGCATTCTTTTTTTTAAATATTTCAATTTCTTATATTTGAGATGGGTTCATTTAAGGAGATCAAATAAAATCATCACTTACTGGTTTAATTCCTACAATCCCTAATACTAATCACCTATTCACTTGAAGGATAAAATTTTTCAGCACTCCAAGGTAAAGGTTCGTATTAGCACTTGAAGTGTGTGACCTTAAATTCAATAAGGATGAAGAGGTTTTAAAATCATCAAATAAAACACTCATTTAAAAGAAGTGATTATCCATTAATGGAGTGAGAAATAACATCCAATCAATCCCCTTGATACTCCCTTGTATCATCCCATGAGTGGGTTATCCCTCCATTGATCCACTGGTTTCAATGGAAGCAGGAAGTAGACTCATGAGGGAGGAATTGGAGAAGTAAAAAAATGAAATAATGATAACTCCACCATTGTGTGATAATATCACAAGGTTTGGTGTGAAAAAGTTCACACCTTGAGGCAACGGTATCAAAGTGATAAGAATAATAATAGGAAACGATAATATGAATAACTTTTTATAAATAATCTAAGGTAATTAAAGAAATTACAATTGAAGGAATGTGATTACAACATCAAATTGGAATCATAACATTAAAATGAAACAAAGCTCAAAGATGATAAAATCCTCCACCACCACTACCTTAAATTGGAATTTTGGGAGCCTTGTGTTGAACCTCCAACCGTAAAAAAAACATCCCACTTGATTATGGTAGGACTAGGGGTGGAAAGTAAGGGAGAGCAGACTTCTTTATCCTTGACTCGAAGTGGAATCCAGCTTACATTTACCGAACAGACATGACTATATGGCCTAATTAGAGTGTTCCATAGAATAAAAAAGTGAAACTCTGGATGTTTCATTGCTCTCTGTAAAATTTCATCCCAAATTAAATTTTTTTGGTGAGATATGATTAAATTGGTGGGCTGTCTTTCTGGGCCACAGAATATGGCCCATAATTTTATCTCTAACTTGGTCTGGATGAATAACCATAATGGAGGCCGAATTTGAACTATATCCTGAAGAATTATATGTTCATATATATTTATTATATCATTAAACGAAATTTTGGCTTCATTGGGTCTGTATTGTGGGCCCCACATTTTCATCAGTGGGCTGGTGTCCAATCTGCCTTCTCCAGAATTGTTTCCTTTCTTCACTAAATATCCCCATCATCTTTTATGAATCCTCCATTTATCCCTGAATAAAAAATGTTCATATTGAAATGTAGATCCATTTCCCAAAATATAAAATTAAAATATGGATAATTACATTCCTTAAAATAATATGAATCATTGGGCCTAAATTGGTGTACATTAGGCATGAAGTGAACAAATGATGAGAATGGATGTTCAAAATTAAAATCCACTAAATCAGTCCCATATGATCAAAAATGAGCATTTAATACCATTAAAATTTAATTAAAATATTTATTTTTATTGGATAATCACACCCCCTAACTTGATAATTTCTAGTCCCAAGAAAAATGTATCTCAACAATATGAAATTTGAATTCCCTTTTCCAAAAACATTTTAATACACAATGATCACCAAAAACCCTTATACCCAAAAATCATGAAACCCATCAAAATATTTTAATACAAGATAGTTTCATATGCTTATCCCAGTCCCAATCCCATTCTTTTGTTCAAATTCATCACCATATTTCATCCAATATCAATTAAGAGTGATGATGTGTTGTGAATTGAATTAGACATGGGGGTTCATCTTTATTCAAGGGGAAATGATGGAAGTGCTAGGTGGAATCACATTTCAATATTAAGATGAGTATTAAATTTTTTTTTTGTTTTTTTTTTGTTTTTTTATTCTTTTTTCAATTATTCCATGGTAATTGAAATTGCACTCAAAAGAGTAAACCCCTATAGTGAGACTTTACCAATGACTCCCAGGCTCAAAGAATATAGGGCACCAAGTGAAGCCCACATACTCGGGCATCATCTTGATTTAAATCAGTCAAAAACAAAGTCAAATTACTATAAATAGAGATAAAATTACTAACTCTGGGCCAGAAAACTATAGATTCACGATCCCCAAGTGTTGAAAGCCCTGTATTAGGTCATTTTATGGGTCTATGCACAATGTTTTTTGAATACTCGTGTTAAAACTAAAATGATCTCCAAAACTATGCTATTTATTTGGGGGATCCCATGAACTGAAACTAATACCCCACTATCCGAAGGACGTGAATTGTGATTATTTTTTTATTTGGACAAAAATATAAATAATGAAATATCACATTAGACAGCCAAACATTCCAAAATATTTTCTCATGAAATATACATGGATTAAAATCAGAATCAGTGCATGCTAAATTATTTTATGTTCATTTTCACAGTGTACAATGGCTATTATCATGTTCAAGGTTAATGAAATTTTTCCTTCCATCAAGGCACACTTTTTATAAAAATCATTCTTTTTTTTACACAATTTTTTTAGTATTTTATTTTATCTCCTCCACCCCAACTTAAAATAACATTGTCCCCAGTGTTTAAAGAAAATAAAATTTAGAAGGGGGTATAGGAAGGAATGGGAGTTCAAAAATTAAATTGAAAACAAGGATCATGTAATGAAGTCACCTGGTGGTTGAAGTTGACATTCTTGCTGCTCCCTTTTAATCCCTTGATCTCCATGTCACTCTGAGAATTCCCTAGTGGAAGAAAAAAAACAAAACTATATATATATAGATATATATATTTATTCATATAATAAAAAAATAAAATATAAGTATATATACAAAATTTATAGAATAAGGAAGCACTATAAGTCATTGTCTAGTGGTTATCACGTGCCCCTGTCTCCCTTTGGTCCCGTGTTCGAGTCCTCGTGGCTTCATCGGTTGTGACGGGGTTTTCCCCATGACCTATGATGTGGCCTTTTAATTTTATTATTATTATTATTATTATTATTATTTATTTTAACCTAAAAAATCATAAAAAATAAAATTAACTGATAATACATTGTCTTCTTTTTAAATCTCTTGGTAAGGTATTACTCAACAATCACACCACGTGACACAGATGAATATGGCGCTCCCCTTTCATACCCATCCATACTCATAATATAAGAACAGGTCAACAATCTATTTTTTTATTATTTTTAAATATCAAAACTATTCATTAATCCTATTTAAAATATAAATATGATTAAAACAACAAAATTATTGGAAACTTGAAAATCATGGGTTGCTTCCCATGCAGAGCTTTGTTTAACATCATTAGATCGACTTAGACCCATAATTATTTTAGTATTTTCCTTATCTAAGGTTGGTTCATATAAGTTTTCATCAACTTCATTTTTTTGGAATGGATCAATGAATGGTTTGACTCTATGACCATTAACTTCATAGTTTTGACCATTGGTGGGATCATGAATTTCTACAGCCCCATGGGGGTACACCTTATGCACTATATAAAGACCTGACCATATAGACCTCAACATTCCTGGTGCAAATGAAGTTTAGAACTATACAAAAGAATAGTTTTACCAGGTATAATGTGTTTGTTTTTAAGATTTCGAGATTGGTATGCTTGTACTTTAGCTTTATTGATCCTTTAATTTTCATAAGCCTCTATACTAAGTTCCTTAAGTTCATTGGGATCTAATTTCCTTTTTTTTCAGCCAATGAGAGGTCATAATTCATTTTATTAATTACCCAAAAATCCTTATGTTCAATCTCCACTAGCAAATGGAATGCTTTACCATAAACCAACCTATATGGGGACATTCCTAAAATGGTCTTATATGCGGTTCGATAGGCCTAAAGAGCATCTAAGAGTTTTCTCAACCAATATTTCCTAGATGGATTAACAGTTTTCTCATGAATTTTTTTTATTTCTCGATTGGCTAACTTAGCTTGACCATTGGTATATGGGTGGTATGAAATGGAAACATTATGATAAATTCTATACTTTTCCATGAGTGTTGAAAATGGACGATTACAAAAATGAGTTCTACGATCACTAATGATAGCCCTAGGAATTCCAAATCTAGATAGGATGTTTTCCTTGAGAAATATAATAAGATTTTGATGATCATTGGATTTTGTAGGAAGGGCCTTAACCCATTTGGATACATAATTGACAGCTAAAAGGATGTACAGATATCCCCTAGAGTCTGGGAAGGGACCCATGAAATCGATTCCCCAGCAGTCAAAGATTTCAATTACTAAGATGGGAGTGAGTGGCATTTTATTCCTTTTGGTGATGGGCTCTACTTGTTGACACTTAAAAAATCATTGGCAAAATGCATAGGAGTCCCTTGAGAGGGTGGTCTATAAAAGATCACACGGAAGAACCTTATAAAAAGTTTTCTTAGAGGACAAGTTACCTCCATATGCCTCACTATGACATGATTTAATGATGGACGCTTGTTCAGATTTTGGGACACACCTCTTAATGAATTGGTTAGGGAAGAACTTATAGAGGTATCAATCATCAAACACATGGTGCATAATATCATAAAGGAATTTATTTCTATATTTAGTCCCTAAGAATTTTTTAATGACTCATGTAACTAAGAAGTTGGCTATATCGGCATACCAAGGGTAGTCACTCACAGATTATAGGTGTTCATCGGGGAATGAATCAGACACAAAAAGGTGATTTGAGTTGTCTTTGAATTCCATCCCAGAGAGGTGATCAGCTCCAAAATTTTCAACACCCTTTTTTCCCTTGATTGTTAGGTCAAATTCTTGTAAGAGAAGGACCCACCTAATCATTATAGCCTTGGCATCTTATTTTTTGAAGAGGTATTTCAGTGCACAATGGTCAGTGAACACAGTGATGGGGGATCCTAAGAGGTAGGACCTAAAATTCTCTAAGGAAAACACAATACCAAGTAACTCTTTTTTAGTGGTGGTGTAGTTGATTTGGTCATCATTTAAGGATTTTCTTGCATAGGCAATGACATAAGAAGTTTTATCACAACATTGTCCTAACACAGGTCCTATAGCAAATTCATTGGCATCACACATAAGTTTTAAAGGAAGGTTCAAATTTAGATATTTCATAATGGGAGGAGAGTTGATAGAGGATTTGATGGTTGAGAATGAACCCTCACAGCTTTCTATCCAAACAAATGGAGCATCCTTTACTAGGAGATCACAAAGGGGGTGGGAGATTGAACTAAACTCCTTGATGAATCTTTTATAGAAACCAGCATGTCCTAGAAAAGACCTCACTTATTTAACAGTTATGGGTGATGGAAGGTAACCAATGATGTCAACCTTTTCTTTATCAACTTCAATCCCCCTACACAAGACCAGATAGCCTAAAACTAGTCCCTATTTAACCATGAAATGGCATTTTTTCCAATTTAATACTAGATTCTTTTCTTCACATCTTGATAAGACTCTCTCTACATTCCTCAAACATAGCTAAAATATATCCCCAAACACATAGAAGTCATCCATGAAGACCTCTAGAAAATCCCCTACCATGTTTGAGAATATTCTCATCATACACCGCTGGAAGGTTCTAAGGGCATTGTATAACCCTAAGGGAATGCATTTGAAAGAAAAGTTGTCGAATGGACATGTGAATATAGTCTTCCCTTGATCCTCTAGGTATACCTCAATTTGATTATACCCTGAGTACCCATCTAAGAAACTGTAGAAGGTGTGACCTGCGACTCTCTCAAGGACTTGGTCAATGAATGGTAAGAGGAAATGGTCTTTCTTGGTAAATGAGTTTAGCTTCTTATAGTCAATGTAGAATATCCAGCCACTACTCACCCTTGTTGGAAGAATCTCACCATACTTATTGGCTATCATTGTGATTCCTTACTTCTTGGGAACCACTTGGATTGGGCTCACCCACTCACTCTCAGCTATGGGATAGATGATACCATCTTTTAAAAATTTCAGAAGTTCCTTCCTTACTACCTCCATGAGATTAGGATTGAGTCTCCATTGAGGTTGACGAAATGGCTTTGAATCAGATTCTATAACAATCCTATGAGTCTTGATTGGTGGTCTAATCCCAGGAATATCAAACAGGGTCCAACCAATGGATTTCTTAAGTTTCTTAAGGACATCTAGAAGCATCCTCACATGATTGGATTCAACAAAAGAAGAAATTACAATAGGATGTCTTTGATTGTCCCCTAGGAAGGCATACTTGAGTGTAGCAAGAAGTTCCTTCAATTAAATATCATTCTGGTTTATAACTTCAGTAGAATATTTGGACATTGGATCGAGATCAATTTTGTTTCTTATAGTTTTAGATAGGATTGATTCCCCACAAGTAGAAGTTTTAGTTACTAGATTGGCTTGATCGGATTTAGGGAAGGATGTTGGAGTGGTCTCCATGAAATTGGTTTCCTAAAAGGTTTCACTAATTGTTGGACCTAAGACTTCATCATAAGAGAAATTTTAAAATGATTCATTCCAAGGAGATAAACTTCCTTCATGTGAACAAAGGAAATCAATCTCATCCTAACTTAAACATCCATCAAATATTCCTTGATGTTCTATGGATTCATTATCAATTCTTCTTATCATGTTTAATTCATTAATGTCCTCGTCATCCCCTATTTGTGAGCTTTCATTGTAGATGTTCAAGTCTAGACTCATGTTTCCAAAGGTGATTATCATGTTCTTGTTACGAACTCAGATGACAGAGTTGATTGTTTCAAGGAAAGGACGACCAAGGATGATTGGAGTTTGTTCTTTATTTTCTAAGTTTTGATGGTTTTCACGGACAATGAAGTCAGCAGGGTAGATGAAGTTTTCAACCTTTACCAGAACTTCCTTTAAAATCCCCTTTGGAACCCTAATGCAATGATCGGCAAGTTGAATTGTGACATATGTGGGTTTGAGCTCTTCTAGGCCTAACTAGTAGTACATAGCATAGGGGATGATATTGACACTAGCACCTAGGTCACACAAGGCCTTGACAACTTTTCTCTCTCCTAGTTCAACATTGATGTAAGGGAAACCTGGGTCTTTCAACTTAGGAGTAATGGTCCCTTGAATGGTGGTACTCACATTATAAGCCAAAAGTACTTGATTTTTATGTGATTTTTTTTTAAAAGTGCACAGGTACTTAAGGTACTTTGAGTGGGTAGGTATGGTTTGTATTTAATCGAGAAGGGGAATGTTCAACTTCAATTGTGAGAATATTTCTCTCAATGTTTCACTCAATTCAGGCTTTGTTTTCCCCCTCATGTGTTGAGGGAATGGTTCAGGTTGTGGGGTTGTTTGTTGAAGAGTTGTTTCTTTCACATTGTTATCATTTTCCTCAATTTTATCTTGTGGTTCATTTGAATTTTCATTAGAGTTTTAATCTTCACATGGTTTCTGAATTATTCGATTAGGTTTCTCAATTGATTTCACACTTTTTAAAATAGTCACAGCCTTTAGTTTTTCATTAGTTTTTTGAGTGCTACTTAACTCTCACCTTAAATTTGAGGATGGTGCCACTTGATTAGGCATGGGTGTCTTTCCAGTTTTGATGGTTTGAAGTTCTTGTTTAAGGGAAGAGACTTCCGAGTTCGTCCTCTCCATTTGTTTGCACAGTTGTTCTAGTAGGCTTTGTGGAACAGTTTGGGTTGGTGCTTGAGAAGATTGGTTTATCCTAGGAGGATATTTTATAGGTGGGATTGTTTTTTGAAAATGGACGAGTGGTTTTTGGTATTGGATAGGTTGGGTTTGGAACTGGTTATGGGTTTGGTAGTTCTGATGGGGGTAAGGATTTTGTCCCTGTGGTTGGCTAGGTTGTTGGTTATCTTTCCAGCGGAAGCCTGGGTGGTCATTATACCTTAGGTTGAAGTTTTTTTGGTATTGAGGCTTTTGAAAGCTCGAATCATTTACTTATGGTAGGTTTCCTCCTAAAATAACATCCTTGATGGATGGAATGGTTGGGCAGTTGTTTATATTATGGTCATGTTTGTCACAAATTGTGCAAACAAGGTCTACAGTTTGGATTTCATAGACATTCCTAAGGTATATCTCTTCAACCTTCCTATAGAGTGCTCGGAGTTTATCCCTAAGGATTTCTTATTCTCTAAGTGTATGAATTCCAGTATTTCTTTGTGGATTTTCAGAATAAGGTGATGTTCCCCATGTTTGGTTTTGTTCAGCAAGGCTTTCCAGATACTCGTAAGCATAATTTTGGGCTTTGTTTTTAAAAGTTCCATTACACATCATGTCAATGAATTGTTTGTTCCCCGAACCCAACCCTTCATGGAAATTTTGAACTTGTTCTACGATTGAAAATCCATGGTGAGGTACCATTTTGAGTGTGTCTTTGAACCTTTCCCATGTTTCATAAAATGACTCCCTCTTTTTCAAAAAATTATTGGATGCTCTTTTTTAAGTGCAATTGTTTTGTGGTGGGGAAAGTATTTTTTGTAGAATTCTCTTTGTAATTGGTCCCAAGAGTAGATGGATGATGATATAAAATTTTTAAGCCAATTTTTAGCTCAATACTTTAAAGAAAAAATAAATATCCTCATCTTAGCTGATTTTATTTGATGTGGGGGACACATGGTTTCTACAATGTCATTGAACTCTTTAACATGAAGGTAGGGCATCACGGACTCTATTCCATAGAATGTGGGAAGATGGTTTAGGACACGGGGTTTAAAGATGTAGTTAGCATATCCTAGGGAGTTTTTTCTAATGAATGAGGGGGAATTGGTCTAGGAAGGTGTGAGATAGTCATTCATGGTTGATCAACTGCATTCCCCATGTTTAGGGCTGCCTCATTTGGATTTCCATTTTGGTTCCCACCCGGGTTTATGAGTTGGTTTCTTTGAAGACCTTCCAATGAAATGAGATCAATTTTTGAATCTAGGGTATTATGAATGTTAGTATATAATGAAAATATTTCCCTTGGTTTACTTGACTCCCCAACCCTAGGACTATCCACCCTAACTAGACGGTTTGATTGGTCATGAGTGTAGGCGGACATGCAATAAAAGAAAAAAAACAAGAAAGGGGAAAGATAAGAGAATTTGTATGAGAATAGAATAAATTAGGGAGAATAGAATGGGTGTTGAGATGAATTACTTGGGTCCCCATCAATGGTGCCAAAATTTGTTCTCACCCAAATTTACCCATGATTTTAGTGTTAAGTGGTCTCTTAAAGTTTAGCTTGGGTTGTCGAATCCTCAGAAACCTAAGAAGTAACCTACAGACACGTACATTCTATGGACTATTTTTAGCTATTAAGTGGTCAAATTTGGGTTGATTATATATGGTTTTAAGTGAAAAATAAAATTCTTAATTCAATTCAAATTATGAGAATGGTTGATCCTAGGTTATTACAAGGGGTGGATTGGATGTATTCTTTCTTTTATATATTTCAATTTTTTATATATGAGATGGGTTAATTTAAGGAGATCAAACAAATTCATAACGTACTATTTTAATTCATACACACCTTAATACTAATCAACTATAAACTCTAAGGATCAATGTTTTGAGCACTCCAAGGTAAAGGTTCGTATTAGCACTTGAAGTGTGTGACCTTAAATTAAATAAGGATGAAGAGGTTTTAAAATCATCAAATAAAATCTAATTTAAAATAAGTGATTAGAAATTAATTGAGTGATAAATAACATAAAATCCATCCTCTTTCTACACTCTTTGATTAACCCTTATGTGGGTTATCCCTCCATTGATCCTATGGTTTCAATGGAAGCGGGAAGTAGACTCATGAGGGAGGAATTGGAGAAGTAAAAAAAATGAAATAATGATCACTCCACCGTTGTGTGATAATCTTACAAGGTTTGGTGTGAACAAGTTCACACCTTGATGAAACAGTATCAAAGTGAAAATAATGATAATATCAAATGAGAATATGAAGAATTTTTATAAATAATCTAAGGTAATTCAAGAACGTACAATTGAAGGAATGTGATTACAACATCAAATTGGCAGGATAACATTAAAATTAAACAAAGCTCAAAGATGATAAAATACTCCACCACCAATGCCTTAAATAGTAATTTTGGGAGAATTTGGTTGACCCTCCAACATTACAAATCATCCCACTTGATTATGGTAGGACTAGGGTGGTGGAAAGTAAGGGAGAGTGGAATTCTTTATCCTTGACTCGAAGTGGCATCCAGCTTACATCTACCGAACAGAAGCACCTATATAGCCTTCTAGATGGCCGAATTAGAGTGGATCATAGAATAAAAAAGTGAATATCAGGATGTCTCCTAGCTCTATGTAAAATATAATCCTAAATTAATTTGTGGTTGGAGAGATATGATTAAATTTGTTGGATGTTTTTTTGGGACGCAAAATTTGGCTCAGAATTTTATCTCTAACTTGGTCTGCCTAAATAACCACAATATAGGAATAATTAGCACTTATTCTTGACTAATAATATGTTAATATATATTTCTTATATCATCACATGAAATTTGGGCTTCATTAGATCTGTATAGTGGGCCCCATATTCTCATCAATGGGCTGGTGTCCAATCTTACTTCTCCAGAACTGTTTCCTTTCATCGCCAAATATCCCAATCATCCTTTATGAATCCTCCATTGATCCATAAATTAAAAATGTTTATATTGAAGTATATATCCATTTCCCAAAATATAAAATTAAAATATGGATAATTACATTCCTTAAAATTAAATGAATCCTTGGGCCTAAATTGGTGTACATTAGGCATTAAATGCACAAATGATGAGAATGGATGTTCAAAATTAAAATCCACTAAATCAGTCCAATAGGATAAAAAATGAACATTTAATACCATTAAAATGTAATTAACATATGAATTTTTATTTCCTAATTATCGGTTCTATGAATCACACACCATCTCAGCACCTCACATTGGAAATATATGTAGAAATATTTCAAATTATTACAAGGAAAAAATGGGTATTTTCACTATAGCTTGGTTTGGTTTATTTTTGTTGAAATAAACTTGTATATTTTAATTTTTTGGTTAATATATTTTTTTAGAAAACAATAATAAGTTAAACATGGGAATTTGAAGAAGGATTTATGGGATAGGGTTCTAAAAAATTAGTAATATGAAGTATTTAGGTTCATTTGAATGGGGTTGGGCCTTGATATTATGGAGTGGTTTAAAGAGGTTAAAATTTAAATTAAATTGGTGAATATTCTTGGTAAATTCTATGTTTCCTTAGTAGTAATATCACTTCAAGTAGTGTATCAATCATGGTGGATGGAAAATCGTGGTCAATTGAAAGAGGTTTCTTGGGAAGAGCTAATTACCTTGGTCAGAGAATAAATTTTCTTCTATGTGTTAAATAACACACATATAATGAATCTTATAGAGTTATAAAAATGGGATTCTAGTGTATGTGTTCTTTGGGTTAGCTTCTGTTCTATTATTGTCAACTTTATAGAATACTCTGTTGATGAATACATGTGGGTGTTGCATTTTGAGATTGAATTAAGGCTAGAGATTCAATGGTGGGTTAAGATGTCATGGTTTGTGTATTTGGTAGAGGTGATAGGTTGTGATAAGATGGTTGGTAGGGGATATATTTGAGTATATAATTATATAGAATAAGAAACCTTGAGTTTTGGGCCCTATAGTAGATGGAAGAGGAGGGATACGTGGTCTCCTATGGCTAGAGTGTGGCTTCAAGCATGAGGCTTGAGTATCTTGATGTATCTACTGTCTAGTGGTTTTATATGATTTCATTGTAATGTCATGGAGAATATGCAATATGAGTGCCCCAAAATTTGTGGTCCCCCTTTGTTTTGGTAGGATATTATTTTTTTTCAATAGGGTCATTGGATGTAATTCCCTATCCTAATCTTCCAAAATGGTGCTTGAGTAGGAAGTGCCACATGACCTTAGGAGAACCTCGCTATATTCCATAGGCTCACAAATAGAAATGAGGGCCTAACCTAGTCAGGTTTAGACTATTAAATATAATACCAAACCCTATATATATAACAAGGGATACAACTGGGTCCATGTAGTACAAAATATAAAATAGTAAAAAAATCAATATGGTGCACTAAAAAAAATATTTTAGTAACAATAGATAAAAATGGAATAAAATAAACTAACAAAAAATGAATCTACCTACTAGACATAAATGAATTTACCTAAAAACCATGAATATATAAACCAAATAAACAAAACTTTGTGTATGTTGAACCATAACTACTCACATACATGTCTTACTGAATCCTCCACCTTCATAACCTCCTAAACCTCGACCATGATTCCAGATCCATGTGGTAGTCCTGAGAGAAAATATAAATGTATACCCACTACACTAAACCTGTAACACCCCGAGATTTTATGAAAAATATTCTTTTTAATTTCATTAATGTCTTGTGTTATACGCTACACCAAAAGGAGCTTTCACAACACACATCTCTGACCTGGCTTGAATTACACGCAATCGCGACCTTCCACGATAGCGTGTGTTGTACGCAACACCAAGTTTCGCTAAATAACGTTATGCTATTAAGATATTATTAAAACTAGCCGTTATGAATAGTAATAACCACTTTTTGAAATTTTGTAAATTTTATTTTTCAAAATGGACTTCATTTATGGATTCGTAATATCGAAATTATCTTAGGGTGAAATTTTGGTGATTTTCAGATAACTTTCATATTTTGATGAATAGTGAAAATTACTAAATTTTAATTAAAAACAACTTTTTCAATCGAAATAATTAATAGTGATAAATTATTAATTTGAGTGGTTTTAAAGTATATTTAGAATATATTTTTACAATTTAATACAATGTTGGTCATTGGATGTAATTTCACATTTAAACTAGTTATAAACAAGTGTCAATCTTTTGATAGTTATTATCTCTTAAAAACACGCTATTTGTTTTGACGACGGGAATTAATTTTTAAATTAATTAATGCAACTGATATGTTTTGAATTTGGTAAAATATAAATCATTTTTGAGTTCATAATATCAAATATTGCTTAGGCCTAATTTTTGGTATTTTTCTGAAAACTTTCAATTTTTGATGAATAGTGAAACCACTAAGTGGTAGTTAAAAAAACTGAATTTTTCATAAAATTAATTTTACCACTTCTGTGAGTGGAATTTCAAAAATCTGAGCGACACGGTTGATTTAAGTAAGTAAAATGTGGTTCAATGAGATGAAAATAATTTTTGGTGAATAGTAACTTTTTACTTTTATTTACCACGGTTAAAAGTAAATAGGGTAATTAAGGGTAAAAATGATATTATTATTACCCGAACACATGTCCTAATTCTATTGGATGAGAGGATTTAGACCCATCCCCACCTTAGCCTCGAAATAAATCAATTTGGAGCTATTTAAATCTGAACTTGACTTTATAATAAAATAATATTTTTAGTTATTCCAAAGGTGCCCCTCTCCTCCCTTATAAAAGGACACCTCCTCCCTCTCTTCCTCACACAACTTTGAGCCTTCCAGCTCGGCCAACCCCTGCCAAAATCTCTTCTCCACTTCCCTAGCAACATCCTAGAGGTTCTGGTCTTCCTCAAAGACCAATTTTAGTGCCCTAAGAGGAGGTCTCAAAAAGGCGCTTTAAAGAAGAGGTAATTTCCGTTACCGATTCTTTCACCTTTATTTCTTCTTCAACTTCTTCTTATTAGGTTGTTTCATTATTAAGTAATAACATCAGTATCACTCATATACTGATATTTTATTATAAGTATGAAACAACCCTATTTCACCATCTATCCATCCTACGGAAAACGAAATCACCGCGCGTGCGTACGTACGGAATACCGTCTCCACACCGTGGTGTAATCTGTTTTTCCACCAACACCTTACATGGATGGGTATTATGGTGTAAAGAATAACTATACATAGTTATTATAACATCATAATGATTCTGATATATTGTATCATCCAGTCCAATTCAATTCAATAATTATGGAAATGATATCATCGCTCGTGCGTACGTACGGACTACCGTCTCCACGACGTGATGAGATTCATTCTCCATGTTAACCATTTAAGAATGATTATAAAGTATATATAAGCAATAATAATGAAATATGTTACATTATAAAGCTACTGGATTTATGTGTATATATATGTATGTCATCTACTTAATTCCACTCAATTCAATAAGGAAACGAAAACAGCGTTCATGCGTACGTACGGCCTACCGTCTCCATGAACGGTGTATTTCTTTCCATTTACCGATTTATTATATATATGTATATTCTGAATATATATATATATAAGTCATGTTTTATATTCTGGAATTAAGTAATCATGATCTAATTAATCATATGAATAATTACAAGTCAAAACACGGACGACAAATGAAACAATTTTACCCAAAATGCTACTTTAACATTAATTTACAAAAGAACGGGTAAAATAAAGTCATAAGTGAACCATATATGATATCATAACAATTAGTATGATTCTGGAATAAGTCAATGACATTATTTAAATCATTATACAGGAGGTTCGGAAACTTACGAAGCAAATCGGACCTAAGGTAAGGGAAATATCACAATCTCATTTTTATCCGAGATTGTTTTTACTTTGGTATTTACTGGGGTGTATTTTATCATCCACATCCATGTTCCCAAAATATGTAATATTATTTCCATCCTTCTACAATATTTTATATCCAATTTTACCCTTTGGTGAGTTTTTTGTAAAAGATATGAAAGGAATCTTTTGTCGTTTTTCGTATGAGGTACTTTTTTACTTTTCCGACAAAAGTACGAAGAATGTTTTTTTAACTTATACGGCAAGAATGTATTTTTAAAACATTATTTCCAAGAAGATTCCTTTACAAGTTTTCAAGTTTATTTTTAATCAACTTCTTTTAGTTTAAAATTGTATGACATGTTAAGGAAGGAAAAGTATTTTTGAAGTAGAAAGGATATTTTCCTCAAGAATGAAGTTCAAGTGTTTTATCAAAATTATTTTCCATCTAAGATAATAAAGGGTTCTATTTTTATCCCTATTATTACATGGATTTGATTATGTTGTGATGGAAATATTTTTATGAATTCCTTTATCTTATATGAATTGTTTTATGATGTCATGTTGTTTAAGAATCCCATTTTTATTACATGGGTTATGCTATGATGTATGGTTTATGATTTTGTGGCACACATAAGAATGGTATCATTATGAGATGGGTGGGACCTATATCTCCCTCCAATGCATTGGGTAAAGATTTTATATCTCATGAGATAGACATGGCTGAAACGGTAGGTTGTACCGGTTCAGTGAAACAGGACTGAAATGAGGGTGACTCAGTTCAGAAAGGGACTTTGTCCACTAAGATAGTCTTGGAAAAGAGTCTTGACTAACAAGAAATGATTCTCTATGATTATGTGTGTATGCCACAAAGTTTCATGTTTTAAGTTATGATTATTGGGGTTTACCTTTCACTACTATAATTTATCCCATGTTATGAAATTATGATTTCTTTTGCAGGTTAAGATTTCCAAAAGCTATGTTCTTATGTATATGATGTGAATGACATTTATTTTGTTTACCCTTACTGAGCATTTGAGCTCACCCTTTTATGTTTTCTTTTCCCCAGGATATAAAGAAAGGTTTTAGGTAAAAAAAAAGATCTTTATGGGAGATGTTGAAGATCTTTCACCACGATTAGAAGATTATATTCCGAGTTTCCAAAGACACTAAACTATTACGATCCTCGTGTGTGTGTTTTTGTTATGTACTAAGTATTCCGAAAATGTAATGTAATGTCAATGTATGTTAAGCTTCGGGTCTCTACAGTTGGTATCAGAGGAAAGGTTTAGTCAACCTTTGGAAACTAGGATGCGAAAACGTTAGTGAGATCCCTAGAGAAATTTATAAGGTATGTCTAGGGATGTCCATAAGTATAAGTATACGTATAGGATATGGTCCTAGAACAATGGTAACGATCTTAGAATTTAACCTAAGATGTTAGATATTAAGGGTACTCCCCCTTTACTATGTTGTTTTCCCTAGCATGATTTTTGCCTCTCTCACTATTCTTTTTGGGTTTTAGACGATGGCTAGAACCCGAAAGAACTGTGTTGATCAATGCAATGGACAATGCAATGATTGTCCTCCTGAACAAACAAATTTTATGGGAGATGGAGTGCAAAATCTTATTGCTATACTTACACAAGCTATGAATCATTCTGTACTTCCAAATTAGCAGAGAAGGGAACAATATTCTATTGAGTCCTTCATGAGGCAACGTCCACCTTCTTTCATTGGGACTTCTGATCCACTTGTTTCTGAACAATGGATCAGTACCACTGAAAAGATATTTTCAGTTCTTCAATGTTCTAAACATGATAACGTCATCTTAGCAGTATATCGTTTGGAAGGTGAAGCTGATCAATGGTGGAATCTTATCAAGAATACAAGGCCAAGAGTTGAAATTGAGTCCATAGAATGGGACGAGTTCAAGAACTTGTTTTTCAGTAAGTACTTCCCTCGTATTCTTCGAACAAAGATGGAAATAGAGTTTCTTGAGCTGAAGTAGAAGGATGATGAATCTATTGGTATATACGAAGAGAATTTTACAAGACTTGCAAGGAATGCATCTGGCATTATCATCCAACCTGAAAGTAAAGTTGATCGATTTTTCAGTGGCTTAAAACCAAGTCTTTGAAGGTCATTAGCTATAAGAGACTTCAGTAGCTATGAAGAAATTGTGTGTTGTGCTATCAAGGTAGAAATGGAAGTTGGTGTTACATATCCATCTAATGGTTTTGACAAGAAACGAAAGATGGAGTTCAAGGAGAAATCTCAGAATAATGGTGAAAAGAAGATGAATGTTTCATTATGCACAAAGTGTGGAAAGAAGCATGGTGGAGATTGTTTTAAAGGGACTAGAAAATGTTTTAAGTGTGGAAAAGAAGGTCATCGAGCAGCTGAGTGTCGAAGTAATGGAAAAAGGGTTTCTAATGATGTGAATAAAGCAAACACTGCAGAGAACGCACCACCAACACTTCAATGCTTCAAGTGCAAGGAAATGGGGCATTATGCTAATAAATTCCCTAATCCAAGGGTTAGTGATGATCGACATGATAAACCGCTTAAGGCAAAGGACAAAGGGAAGTGACATGCTATCACTATTGGCGATGTTGAATATGACAATGATGTTGTGGAATGATTAAGTGTTTATGTAATGGGATTCCAAAATAATGTTGTATCATGGAGTATTGGAATATTTATGTATTGGTCTAATGTGGTATTCAATGTGATTGAGATATTTTTGGAAATAAGATGATATGCGCATAATGAAGGGAAAACGAGAAAATGAAATGTTTAACAGTATTCATGAGCTCATGACTAATGTAAGGAGAAGGTTATATCATGGTTTGAGTATATAGAATTTTTGTATTTTGGTATGTGGAAAGAGTTAACTTTTGACAACATTCATGTCTTCACTAAGGTTTAATGTGTATTCATTTTTTTAAGAGAATACATCATTAAGGTATTCACATGATTGGAATGTGACCAACAAGATATATGGGGGATAAATGATGGTATTCACATGCTTGGTTGACGACATTTCAAGTTATCGTTTTCTTTATACTATTACCTTGGACCGAAGTATTTTAGATAAGCCTAAACATTGGAATGGATTATGTTAACCATAAGTTAGTATTGTTTAAGGATATAATTTTTTTTTTGATATTATTTATGTGATGTTATAGTAATGTAGTTTTAGAAAAAGGACAACCTGCAGGACGGGCGACAGCCCATCGCGTCGGACAAGGCTGTGGGAATCGAACCCACAACTGAAGTGCGACTGGCCTTTATCGCCTACCACTGGCCTACAGGATGTCCCTGTTTAGTAGAAACTAGTTTTATTACATTAAGCAGTATGATATATGAAGTATAAGTCCATTTTAGGAACCATATATGATTAATCTCACTATAGAATGACTTATGTATATTTAATAACTTTTGCTAACCTTTTGTTTGAGACAGATGGAATAACCCGTCATTCTATCACATGATCTGCTAACACTTCACGAATAACAAATTCAACTTTATTTATTTAAGAGATGAAGTGGAAATTGTTCAAGGCACGAACAACAGTGAGATTGTACCAAAATAAAGTAAGTATTTATTCTAATTCAAATTCTTCAACTTTAGGGAAACGATCTTGAAAACCAAAAATGTTTTCCTAGTGATCTTATATCTGATTAATCAGATGGTACCTTAGATCGTCACAAATTTATGGATTTGTGATTTCTAGATTTTCCAGAGCCATGTTCTCTACCACTCTCCATCAGAACATGATGGTTAGATTTCTCTTCCATATCCATATTTTCACCTATGTGGAAACCCAGTGATTAGTTTATTTGGGTAACCGTTACGTTTCATACTTTTGTTTTAAAAGATTGGTTTTGGTATTCCTTTTTACGATGTGGGTTTCGATTAAAGAAACTTTAGAATAGTAAACTATTTATAACCCCGACGAATTTCGAGGGCGAAATTCATTTTAAGGGGGGTAGAATGTAACACCCCGAGATTTTATGAAAAATATTCTTTTTAATTTCATTAATGTCTTGTGTTATACGCTACACCAAAAGGAGCTTTCACAACACACATCTCTGACCTAGCTTGAATTACACGCAATCGCGACCTTCCACGATAGCGTGTGTTGTACGCAACACCAAGTTTCGCTAAACAACGATTTGCTATTAAGATACTATTAAAACTAGCCATTATAAATAGTAATAACCACTTTTTTAAATTTTGTAAATTTTATTTTTCAAAATGGACTTCATTTATGGATTCGGAATATCGAAATTAGCTTAGGGTGAAATTTTGGTGATTTTCGGATAACTTTCATATTTTGATGAATAGTGAAAATTACTAAATTTTAATTAAAAGCAACTTTTTCAATGGAAATAATTAATAGTGATAAATTATTAATTTGATTGGTTTAAAAGTATATTTAGAATATATTTTTATAATTTAATACAATGTTGGTCATTGGATGTAATTTCACATTTAAACCAGTTACAAACAAGTGTCAATCTTTTGATAGTTATTATCTCTTAAAAACACGCTATTTGTTTTGACGACAGGAATTAATTTTTAAATTAATTAATGCAACTGATATGTTTTGAATTTGGTAAAATAGAAATCATTTTTGAGTTCATAATATCAAATATATATTAGGCCTAATTTTTGGTATTTTTCTGAAAACTTTCAATTTTTGATGAATAGTGAAACCACTAAGTGGTAGTTAAAAAAACTGAATTTTTCATAAAACTTAATTTTACCGCTTCTGTGAGTGGAATTTAAAAAATCCGAGAGACACGGTTGATTTCAGTAAGTAAAATGTGGTTCAATGAGATGAAAATAATTTTTGGTGAATAGTAACTTTTTACTTTTATTTACCACGGTTAAAACTAAATAGGGTAATTAAGGGTAAAAATTATATTATTATTACCCTAACACATGTCCCAATTCTATTGGATGAGAGGATTTCGACCCATCCCCACCTTAGCCTCGAAATAAATCAATTTGGAGCTATTTAAATCCGAACTTGACTTTATAATAAAATAATATTTTTAGTTATTCCAAAGGTGCCCCTCTCCTCCCTTATAAAAGGACACCTCCTCCCTCTCTTCCTCACACAACTTTGAGCCTTCCAGCTCGGCCAACCCCTGCCAAAATCTCTTCTCCACTTCCCTAGAAACATCCTAGAGGTTCTGGTCTTCCTCAAAGACCAATTTTAGTGCCCTAAGAGGAGGTCTCAAAAAGGCGCTTTAAAGAAGAGGTAATTTCCGTTACCGATTCTTTCACCTTTATTTCTTCTTCCACTTCTTCTTCTTAGGTTGTTTCATTATGAAGTAATAACATCAGTATAAATCATATACTGATATGTTATTATAAGTATGACACAACCCTATTTCACCATCTATCCATCCTACGGAAAACGAAATCACCGTGCGTGCGTACGTACGGAATACCGTCTCCACGCCGTGGTGTAATCTGTTTTTCCACCAACACCTTACATGGATGGGTATTATGGTTTAAAGAATAACTATACATAGTTATTATAACACCATAATGATTCTGATATATTGTATCATCCACTCCAATTCAATTCAATAATTATGGAAATGATATCATCGATCGTGCGTACGTACGGACTACCGTCTCCACGACGCGATGAGATTCATTCTCCATGTTAACCATTTAAGAATGATTATAAAGTATATATAAGCAATAATAATGAAATATATGACATTATAAAGCTACTGGATTTATGTGTATATATATGTATGTCATCTACTTAATTCCACTCAATTCAATAAGGAAACGAAAACAGCGTTCATGCGTACGTACGGCCTACCGTCTCCATGAACAGTGTATTTCTTTCCATTTACTGATTTATTATATATATGTATATTATGAATATATATATATATATAAATCATGTTTTATATTCTGGAATTAAGTAATCATGATCTAAGTAATCATATGAATAATTACAAGTCAAAACACGGATGACAAATGAAAGAATTTTACCCAAAAAGCTACTTTAACATGAATTTACAAAAGAACGGGTAAAATAAAGTCATAAGTGAACCATATATGATATCATAACAATTAGTATGATTCTGGAATAAGTCAATGACATTATGTAAATCATTATACAGGAGGTTCGGACACTTACGAAGCAAATTGGACCTAAGGTAAGGTAAATATCACAATCTCATTCTTATCCGAGATTGTTCTTACTTTGGTATTTACTGGGGTGTATTTTATCATCCACATCCATGTTCCCTCAATATGTAATATTATTTCCATCCTTCTACAATATTTTATATCCAATTTTACCCTTCATTGAGTTTTTTGTAAAAGATATGAAAGTAATCTTTTGTCGTTTTTCGTACGAGGTACTTTTTGACTTTTCCGAAAAAAGTACGAAGAATGTTTTTTTTAACTTATACGGCAAGAATGGATTTTTAAAACATTATTTCCAAGAAGATTCCTTTAAAAGTTTTCAAGTTTATTTTTAATCAACTTCTTTTAGTTTAAAATTGTATGACATGTTAAGAAAGGAAAAGTATTTTTGAAGTAGAAAGGATATTTTCCTCAAGAATGAAGTTCAAGTGTTTTATCAAAATTATTTTCCATCTAAGATAATAAAGGGTTCTGTTTTTATCCCTATTATTACATGGATTTGATTATGTTGTGATGGAAATATTTTTATGAATTCCTTTATCTTATATTAATTGTTTTATGATGTCATGTTGTTTAAGAATCCCATTTTTATTACATGGGTTATGCTATGATGTATGGTTTATGATTTTGTGGAACACATAAGAATGGTATCATTATGAGATGGGTGGGACCTATATCTCCCTCCAATGCATTGGGTAAAGATTTTATATCTCATGAGATAGACATGGCTGAAATGGTAGGTTATACCGGTTCACTGAAACAGGACTGAAACGAGGGTGACTCGGTTCAGAAAGGGACTTTGTCCACTAAGATAGTCTTGGAAAAGAGTCTTGACTAAAAAGAAATGATTCTCTATGATTATGTGTGTATGCCACAAAGTTTCATGTTTTAAGTTATGATTATTGGGGTTTACCTTTCACTACTATGATTTATCCCATGTTATGAAATTATGATTTCTTTTGCAGGTTAAGATTTCCAAAAGTTATGTTCTTATGTATATGATGTGAATGACATTTATTTTATTTACCCTTACTGAGCATTTGAGCTCACCCTTTTATGTTTTCTTTTCCCCAGGATATAAAAAAAGGTTTTAGGTAAAAAAAGAAGATCTTTATGGGAGATGTTGAAGATCTTTCACCACAATTAGAAGATTATATTCCGAGTTTCCAAAGACACTAAACTATTACGATCCTCGTGTGTGTGTTTTTGTTATGTACTAAGTATTCCGCAAATGTAATGTAATGTCAATGTACGTTAAGCTTCGGGTCTCTACAGTTGGTATCAGAGGAAAGGTTTAGTCAACCTTTGGAAACTAGGATGCAAAAACGTTAGTGATATCCCTAGACATATTTATAAGGTATGTCTAGGGATGTCCCTAAGGATAAGTATACGTATAGGATATGGTCCTAGAACTACGGTAACAATCTTAGAATTTAACCTAAGATGTTAGATATTAAGGGTACTCCCCCTTTACTATGTTGTTTTCCCTAGCATGATTTTTGCCTCTCACACTATTCTTTTTGGGTTTTAGACGATAGCTGGAACCCGAAAGAACTGTGTTAATCAATGCAATGGACAATGCAATGATTGTCCTCCTGAACAAACAAATTTTATGGGAGATGGAGTGCAAAATCTTATTGCTATACTTACACAATCTATGAATCATTTTGTACTTCCAAATGAGCAGAGAAGGGAACAATATTCTATTGAGTCCTTCATGAGGCAACGTCCACCTTCTTTCAGTGGGACTTCTGATCCACTTGTTGCTGAACAATGGATCAGTACCACTGAAAAGATATTTTCAGTTATTAAATGTTCTGAACATGATAAAGTCATCTTAGCAGTATATCGTTTGGAAGGTGAAGCTGATCAATGGTGGAATTTTATCAAGAATACGAGGCCAAGAGTTGAAATTGAGTGCATGGAATGGGACGAGTTTAAGAACTTGTTTTTCAGTAAGTACTTCACTCGTATTCTTCGAACAAAGATGGAAATGGAGTTTCTTGAGCTGAAGCAGAAGGATGATGAATTTGTTAGTATATACGAAGCGAATTTTACAAGACTTGCAAGGTATGCATCTGGCATTATCATCCAACATGAAAGTAAAGTTCATCGATTTTTTAGTGGCTTAAGACCAAGTCTTCGAAGGGCATTAGTTATAAGAGACTTCATTAGCTATGAAGAAATTGTGTGTTGTGCTATCAAGGTAGAAATGGAAGTTGGTGTTACATATCCATCTCATGGTTTTGACAAGAAACGAAAGATGGAGTTCAAGGAGAAATCTCAGAATAATGGTGAAAAGAAGATGAATGTTTCTTTATGCACAAAGTGTGGAAAGAAGCATGGTGGAGATTGTCTTAAAGGGACTAGAAAATGTTTTAAGTGTGGAAAAGAAGGTCATCGAGCAGCTGAGTGTCGAAGTAATGGAAAAAGGGTTTCTAATGATGTGAATAAAGCAAACACTGCAGAGAACGCACCACCAACACTTCAATGCTTCAAGTGCAAGGAAATGGGGCATTATGCTAATAAATGCCCTAATCCAAGGGTTAGTGATGATCGACATGAGCAACCGCTTAAGGAAAAGGACAAAGGGAACTCACATGCTATCACTATTGGCGATGTTGAATATGACAACGATGTGGTGGAATGATTAAGTGTTTATGTAATGGGATTCCAAAATAATGTTGTATCATGGAGTATTGGAATATTTATGTATTGGTCTAATGTGGTATTCAATGTGATTGAGATATTTTTGGAAATAAGATGATATGTGCATAATGAAGGGAAAACGAGAAAATGAAATGTTGAACAGTATTCATGATCTCATGACTAATATAAGGAGAAGGTTATATCATGGTTTGAGTATATAGAAATTTTGGATTTTGGTATGTGGAAAGAGTTAACTTTTGACAACATTCATTTTTCACTAAGGTTTAATGGGTATTCATTTTTTTAAGAGAATACATCATTAAGGTATTCACATGATTGGAATGTGACCAACAAGATATTTGGGGGATAAATTATGGTATTCACATGCTTGGTTGACGACATTTCAAGTTATCGTTTTCTTTATACTATGAGCTTGGACCGAAGTATTTTAGATATGCCTAAAGATTGGAATGGATTATGTTAACCATAAGTTAGTATTGTTTAAGGATAGAATTTTTTTTTTGATATTATTTATGTGATGTTATAGTAATGTAGTTTTAGAAAAAGGACAACCTGCAGGACGGGCGACAGCCCATCGCGTCGGACAAGGCTGTGGGAATCGAACCCACAACTGAAGTGCGACTGGCCTTTATCGCCTACCACTGGCCTACAGGAAGTCCCTGTTTAGTAGAAACTAGTTTTATTATATTAAGCAGTATGATATATGAATTATAAGTCCATTTTAGGAACCATATATGATTAATCTCACTATAGAATGACTTATGTATATTTAATAACTTTTGCTAACCTTTTGTTTGAGGCAGATGGAATGACCCGTCATTCTATCACATGATCTGCTAACACTTCACGAATAACAAATTCAAATTCATTTATTTAAGAGATGAAGTGGAAATTGTTCAAGGCACGAACAACAGTGAGATTGTACCAAAATAAAGTAAGTATTTATTCTAATTCAAATTCTTCAACTTTAGGGAAACGATCTTGAAAACCAAAAATGTTTTCCTAGTGCTCTTATATCTGATTAATCAGATGGTACCTTAGATCGTCACAAATTTATGGATTTGTGATTGCTAGCTTTTCCATAGCCATGTTCTCTACCACTCTCCATCAGAACATGATGGTTAGATTTCTCTTCCATATCCATATTTTCACCTATGTGGAAACCCAGTGATTAGTTTATTTGGGTAACCGTTACGTTTCATACTTTTTTTTTTAAAGATTGGTTTTGGTATTCCTTTTTACGATATGGGTTTCGATTAAAGAAACTTTCGAATAGTAAACCATTTATAACCCCGACAAATTTCGAGGGCGAAATTCATTTTAAGGGGGGTAGAATGTAACACCCCGAGATTTTATGAAAAATATTCTTTTTAATTTCATTAATGTCTTGTGTTATACGCTACACCAAAAGGAGCTTTCACAACACACATCTCTGACCTTGCTTGAATTACACGCAATCACGACCTTCCACGATAGCGTGTGTTGTACGCAACACCAAGTTTCGCTAAACAACGATATGCTGTTAAGATATTATTAAAACTAGCCGTTATGAATAGTAATAACCACTTTTTGAAATTTTGTAAATTTTATTTTTCAAAATGGTCTTCATTTATGGATTCGGAATATCGAAATTAGCTTAGGGTGAAATTTTGGTGATTTTCGGATAACTTTCATATTTTGATGAATAGTGAAAATTACTAAATTTTAATTAAAAACAAATTTTTCAATCGAAATAATTAATAGTGATAAATTATTAATTTGATTGTTTTTAAAGTATATTTAGAATATATTTTTACAATTTAATACAATTTTGGTCATTGGATGTAATTTCACATTTAAACCAGTTATAAACAAGTGTCAATCTTTTGATAGTTATTATCTCTTAAAAACACGCTATTTGTTTTGACGACGGGAATTAATTTTTAAATTAATTAATGCAACTGATATGTTTTGAATTTGGTAAAATAGAAATCATTTTTGAGTTCATAATATCAAATATATCTTAGGCCTAATTTTTGGTATTTTTCTGAAAACTTTCAATTTTTGATGAATAGTGAAACCACTAAGTGGTAGTTAAAAAAACTGAATTTTTCATAAAACTTAATTTTACCGCTTCTGTGATTGGAATTTCAAAAATCCGAGAGACACTGTTGATTTCAGTATGTAAAATGTGGTTCAATGAGATGAAAATAATTTTTGGTGAATAATAACTTTTTACTTTTATTTACCACGGTTAAAAGTAAATAGGGTAATTAAGGGTAAAAATGATATTATTATTACCCTAACACATGTCCTAATTCTATTGGATGAGAGGATTTCGACCCATCCCCACATTATCCTCGAAATAAATCAATTTGGAGCTATTTAAATCCGAACTTGACTTTATAATAAAATAATATTTTTCGTTATTCCAAAGGTGCCCCTCTCCTCCCTTATAAAAGGACACCTCCTCCCTCTCTTCCTCACACAACTTTGAGCCTTCCAGCTCCGCCAAACCCTGCCAAAATCTCTTCTCCACTTCCCTAGAAACATCTTAGAGGTTCTGGTCTTCCTCAAAGACCAATTTTAGTGCCCTAAGAGGAGGTCTCAAAAAGGCGCTTTAAAGAAGAGGTAATTTCCGTTACCGATTCTTTCACCTTTATTTATTCTTCCACTTCTTCTTCTTAGGTTGTTTCATTATGAAGTAATAACATCAGTATAACTCATATACTGATATGTTATTATAAGTATGAAACAACCCTATTTCACCATCTATCCATCCTACGGAAAACGAAATCACCGTGCGTGCGTACGTACGGAATACTGTCACCACGCCGTGGCGTAATCTGTTTTTCCACCAACACCTTACATGGATGGGTATTATGGTGTAAAGAATAACTATACATAGTTATTATAACATCATAATGATTCTGATATATTGTATCATCCACTCCAATTCAATTCAATAATTATGGAAATGATATCATCGCTTGTGCGTACGTACGGACTACCGTCTCCACGACGCGATGAGATTCATTCTCCATGTTAACCATTTAAGAATGATTATAAAGTATATATAAGCAATAATAATGAAATATATGACATTATAAAGCTACTGGATTTATGTGTATATATATGTTTGTCATCTACTTAATTCCACTCAATTCAATAAGGAAACGAAAACAGCGTTCATGCGTACGTACGGCCTACCGTCTCCATGAACGGTGTATTTCATTCCATTTACTGATTTATTATATATATGTATATTCTGAATATATATATATATATATATATCTAAATCATGTTTTATATTCTGGATTTAAGTAATCATGATCTAAGTAATCATATGAATAATTACAAGTCAAAACACGGACGACAAATGAAACAATTTTACCCAAAACGCTACTTTAACATGAATTTACAAAAGAACAGGTAAAATAAATTCATAACTGAACCATATATGATATCATAACAATTATTATGATTCTGGAATAAGTCAATGACATTATTTAAATCATTATATAGGAGGTTCGGACACTTATGAAGCAAATCGGACCTAAGGTAAGGGAAATATCACAATCTCATTTTTATCCGAGATTGTTTTTACTTTGGTATTTACTGGGGTGTATTTTATCATCCACATCCATGTTCCCTCAAAATGTAATATTATTTCCATCCTTCTACAATAGTTTATATCCAATTTTACCCTTCGGTGAGTTTTTTGTAAAAGATATGAAAGGAATTTTTTGTCGTTTTTCGTACGAGGTACTTTTTGACTTTTCCGACAAAAGTACGAAGAATGTTTTTTAACTTATACGACAAGAATGGATTTTTAAAACATTATTTCCAAGAAGCTTCCTTTACAAGTTTTCAAGTTTATTTTTAATCAACTTCTTTTAGTTTAAAATTGTATGACATGTTAAGAAAGGAAAAGTATTTTTGAAGTAGAAAGGATATTTTCCTCAAGAATGAAGTTCAAGTGTTTTATCAAAATTATTTTCCATCTAAGATAATACAGGGTTATGTTTTTATCCCTATTATTACATGGATTTGATTATGTTGTGATGGAAATATTTTTATGAATTCTTTTATCTTATATGAATTGTTTTATGATGTCATGTTGTTTAAGAATCCCATTTTTATTACATGGGTTATGCTATGATGTATGGTTTATGATTTTGTGGCACACATAAGAATGGTATCATTATGAGATGGGTGGGACCTATATCTCCCTCCAATGCATTGGGTAAAGATTTTATATCTCATGAGATAGACATGGCTGAAACAGTAGGTTATACCGGTTCAGTGAAACAGGACTGAAACGAGGGTGACTCGGTTCAGAAAGGGACTTTGTCCACTAAGATAGTCTTGGCAAATAGTCTTGACTAACAAGAAATGATTCTCTATGATTATGTGTGTATGCCACAAAGTTTCATGTTTTAAGTTATGATTATTGGGGTTTACCTTTCACTACTATGATTTATCCCATGTTATGAAATTATGATTTCTTTTGCAGGTTAAGATTTCCAAAAGTTATGTTCTTACGTATATGATGTGAATGACATTTATTTTGTTTACCCTTACTGAGCATTTGAGCTCACCCTTTTATGTTTTCTTTTCCCCAGGATATAAAGAAAGGTTTTAGGTTAAAAAAAAGAAGATCTTTATAGGAGATGTTGAAGATCTTTCACCATGATTATAAGATTATATTTTGAGTTTCCAAAGACACTAAACTATTATGATCCTCGTGTGTGTGTTTTTGTTATATACTAAGTATTCCGAAAATGTAATGTAATGTCAATGTACGTTAAGCTTCGGGTCTCTACAAAACCTCATATCGTGTATGCAGGTAGGGGTGATTCTAATGACCTAGTTGGTATCCCTAGTTCCTCCATAGTATGAACTGTTATTGTGATCAATTATATGTCCATGAAATGCAAATATAAAGAGTGTAATCATTTTTGTAACACCCTGACCCTAGTTACCCAGAGTCAGTGCATTATTACATAACATTGGCATGATGAAAGGAATCATTTCCTGAAAGACTGAACATTTTAGTAGCCTTGGAAGTACTAGATACATACAAATAATTTACATTACATGATGAAATGAAAAAAATAGCATTATATCCCCTTTTAACACACTCATATCCCTTAGCCTATTCCTACAGGCTAATCGTAATATACTTCTTTTCATTCTGGGAAAAATAAAACATAGAAAGGGTTGATCTCAGATTCTTAGTAAGGATAACAATATAGAATAAACTATCATAAATAAGCATAAACATTTAAGGCAATGTATAAGAATAAAACACAATCCTTTCAAACGTAAACTTCAGCATAATATGGAAATGATAAATCAAATAATTCCATTTACTTATTCACATGGATATTCTACTAGTCGAATAATCACATGTAATATCAATAGCCAATTATATAATGATAGAATGAATAATGATGTACATCATAACCACAGAGTCAAGGCCCTATTCCAAGACTATAAATAAGATTGTTTCAAGGCCTTGTGCCAAGACAGTAGTTTTTCTAATGAGACCTACCAATTCATTGAGGAGCTATAGAGGGATTCACCCATCACTTAGTAAGTCCAATGCATTTCTCATATGAAAAGGTTGAAACAATGTACAAACATTCATATTAAAACTAGCATACAAAATGTTAATACTTCAACCATAAACCATGAATGGTATAAAAATAATACATCCATAGTCAAACATATCACAAAACCTTCAATACAATATTGAAGATTTTATCATAATAAATCAACTTCAAACAAGTGTAAAATCCATCAAAAAAATGTAGACATAGATGAAATCAAAACTATTTGAGAGAAATGTCTCTTTCTATTTTGAAATCATTTGAAAGTCACATAATTATAAAAGAAAACATTTATTTTGAAAATATTCTTATAATATTGTAAGGGAATTTTTGAAGGTGTTATAATGGTATAAAATAGCCGCACCTTCCATATAAGTTAAAAAACATTCTTACCTTAATTCGTTGAAAAGGTCATAAAGTACCTTGTTTGGAAAATGACAGAAAGATTACTTTGAAAACATTTTATAAAAATTAAAGAAATGGTATAAATTAATTTAACCCATATTCTAGGAAATAATAAAAATGTTTTGAAATACATTTTTAAGAAACACGAATGTGGATGATAAAGAATTCCTAGTAAATACTTTCATAAAAACAACCTCAGATAATAGAGAGATTTTAAAATTAACTTTTACCTTGTACTCTTCCTTAGTAGAGGGTGGGTTACCATCCTATATAATGGTGAAATAATTGTTATTAAATTATTCAAGAACCACATACATAAATATGATATCATATATTTTCTTCTAATATTTCATTGTTAATGATATTTCAGTAGTATCATCGTTTTGGGTATTAACAGATTCGTATTACTTTATTTGTTTTGTTACATAAGTCATGTTTTTTATGTAAAGCATGTATTTGATTAATATCCACAAATATATTAAGTTCTTAAACATTGTTTTTAATCATAAAATGAAAATTGTTCTTAAATGCTTTCGATGGGGAATGAATCTCATCGCGTTCATGGAGACGGTAATCCGTACGTACGCACGAGAGACAGTATCATTCTATTGAGGGTGAAATAGTATGTAATTGGATGGTATATAATATATAAATAATCATTAAAATATTATATTTATTATTTACATAATATGAAAATAATTCTTGAATGGTTACGATGGGGAATGAATCTCATCGCGTTCGTGGAGACGGTAATTTGTACGTACGCACGAGCGACAATATCATTATATTGAGGATGAAATCATATGTAATTGGATGGTATATAATATATAAAGAATAATTAAAATATTATATTTATTATTTACATAATTATACACTTTATTATACCCATCCATATAATGAAGTGTTGAATAAAAAATTACACCATGACGTGGAGACGGTAAGCCGTACGTACGCACGTATGGTGGCTTTTTCATTCATAGGATGGATAGAATAATGAATATGGTTTTAACATATTTATAATAAAATCACAATATGTATAAGTTACTGGATTTATTATTTTGGTATGTAAACAACAAAAAAGAGTAAGTGGAGGAAGAAAATAACTTTGAAATATGTGATGAAATTATTACCTCTTCTTCATGTGATTCCTTTTGATTTAATCAAAAGGGCTCCTTAAGTTAGATTCTGATAAAAGTAAGGCCTATTGGTTTAAGTGAGGGTATTTTATAGGATATTGTATCATGGGTTGGCCAAGACAAATGGCTTTGGAGGTGTTATTTTGAGATAAGGGGAAGTACTTTTTTATATGAGAGGTGAGGGTCACTTTTGGAAAAGCTTGAAATATTATTTTATTATACAATGATATTCAGTTTATAATGGATCCAAAAGGATTTTTTTAGAGGATAATGTGGTGATGGGTAGAAAACCTCTCAAACAATAGGTTTATAAAGGTTTAGGTCACTATACTAGCCTTATCTTTTAGATTAAACTCTTTGTTAAATAGTTTAACTTTTACCATGTATTCTAGTATTATTATAATAAATGGTTATTAAAATCACTATAAAAAGACAATAGAACCCCAAGTGGTTCATTATTTACATATCTAACCTTATCTAAGTCCATTGGCTGAACCTTAGATTTTTAGGAATATTATATCAATTAATAATATAATATTTGTTTTAAAAACTCATTTATGTCAATTTTGAAACTAATTAGTATTTGGTTTTTTTGAAAGTCATAAAAACTTTATCACTTTGAAAAAAATTATTTAATCAACCCTAAAATGTCTTATTAACCTATAAAATTCGTTTAATATATCAAAAGTCTCAATTTACATTTATTGTTATATTTATAATATCAATTATTTTAATCTTTCATTAATAAGTTAATTACTGCATCATCATTGTGTCATAAATAAATTTAATTATTTAATGTCCAAAAATTATAAATAAAATAAAATTATGTAGGAAATATTTTTATAATTTTAATTAATATTTATAGTCGAATTTATCCTTTTTATAACCCTATATTAAAAATGTTTTTGTTATGAAACTTTGAATTTAACACTTTTAACTCTTCTTTAAATAAAATAATAACAAATATTCTAATCTAATCCAAGAAGATCAAATAGGATCATATTTTATTCCAAAGGTTTATTATCATCGGAATAAACTTATCCAATAGAATTAGTACATGTGGTAGGGTAATTATAATATCATTTTTATCGTTAATTTCCCTATTTAATTTTAACTGTGGTAAATACAATTCAAAAGTTACTATTCACCAAAAATTATTTTCATCCCATTGAACCAAATTTTACTTATTGATTTCAACTGTGTCTCTCATATTTTTGAAATTAAATTCATAGAAGTGGTAAAATTATGTTTTATGCAAATTTGAAAATGTTCCTAGAAGGTGGGTAAAAGACGTTAAAATTTCAATAAAATTTTATACATCTAATTTTATTATAAACCATCTCTAATGAATTACATTGAACATATATAGGTATTATGTATCTATTTTGACCTAAAATAAATCTAAATAAAATAAATAATTATTTGAATAAAAAGTTGGTTTTAAAACTTAGTGTTTTTAACTATTCATCAAAAATTATAAGTTTTCAGAAAAATACCAAATATTCATCCTAAGATAATTTTGATATTCTGAATCCAAAAATGAAGTCCATTTTGAAAAATAAAATTTATAAAATTTCAAAAAGTGGACATTACTATTCAATATGGCTAGTTTGATTGGTCGTGGTGTTCTAGAACTCAAAGTTGAGTACAACGCAAGTTATTGTAGTATTAAAAGGGAAGCGTACCGTGGAAGATTGGGGTGTTACATTATTCCCTCCTTAAAATAATTTCTTCCGCAAAATTTCTAGAATATTACTGCATAAAAAGATTCGGGTGGTTCTTCATCATAAGTTCCTCGGGTTCCCATGTTTCCTCTTCCATCTTATGGTTTCTCCATAGAACTTTTACCAGACGAGTCATCTAGTTTCTCAACACTTGTTATCTGGTATCAAGAATCTTGATAGGCTCTTCACAATAAGACAAATTGGGTTCATGTTCTATTTCTTCATAGGTGAGTATATGCGTTGGGTCAGGTGTGTATTTTCTCAACAGTGATACATGGAACACATCATGAACTTTGGAGAGACTTGGCGGTATTTCCAAACAGTAAGCTACAACTCCAATTCATTCTATAATTTCGAAAGGCCCAATCTACCTGGGACTTAATTTACCCTTGTTACTGAATCGTATAACACCCTTCCATGGAGATACCTTCAAGAAAACCTAATCTCCTACTTGAAATTCCAAATCTTTCCTTCAGTTATCGACATAGATCTTTTGCCTACTTTTAGTTGTTTTGATGTGAGTTTGGCTAATCTTCACCTTTTCTATTGTTTCCTCAACAAGTTCTGGGCCTATGAGTTTCTTTCACCAACATCATCCTAACAAGTTGGTGTGCGATATCTCTTTCCATATAAGGCTTCATATGGTGCCATCTGAATACTTGAATGAAAACTATTGTTATAGTAAAATTCTACCCGAGGTAAATATTGATCTCACGTACCTTGAAAGTCATGTGAGAAAGATCTCGACATGTCTTCTAAGGTTTGAATAGTCTTTTTTGATTGTCCATTAGTTTTAGGGTGGTAGGAAGTGCTCAAAAGAAGTTCAGTATCCAGGGCCTTCTGAAGAATTTTCCAGATAATTGATGTAAAATGGGGATCACGATCCGAAACAATTGATAGGGGTACTACATGAAGTATTACAACTTCATTAATATATAGTCTTTATAAATTCTGAAGTGCTAAATCTTCTCTTATAGAAAGAAAATGTGCAGACTTTGTAATACGATCAATAATGACCCATATTGCAGCATTCCTTCTAGGATTCTTTGGTAGCCCCATAACAAAGTCCATCGTAATATCATCCCATTTCCACTCAGGTATGGTAAGATTTTTCATGAATCCTCCAGGATTTTGTCTTCCAGCCTTAACCTATTAACAAACCATACATCTTGACCCATAATTAGAAATCTCCCTTTTCATGTTATCCCATCAAAAATACTCCTTCAAATATCTATACATCCTAGTGCTACCAGGGTGTATAGAGAAATTGGAGCTATGAGAATCATCCAAAAATTCCGTTTTTAGATTAGGTATGTCAGGAACACAAAGTCTCTCCCCAAATTTCAAAATCCCATCTTCATATATGAAGACGATCAATCTCCCATCAGTCACAGCTTTAATTTTCTTTAGAAACTCCTCATCATTAGTCTGAAAAATTTTTATCCTTTCTAGTAAATATGGTTTGGCAACCATTTGAAAAAATTATTGATGTTTCACCTTCCATGATTATTTCCATATTTATCTTTACTAGATCCATGATCATAGTATCCCTTTCAACTCTTATCTTGTTCAAAACTCTATGATTCTTTCTGATCAAAGCATCTTCCACATTATTTGAGTTCCCAAATTGGTAGTGTATAGTGAAATCATAATATTTTAATAGTTAAAGCCATCGTCTTTACTTCATGTTGAGATTTTTCTGTGAGAAAATATATTTCAAACTCTTGTGATCGGTATATATATAACATTTTTTCACCATAGAGATAGTGTCTCCATATCTTCAAATCAAATATTTTAGCTGTTAACTCAATATCATTAGTGGGATATTTTTGTTTATGAATTTTTAGCTATTTTGATGTATAGGCAATAACTCTATCATTATTAATAAGGAAAAAACCCAGTACTTTCTTTAAAGCATCACTATAAATAACAAACCCATTATTCTCTGATGCTAGAGTCAAGATATGATAATTGACTAATATTCTCTTAAGTTATTCAAAAACATTCTTCACACTCTTTTGTCCAAAAAAATTTAACCACTTTACGCGTGATCTTGGTTAATGGGTTAGGAAATCTGGTAAAAATTATATACGAAACTCTGATAATAACCTACTAAACCAATAAAACTGTGTACCTCAGTTATAATTGTAAGTGTTGGCCATTCTTTGATTTCCTTTGTCTTTGAAGGATCAACTGATATTCTAGCCTTAGAGACAATATGTCCAAGAAAAGAAATCTCATGAAGCTAGAATTCACACTTGATAAAATTCCAATATAATTCATTTCTTCTAAGAGTCCTTAGAATAGTGCAAAAGTGATTTTTATGACATTCATTGCATTTGGATTATACCAATATATCCTAAATAAGTACCACTACAAATTCATAATGATATTCCTTGAAAACTCTATTCCTTAGATCCATGAAGATATAGGGTTCATTAGTCAGTACAAAAGGCATTACTGTAAACTTGTAATGCTCATACCTGGTATGAAATGTTATCTTTAGAATGTCTTCCTTCTTCACACAAAACAGATGATATCCAAATCGAAGGCCAATATTTTAAAAATATTGAGCTCCATGAATTTGATAGAATAAATCATTAATGCAAGGTAGAGGATACTAGTTCATTATTTTTATATCATTTATCTCCCTATAGTTAATGCACAACCTCATAGATCCATCATTCTTCTTAACAAAAAGAACAGGGGCTCCCCATGGAGAAAAACAATGCTGAATGATTCCTTTATTACTAAATTCTTCTATTTGTTTCTTTAGTTTCACTAATTCCATAGTGTCCATTCTATAAGGGGTCTTTGATATGGGTCTCGGACCATGAATTAAATCAATGGAAGAATCAATTTCTCATTTTAGAGGATGTCCAGGTAAATCCTATTGAAACACATCAATATATTCTTACATAATAGGTATGTACTCTATTTGAACATTCCATTACTCACCATCATTATTTCACTCTCTTCCTCCCCAATAATTGAATTTAGTAGAGCTATTAGGGGTGGATCTATATGAGAATCATATGGCGACGTTTCCTCTTTAAATATAAGGTTCTCCTAATCTTAATCAAAAAATCTAACCTCCTTCTTCTTACAATAAATTTTCGCATCATGGTCTGAAATCCAATCCATACTGAGGATTATATCAAATTCAATCGTGTTTATGATGATGAGATCAACAGATAAAGCATGTTTTTATGCCCTAATGGGAATTTATTCACACAAATTTGTTGCAATGATACTTTCTTTAAGAGTTTTGACTGACAACTCCCTTGTAAAATCAAATTAGAAATATCTAATTTTTATATGAAACTGGGAAGATATGAAACAATGTGATGACCAGGAATCATATAAAGCATTGGCTAAATTTTAGGAAAATATTAAATTACCTGCCACCATGTTATTCATAGCTTCAACCTCTGCAGTAGTGATCGCATAATATTATCTTTTCTGCCTTGTCATTTTCTGAGGTAATATTCCTTGGCACTAAGGAAATTTATTTGAATAATGTCCCGTTTCCCTACAATTGTTTCATTAAACATTAATAGCCTCTTTCTTCCCTTTGAAATCATGAGCTTGGTGTACATTTTCAATACACTTGTAACAGACTCCCATTCCCTTCAGGCAAGTACCAGGGTGTTTCTTCCCACATTTACTATAGGATGGAAATTCAAATTTTCCCTTCTTCCCCTTATTTACATTTCTATGGTGTTCAACAGATCTCTTCTTCCCTTGATTTTCTTTAAATTTGTAAGTCTTTTTGAATTATTTTTCTTTCTTGATAGTACATTAGACAATATCTTCGTATGATGAGAAGGATTGTGAGACTAATGCTCGATGAAGAAATGGTTTTAACCCATCAAAAAATCGATCAATATTACTCTTTGGGTTATGCATATAATATGTTTCATGCCTTTCTAACCTTGTAAAGTTAGCCTCATACTTTGTGACATTCTCATCCTCTTTTTTCCTCAGACTTAGAAATTGGCTTTCCATATTCACTCGATGGTCACGAGGAAAGTATTTTTATAATAAAATCTCATTAAAATTCCTCAATTCCATATTTGATACTTCTTCTTCCTCATTTGTGTTTTTAATTAATGACCACCATTGATCTGTATCTCCTCTGAGCTGATAAACTGCCATAATAACTTTTTCTCTTTCGCTACTCTCCAAAGCATGATATATTTTCTCTATGAAACTTATCTATTTCTTAGATAAAAATGGATTTTTATTCCCATTGAATGTTAGTGGTTGTTTCCTCATTAATCATTCTAACATTGATCCTCCTTGTTGTGGATCAGGGTGCTCCATACGGATAAGGTTAGTACTCATAACCTGAGTGAGTTTTCCCAGTATGGTGATAAGTTGTTCAGCACCAGTTTCATCACCAGCTCACCTATAATTATCTTGAGTAGGAGGTCAATCCCTATATGTATTAAGTGTATTTATATGGTTTCTATTCCTTCTAATAGTCTCCATTTATAAACAGTGGCATACACTACATTAGTTTATGAATCGCAAAAACATAATTCCAAACTACTAAAATACCTAACATAAATTGAACATTTTATGCATATAATACATAATCATAAAAAAATGTTTTATTTAAGAAATTATTTACTAAAAAATCCTTCATAATTTTTTTTAAAGAAAATTTGAATTATCCTAAGAATATCCCCTAGGAGTTTCGTAACCAAGAGTGCAGCAAGGCTCGTTGTCGTGTACCATGATTCCCCGTGTCAAGCCCGAAACTCCTTGTCAGATTTTTCACTCCTAGATATGTCTATACTAGAGCCGCCTCTACCTTCTCATATCAAGATAGGGATTTATTGCTTGTAAAATACAAAAAATCTCTACATTACTAAAATTCTATGAAGTTCTTCTATACTAATCCTCAAATTCTATCTTAGGGTAATGTTCTCTAATAAGAGTTTTTATAAATCTAGCTTCCAAGGTTTGTACTAAACTTCCTCTGATACCAATTGTAACACCCTATCCCTAGTTACCCAGAGTCAGTTCATTATTACATAACATTGGAATGATTCAAGGAATCATGTCCCAAAAGACCTAACATTTTAGTAGCCTTGGAAGTACTAGATACAAGCATAAGTTTTACATTACATGATGAAATGGAAAAAAACATAAAAAATTGTGTTCTTTTTGAACACAATCATATCCCTTAGCCTATTCCTGTAGGTTAATCATAATATACTTCTTCACATCCTGGAAAAAATAAAATATAGAAAGGGGTGAGCTCAGATGCTCATTAAGGATAACAATATAGCAGAAACTATCATAAATAAGCATAAACATTTAAAGCAATGTATAAGACTAAAACACAAGCCTTTTAAACATAAAATTCAACATAATATGGAAAATATAAATCAAATAATTTCATTTACTTATTCACATGCATATTCTACTAGTTGAATAATCACATTAATATCAATATCCAATTTCATAATGATGGAATGCATAATGTCGGACATCATAACCACATAGTCAAGGCCTTGTGCCAAGACTAAAAATAATATTTTTTTCAAGGTCTTATTCCAAGACACTATTTTGTCACATTAGACCTACCGATGCATCGAGGAGCTATGGAGGGCTCCACCCGTCACTTAAAGTCTAATGCATTCCTCATATGAAAAGCTTGAATCATAATATAAACATTCGTATTAAAACAATCATTCAAAATGTTAATAATTTATCCATAAAACATGAATGGTATAAAAATAATACATCCATAGTCAAACATATCACAAAACCTTCAATACAATATGGAAGATTTTATCATAATAAATCAACTTCAAACTAGTGTAAAATCCATCAAAGGGTGTTGACATTGATGAAATCAAAACTATTTGAGAGAAAAATCTCTTTTTATTTTGAAATAATTTAAAAGTCACATAATTATAAAAAAATTATTTTGAAAATATTCTTATAATCTTGTAAGGGAAGATTTTAAGGTGTTATAATGGTGGAAAATAGTTGCTCCCACTGTATAAGTTAAAAAACATTCTTACCTTAATTCGTCAAAAAGGTCATAAAGTACCTTGTTTGGAAAATGATAGAAATATTCATTTAAAAAATTATAAAAACTAAAGCAAGGTTATAAATGACTTTAAAACATATTCTAGGAAATATTAAACATGTTTTGAGATATATTTTTAAGAAACACGGATGTGGACGATAAATAATTCCCAGTAGATATTTTTTGTAAAAATAACCTCGGATAATAAAGAGATTGTAAAATTAACCCTTACCTTGTACTCTTCCTTAGTAGAGGGTAGGTTAAACTAATTTTTAATGGTTAAATAATTGTTATTAAATTATACAAGAATCACATAAATAAATATGATAGCATATATGATCTTTTAATATTGCTTTGTTAATGATATTTCAGTAGTATCATCATTTCGGGTGTTAACTGATTCATTTAACTTTATATGTTTTGTTATGTAAATCATGTTTGTTATCGATATGATTTATTTTATTAATATATATAATTATATTAAGTTCATAAAAAATATTTTTAATCAGAAAATGAAAATTATTCTTGAATTGTTATGATGGGGAGTGAATCTCATCTCGTTCGTGGAGACAGTATTCTGTACGTATGCACAAACGAAAATTTCATTATATTGATAGTGAAATCATATTTCATTGAATGGTATATCATATATACAGAACCATTAACATATTATGTTTATTATTTACATAAATATACATTTTTGTATACTCATCCAAATAATAAATTTTTTAATAACAAATTACACCACGACGTGGAGATGGTAAGTTGTATGTACGCACGATTGGTGACTTTATCATTAAAAGGATAGATAGAATAATGAATATGGTTGTACCATATTTATAATAACATCATAGTATTTATAAGGTACTGGAGTTATTATTTTGTTATGGAAACAACAAAGAAATAGGAAGTGGAAGAATAAAAGAACTTTTAAAGAGGTGATGAAATTATTACCTCTTCTTCGGGTGCTTACTTTTTATTTGATCAAAAGAGCTCATTAGGTTTTATTCTGATCAAATTAATGCCTCTAGGTTTAATTTAGGGTAGTTTTTAGGATATTTTAGTAGGGGTTGGATGAGCCAAATTTCTTTGGAGATGTGATTTTGAGAGAAGGGGAAGTACCCTTTTATAAGAGAGGTGAGGGTCATTTTAGGAAATGCTTGAAATATTATTTTATTATACAATAATATTTTGGTTTATAATGGATCCAAAAGGATTTATTTAGAGGATAAGGTGATTATGGGTCAAAAACTTCTCAACCAATAGGTTTTATATAGGTTTAGGTCACCATATTAACCTTATATTTTAGATTTAACTCTTTGTTAAATAGTTTAACTTTTTCCATGTATTCTTGTATTATTATAATAAATGGTTAATAAACTTACTATAAAAAGACAATAGAACCCCAAGTGGTTAATTATTGACATATATAACCTTTTCTAAGTCCTTTTTCCGAACCATATATTTTTAAGAATAATATGTCAATTAATAATATAGTATTTGTTTTAAAAACTCATTTATGTCAATTTTGACACTATTTAGTATTTGTTTTTTTTTAAGTCATAAAAACTTTATCACTTTGAAAAAAAAATTAATAAACCCTAACATGTCATATTAACCTATAAAATTCATGGAATACATAAAAATTCTCAATTTACATTTGTTGTTATATTTATAATATCAATTATTTTAATCTTTCATTAATAATGTAATTACGACATCATCATTGTGTCATAAATAAATTTAAGTATTTAATGTCTGAAAATTATAAATAAAATACCATTATGTAGGAATTTTTTTATATTTATAATTAATATTTATAGTATAATTTATCTTATGTATAACCTTATATTAAAAATGTTTTAGTTATGAAACTTTGAATTTAACAATTTTAACTCTTCTTTAAATAAAATAATAATAAATGTCCTAATCTAATCCAAGTGGATAAAAAAGGATCATATTTTATTTGTAAGGTTTATTTAGGTTTAAATAATCTTATCCAATAGAATTATGATATGTTTTAGGGTAATTATAATATCATTTTTAACTTTAATTACCCTATTTACTTTTAACCATAGTAAATAAAATTCAAAAGTTATTATTCACTAAAAATTATTTTCATCCTACTAAACCACATTTTACTTACTGATGTCAAATGTGTATCTTAGAATTTTTAAATTCAATTCAATGCAGTGGTAAAATTACATTTTATGCAAATTTTCAAATGTGTCTAGAAGGTGGTTAAAAGGTGTTAAAATGTTAAATAAAATTTTATACATCTAATTTTATTATAAAATGACTCCAATGAATTAAATTGAAGTTATATAGGATTTCACAACCCCCTCCCCACAAGGTGTACCCCTCTTGGGCCAGTAATGTGATAAGGGAGATGATTACCCCCGAGTCTCACCTCTAGTAGGCCTCGGGTTGGTGACTAGAACCGAGGGTAAAGTAAACACACAAATGGGAGACATTTCCCTCTAAGAGAACTCATGAGAAAGAGAGAGACAAGAAAGACCCCAACCAACTCCAAATCAAAGAGAAATATAAAATAAATTCCAAGTAAACATATGTAATGTCATGCAAAACAACTACAACTGAAAGGGGAAAACTGTAAGTACCCAAAAGTAAGTAAAAACATCAGTGACTATAAAGCCCGAACAGCTCCTGCAACCCCAAGATAGTAGTAACCAGCCTGATCTCCAACTTTCTCCTAGTGACATGAAAAATATTTTATATATACCTAGAGTGAATATAATAGAATACTCAGTTGGATCCTCCCCAGAGTCTCTCATGCAAAATTAAAGAAAGCATGATAAATCATAGTGAACAACAAGTGAAACTAACTTGTCACCAAAACAGTTATACTATGTTCCCAACCTAACCAAGCATACTCTCACCAAGTATCGCATAAAAGAGTATATAATATAATAAAGAATATCAAGGGTACCCCACTACTACTTCCCCACTGGTTTGCCTCTTTTCCCTAACATCGCACATCCTAAGCAGCTCTCTCTAAAAAGGTTTTCCTGCAGACACCTAGGTGAAGCACCACAACATGAACCTTGTGCAACAAAACCACCACATCCATGTAAACAAAGTAACCCAGTAGTTTCCAGGGCCACCACATCTCTTATAACATGTATCATCCATCATGAATTATACCTCAAGCCATTACATCCCATACACTGAGTAAGGATCCCCAATCCAGCACAGCCTATACATGTTACACCTATAGTAGTCCATAGGAAACTATATACGGAATATATGTGTGTGAATAACCACAAGCCATTACAGCCCTCTACACACATATATGAGGAAAACTAACCGTTATGCCTACGAGCACAAGTAACTACCAATAGAAGAGAGTGGGGCCAAAGGGGGTATTCATCCATCCATCCTCCCACAGAAATTTTGGGGAAAACACCCCCCTAGGGCTCAGAATCCCCGGGGTGTCATTTTCCCTAATTAAAGGGGTGGAATAGCATATAGAAACAAAAAAAGTACAAAATATACTATATCTCACAACCACACTATGGGCATATAATAGTATTAGACTCAATTGTAGATAACTTCTCTCAGACTCCTGACTACCACTTCTAAGACTAGGTATCATATAAGCACACAACCATTTAAAGAGCTTGATTAAATTCCTTAATTCCCTTTTTTTATCAGTTTAACTTTATGTTAATTAATTATTTAAACATTAATTAACTATTAAAAAAAATTCCAAATTATATTTCATTAGAATCACATCCAAAGTCCATTATTCCTTTAAATTTAAACATCTGCATTGCGTCCTAGATAGCTCCAACCCCATGGGTTAACATCATTTATTCAATCATCTATTAATAAAAATATTACTTTCCCATATTTTCATGTATTATAGAACAACATTATAAGATACTAAACATAAGGGAATCAACATGGTGAGTAGGTAAACTACCTGTCTATAATTTTCCACCTATAGCAAGAGCGTAGACCCATCCTCCCTCAAGAGGCTAAACATGGAAATCACATGGCATACCCCACACGTCTTTTCTAATTTTTGGAATGAGGGTAATAAAAAACCATATGACTTGAGTAGTGGTGAAATTAAAGAAGATAAAAAACCAACAAGATTTATAAAACATCCAAACATTCACATCTAACCCGTTTCATCATCTATGGTGTCCTCCCCAACACCAACATGCATAAACTGATGAATCTCACCACTCTAGGTGTTGACTAATGCCACAACCAATGGGTCTCCTTACCCCACATATCACAATAGCCTTCTAGGCTCACATCACAACATAAGAAGTAGTAAAAAAAGATCATATCAACTGGGCTCTTGTCCCTTAAACAAGTAAGAGGGTAACTCAGAACCCTACAATGAATTATCTTTAATCAAACAACCAATTATTTAATCCATCTTGAATTAACTAATTTATTATTCATAAGTTAAAACATCGGGAATCAAAAATAGTAAACTATCACAAATTGATTAAACATTCTTACTGTATCAATTTGATTAACATCAAATTATAACAACAACCAGATTCATTTACATGCATCTTTATCTTTAGCCAAACAATTGTCAATTAATTTTGGCTTTACGTTCTTTACCAATTTCGATATTATATGAAAATACAAACAAATCAAGCATAGATATCACACTATCTATCAAAACAAGAGGCAATAACATTCGATCGATATCAATTTATTTATCCGGTTCAGATATTTAATATTTCAATTTCATTGTGATCGAGTGGGATAAAACATGATAACTCTAAAATTTCATGTAAAATGAAATAGAAGAAATGAACCACCTGCCTCAAAAGCTTCTTAACGTTCTTTATACGAGAATGATCCACACAAAGGATCATGATCACCTCCTCCTATGACAACTACATCCACCCAAGGATGTTGCGGCACGACTGCACCAACCAAAACCCAAGAAACTCCATTAGAAGCATGAAGATCACATTCCATAATATGAAAATGAGAAATATGAGAAGATGAACCCAAAATAACAATGATAAATCATACATTATATCAAATATTGATGTATACTGCTTGGTTGCACCAAAATAGGGGTGCACTTATAGTAAGAAGAACTCGAGGGAAACCAATCCACTAGGGAAAAGTTTGACCGCACAACTCCTATGGGATGGAAATAAAGGTTTGAGAATCTCACACCTAAGAACAAAGAGGAAGAACAAAGGAGGAAGATATATCATCCCTTTAGAATATTTAATGGAGCAGTAGTTTAAGATATGCTGGATTTTCCATTAAAAATGGATCGCACTAAACCCCACGGTTTAACCAAGTGAAAGAATCCCAAGAATTAGAAATATAGGAGTTATGGTCTTTGAATCGGCCTTAAATACCTTAAAATAAGGCTTTAAATGAATTTATCATCAAAGAAAACATTAAATCGGAAAAATTGGAAAAATCAGGAAATTTGGAAAATGAAATATGAAACAGTTCTGGAAACATTGTTCATGAGTTGTGACACATTTTCTGTGACACTATGTCTGTGACACTGTGTATGTGACACCATGACTATGACACCATGACTGTGAAACCATTTCTGTGACACCGTTTTTATCACATCATTTTTGTGACACCATTTCTGTGACACCGTGACTATGACACCGTGACTATAACACCGTGACTGTAACACTGTTTCTGTGACACTATTTCTGTCAAACCGTGACTATGACACTGATTCTATGACACCATGTTTGTGACACCATTTCTATGACATTGTTTCTGTCACACCGTTTCTGTGACACTGTTTTTGTGGCACTGTGAATGTGACACTATTTTTGTGACACCGTTTCTGTGACACCATTTCAGTGACACCGTTTTTGTCACACCATTTCTATTACACCGTGACAGTGACACCGTGACTGTAACACCATTTCTATGACACTATTTCTGTCACACCATGACTATGACACCGTGATTATGACTCCATTTCTATGACATCATTTCTGTGACACCATTTCTGTGATGTTGTTTCTATCACACAGTTTTCGTGACACTGTTTCTGTGGCATAGTGAATGTGACATTGTTTCTGTGACACTGTTTCTATGACACCATGTCTGTCACACTGTGACTGTGACATTGTGACTGTGACACTGTTTCTGTGACACCATGACATTGTTCATAAAACTGGAAACACTATTCAAAGAACTGTAAATTTCGAAAAGTGTTAGGGATGAGTCACCTTGACCTCCCAGAACACCTCAAACTCCAGATTTTAGAGAAGGAATAGAATAGAGAGGTCTGGTCCATTACATTAGATACCTCTCAAAACATTCTCATCCCCAAGAATCCAAAACAAACCCAAAAGAAAACATAAAAGGGGTCTGAACAACCACTCCTCAAGATTCCTCTCAAAAGAGAGAAATCCATAAGAAGCAACAAAAGAAATACATCTTATAAATAGGAAAGGTCTATAGAAACAAAGTAAAAATTGTTACATGAAAAGAGTTAAACATAAAACAACTCTAGGTACTGATCACGTATCTATAACTGACGTTCCTAGGTACTCTCCTCCATGCCACTATGTCGCCACAAGACACTGACCAAGGGTATAGAACGCTCATGAAACACCTTCTCTTTGCGGTCTTGGATATCCACAGGTCACTCCTCGAAGGTTGCATCATCATCAACATAGATATCTCCCCAATGATTATGTGACCATCATCATGAAGATAACAACGGATCTGTGACACATGAAAAACATCGTGTATCTGGATCATCTATGGGGGAAGTGCTACTCGATATGACATGGATCTAATATGAGCCAACACCTCGAAAGGCCTAACAAACGGGGGAGAAAGATTACTCCCATGACCAAACCTTCGCTGCCCATGACAGGGAGTCACCTTCAGAAACATGTGATCCCCAACATCAAGCTCCAAAGGTCTCCTCCTTTTATCAGCATATGATTTCTGACAATCCTGCGTTGTCTTCATCCTCTCACAAATCACCTGAACCATCTCTATCGTATTCTTCACTAGTTCCGGTCTGATAATTGATGAATCTCCAACCCTAGTCCAGCATAATGGAGAACGGAAAGGTTGGACATACAAGGCTTCAAATGGCATCATACCGATGATGGAGTGAAAAATATTATTGTAAGAGAACTCCACCAAGGGTAATTACCTCATCCAAGAACCTCTAAAATCCAGAACACAAGATCTCAATAGGTCTTCAAGAGTCTAGATGGTTCGCTCTGTTTGACCATCCATCTATTGATGAAAAGTGGTGATAAGGAAAAGCTGAGAACCAAAAGCATGTTGGAGAACTATCCTCACCCTTGAGGTAAAATGAGGATATTGATCAGAAATTATCGTCCTTGGGACTTCATGAAGTCTCATCACTGCCTCCAGATACTGCCTTGACAAAACTTCCACTGATCTAAACTCCTTGATCTCTATGAAGTGGGATGATTTTGTTAAAAGATCCACTACCACCCAAATAGCATCATGTTCTCCCTGAGCTCGAGGTAAACCAGTAACAAAGTCCATTGAGATGTCCTCCCACTTCCAATGAGGAATATCTAATGGCTTGAGCAAACCATCGGGGACACAGTGCTCAGCCTTCACCTTCTGGCAGACCAAACACCGAGACACAAAATCCACAACTACATGCTTTAGCACAGGCCACCAAAACTGACTCTCATGTCTCGATACATCTTTTTTACGCCAGGATGCACCGCTAAAGTATAACTACGGAACTCTCTGAGAACAATACCACGCATCTCCAAAGGAACAGAAAACCTTCCATGATACAACAACCTGTGTTGTTCATCCTCAGAACAACCATCAGGGGCCTCTCCACAAAAAAATCGTTCTCTCCAGACCTCCACCTCTAGATCCCCAAACTGGGACTCTTCCACCTGCTACACCAAAGATGATTGCACCATCGTCTGAAAAAGACAACCTCTACCCCCAACTTCTCTCGTATCGAGATGTAATGTTGAAAGTTATTTCATTACTCTTTAGGAATCACCAGATTCATGAACTACATCACTATGTGAATTTCAGCTTAGCGCATCAGCTACAACATTCCCCTTATGTTGGGAAAAAATCCATTATGGTATCATTGAAACATTTTTGAGGTGATTGTGTTTGTTGACAAAGTGGACAACTAAGTGGTGATTGTTGAAAAAGCAACAAAATGACATACAAATTTGTTGACAAAGAGGATTTAATGATGGAATGTCGAGTTCAAGAGGTGAGGTCAACGATCCATGTTTGATTCAAGAATTTCGACAAAAGGAATGGATGATTTGGAGGCGGTACAAAAAAAACAGATACAAGGTGGAGCTGTTTTCCAGTGTTTGCCAAATTTTTGGGCCTGAAAATCGACAAATGAAGAAAAGTGGTTTTTGGAAAAGGGATTTGTTCACTGTGTACATGAAGTCTTGGAAACTTGCGTGCCATATGTTTTTCAATATTAGATCATAAATATATGGAAAAGGGATAAGTGTCGTGAAAGTATTGGTGGTGTCGCGCAGGTGACTTGCGCGCTGTGAAGAGACTTGCGCACCAATGCCTTGGAAACTTGAGAACTTGTGCACCTATGGTTTTTAAATATCAAAATATCAAAATATGGCAAAGAAAATAGGTTTGCGCAAGTTTGGAAGTGGGTCACGCAAGTGACTTTCATGGGAAGAGACTTGCGCGCCAAGACTTGCACGCCGAGGAGATACTTGCGCGCCGTCGCGTAGGGGTGACCAAATGCCTATAAATACTAGAACACCCCTCTTAATTCCTTACCGGAGTTCAACACATTAAAGATTCAGAGCTCCCGTCGTGCAGGTGTGGTGGTCGCGCAAGTGGTGGTGTGTCACGCAAGTGGGACTTGCGCACTAGAGAAGGAAGTTGCGCGCCAAGTGTTAGTTGTGCGCCTGAGGTGGTTTGGGCAGAAAAGGAAGTGCATCGCGCAAGTTTGTAGAAGCTTAATCTTGAGTTGCGCAAGTGTTAAGAAATACTTGCATGCCCGTGTTGACTTGTGCGCCGAGACTTGCGCGCCGCCTTAGAGAAGGGTGCCAAGTAAGGTTGATTTCCGGCAGTGATTCAGGGTTGCGTGGAAGCTGAGGGATTGCTTGATACCTTCGGTGCAAAGAGAAATTCATCTACGGGTGAAGGTTGAGATTCAAAAGAGCATCTATATACAAGAGAGGATGTATTCATTCATGGAAATAAAGAGACCTATAGGTCTATAAACTGTGAGTGGATCCTTTCCAGAGTAGTGAGCGAAGGAACAGGAAGAAGGTGATCCTCTCCACCGGCAGTGAGCCAGAGAGAGAGATATATAGAGTGACCCTTGGGAAAGCAGTGAGATGACCCTAAACATTGTAAAGGCAGTGATCCTAGGCATATAAGTGATCTAGCCCGAATATTGTAATCTATAGCTAGTGAAGTTTAGTGGAATTGGGTACGACCGAGAACCTATCGGCATATACTCCTTGGACGTAGCCCTTAGCGGTGAACCAAGTAAAATTGATGTGTCTTGTGCTTTCTTTATCTTCTGTTTATATTGTGTAACAAGAAAGAGAGAGAAGAGTGTTTTGATTAATTGCGAAACAAGATCAGAACAGGATTTAATTTTGAATTAGTCATACCCTGATTCACCCCCCCCCCCTCTTAGGGTACTCAGCCTAGTGGACATAACACCTTCCTAGGTGTATATTATATTTTGAAGTCATATTCTTATAAGAACTCTATCAATCGACTTTGTCGCAAGTTTAATTCATGCTGGGAGAAAACATACCTCAGGATCTTATGATCGGTGAAAATCACAAAGCACTTTCCAATGAGGTAATGTATCCAAAACTCTAGAGAAAACACCACTACTTCCAACTCAAAATCATGGGTGGAATAGTTATGTTCATGAGGATACAACTTCCAAGACCCATAATAAATTATTGATCTCTACTACATCAAAACATAGCCTAACCCCAGATGTGAATCATCGTAGAAAACATCAAACTGAACTACCTCTGATGGAAGAAAAAGAACTGGAGAACTTACCAACTTCTACTTTAGATACTTGAAATCTTCATGACACTGATCAGTCCACATGAATTCCTGATCCTTCTTGGTAAATGTTGTTAGAGGATTCTCAACCTAAGAGAAATTGGCTACGAACCTCCTGTAGTAGCCTGCGAGACCAAGGAAACTTCACACCTCTTCCACTGTCTTGGGGGATTCCCAAGACACAACTTCTTCTATCTTTGATGGATCCATATATACTCCCTACTGTGACACAACATTCCCCAAGAAATGGACTTCTTGAGCCCAAAACTCACAGTTTGAAAACTTCACAAGCAACTGATGTTGACGAAGAAATCCCATAACGGCATGTATATTCTCTGCATGCTCCTCCTCAGACATGAAGTACACAATGATGTCATCAATGAAAACCACCAAGAAAATATCTAAGAACTCACGGAAAACCATGTTCATCAATCCCATGAACACAACTGGAGCATTCATCACACTGAATGACATTACAACAAACTCGTAATGCCCATGATGACAATGGAAAGAAGTCTTCGAGATATCCTCATCCTTCACATGCATATGATGATATCCTAACCGCAAGTCGATATTTGAGAACCAAATTTCACAATTAAGTTGATTGAATAGATCATCAATACATGGAATAGGATATCTATTCTTTACTGTCACTTTTTTTAAGTGACAATAATCGATACACAACCGTAAACTACCGTCAGCCTTCTTCACAAACAAAACTGGTTCACCCCAAGGTTACACACTCGGCCGAACAAAACCACAATGTAACAGACCATCAAGTTGTATATGTAACTATCGTAACTCATAAGGGTCCATAATATATGGAGACATAGAGATAGAAGATGTTCTTGGTTGTATCTCGATCCCAAACTCGATCTCTTGTCGAGGGGGTAATGTTACAACGTCTTCTAGAAATACATCAGGGTACTCTTCTACGACCCTAGGAAATGCCAACTGCTGAACCTCTAAAGAACTCAGTATCATATTGGACATCAAGGATGATGAGGACGAAACATGCCTCAGACCCATCAGAGGGTCTCGCTCGCCAACAAACACCACTGGCGCTCCATCTGCATCGAAGAACGCAACTTGCCTCCTGAAGCAATCCATGATATCCTTCACCAAATACAAACAATCCATGCCAATGATGAAATCATATGTTTGTATCCATAAACATAAGAAATCTCCCCAAGAGCGGTGTTTCCCTAGAACTAGATCATAGTCTATACATACTTCAAACAAGTCAGTTCGACCTCCAACTGGCGTAGTCAACGCCAAGGGCATTGGAAGCATCTCTACCTCAAGTCCTAAAGAATGGAAAAGGTTAGGTGATATGAATTATTGTGTCGCTCCTAAATAAAAAAAGTAATACACCAAGGTAGGAAACAAGTAAAGTGTACCTCGAATGAGTTCCGGCTCGCCTGGAGCTGGAAACGCTAAAGCATGAAGCTGACCACATCCTCCTCCACGACATTTCTAACCCAGATGACAACCACCACCATGATCATGCTCTAATATCTAACGATAGGGAGCATCACGGGGTTGTCCTCTTCCTACCCCATCTTCCCTCTACTGATCCAAATATAGTGCAACCTATTGTTGTTGCCTCAACTGGAACTGCCTCAACAGAGGAACCTAGAGTGGAACACCTAGTGCACGATGATTGCTCTAAAAGGTCAGGTACTCTCATGGCTGATGACCTCTCCATCCACAAGAAAAACAAGCACCTGATCCATTGGCATAGTGTTGAGAGCCTCCACCCCTGAATAAATGAGATGCTAAGGGCTGGGACCTACCCCCGACTGAATGGAAACTCTTCTGCCCTGAAAATCGGAAACCCCAGACCACTGCTCAACTTCGTGAGGAATCATCACAACTCCCCTCTAGTGACGATCTATTTCTAGCCAATGTCTTATCGATGACCTCTTCCCTTACTAGTACCTCAAGATATGTCTTCAGCATAAATTGGGTGACCCGGTGCTGGATCTCTGGATGTAAAGCCTCCTCAAAATTCCTTGCCCTGGCCTCCTCATTTGGAAATAGGTCTGAACCATATCATAAAAGGTTCCTAAAACGGATTCCAAAATCTCGCACACTGGATCTCTCATGTCGAAGGGTAAGAATCTCCTAGCGACTAGACACCTTGGTGGTTGAAGAAAGAAACTTTAATCTAAAAACGTCTCAGAATTCCTCCCATGAGATCGTCGACTCCTCGCGATCCTCGAAAAACAAGAACCACCATTGTCTCGCTGCCCCACGCAACATCGTCACAACCAAAGACACTCAGTTCTCCATCCGAGCATGGATCAAACTGAAGCCTATCTCACCCACCTCCAACTAGTCTTCCATGACTACATTTGAAATAGATCCCACGTACTTCTGTAGAAAATGATGCTGAAACTCTCAGAGTATCCTCCTCCAAGTGTCGTCATCGTCAACCTCTAGCATGCGGCGATCTGTTGGAATAGCCTGCTGGACATCTTCTATGCAATCCTAATGAAGACGTCGACCTGGACCCATAACTGTAAAATAAAATCATTTATATCTCTTAAACCTGGAATATAAAAGACTTAACATTAATTAATTAACTGTTTTATTTTGTTAATTTTAGGTTAACATATCCCAGGGTATGACCATTCAAACATAGGTACAAAGAAGAATGATGCATGATCATTTCCTAAGTCTCTACCCTACAACTAATATCACCTTGTTTAGTAGCCATTTTAAACTTAAAGGTATGTTCATCAGATCACAGGGGTCCCTAAACCCCTGTGTCTCAGCCGGTCTCCAGAGTTTACATCCCTTTCTAAACTTGACTGACATCGTTGCAATACCAACCCATGCAACCTCACCTGTGCCTAACACCAAACTCCATCCTATCCCTCAACCTCCCTCTGATACCACTCTGTCACGACCCCCTCCCCAAAAGATGTACCCCTCCTAGGATGGAAATGTGAGAAGGGAGATAATGACCCCTGAGTCCCACCTGCAGTAGGCCCTGGGTTGGAAACTAGCATCGAGGGTATATTAAACACACAAATGGGAGACATTACCCTCTAAGAGAACACATGAGAAAGAGAGAGATAAGACAGGCACCAACCAACTCCAACTAAAACAGCAACATAAAATAAATCCCAAGTACACATATGTTATGTCATGCAAAACTAATATAACTAAAAGGGAAAAACTACAAGTACCCAAAAAAAAGTAAAAACAGCAGCGACTACGAAGCCTGAACGGGTCCTGCAACCCCAAGCTAGTAGTAACCAGCCTGATCTCCAACATTATCCAAGTGACCTAAAAACAGTTTATATATACATAGGGTTTGTATAATAGAATACTCAGTAGGATACTCCCTGGAGCCTCTTGTGAAAAGGTAAAGAAATCATGATAAAGCATAGTGAACAACAAGTGAAACTAACTCGTCACCTAAATAGGTATACTATGTTCCCAGCCTCACCATGGATACTCTCACCAAGTATTTAATATAGAAGTATATAATATAATAAACAATATCAAGGGTACCCCACAACTACTTCCCCAATGGTTTTCCACTTTTCCCCAATGTCGCACGTCCTCAACATCTATCTTCAAAACTGCTTTCCCGCAAACACATGGGTGAAGCACCACAACATGAACCTCGTGCAACAAAACCATGAAGTCCATGTAAAAAAAGTAACCCAGTAGTTTTTGGGAGCCACCACAGCTCGCAAAACATGTATCTTACGTCGAGCATTATACCTCAAGCCATTACAACCCATACATTGAGTAAGGATCCTCAAGACATCATGACCTATATATGTTAAACCTACAGTAGTCCATAGGAAACTATATCCAGAATATGTGTGTGTGAATAACCACAAGCCATTACAGCCCTCTACACACATATATTGGAAAAACTAACCATTGTGCCTACCAGCACAAGTAACTACCAAGAGAAGAGATCGAGACCAAAGGGGGTAGTCAGCCATCCATCCTCCCACCAAAATGTTCGGGAAAACACCCCCTAGGGCTCAGAATCCCTGGGGTGTTAGTTTCCCTAACTAACAGGGTGAAGTAGCGTATAGAAACAAAAAAATTACAGAATATACTATTACTCACAACTACACTATGGGCATAACCTAGTCTTAGACTCAATTGCAACTAACGTCTCTCAGACTCCTAGTTTCCACTTCTAAGACTACGTATCCTACAAGCACACAACTATTTAAAGATCTTGATAACATTCCATAATTCCCTTTTTTATTAGTTGAACTTCATGTTAATTAATTCTTTAAACATTAATTAACTTTTAACAAAAAAATCCATATTATTTTTCATTAACATCACATCCAATGTCCATTGTTCCTTTAAATTCTAACCTCTGCATTGCGTCCCAGCAAGCTCCAACCCCATGGGTTAACATCATTTATTCAATCATCTATTAAAAAAATATTACTTTCCCATATTCCCAAAAATTCTATAAAAACATTCTATGATACTAAACGCAAGGGGCTCAACACGGTGAGTAGGTGAACTACCCGTCGAGACTTTTCCACCTATAGCAAGAGCGTAGACCCATCCTCCCTCAAGAGGATAAACACAGAAATAACATGGCATACCCCACACGTTTTTGCCACTTTTTTGTAATGAAGGTAAGAAAAAACCATATACCTTGAGTATTGGGGTAAGTAAAGAAGATAAAAAACCCACAAGATTCAGCAAACATCCAAAAATTCACATCCAATCCATTTTATCATCTCTGGTGTCCTCCCCGACACCCACATGCATAAACGGATGCATCTCACCGCTCTAGGTGTCAATTGTTGCCACAACCAATGGGCCTTCCTGCCCCCACATATCACAACAGCCTTCTAGGGTCACATCACAGCATAAGCAGTAGGAAAACAAAGATCATATCAACCGGGCTCTCGGACCTTAAACAAGTAAGAGGTTAACTCATAACCCTACAATGAATTATCTTTTATCAAAAAACCAATTATTTAATACATCTTGAATTATCTAATTTATTATTCGTAGGTTCCAACATTGGGAAACCTAAATAGTAAGGTATCAAAAATTGATTAAACATGATTAATGCATCAATTTAATTAACATCAAAGTACAACAACAACCAGATTCATTTACATGCCTCTTTATCTTTAGCAAAACAATTATCAATTAATTCCAACTTTACGATCTTTACCAATTTCCATATTGAACCAAAAGCTAAACAAAGAAAGAATATATATCACATTATCTATCAAAACAAGAGTCAATAACATACGATCGATATCAATTTATTAATTTGGTTTAGATATTTAATCTGTCAATTCCATTAGGTTCCAGTGGGTTAAAATGTTCTAACTTTACAATTGCACATAAAATAAAATAGAATAAACGAATCCCCTACATCAAAAGGTTCTTAAAATTCTTCATTTTAGAATGAACCACACAACGGATCACGATCGCCTCCTCCCATGACAACCGCATCCACCCAAGGATGTCACTGCATGACTGCACCAACCCAAACCCAAGAAACTCTATTAGAAACCTAGATATCACATGAAATAATGTGGCAAGGAGAAACTTTAGAAGATGAAACCAAAAGAAAGAAGATAAATCATACCATATATCTAATATTGATGGATACTTCTTGGTTGCACCAAAATAGTGGGTGCACTTGTAACAAGAAGAACTTCGAGGGAAAACAATCCACTGGGGGAAAGTTTGACCACATAACTCCTACGGGATGGAAAGAAATTTTTGAGCATCTCACACCTGAGAACAAGAGAGGAAGATATATCATCCCTTTAGAAGATTTAACGGAGAATTGTTTTAAGATACGCTGGATTTTCCATTAAAAGTGGATTGCACTAAACTATGTAGTTTGACCAAGTAAATTAAGAAAATTAATATAGGATTTATGGGCTTTGAATTGGCCTTAAATACATTAAAACAAGGCTTTGAATGAATATAAAGTCAAATAAAATGTTAAATTGGAGAAATTTGAAAAATATGGAAATTTGGAAAACGAAATATGAAATAGTTCTAGAAACACTGTTCATGAGCTCTGACACTGTTTCTGTGACACCGTGTATGTGACACTGTATCTGTGGCACTGTGACTATGACACCATGACTGTGACACCGTTTCTGTGACACCGTGTCTATGACACCATTTCTGTGACACCATTTCTGTCACACCATTTATGTGACACTGTTTATGTCACACCGTTTTTGTGACACCGTGACTGTGACACCATTTCTATGACATTGTGTCTGGGACACCATTTCCATGACAATGTTTATGTCACACCATTTCTGTGACACCGTTTTTGTGGCACCGTGAATGTGACATCGTTTCTGTCGCACTGTGTCTGTGACACTATTTCTGTGACACCTTTTCTGTCACATAATTTTTGTGACACCATTTCTATCACACTGTTTTTGTGACATCGTAACTATGACACTGTGAATGTAACATCATTTCTGTGACACCATTTCTGTCACACCACAACTATGATGCATTGATTGTGACACTATTTCTATGACACCATGTCTATGATGCCATTTTCATGACACTGTTTCTGTCACGCCATTTTTGTGACACCGTTTCCGTGGAACCGTGAATTTGACACCGTTTCTGTGACACCATTTCTGTGAAACTGTGTCTGTGACACCGTGAATGTGACACCATGGCTATGACACAGTTTCTGTGACATTGTTCATAAAACTGGAAATGTTGTTCACAAAACTGGAAATTTGGAAAAGTGTTGGGGATGAGTCACCTTGACCTCCCAGAACACCTCAAACTCCATATTTCATCAAAGGAATGGACCAGAGAGGTCCAGGACATTACATAGGTATTATGTATCTATTTTTACCTAAATTAAATATAAATAAATTAAATAATTATTTAAATAGAAATTTGTTTTTGAAAAATAATGCAGTGCTTTTTTACTATTCATCAATAATTGAAATTTTTCCGAAAAATACCAAAAATTCACCCTAAGATTAGTTTGATATTCTGAATCCAAAAATGAAGTCTATTTTGAAAAATAAAATTTTAAAAATTTTAAAAATTGGGTATTACTATTCATAACAGCTAGTTTGATTGGTCTTGGTGTGTTAGAACTTGAAGTTGCGTACAACACAAGCTATTGTATTATTCAAATAGAAGCTTACTGTGGAAGCTTGGGGTGTTACAGTGTTCATACAATGAACTAATAATCCTACAATTTAGATAATTATGTGGGAAAAATGACACCATGATACCTAGAACTACCATATTCATCTCCATTCTAGAAGGAATAAATCACCATGTACCAGAACCGAGAACATATACAAAGACATAGGGTGGGGTTCCAATCGAGATGATATCTTGACTGCACCTAAAGACTTCGGGTGGGGAATTTTCCAATCCGTAACACACTACATAAAAGAATAGGGTATGGTTATATGTTCATAAGACTAAACCCATCCCAGATAACTTGAGGTAGGTTCATCATCCATACATCACATCATCCCACGACCCATACCTTAGGGTAATCCTCTACCCAAGACAACCAAGGAAAGGTTTAGTTAATTAAAATAGACCCCAAGCCACATCTGAAAAGGTCCTAAACCCAGTATCATCATTAGGGAATGGACATCACATCGACCCATACTAGAAAACTATGGAGAGTTCATAATCAAGCACATTGTCCCATCCCCATATACTATGGGGAGGTAACATCAAGAATATAAATGAAAGAAGAAATAAGGAACAGAACCCATATCATTGCACTCAAGATCGCTATTAGGGTACAAGACCTTTAAGATCTACTCTCTCATCTCAAACATATTTGAGACCCGTCTCGACCATCCAAGGGATCTGTCATGCCCATCTAAACCAACTATCACATTGATAAGAAAATAAAAGTTCTAATAGGGATACAAAAACAAAAAACTTCATCAGGAAAATAGGTTCTCACAATGTAACCCACATAACACACACTATCATGTACCTTTCTACACACTATAATCATATCAAGGGAATATAAAACACACACATACTTTAGAAAAATTGAGCATTTTCCACACATGATCAAATAGATCAAAATGGGTCATTAAAATACCTTATATATTCCTTTAAAACCTAATTCACATACCAATTTATATAAAATTTCAAGAGGTGTCACATGCTTCTTTACTCGCACCAGTCCCTTGGATCAAATCCCAAAAAACAACCTTTATAAAATCAATTTCCATTTTGAAACATCATTTCAAAATCCATTTATAAAATAACCCATATTCTTTCAAATTCTATTTTTGTCAAATTATATTTTTAAAATGAAATTTAAAAAAAAACAAATTTCATTTTGAAATAATGCACACAACCAAGAAGAATAATAAAGAGGGTCATCAGGACTCATTTGGCTAGGGTGACACCATCAAATCATTTAGTAAGATATGCAGACCATGCTGACTATTTGGTTAATTAGAGACCATATCAACCTTATGAAAACTAACATAAGAAATGTAGAATAAATTCAGATATACTAATGAAGTACATAAATATAAAAACAATATTCCATTAAGAGACTCAATTACAACCAAGACCCCCAACCTTAACTGGTAGTTTAATAAATCCAAACAAGACCGTACCAACCACCATCGGGTCCAAAAGCACTAGTCTCATCAACCAAAATCATTAAATTAATTAATTATTTAATTTAAACCAAATTCCCACTATTGGTTGTGGGGTGGTAAGGGTTTAAGGGTCATGAGTAGGCCATAGGTTCATGTCCCTAGGTCAACAAGTTACTTCAATTTTATTCCTAGTATTGTGTTCCCTAGTAGAAAATTTAATCGACCTATAATATAATTTAAACTAAAAATAAAATTTTTAATAATGGGCATCAAACTCGCTGGGTATTACAATAGTTCCATAATTACAAGAAACCAGTTTTGATCCATTCTCAATGAACCCCCCATCCTAGGAAACACAAAATTCCAAAATCAAATACAATAAATAATTTCCAATTAAACCCAAATTCTATAAAAACCTTAAATAAACCCATGTATCAATGTACCTTATATCAAAAAATAAACACTATATTATTTAAAACCATTTGGGGAATACTTTTCAAGATTTATATGAAATTACGATGAAGTATAATGATTTCTCCATTCTTCGGTGAAATCATTCATATGAACGCTAGCCAAATTGAATGGAGATCAATGGTGAATTAATGGAGAAGAAAAGAGGATAGGAGAAGAAAACATACCAAGAATTGGAATTATGAACCACCCAAAAATGGCCCAAACCAAAAGGGGGAAGGAGGGAGAGGGGTTTTAGATACATATGTACCCATATGAGCCTGAGAGAAGAAACCCTAAGGGGTTTTTTTTTTAAAAATACAGTTGGGTTTAAAAAAACTCAACATAATGTTTCATATTGTGAAATAATAGTTTATGCTATGAATTTTTAGATAGTTCTCCCCCCTTAAACCCTATTCTTCATTCACACTCTAAAGAACCTCATTAACTCTATTTACAGTATGAGTGACACATTCAATCCATGAATGGACTATAGTTTCTAATTTTGTGTATCTTAACCACCCAACTCTTCCTCGACATCCTACTGAACCCACAGATTACCACTCGGTCCTTAAACCTTATCAAAATACATGTTTCAAGGGTATTCATATTCTCAAAACACCTTTCCAAGTCCGAGTTCTCAAAAAAAACTCCTCACCAATAAAAATGTTCAAATTCACTTAATAATATCTAACCTATAATGATGTGGGTTGTTACACCCCCCCCCCATAATGCTTACCATACATAATAATCCACGATAGTCATATGAAAATGATCCTTTTCCTACCTTGGTTTTCAACCAAATAAAAATGATCTATATTTAATCTCAAAATCCCCAACATGATTATGTCATGTAGCTCCAAAAACCAAGCCCAAATACATCACCTTTTTTCCAAAAACCCTAGTTTAATCCTCAAACCATGTAAACCACATCCTAAGAAATACTCTCAATGTAGTTTCATACTCACTACAAATATTTCCATGAAAGAACACTAGTTATTCCTCTCTCAACTAAATTTTCCCCTAATCGATCAACTTCAATAGCTGATGCACCATCTTATTACCCAACCATGATGCCTTGACTCTAGAAGCATCATCACATTAAATAAAACACCCAAACACAAGCCTGATCTTGAGTCTTGGTGTAATTCCTCATTCGGTTCCTAGAATGGTCACATCCTCCATCTTAATCCACCCCAAGCACCAATGTATTCTTGATCCAACTCACCCTCAGATTACATAGACTCCAACCTCGATCCCTATGTTAGTGCACCAACTCTAAACACTAATATTGAGTTTTTCATCACATGAAGACTCAATCCAATATAGAATATAAATATCTAATAGATTATTCTCTATGAAACAAAATCAATCGGATCCACGTATACACTGGAACATCTGAATCTTTCTCTTGAGCCTCCTCCCTGAGACCACGATGAGACTACAAAATATAAACAAGAGGATCTATCATTCCTTATCTCCTTTTCCTCATTTTGGTCCACAACATACACTAGAAACGCCTCAAAATGATCATACCTACCTCTAACTATAAATTACCACTAACGACCTCATAGGTGGATCCCACTCATACCCACATTACATAGTACCAATTTCTTGTGCTCCCCTAAGAATTGACATCCCAAAATTCTACTTCATTACATTTTTTCTCATGTTTTACCCCTTTAATCATGCAATGAAGCAGGTTCTCACCCCATGAACCATGTGAAAAACAAGGTTTCACCCCCTAAAACATGTAATGAATCATGGTTCACCCCCTAGACCATGTTACAAAGTGGGATTCACCCCATGAAACATTTCACAACCCATTATGGATCCTAATGAAAGTCTGCCCGATGGACCAACCCTTACTCTACTAGTTGGAACCACCCACTCACATCTGAGTGTCCAAGATGAGACATAGATTACTAGACGCCAAGAAAATTCTCAACTGAACCCACTGATTCAAAATAATGAGGTTTGAACAATTTATTAACCCAATATTATGGTTATCCACACTATAAGACTTAGCTACTAATAGTCGATTCCAATTAGTGGTACTCCCCACCACAGGAATTTCCTATCGAAAACATATCACTGGTCCACCTCAAAAAAATCATAAAAACACACATCGAGTGATTTAATCACTAAAAAAATTAAAACAATATCCATATACTTAGGTAAAACATAAAATATCCACATAATATCCTATTTTAGGGTTATCCATTAAAACATCCTTGGTTTACCTACTAAAATATGAAATTAATGACTTGGGTCTCTCTTAGTCAACAAAAAAATAGAAAACTAATGTATACAGGGACCGATTTATATATGTACATAAAAATAATCTAAGAATACACACACACACACTATCCTCACTTAGTGTTATCCAAGAAAACATTACATAAAATCTGATCACACTATTTAGGCATCTTGTTTACCCCGACCAACACACAAAATATGAGTAAACTAGTTTCACATGACATCAGTTTATTATTTTAAAAACCCCATTTTAAAAATATTATGCCCACAAAAACTCACCCAATATTCTGAAATACCTCTTAGTATTCAATTATATTTACCAAAACTAATATCACTTAAATCCTCATTTTCTTGAGTTTCTTTCCCAAAAAGAAATGTTTTTTTTTTGGAAATTCCATTTTGAAATCAAATTTCAAAATACATTTTCCATTGATTTCAAAAAAAAATAACCATTTTAAAATTATCATATACATGATCTATTTCAATAAATCCATCATTTAAAAAAATTTGATATGCACCTCATTCCACCTCATGATTTTTCTTTTAGATTAAGGTTTTTTTCAAAAATCGCCCATCCTAAAAATCAACTCCCTATAGCTGACAAACAATCACATTCACAAACACAATAAAATAAGAAAATAAATTGTGTGTATATTAATATAGTTCTATATTATGATAAATACAAGAAAATATCATTTATATTATATGTTACTTAAGTTATTATGGATTTAGATGATGCATCTTTTCAAACAACACCTCCCATATGTGTGTGTATCATGCCCCAATCATGAAACTATCATGATACATGATTAAATAGTAGAATCTGAGTTGATCCATGTGAATTGTACTATGTCTCATAATACCATGTTGGGATATTCAGTCCAAAGAAACAAATTACTCATCCTAGAGTGCCTATTCCCAAAAAGGGACATTCTCTAGAAACTTGAGTTTCAACTGGTGTCATGTGGGCTAGGAAAGTGCTCAATCTACCTCCTGAGTCTCGAAATCCTAACACTATCTCAAACTATATTATCCCATCCCATGTAATATATCTAATAACACATTGTAATAACCTTTCCTGGGATTCTTGAATGGAACCTGAGTGGCTTTAGGCACACCTCCATGTGCACTAGAGGCTGTTGACTAGTAAAAAGAGCATAACCTAGTCAAGAGAACACTATGACCTCTAAAACCACAACCTATAGAAATAAACATGGGGATAAATGGACCCCTTCATATTATAATATAAAAGAAATAAAATTTCCATATGAGATAATAAAAAACATAGTACCAAAAATAGTAGATAAACATGGCATAAAACCTAATAACCAAAAATGAATCTATCTACTAACCATAACTACATTTACCTACTAAACATAACTTCATCTACCTAATAACCAAAACCGTGTGCATTATAAACTATATATTGTAACACCATAATATTTTAAAATGTATTTTCATTGAAATAAATTTTATGTATTTGATAGCTTGCTTTATACACAACCACAAGTCTAAATAAAATGTGATATAGTATATCGTTATAGCCTAATCTTCAGATTGGAGGGTATGAATAAGATTAAACTCATTATGAAAGTGTATAATTTTTTTAATCCAATTTTTCTATTAATTCATCATAAATAAGTACTGAATTTTTAATAAAATCATTTTATGCTTCAAAATATATTTTCTTTAAAAATGGATTTTATTGAATTTTATGTGTAGATATCATAATTTATTTCTAACAGTTATATAAATTTATTTTTATAAAATTAATATTAATTTTGAAATCATCATATAAAAATAATCTTCAGGTGAAATTTTGGTATTTTTTTGAAAATATTAATTTTCCAGGGAATAGTAAAAGATACAGATTTTATATGAAATTATATTTTCCATTCAAGTAATTATAAATTTAAATTTTTTAAAAATTTATTTTAAAATATAATTATTTAATTTTTATTATACATAATCCAATTAATTTAATTTTAATTGAAATTATTTTTATTTTTGGTAAAAACAAAATTTATACTTAAAAATGCATTTTTCTCGAAAACTATTTTTCATCATGTTTTTCATGTTTATATTAAAATTAATTTATACCAATTATAAAATTTAATTTAGTAAAAATTGATTCCATAATATTAATAATTATGTTAGAAAAATTATTGAGTTGATATTCATTTTTTTTCATAATAAATAGTAAAAATAAAAAAATAACCATCGTTAAAGCTAAAATGAACTTAACAAGGGGGTTAAACCTAGAGATAAGGGTAATACTTAAAATTAATATTTTCTAAATACTTTTTGATATCCATATTTAGACTCTATATTATCCGACCTTTGAATCATGGAACATTTGGAAGTATTTTTATTCAGTATGGAATTATTATATTTTAGTCTTATAAAAATTTCCAAGTTTGTTATCTCCCCCACTTATAAAAGGATACCCCTACTATATCTTTATTACACCACTTTGAGCCACTGATATTGAAAAAAAACTACCTAATTCTCTTATAACCTTTCTTATACATGATTTATAGCTTCATTTATTTCTAAAATTCTATTCAAATGAGGTTTATCAAAGAAGAGGTAAGCATCCTACTTGTTCTCTTTTAATTTATTCAATCTTATACCTTATTTATATTTATGGTATTCATCATAAACTAATAAATTAAAAATTATAAATATAAATAAATTTTATAATGATTATGTAACCACCATTATCCACCCTCTTTTCACTCAAATAATAAAATAAAGTATCACTCATTCATATGTGTAAATTACCGCCTCCACGTAGCGATATAATTATTTTTCCAACACCATAAATCATGGTTGACTATTATGATTGATTTAATGTTTATATATTATATTTATGATTTAATTACTCTACTATAATGATTAAATATTATTTATCTTTGATTATTTATTTCTTTATAAAATGAAAATAGTGTCTATGTGTATGTATGGACTACCATCTCCATGAACTGTGTAATTCAATTTTCTATCTCTACCTTTTATTGATAATTATAAATATATATAAAATTAATATATATGATATTTATATAATTATTAACATTATAAATATTATGTAACTATAATAAAATAATAATTATTAAAACTTTCATAATAAACTTTCATGAAAAATGAAACAGGTATCACCTGGAAACGATGATTTTGATAAGGAATTATTAATAATAAGTGTTTAAATGTTATAAGTGGATCATATATTGTATTATAAGTATATAAATTATTTTTTTATAATTTTATAATATATTTAAATTTATTATACTGGTGTTTGTATAACTTAAGAATCATTTTGAACATGAGGTAAGGGTTTTAATTTATAATCTCATTGTTTCCTGGGATTCTTTAAATTAAGTTTCCATGAATGAAATTTTATGATCTATTTATCATGAATCTTATGAATTATTTTCTACACTAGCTATTGTTTGAGAATAAATGTTTTCCTTTCATTTTCCTCTCTTCATGTACTCAATAGACTGAAAGAATGTTTTTATAGAAACCGACTTTATTTCTCTTTTGGGTCAAAAAACATTTTTCCTCCCTCTTCCTCCAATGGAATGAAGGCCTTCATTTTTTATTGATTTTGATAATCCACCTTTCATGGGGTGAGGTGGAACCCTTACAAGTCATGTAGTCTATAGAGGGATTCATTTTCTATAGGCTTCAAACATTACATACAACCCAAACTAACTACTTGGAACTGCTCCTCCCCAGCATCTTCATCTTGAAATAAGCTCTCCACCTTCACATGGCTACTCGACTAGGATTTCCCGTGCAGTCACAGGCTTTTCCTGATGGCAGGTTCCATACAATATAATTCTTGCAATCTATTTAGCTTTTTCAATGATGAACTCACCTTGTTCATCCTCCATCTATAACTTGTTCCTTGTAGGTTGTGTGGTTTACATCTTCACTTAAGGTGGCCCGAAGGCCTTAAGGTGGACCAAAGGCCTTGAGGTGGCCCAAAGGCCTTAATAACCCGAAGGCCTTGGTGTCCTAAAGGCCTTAAAGGACTCGGAGACCAAATCGGTGTCTTGAAGGCCCAAACGGGGGAATATTCCCAGCTCCTACAATACCTACTACATCCCCCACTATAGTACCTACTACAGTACTTCTACAGTCCTACTACAGTACCCCTGAAAATTATGCCTCCACCTGGATTTGATCTCGGGTCGTCGGAAAAACCTTTTTCCTCTATATCCATGTTTTCTAAAAATGTTTTAATGAATTATTTTATTATTCCCCATTTATTTCTTAAATTTATTTTTATCTATTTTTTAATTTCTATAATTTTTTTTGAAATGAATATATCTTTCATTTTCCAAATGATGTATTGTTGACAATTTACCAAAAATGTGAAAGTATTATTTGTTTTAATGTACAATACTTGGATAGAATTTCCTATAATCATGAATATAATTTCCCACCTTCCATTACAAGTATCCAAGGTTCTTTTAAAGAAAATATTTTTCCATAAAATTTTATACATTTTTATATTTTAAAAAATATAATTCAAATTGAAAATATTGTTTTCTAAAATAAATATTCTAGTGATCTTTCAAAGTTATTTTTCATTTATGATAACATACTTTGATGTTACTTATTCTTTACTAGGGATATGATCCAATGATACCCTCATTTTTCTTTCTCTGGATAGTTGAGGATTATGATGATCAAATGTTCATGAATCCCATTTATTTTCCCCAAATTATATTTTGATGATATGATGAATGTTTTATTATGTTGTAGAATAATTGTGAATGGATTATGATTACATGATGCATGTTCCTAGAATTATATTTTCCTCTAATTAATTTGGAAAATATTAATGTTTTATTATCACAATTGGTTCATGGTAGGTTATGCTAAGCCTGAAAGTGGGTACATTGGAATTTATCCCAAGCCTTAAATAGGTCACATGGGAGTTTATCCCAATATTTATGTTAGTACACAGGATGTTATCCCAATCCTAACATGTAAGGAATTTATTTTTGGTTATCCTTGACATAAGATTTGTATGATTATGATTATGGCACAATTTATTCCACTCCTTTATGATAATATATTATTTATAAGTTATTCTCTCATAAATCATGTTATTTGATTTCATTATGATATATATCTTATGAGCTATCATTATTTATGCCACGAATCATTATTATGACCTACGAATTTCTAGGTATGGTTATCAAAGGATAAAGTCGTGTACTCATACCCTTATGCTCATGTTATTCTGAAATTGTCATTTATATCTCCCTTTTTTACCATCACTGAGCATCTAAGATCATCCATTATTATTATTTACTTCCCCAAGATATAAATAAATATTTTAAGCATAATATTACAATAAGTTGTGGTTGTTTTAGAGTACTAAGTGGGAGATGATGTATATTATTCATGTACCGGTAATTTATGTTTCCATATTTCCAAATACACTAAACCATTTTGGTTCTAATGTGGATCATAATTTTATGTAATAAATATTCATCTAATAATTTTTAATATTTATGTATGAAAATTATGGTTCAATTTAGTTGGGATCATATCAAGGATTAGTAATTTATTAGAAACTAGGATGAGAAATATTTAGTGAAAATAGTTGTTATAAGCCTATGTATTAGATAAAATCCTAATTTATACTAAAGAAATGAGTGTGGTTATCCTATTAAATGAATACATGTCTGGATAATAGTAAGTGAAAGTGTTTATATAGTATATTCACCTAGAGGTAACAACTCTAAATAGGGTTAATTATGCATTAACTCGATCATCACTGGTGGATGATGAGTGGGACTACGACTGCACACTTGGATAGAAACTCCCAGGAGATATTATTGGGTTAATTAAAATTTTATTTATAAATAATTTTGAATAATTTGAATATTTGAGGACCATGTATGACCAAGGTTAAACATAATGTGTCATAGATTGAAAAGGTGTCATGATTTTGACATATAATGAATGATTTTTCAGGATTATATGGTTTCTCACTATGATTATTGTTGCTCACACTATAAGTTTTTGTTTAAATCAATGGTTGGAACATAAAGGAACCAAGTTAATGTTGAATGTGATGGATAAAGTAATGATTTAAACCCTAATAAACCAAATCTATGTGAACTATAATGAAATATCATGCTATAATTATTAAGATACTTTCTCAATCAATGTATCATGATGAGATTAAAAACAATAAAAAGAGGGGAAAAGTTACATTGGGTATTTCATGAGATAGTTCCCACCTTATTTTTTGTGTTTTCATTGGTCTACTAGTTGATGTGAAATAGATCAGTACCATTGAAAATATATTTTCTATTCACCAGTGTTTAGAGCATGAAAATTTTATTTTGGTTTTTTATCACTTGTAAGGGGGAGATGATAAATATTGGACTCTCATTAAGAACACAAGGTAACATGTCATGACCTAGCCCATCAAGGACCCACCTGGGTTTCAAATAAGCTGAGAGTAAAAGAGTGGTATCAAAGGAGTAATGGATTTAGATATGTTGTGAGGATTGGTTTGGGAACTTAAGGTAATGATGTTGAAGTGTCACAAGTTAGTCTATCAAGACAAGAAACCCAGTGATGGTGTGGCGGACAATGTATCCATACACCAGGACTCTAACTACCTACTTTTTAACCTAGAATACTGAGGTACCAGTTATAAGGAAACCATCATTGCATGCATCATATAGGATTGGTTTTTTTATATCCATTTATTTATTGAGTCATCTCCATAAATATGATCAACTAACTATGGAACATGTTGTTAATTTTAAGGATTCCTCTACAATGAAAACTATGTAGTATTAGTATACAAGTTTATGATGATGACCAATGGAGTGATGATGCATCTGTTTAGGGACCTATTATCAAGTTTTTTACTCAAGGAGAGCATAGTGTAGTGCTTCCATCAAATGGTTAGTTCATGGTTCCACCTCTATAGGTTTAGGTGGATGGTCATTTTCATGTTGAGTAGATGATTTCTCCATGAGTTAAGGATGATAATTTTTATACTCTTAGAATGTTTTTAAATTTAGAGCAATAGAGGTTGAAGAAGTTTCATTTCAAGCCAGACCCTCAGGCAGCAGAGGATTGGATCGAGTCGGTGATCTAAGTTTTTCAACTCATACAAACCCCAAACAATCATATGGTTTCACTCTAAACTAGACTTCCACATGGAATAAGAGGGTGTTATTCGAAACTAATTTGTCAAGCCCGTATTATGGTGACACACTAATAGATACAATTTTAGTGCTAGTTATATGATGAGTATTACCATTAGAGCTTATAATTTGTTTGGATACAAGTTCTTCTTGAGTTGTAGTAGAGTGACATGTCAGTTAGTGAGAACACCTTGAGGTTTACTGTCCTCCCAAGCTACTCTCTTGATATGGTGTAAGAAAAATAATTTCAAGTGTAGATGTTTGATCAGTTCCTCTATAAGTATGTCTAGGATAGTGTTTTATCTTTATGAATTCCCATGTATACAAGAGTGCTGAAGAGGGCCTTGATGACATATAGATTCCAAAAAGAGGGTGTCGGGTAGTTGGAGTAGGAATCATTCATCTTTTATCATATAGCATGCATCAACCATCATAGTTTTAGCATAGGATACATACTCAATCTTGGACTCATACTTGTATATTTTCAACTTAGGGACCACATATTGGTTTTAGTCATCCTATAGATAGATGATGTTATTATTATTATGGTCGAGGTCACATGAATCATGAATTCCCAACCCAACATGATACAGAATATAGACAAATAGTTGGTAGACATCTGTGGTAGAGGTAAAGTCATGATCAGTGATCTACCAAGAATGGTTAGGGAATCCCCCAAGGAGGCGGTGCTAATGGAGTTGTAGGCAGATCTATAGATGATGGAGTTGGAGGTGAAGGGTGATACTATGACCTATTAATACCACCACTACTAGTTATCTCACACCAGGCTTAAAGGGATGGTGGTTTTAGAGACCAAAAGCTTGACATACATGAAAATTACATTACTTTTTCCGAATACTTAATACATGACAAAAACAGACGCCCAAACACTGTATTAGTTTATTGTCTTTGGAAACTCAGAACATAATCTTCTAATCGTGGTGAAAGATCTTCAACATCTCCCATAAAGATCTTCCCCTTTTTGTTTTCTTACCTAAAACCTTTCTTTAAATCCTAGGGAAAAGAAAACATAAAAAAGGGTGATCTCAAATGCTTAGTAAGGGTAATCATGAAGAAAATAAAACAAATCATATACATTTGAACTTAAAAACATGAACATGATGTTTAAACATAAAGATCTTGAGAAATGACATAAAACATGTCAGTGTGTAAGGCATAGATCATAATGGGACATAAATCATGATAAAATAGCATGGGAATAAAACATGTAATTGTGGAAACCAATAAGAACATGTTATTATTTCCTTAGTAGCTAAGGCATTGCTGCCAAGACCATCTTAGTGGACAAAGTCCCTTTCTAAATCGAGTTCGCTCCTCATTTCAGTCCTGTAACACTGAACCGGATTAACTTACCATTCCAGCCATGTCTATCTCATGAGATATAAATCATTACCCAATGCATTGGAGGGATATATAGGTCCCACCCATCTCCTATTGAAATCATTCTTACTTGTGCCACAAAATAAACTTAAAACATTCATCATAACCCATAGAATAAAATGGGTTTCATAAACATCATCCCATCATAACATAATCCATATAAAACAAATGGACATAATTTCATCATAAGATAAGTAAAACCATTTAAATCATAGAGACATTATACTTGAAACATACACATATGAAATAATTTCATCTTAGATGGAAAATGGTTTTGATAAAACACTTGAAATTAATTCTTGAGGAAAATACCCTTTCTTCTTCAAAATCATTTTCTTTTCAAAAAATTCCATGAAATCTTAGAAGAAAAGTATTTTGTTGAAAATATTCATAAAATTTTGTAGAGGAAAATTCATTTAAATAAGTATTTATGAAACTGTAAAAATCCATTCACGCCGTATAAGTTAAAAATAACATTCTTCTCGTACTTAGGTCGGAAAAGTCAAAAAGTACCTCGTATGGTAATCAAAAGAAAGATTCCTTACATACCATGTAGTAAAAGTCAAAATGGGTAAAAAATACTTTAAACATAAATGAAACCATTTTTAGTAAATAGGTACATGGATAATAAATATAACCCCAGTAAATACTTACGAATAAATAATCTAGGATAAAAACGAGATTGGAAAAGTTATCCCTTACCTTAGGTCTGATATGCTTCGTACGTATCTGAACCTCCTGTATAATGATTTAAATAATGTCATTGACATATTAAAGAATCATATTCATTGTTATTATATCATATGTGGTTCAATTATGACTTTATATTACCCATTATTTTGTAAATTCCATGTTAAAGCAGCGTTTTGGTTAAAATCGTTTCATTTATCGTACGTGTTTCGACATGTTGTTCTTGATATTATTACTTATATAATGATTTACTTAATTTCAGAATTTAAAACATGATTTATATATATAATATATATTAATAATATACATATATATATATATATGATAGATCGATAATTGGAATGAAATACACCGTTCATGGAGATGGTAGGTCGTACGTACGCATGAACGTTGTTTTCGTTTCCTTATTGAATTGAATGGAATTAAGAAGATGACATACATATATATATACATAAATCTATTATCATTACTATGTCATATATTTAATTATTATTCATTATATATACTTTATAATCATTCATGAATGGTTAACATGGAGAATGAATCTCATCGCGTCGTGGAGACAGTAGTCTGTACGTACACACGAGCAATGATATCATTCCCATGATCATGGAATTGTATTGAAGTGTATGTATAATATTTAAGAATAAATATAAATTTACTATAATCATATATAGTTATTTATTTACACCATTATACCCATCCAAGTAAGGTGGTGGTCGAAAACAGATTACACCACGGCGTGGAGACGGTATTCTGTATGTACGCACGCACGGTGATTTTGTTTTCCGTAGGATGGATAGACAGTGAAATAGGGTTGTTTAATATTTATAATAACATATAAGTATATAATTAATACTGATGTTATAAATTTATAATGAAACAACTAAATAATAGTAAGTAGAAGAAAAATGAAACTTGAAAGAGTCGGTAGAAGAGATTACCTCTTCCTCGACGCGCCACCTTTAAACTTCTTCTTAGGGCACTATAGTTGGTCTTTTGAGAATACCAGAACCTCTATGATGTAAAGAGAGGTTGGGAAGAGTAATTGGCATGGTTTGTCCGAGCTTCAAGGCTCAAAAGGGTGCGAAGATAAGAGGAAAGTGGTGCCCTTTTTATAAGGGAGGAGAGGGGCACCTTTGAAAAAACTTAAAATATTATTTTATAATAAAGTCGTATTTTATTTTTAATAGCTCCAAACTAATTTATTTTGATTATAAGGTGAGTAAGGGTCTAAAGACTCTCAAAAAATAGGTTTTAGACAAGTTTAGGTTACTATTTTAACCTTATATTTTAGATTTAACTCTAAGTTAAATAATTTAACTTTTACCGTGTCTTCTTGTTTTCTTACACTATATGGTTAATAAACATACTATAACAATCCAAAAAAACCCCAAGTGATTAATTATTAATATACATATCCTTATCTAAGTCATGTGGCCGAACCATAGATTTTTAAAAAAAAAAATAACAATTAATAATATAATATTTGTTTTAAAAACTATTTTATGTCAATTTTGACAATATTTGGTAATTGATTTTTTTCAAAATCATAACAGAATTATTAGTTCTAAAAAAGTTAATTAAATAGATGATAACATGTCATATTAACCTATAAAAGTATTTTAATTCACAAAAAGTCTAAAATTACATTTATTTGGGTATTTATAACATCAATTATGTTAATATTTAATTAATAAGGTAATTACTGCATCATCATTGTGTCATAAATAAATTAAATTATTTAATGTCTAAAAATTATAAATAAAATACCATTAGGTAGTAAATATATTTATATTTATAATTAATATTTATAGTCGAATTTATCTTATGTATAACCCTATATTGAAAATGTTTTAGTTATTAAACTTTGATTTTAACTATTTTAACTCTTTTCAAAATAAAATAATAATAAATGTCCTAATCTAATCCAAGTGGACATAAATGATAATGTTATATTTATAAGGTTTTTTTTGGTCAAATTATACTTATCCCATAAAATTATTACTTGTGTTAGGGTAATAATAATATCATTTTTACCCTTAATTACTATATTTACTTTTAACCGTGGTAAATAAAAGTAAAAAGTTACTATTCACCAAAAATTATTTTTAACTTATTGAACCACATTTTACTCCTTGATATTAACCATGTCTCTAGGATATTTGAAATTCCACTCACAGAAGTGGTAAAATTATGTTTTATGTAAATTTTCAAATTCTCCTAGGAGGTGGGTAAATGATGTTGAAAAGTTCAATAAAATTTTTATATATCTAAAATTATTATAAAATGACTCCAATGAATTACATTGAACTTATATAGGTATTATGTATCAATTTTTAACTAAAATAAATTTAAATAAAATAAATAATTATTTAAATAAAAAGTCGGTTTTTAAATAGTAACCCAGTGTTTTCACTATTCATAAAAAATTGAATGTTTTCAGAAAAATACAAAAAAATCACCCTAGGCTAATTTTTATATTCTAAATCTAAAAATGAAGCCCATTTTGAAAGATAAAATTTATAAAATTTCAAAAATTGGGTATTACTATTCATAACGGCTAGTTCATAATAATATTATAATAATATCTCATTTAGTGAAAGTCGGTATTGTGTACTACACACACTATCGAAGAAGGTATTGATTGCGTGTAATACAAGACATGTCAGGGATGCGTGTATTGAAAGATCTGTTTAGTGTTTTGTATAACATAATCAAAACTTTTTTCATTTATACATTAAAAAAAATCTATACTTAATGTTGTGTAGAATAATTTCCAGAAAACGAACTTGAAATTGTGTATAAAACGAGCCAAGAATAGTGTTTCTTATACTACAAGCTAATACGGTGTTGCGTATAGTACAATCTAATCTTGGTGTAGTGTATAATAGAAGACATAAAATAAATTAAAAATAATATATCTCATAAAATCTTGGGGTGTTACATTCTACCCCCCTTAAAATGAATTTCTCCCTCGAAATTCGTCAGGGTTATAAATGGTTTATTATTTGAGAGTTTCTTTCATAGAAAACCACATCATAAAAAGGAATTCTAAACCTTTATTTTTAAAAATGAATGTTAGAAACAAAACAAATACCCAAAGTAACTCATCACTTGGGTTCCCACATAGGAGATCATAGGTGAAAATATGGATATGGAAGAGAAATATAACCGTCAAGTTCTAATGGAGAGTGGTAGAGAACCGGGCTATGAAAAATCCAACAGTCACAAAGACATAAAATTGTGATGATCTAAGGTACCATCTGATTCATTAGATATGAGATCACTAGGACAACATTTTTGGTTTCCAAGATTATTTCCCTAATGTTGAAGAATTTTTGAATTAAATTAAATACTTAATTGATTTTGGTATAATCTTACTGTTGCTCATGCCTTGAACAATTTCCACTTCATCTCTTAAAGAAATGAGCTGAATTTGTCTTCCGTGAAGTGTTATCAGATCATGCAATAGAATGACAGATCATTCCATCTGTCTCAAACATAGGGTTAGCAAAAGTTATATACATAAGTCCATCTATGGTGAGATTAATCGGATTTAGTTCCAAAATGGACTTATACTTCATCTATCATCCTACTTAATAAAATAAAATTAGTTTCTACTAACCTGGGACTTCCTGTGGTCCAGTGGTAGGTGATAAAGTCTTGTCGCACTTCGGTTGTGGGTTCGATTCCCACAACCTTGTCTGATGTGACAGGTTTTCGCTCATCCTATGGGTTGTCTTTTTTCTAAAAATAAGCAATTATAACATTCCAGAAATAGTATCGAAAAAAGTTCTAGCCTTAAACAATTCTATCTAATGTCCAACTTAATCCATTCCAACCTTTAAGATTATCAAAAATACTTCTTTCCAATATTATAGTATAAATAAAACGATTACTAGAAATGTCATAAACCAAGCATGTGAATACCATCATTTATCCCCCATATAAGATATATCTTGTTGGTCACATTCCAAACATGTGAATACCATAATCATGTATTCTCTTGAAAAATGAATACCCATTGAACCTTAGTGAAAACATGAATGCTGTCAAAAATTAACTCTTTCCACATACCAAAATCCCAAAATTTCTATATACTCAAACCATGATATCACATTATCCTTATATTAGATATGAGACCATCAATACTATAAAACATCTCATTATCTCCTTATCCCTTCATTATGCGCATATCATCTACTTTCCAAAAATATATGAACTAACTTTTCATGGTTACCGGTACCATTCAACATATACTTTCAAATACTTTAGGAAAAACAATAGTGTAACAATCCTTAGATGTGTCTTTATTCCATAGTACCATTACCTATACAACATAAATATAAATCATTCCACTACCTTCTCAAACCATTGATCAAGCTTCAACACTTCTTTCATCTCATATATCATTTGTAGTCTCCTCATCATCATCCACATAAATACTACCAATATGACCATTCTGATTCTCTTCATGAGATTATCCCTTAGGGAATTGGTTTGCATAATGCCCATACATTCCACATTTAAAACATCTAATCATTGTTGATGTCGTAGCAATACCATTATCCTTATCCATGGTGTTAAATGAACCTTTTCCTTTTCACTTACTGGATTTGTGTCCTTCTTTTCCACACCCAAATCATCTTCCAATTCCTTTGAAACATTCTCCTTGATGCCTCTTCCCACATGATTTACATGAGAGAAATTGAACTTTCTTTTCTCTATGATCATTATGAAACTCCATCTTTCTCTTATTAGCTGAGTCGGGAAACTTACCAAAGTTGAGATTATTGATCATATTATGAGATTTTTTATTAGGAATAATAATGATTTTTGTACTTCCAAATCTCATTTCATTTGGTTGCTCATGAAGAATATCAATCCATTGTCTATTATATCCTCCATTATCGTGAATCTTCCTGTTTCCAGCCATTTTCTAAAACCCAAAAAGAATAGTGTGAGAGGAAAAAATCATAATCAAGGGGGAGTACCATCAATATCTAACATCTTAGGTTAAATTCTAAGATCGTTACCATAATTCTAGGACTATAACCTATACGTATACTTATCCATAGGGACATCCATAGACATACCTTATAAATATCTCTAGGGATTTCACTAAAGTTTTTGTATCCTAGTTTCAAAAGGTTAACTAAACCTTCTCTATGATACCAACTGTAGAGACCCATATCTTGACGTACATGGACATTACATTACTTTTGCAGAATACTTAATACATTACAAAAACAGACGCCCAAATACCGTATTAGTTTAGTGTCTTTGGAAATTCTCAACATAATCTTCTAATCGTGGTGAAAGATCTTCAACATCTCTCATAAAGATCTTCCCCTTTTTGTTTTCTTACCTAAAACCTTTCTTTAAATCCTGGGAAAAAGAAAAAATAAAAAAGGGTGAGCTAAAATGCTCAGTAAGGGTAAGCATGGAGAAAATAAAACAAATCATATACATTTGAACTTAAAAACATGAACATAATGTTTAAACATCAAGATCTTGAGAAATGACATAAAACATGTCAGTACGTAAGGCATATATCATAATGTGGAATCAATCATGATAAAATAGAATGGGAATAAAACATGTAATTGTAAAAACCATTAAGCACATGTTATGATTTCCATAGTATCCAAGGCATTGCTTCCAAGATCATCATAGTGGACAAAGTCCCTTTCTGAATCAAGTTCACTCCTCGTTTCAGTCCTGCAACACTGAACCGGATTAACTTACCATTCCAGCCATGTCTATATCATGAGATATAATTCTTTACCCAATGCATTGTAGGGATATATAGGTTCCACCCATCTCATAATGAAATCATTCTTACTTGTTCCACAAAATAAACTTAAAACATTCATCATAACCCAAAGAATAAAATGGGTTTCATAAACACTATCCCATCATAACATAATCCATATAAAACAAATGGATATTATTTCATCATAAGAGAAGTAAAACCATTTAAATCATAGAGACATTATACTTGAAACATACACATATGAAATAATGTCATCTTAGATGGAAAATGGTTTTGATAAAACACTTGAAATGAATTCCTGAGTAAAATACCCTTTCTTCTTAAAAATAATTTTATTTTCAAAAAATGCCATGCAATATTAAAAGAAAGGTATTTTTTTGAAAATATTCATAAAATTTTTTGGAGGAAACTTCATTGAAATAACTCATTATGAAACCGTAAAAATCCTTTCATGCCGTATAAGTTAAAAATAACATTATTCTCATACTTTTGTCGAAAAGGTCAAAAAGTACCTCGTATGGTAATCAAAAGAAAGATTCCATACATACCATGTAGTAAAATTCAAAAATGGGTAAAAAAGTCTTTAAACATACATGAAACCATTTTTATAAAACAGGTACATGATAATAAATATAACCACAGTAAATACTTAAGAATAAACAATCTCGGATAAAAACGAGATTGGAAAAGTTATCCCTTACCTTAGGTCTGATATGCTTCGTACGTATATGAAACTCTTGTATAATGATTTAAATAATGTCATTGACTTATTACAGAATCATATTCATTGTTATGATATCATATATGGTTCACTTATGACTTTATATTACCCATTCTTTTGTAAATTTTATGTTAAAGCAGCGTTTTGGGTAAAATTGTTTCATTTATCGTACGTGTTTCGACATGTTATTCTTGATATTATTACTTATATCCTGATTTAATTAATTCCATAATGTAAAACATGATTTATTTATATAATATATATTCATAATATACATATATATATGATAGATCGATAAATGGAATAAAATACACCGTTCATGGAGACGGTAGGTCTTACGTACGCATGAACGCTGTTTTAATTTCCTTATTGAATTGAATGTAATTAAGTAGATGACATACATATATATATACATAAATACAATATCATTATTATTTCATATATTTAATCATTATTAATTATATATACATTATAATCATTCATGAATGGTTAACATGGAGAGTGAATCTCATCGCGTCGTGGAGACGATAGTCCGTACGTACGTATGAGCGATGATATCATTCCCATGTTCGTGGAATTGTATTGAAGTGTCTGTATAAAATTTCAGAATCAATATAACTTTACTATAATCATATATAGTTATTTATTTACACCATTATACCCATCCAAGTAAGGTGGTGGTCAAAAACAGATTACACCACAGTGTGGAGACGGTATTCCGTACGTACGCACGTGCAGTGATTTCATTTTCCGTAGGATGGATAGAAGGTGAAATAGGGTTGTTTAATATTTATAATAACATATAAGTATATAAGTAATACTGATGTTATTAATTTATAATGAAACAACTAAATAAGAAGAAGTAGAAGAAGAAAGATACTTGAAAGAGTCGGTAGAAGAGATTACCTCTTCCTCGACGCACCTCCTTTAAACTTCTTGTTAGGGCACTAGAGTTGGTCTTTTGAGAAGACCAGAACCTCTATGAGGTAACTAGAGAGGTTTATAAGTGGAATTAACAGGGTTTTTCCGAGCTTAAAGGCTCAAAAGGTTGTGAAGAGAAGAGGAAAGTGGTACCCTTTTTATAAGGGAGGAGAGGGGCACCTTTGAAAAAACTTAAAATATTATTTTATAATAAAGTCATATTCAATTTTTAATAGCTCCAAACTGATTTATTTAGAAGATAAGGTGGGGAAGGGTCTAAATCCTCTCAACCAATAGGTTTTAGACAAGTGTAGGTTACTATTTTAACCTTATCTTTTATATTTAACTCTAAGTTAAATAATTTAACTTTTACCGTGTCTTCTTGTTTTCTTACACTATATGGTTAATAAAATTACCATAACAAGCCAAACGAACCCCAAGTGGTTAATTATTAATTTATATATTTTTATCTAAGTAATTTTAATGAACCTTAGATTTTTAGGAATAAAATAAAAATTAATAATATAATATTTGTTTTAAAAACTATTTTATGTCAATTTTGACACTATTTGGTACTTGATTTTTTTGAAAATCATAACAGCATTATTAGTTCAAAAAAAGTTAATTAAATCAATTATAACATGTCATATTAACCTAGAAAATTAGTTTAATTCATAAAAAGTCTAAAATTACATTTATTTGAGTATTTATAACATCAATAATGTTAATATTTCATTAATAAGGTAATTACTGCATCATCATTGTGTCATAAATAAATTAAATTATTTAATGTCTAAAAATTATAAATAAAATACCATTAGGTAGGAAATCTGTTTAGATTTATAATTAATATTTATAGTCGAATTTATATTATGTATAACCCTATATTAAAAATGTTTTAGTTATTAAACTTTGATTTTAACTATTTTAAGTCTTTTTTAAATAAAATAATAATAAATGTCCTAATCTAATCCAAGTAGACATAAATGATAATATTATATTAATAAGTTTTTTTTGGTCGAATTATACTTATTCAATAGAATTAGGACCTGTGTTAGGATAATAATAATATCATTTTTACCCTTAATTACCCTATTTACTTTTAACCGTGATAAATAAAAGTAAAAAGTTACTATTCACCAAAAATTATTTTTAACTTATTGAACCAAATTTTACACATTTATATTAATCGTGCCTCTCGAATTTTTGAAATTCTACTCACAGAAGCGGTAAAATTAAGTTTCATGTAAATTTTCAAATTCTCCTAGGAGGTGGGTAAATGACGGTGAAAAGTTTAATAAAATTTTTATATATCTAACATTATTATAAAATGAATCCAATGAATTGCATTGAACTTATATAGGTATTATGTATCAATTTTGACCTAAAATAAATTTAAATAAAATAAATAATTATTTAAATAAAAAGTCGGTTTTTAAATTGTAACCCAGTGTTTTCACTATTCATCAAAAATTGAATGTTTTCAGAAAAATACCAAAAATTCACCCTAGGATAATTTCGATATTATGAATCTAAAAATGAAGTCTATTTTTAAAGATAAAATTTATAAAATTTCAAAAATTGGGTATTACTATTCATAATGGCTATTTCATAATAATATTATAATAATATCTCGTTTAGTGAAACTCAGTATTGCGTACTACACACGCTATCGAAGAAGGTTTTGATTGCATGTAATGAAATCCATGTCAGGGCTGCGTGTAGGGAAAGCTCTTTTTATTGTTGCGTATAACATAATCAAAACTTTTTTCATTTATACATTAAACAAAATCTATACTTAATGTTGTGTAGAATAATTTCCACAAAACGAACTTGAAATTGTGTATAACACGAGCCAAGAATAGTGTTGCGTATACTGCAAGCTAATATGGTGTTGCATATAGTACAAGCTAATCTTGGTGTAGTGTATAATAGAAGACATCAAAACAATTAAAAATAGTATATCTCACAAAATCTCGGGGTGTTACAGTGGTAGAGGTAATTTTCAATTGAAAACTATAGAGGGATATGACCAAGCTATGAATAAGATGATTTGAGGTATGATCTATGACTTCTCTATTTTATCTCCTATACTTATAGACATCGGTGTGAGTTATTCCTTTATCCCCATATCTATTGTGCAGGTGTTTAAAATTCCTCAAGAGGTGATCCCAATATTTATGGATATATGTTCATATGGGGAGTGATTATTCTATATAACACATATACTACAAGTGTGAGTTGGAGCTCAGTATAGAGAGAGTTTCTCATGGGACCTATTAGTTGTCACGATGAAACCCTATGATGACATCCTAGGTATGGACTAGTTGCCTATAGTGCATTCTTGGATAGAATATCACCACATATGTGTTAGTTAATTATGAGTTTATGGGACATGGTTTTCCTTCTTTTGAGAGAAGTACCTTATTTTAGAGTGAGTGGGACTTGTAAATAAGAATATATAACCTATCACCCATCATTTTTTGATATTTAACCTTTATGAAAAAATTTAACTTATGGTGGTATTGGAGGATTATATACACGTATTTATCTATGATGTTTCAAGACTACCTATGAGTTTGTAAATTGACTTTTATATTGACTTTCATCCTAGTACCACACTGATATCTTCTACAGTATATCAGATATCCCCTGTAGAGCTCTGGGATCTAAGGGTGTAGTTGGAAGACCTCTGTGAGAAGGGTTTTATCATACTCATTATATCCCCCTCATTGGATCTAGTGTTGTTTGTGAAAAAAGGAAGATGGTATATTGGGGATTTTCATTGATTATCATTACCTAAAACAAGTCAAGATCAAGAAAAAGTACCCCTTTCTATGGAATGATGTTCACTTAGACCAGTTGAATGGTGTGAGTTAGTTCTCAAAGATTTATCTCAAGTCTAGATTCCATTACTTGAGGGTACATAAGGATGATAGTTTAAAGACTAAATTCTAATATTACTATGGTATTATTATTTCTTATTGATTCCTTTTTTTGAGATGAATTCCACCATTGTGTGAATGGAAGTTTTGAACTAGATATTCTATAATTTCATGGAATTGTTTATGGTTTTATTTATCAATATCATTCTCATTTACTCTATTCTTGAGGAGGATCACACTGAATTTTTTGTGATGGTATTAGAATTAATTAGGGAGAACCAACTATATGATAATATCTTGGAGTGTAAGTTTTGGATCAAAGATGCTAAATTTCTCAGGCAATTCATCTCTGATCATAGTGTAGCAGTGGAATTGAAAAAGATTGATGTAGTACTAACACAGATCCACCCAAATCATGTTAAAGGTATGGAGTTTATTTGGTTTTTTAGGGTATTATTGGAGGTTTTTAATGGAATTTTCTGTTATTATTCCCCCTTTGACAGACTTTAAATGTAAAGGGAAGTTTTTTTCTTATACCGAGAAGTTCTAGAGGGACTTTGAGGTGTTGAGGTAGAGGTTGAACAGTGCTCCTATGTTGAGGTATCCAGAGGATGTATATGAGAATGTGGTGTTTATATATTTCTCTAGATATGGGATTGAATAAAAAAATCATAGGATAGTATTTATTACTTATCGTTTAAGGAAGTTGAGACCCCATGAGTAGCATTATGCGTCTCATGCTTTGGAATTGGAAGTGGTAGTGTTCACTTTGAATATATGGAGGAATTATCTTCTAGGTGAGAATTGTGTTATTTGAAGGGTACCAGGGTCACATTGTAACTTTGTGGGCTGGAATTTTTAAAATTTTATCATCGGGATGATGAGACTTGTCATCTTCGATGATCCAAGCCCCGATACAGCTTGAGGGTCATACGTAAGTTAAACAGATCACAAAACGTAAATCGAAAAACATACCTTTTCATATATGAAGTCATTCTCTAAAAATACTTGTTTCTGATGATAATTTCAAGAAGGATCTGAATACAAATCCTTCTAGATCACCCCCACGTGCTTAAAAAATATACAGTAACATCGATCGTCGAATTCTGAGTGCTTGTGCGGTGATCCGATGATGCCTTCAACATCCTAGATAAGATGTCAAGTTTTTGTAGTGGTATCCACTGTCTTTTATGAGATCGTATCACTCATCACCTTTAGCCTAACTATGATAATAGATCACATTTATCTATGTAAGACTAGTTTGTGTCTCACCACAACTAGTTTCTATTCTTCTCTATATACAAGGTTTATGTCTTTTGTACTTCCCCAAGTACAATCAGATAGTACTAAATTCTTTACTTTTAGTTCTCCTAGATATAACAAATATTTACCTACCATAAATTATATGTTGGAAATATCATTTTTTTACATATCATGGAATGAATTATTGATCGATCGCTGAAGGGTATCGAACTAAACTCACCACTTAATTATCTCCTATACATTTTCATGTCTACTTGGAGAGATTTTGTCCATGTGACACAGTAAACAATTCTTCTCTTTAATTGTTCCAACTTATATTTTTCAATACTGTGTCACTATATGTACAGTTGACTAGGTCCAAGAAACCATTATATCTACCTCAGTAGATCTTGATTCCTAGAACTTAGGTTTCTAATTTAAGTTAATCACTAGATAATTAATTTCATCATCATATTTTATAACTCTAATACCAATAGTTATTTCCCATATGATTTTGAACATATTTCACTTAGAAAATAATGAATTTACCACTAACCTCTAGTATACACAAGGAAAAGATTCATTCCAAATCAATACTCTAAGATATTGTTTATTACTTTAATCCTAAAATTTATTACATTAACTTGCAACCCTTATTGGCATCTAATGTTGTCATCCTCCCTTTCTGATTGTTTCATGTAGATACCTTACACAAAATATGATCTTGACATCCAATGGATAATTAAATTATCTTAGAAGTTATCTATGACAAGTAAAATTCTAATGGATTTAGGCATAACAACTTGGTGAAACCAATTATTCCTTATTGGTACCACACTTGTACCATCCATGTATCTTCTCGTTTTAATACCCATCTCAGTATTAAATTTATATTCCCTTTTGAACTTTTATACATGGAATCCATTATTGAATTTTAAATGACCTTTCTAATCTTAGTTGATTTCCATATACTGCCTACTTATAGGAAATATTATTCAAAATTAATAACTTTTCACCAGCCGTGGTGTATATAAAAACATCACTATGGTTTTAACCTTATGATGCAGTATGTGTCTATGGAACATTCTTGTTCTACATGTCTTGTGAAACTAGTTACTATGCCAACTACATGTTCATCTATATAATTAACTAAACCCAAGTTAGTATTTATACCATTATCTCAAGTAGAGATGTGAAGCCTATTATATAATTTTAGTCTATCACTTGACTACTTATTTTTTATCTTAGGAATTTATGTAATATCCTAAACAACTATTAGGATAATTACTTAGATTCAAAATGTGTTTATATTGATTAAAGTTTGTTTATATCCTAATAAACTATTTGCATTCAAACACATGTTCTTACGACATTATTCATTTCCATCACACTATAAATCATATAATATCCAATTTTTCATTTTAGTTATCATATGGTTATGGGATATCATAATTATTTGAAAATCACATCATGAAATATAATGAAAGTTTCTACAAGTTGAAAAATTGATTCTCCTTCATCATAACTCTAATGTATAAAATAGGCATTTATGAATTGCTCCATGCTAAATTTTTTATCAATGTTAACATGTAGGACTTCATCATCGATCCTCCTCATTAACAATAATGTTGTGATGTATATAAGGTAATGTGAATTTATGAATTACTCCAAGATACATTATCAAGATTGATGAATTCTTGGTCAAGATATTCTTTGGCATGTCATTCTGAAGAAACTCATATCTTCTAACCATACATATAATTCACTATCACATTCCTTGTACTTAAAGGAATTTTATTAAGTATACTTACCACTAGATATAACTTGTAATATTTCATTCTATCTTGTTGAACTAATTATAAAAGCATTTTGGCATACCATTATTTCTAAATGTTTATTTTTTGAAACTAAGTACATTGATAATACTAAAATTTTATAGCTTTACTAATCCTAAATACCAAATTGGGTATATAATTGACGTTCACCTTTAGTTTTTATTGAAAAAAAATTATCTTTCCACAATTGGGTAATAGTATTACATTTTATATTTATCATATATTTCCTATGATTCAAATACCAATGAACTAATTTTTGGGTATAATACACCACAAACAACATTCATTCCTAAAATTTTAATAATGTATCTTTATGTCCAAAGGACACATGTGATAAATTTTTTGGTTATAATCAACAAATTTTTCAATTTTAATCATTTACATGGAAATTATAAGTTATGTGTTTCTCATTAGTGACTTAGGAATATCCCTTTCATAGCTTCTTGTAGAAGACACCTTAATTCTTGTAAAGTTTTTATTACTTACTTGGTTGTCGTATTTTTATACACATATGATAAAGGAATATTTTATTTAATACCCAAGAATTATGTTTTAAATAATAATTATATATGATGAATATAAACTGAACAAGGAGTGGGTACTTTCTTCTTTAATTCAGTTCACTGCATTTAAACTTCCATAAATTAATTTCATGTTATGAAAATAAAATAACCTCTAGTTAAATAACAAACCTTTTTCATGGAAAGATATCACAAATGTGTCTTTATCATTACAATTTCCATTGGAATTTTCTTTTTTCATTTCAATTTGTTCACCATAATAATTAAATAATAATATGTATTTTATATTCTTATTTACTTGGAAAATCTTACCTAAATAGGTAATGAAGCTTTTACTCCATCTTGTTTGTTTTGTAACCACAAAAAAAATTGGAGTATTCAAGTATAAGAGTGGTATGCCTTGAAATATCAAGATCTTTCTTTCATATTTTTATAAAGCTAGTGTAATTATTTCCCATTTGTATCTTTCTTAACTTTCTCCTCAAAAACTTTTTAGAGATGAGATTCCATGAAATATCATCCATGGCCTGATGTTGTAACTGCAACAAGCATTGTACATTGATGATATCATTATGACATAACAATCATATGCTATGTATGAGTCTCCTATAATAATTTTTAATAACTTTCTTCTATAGATGGATTAATAGGTATAGGGACACCAGCACCTTGAATTTACTATATCGTAGTAGTGTGATCAAACACTTGTACTACGCTAGGAAATTTATGCCAGATAGGATATTGAATTTTTTCAATTTATTACAATATTTCTTGTGGTATTACATGTAATTTTTACAAAAATAAAATTACTACTTTTATATTGATTATAAAATTATAAATTATTTATTGATTAATTGAATCATTAAATATCTCCCACTATTTTATAGATTTATAATAACCCTCTATACTAAAATTAGAATACTCTGCCTCTTGAATATTCTTATGGTAAGTATCCTTGAACTTCCACTCATAGTCTACGAGATATGGATACGCCACTACACGGAGAGTTCAAGGTAGGATTTTTACTAGACAATTTCAATAACTCACGGTTTCTTAATCTGTGGAGTGAATTCCCATCTTCTCGTAATCATAGCCTCGATTCCCTCAATACTTTCCTCTAAAATGATAGAAAGTTAGAAATTTATAATCCTTACTAACACTTTAGTTAAGTCAAACCATCATTATCATAAGATCTCCCCAGTAGTAAGAACACCCTCATCTATGGCATGACAATCACCCCAAACACCCAGTTTTGTTCAAATTTGAATGATGGAAGAAAATTATGACTTAATATTTATTTGAGTTCTTTTGTTCTATCAATGAATGTAATCTATTTCTATTAATATTATTCATCTATTTTTTAATGATCACAACTGAACATTGATAGAAAAAAATTCACCACTTCTTTATGAATTTTATTATTTATTAGTTATTTATTTTTCCTACTTTTATAAAATGCATAAAATAATAAATAAATGCGTAAAGGAAATAGAATATCTGACTGATCTTGAGAATCTAAAAATGAACTAGGGACATCATATCTGAGACTTCTCTTGACTCATGATGCATCTATCCACCATCCATTATGTCCATTGATCATTTATATTTCACCACATATTGGGAGCATCCACATAATGAATCATCTTCATTAAGGCATACTATAAGAACCTGTGTTCTTGAACCAGAAAAAATTCAGTGGGAATTTTCATTTTAGTGATTATTGGATGTGTCATTTTTAAAAAATAACTTCAGAACATAATTATGAGACTTTGAATGATTAAAAATAGTTTTTTGAACTTGGATGAAGGCTAGAGAACATTCCCAGGAGGCTCGATGAGTTTCAGTAGTGTTGGACCAGGAAAAGAAGGTTTTAATGGACCTGTAGAGGGAACACAATTTTTCTAAAACTATGTAGCCCACTATATGAAACCATGTGGATTTGTTCAAATGAGGAAGTGGTGGTGCACACAGGCTTCAAACAGTTTTCTAAATCATGCACCTAGCCTACACTGTGTTCTTTTTTAGGCAGTAGCCTCACACTATACACCACATGGTTTTTACACGTTTTAGAAAACCATGTGGGTCATATCGTATAGTTGGGTATGTTTTAAGAAATTAAATTAAAAACCTAAAATAAACTCACCTTTTTTCCCCTTACCTCCTTCAAATCGCACCACCCACAAGGGGCTCCATTTTGAGCTATGTGAGGAACCCCCCTTGGATGAACCACCTTCTGCAATGAAATAAACATGATTTCTTGAGGTTTCTCGCTCAACTATCCAAGGTAATCCTCCTTCCTCATCCCTTGAACGATCATTTTTCTTCTCTTTCGGAACCTAGTGAAGTTCTTATAAACATCCTAGGTTGTGGTTTGATCTAGATTTGTGTGTTATTCTAGTTTTAGGGCATTCTAAGGCTTACTCGGGACTCTTGGGTTCGTGTTACAACATCCACTGCTGAAGGTGAGGCAGATAGGTTTTGTTCGGCTTCCTGCCATTGATTGGGGTAAGGTTCTAAACCTGTTGTTTTGTTTTTCACCCTTAATTTGATAATATTAAGATTTTTTGGGTCCCTAAAATTTATTATAGGTATTATTAATTATCCTTGGGTATTTCAACTAATCACACCGTGATTCACTATTTCATTTTCACCCTTGCACTGCTGTTTTAAACTAAATTTGTATTGTAAATTCAAAATATAATAAAAAATTTAAATTCATGTTAGATTTAATTATTTTATGTTTAACACTTTTAAAAAGGTCAATTTTACTTTTTCTAATAATTTCATTGTAGGTGGAGGTGATTTACGGGCCCTGTAGTTGATCAAGAAGGAAAATGGGTCAAGCTGCATGGGAGCCCAATGACATATGTCCACTTTTTAAACATAAATAGTAATAAATGTATCGAAATGGGATGAATTTTTGTGGGACAATAAAAAACTTCATTTTATACAACTCATCCCAAGGAACCCAAGCCTAATTCGGCCATCTGGTGGCCCATCCGGACTGATCTGTCCAACGCACTGAATCTTCACAAAGTCAAAAGTGGTGTGATGTGATATGTCCATATATCCCACTGTGATTTCCCAAATGGTGCCAAACATTCGGTGGAAATATTTAGGAGTTGTATCTACAACTTTTTAGTTTTTAAAAAAATGATATAAGACTGTATGTCCATCGAAATCCACGTGACAAGTAGTTTTAAGAAATCTGTGTGCTCAAAACCACCTTCCAATTTTCCTATAAAATGGAACCTTGGGCTCCCCATTTGTAAATTCAGTCAAGGAGTGAAGTGATGTCAATTTTGAGTTCCAGAGGAATCCAATCCTCATCCTATAAGTTCTTTACGCCCCTATCCTCATAGGAGTATCAATAATGAATAATGAGTTCCACCCGAGCTTCCTCCTCCCAATGTCGAGCTAAACGATGGGCATTTGTTGTGAGGGAGATATACACAAGTAAATGGAGTTATGATTCATATATTAATCTACTTATTTGAATTAATTTTAATTTTTAAACATTTAATTCCATGTATCTTACATGATTTTATGTTTGAATGATATTTTTGATACATTTTATTGTTATTCTCTTAATTTCTAACTGATCGGTGTGAGGTTTTGAGTGCGTGATTTGTGTTGTTCCAATTAGACAACACAAGACTCCTTTTCATACCCATATTATTGATATTTCAATCTTCTTTGTAATCTCTTACTCCATATATAAGTTCTATACCTTTACAATATAATTGTCACTTCAAGGTTTGGTTCTTTAAGTATTGAAATAAAAGCTTAGAAATTAATCAAGATTCCAATTAATTTCAACCAAAAAATCACTCCAAACATAAATGAATCTCTAAGAACAATGAACCTGAAATATGTGTAGTGAAATCTCAATGACCCCTTTATCTCATATTTTTTCAAAATCCACTTGTTTTTTCAACTATTAAACTCTTTAAGTTAATTTATTTTCTTTAAACTGTTTTCAAATCACCCCATGTTCTAGTACTTTTTGTTAAAAATGCATACTCTAAACCTACAAACACTCCTTGAGAGACGACCTAGGGTCTTCCCTATACTATAATTCAACCTAAAATCCATAATCAATTTGACATGTCATGAAAACATGGTCATGCACACACATACATAGGTAAGTATCTATATATATATAAATATCTTCTTTGGTAATTTTCCATCTTAGTGAGGGGAATACATGATTTGGACTAAAGGATATATATACGAATGTATGCACGTGCAAGTGAGAAGTGGTTTTGAGTGGTCACCACCTAATCTGAAAAGTGCTTAAATTCTTCTTAGTCTTCTTCTTGAGGTAGGATCTTTATCCTTGACCTTTTTTTAAGAATGTTGTAAGTGATTCTTTAAATAAGTTGAATTATGAGTTTACTTTATTAATGAAATTCTAAGGCTTGAATGAAATGATTAAATTTTATAAATTAATTGTTGATGAATAAAGTCATGTTTTTATAATAAAACCCCTCTAACCGAGGTGTGCTACCTTAAAAAGAAAATTTATTGATATCTTTTATATCATGCATAATTGTGGTTTCAGATTTCCATATGTCTTCCTACTGGTGTTGATATATAGTATGTTAATGCAGGGCGCTTTTTAATGTTTTCAAATGATGTTACCCACATGAGATAAATGAGTACATTACCATGTGGTTGTTGTTAATCATGTAATTCTTATTATATTTCTTGTTTCCCATGTGAGTTATGTTTAAGTATATACTATGAGATATATTTTTAAACTTGAAGTACCCATTGGGTTTTCTTATTAAATGGAACTTGAATGGATTTGGACTTGGAAACAATTAGGTGTGCCTTTTTACCCCATGTCATGGGATGTCAACATTTAATTGATTTGTAGATCAAACTGTGAATTAAATGGATTAATTGGTAAGGGATTAGTGACCATGACCCTTGGACCTTATTACATCCTTTCTTGATTGAGAATGAATTTCCTTTTTACGGATATGACCGTGTGAGTTTGATACTACCATGCCATGTAGTAGGTTATTAATCTTAAGAATCTTATTATAAATATTTCCCCATGTGAGTTAAATGATAACTAATCTATGTGGTCGTTTGAGAGGCTTATTAGTATTTTATGTTGGAATTGGGCATGTGAGTATTTAAATGGATTTTGAATTGATATCCCTTGTGAGTTATATCTATACCATGTTATGCAATGAGTTGGTTAATCATGAGAAGATCATTATCATGATATTCCCACATGAGTTAAATTATGTTAAATACATGAATTAGTTGTTATGCATGTGATGTTTGTTATATAAATTAGGCCCACATGAGTAAATGAAAATCCAAGCCTTATGAGTTTGGTTGATGCTTGAATTACCCTCTTGAGGTGAGTTTGTAAAAGGATGTTATTGGTTTTGACCATGGAATTTTAAATGAATTGTTTAAAATGAATTTAATTGATTAAATTGTTAAGAGGATTGGGTGATATGTGGATTCATATTATAATTCCATGTACAGACTCAATTTCCTTAAATCATGTTTATTCCAAGGGTGATACATTGATCTAATTGAAGGATACCACATAAGGACTTTTTAGGTTTGACTTATAAGTCTAGTGATACATGGATTCATATTATATTTCCATCAATGGACTCATATGGTCTTTTGACTTATAAGTTGACTGATACATGGGTTCATATTGTAATTCCATGGATGGACTCATAAGGGTTGTTGACTTATCTGCTGAGTGATGCGTTTATCCAGTTATATGAGGTGATTCATGGATAGACTCAAGGGGTAATGATATATGTCATGGGTGATACTTGGGGTTTCCATATAGGACCTACAAGGATGAAATTGGAAGACATTGACTTTATACCTCACCTAGAGTGGTAATAAGTTCCTAAGAGGTTCTCCAAGGATGGGCTTGTAGAGTGTTGGTTAATATTATACCTTGAGTGATACTTGAATCCCAACATAGGAATGTAAAGGATGTAATTGGGTTATAAATTTATTAATGAATTAAATGAATAAAGTGATTCATCTACCATGTTAAAGCACACTCTTGGATTTGGTCTTGATTATGATTTATAGATGTCTTGATTAAGCATATGGATTGTAACTTACGGGGGATGTCGGGATATGTGCTAGGTCTCAAGAATTATTTAATTATTGAGTTGAAACCTCATTTTAACTTAGTAAAATGAAATAGGTATGACTATTAAATTATATACATATCACTTAAATTATTTTTGATTAAACGTATTTGATTATACATGTAAGCCTAGACTTTATAGGTTTCTTACTTTTTAGTAATTTCTTACTTGTGATATAACTGCTTTCACTACAAGATTTTCATAGCATAGGTTGGAATGGTCATGAAACTATGTTTTCCATACTACTGATATTTATACCTCACATCCTACTCAGTTACCATTGGTTCCCAAGTAGAACTGCTTTTTTTGTAGGTCTATGGACCTTACTTGTGATGTAATGCTTGTATCTGGAGGTTGGGGGAAAAGGACTGAGCTAAAGCTTGAGATGCTCATGGAGATCTACCATGGGGATTTGTTGTTTTTATTTATTATATACTAAAATTTAAATCATGTTGTATATTACTCTATAAGTTTATATAATCAATATATGGTGTGCATTCATTGTAAAAACTTTCATTGTAAATATTCTTCATTCAGTTATTATTACAACCATCTTCCGCTGATTTGATTATTGCTTTATACCACTTCTAATAATATATGAGTTTTACTATCTATTTACCGCTATATACTCTGAGTATGATGGTATAGTCTCCCCACTTAACTACCTTTACACCCTTGATGCTAGTTTACAGCCTATGGTGTATGGTGATATGCACTTAAGTCCATGTGGCGACCGGTCCGACTACCGGTTTAGTGGTAAGTCGGGTTGGGATGTTACAAAGTGGTATCAGAGGGTATTCTTCCTTTTGTATAACTATTTTGGGATGGTATACAGGAGACTAGAAATATTTAGGTTCTTTGTAAATAGTCATTCCTGGGATTGATAACCCCATGTATAGGAAATAACCAAGTTTTTAGGGTTGGTAATTGTTGTTTATGTTGTTCGATGTTACAATTGATGTTATTTCACCTTGGGTTAATGGTGTATTTTTCATGGCTTATGGATTTATGGAAATTTATGGTATTTTCCCTTTAGACTAGAATGAAAAGTAATTTACCTGAAATACATCATTATAGGCACTTAGATATTCACATACCATGCATATTCCATTCCATGTAGTTTTTTTATTAGGTTTCCTGCTAAGTATGATTGTGTGCCTTGAGTAATTCCATGCTTAGTTTTTTACCTGTTTAGGTAATCTTTTATCATTCATGTTTACTTATCATGTCTTTTCTATTGTGTAACATGATGAGATGATATATGCTATGATTTTTTTCTTGTTATAGCATTCTAGTTTTTATATATGAAAGGGTTTCATGGGGTGTTTTTTTGTTGGGTGTAGTTAAGGTGGGAGACAGTTTCAATTGTAAGGTGTATATGCACCTTAAGATTTAGAAAAGCGTAACCCATATACTCGAACCATCTATGGACCTTTATAAATTTTTATATACGTCTTTTAAAATAAAAAAAATGTTAAAGTTAAATTTTCAAGTGAACTTTTTTCGATTAATGGGAGACAAATACCAACCATAAGGTGTATGGGTGCCTTATGGATTGGTAGATGGCCATCAATGTGATTGAACCTTTATATAACCATGGTATATTTTGGAATGATTACTTTAATTAAAGCTTTTAAGTTTTGAATTTAATGATTGGTTAACTTTTAAAATGCTCAACTGGACTAAAGTGGGTCAGTTGGGGCATGCCTTTATAAGATAAACTTTTATTGGTTTAGGATTTATATGGTTAAACAACTACTAATGGGTTGATTTTTGAAGAACCCAAGTTGGTATAATGGGACCCTTGTAGGTATCTTAATTAGTTAAATGGGAATTTATATATCAAATTTCCTATTTATGATGGAATTCCAATGAATTTGTAATGTTTAAAAATGGAGTTGATAAGACTTGCCTATTTTTTCTTTGAGCTATTAGCTAAAGTTTATGCCAAGTACTTTGTTTAATAAAATGGTACTTGAGGTTTTTTTAATAATTATTTCATATTTTTAAAGTTTTAAGTGATTTAATGACATTAATTTAAATTGGAACTTGAAGTGGTGTCCTTTGTTTATACCCCTGTGTAAGGGGTAGTTTAAATGTTTTTTGTGATATGCCTTGGAATGGAAATGTGATAATTTATCCGTAGTCTATTTATTTTTATCAATGGCTTAAATGAAATGGGATATTGAGCCTAGTGAAATCTATTTTTTGTAACCAAGATATAGGGTCAATGCTTATGCTTCCTATGGGGATAACATGTGGTAGGTATCTCCCTTAGAGATTGATGTCTTTATTTTCATTGGGATCTTTCTGATGTTTGGTGTCATTTTGTGTCATTTTCCCTAGTAGGATGTCTAGTTTTTAAAATGACACCCTTATTTGGATGGGTGTTCATTGCATCTTGACCCTTGATATGGGAGTGAGCATCAAGGAATGCTCGGTTCAGCAGGTTGGACATGCCTCAGGCATGGTCAGTTTCTTAGGAGTTCATGTGAACCTATCGTTTCTCCAGTGATGGATGACTTGGTTTATCTTCATCTAAGTAAATGGATGTTTGGGATGATATGATTTTGAGCCAGTTTTTTCATGAGCCATTTGATACTTGATTTTATAGGGAAGACAGCCTATGGATAGTACTCAATATGTGACTTTTTCTTTTGTAAACTCAGGGTAGTATGTGTTGACATACAAGATACTAGTCGAGTGTTAAATTGTGTAATGAGTCATTTTATTTTGGTTAAATTGTCAATTATTGAGATGTTGAGTATTTCCAAGGGTTATCTTCAGAGTAGAGTGACTTGATTGTTTAGGGATTTTAGTTCATCCAACTACTTGGGAGGAATTTTCGAGACTCTAGTATTTTGAAATGTTGGTATTTTTGTTTTTGGATTTCATTCCAAATTATTTGACATGATTATCGTGGTTTGTGTAACGTCACATGTGCATTTAAGGTGAATCTGGTCCATCATGCTTGTGAGTGGATAGTAATTTTTCCCCTTCTATTAATGATTAGGACACTCCAATAATGGGGAGCATCATGTAGGTTCAAGAGAATGTGTCCTTCCAAGTAGAAGGAACATAGTTACGGAATGCCTTTGAGTTGGGTACTTTTGTTTTCGAATTCATTTGAGGCTTCCAAGTTTTTAATTGGTTCTGTGATTTCTCAGTAGCACGATATTGATATGGTTGATTGTGGGTGCAAACCTTGAGAACACCATTGGTCAAGGATGGACTTCAGTGGTTATGTATGAATGATCATGGCAATTCCTTAGGGTAAATTCATTATGACCAGTTAAATAGAAATGAATCAGTAGGTGAAGTCAGGCTTCTTTCAATAGGTTGATCGGTAATAGTTTGACCACTTTTTGGTAACCCTTGAGATCCCCTTAGTGTGTTTCTAATCAGTGACGACCATGTTATATATAATGATGTTGTCCATAATACACTAACAGAGAATCAGTTATACATCGCACTAAAGTTTGAAATTCATTGGGCTAGTTTGTGATATCTTTCTATGTTGTACACCTGATGAATGGGGTTTTGAGGTTTGTTTATTCCTAAGTGATACTTGGGTTCCCATGTAGGAATACCTTGGAAGTACTTTAGACACATAATATTTATTTTGACATGACCGACATGCATATTACGCTCTAGGATTAGTTAGTGTTCTTATGTGTATATTTTGGATTTTTACCAATGTCTCACTTATATAATGGGGCATGGTATACCTAGGGATAGTTCCATGGGATCTAGTGGGTTGACTTTGAGGTTATCCTGGATTTATTGTCAAGATTAGATGTGATTCTTTGAGGGTGGTGTTTCTAGTGGGATGGAACCATTCTACATCTTCATTTGTGATGAGGCATAATAGTTTTAAATGGAAAAGTGTTGGTTTGGTATTAACAGGTCACCTAAATTTAGGTGTGAACTTCAGTGGAATTTTTTTTATAAACTATTAGGGCGTGTTTGTAAGGTAATTCTAGTTCTGGGGGGAAATACCTGATTGGGATTTGACCTCTTTATAATGTTAAAGCCTAAGTTGGGGATCACCTATTTCCATATTCTTAAAAATATGATGATGTGATCATTTCCTTGGTTAATATATCTTGGGTAAGATCTTCTTTGATGTGTCAATTAGAAATCGAGCGTTGCCTCAGGTTTTGATGGCATGAGTTTCGTGTGCTTATGGGGTACCTTGAGGTGCGTTGGGAATTTGGAAATGTGACATAGCCATTTGAATGAGACTTCATGGCCCTTGTAGATTTGTTAATGTATTATTTGTTTTTTAGAAGGCTTCTCAGAGATGATAAGTTATAATGTGTGGAGTTTTTAAGAACCCGTGCTTTTGAACTAGACAAAATTATGTGGGAATTTGAATTTTGGTGATTAATGGATGGGTGGTTTTATAAAAGGAACTTAGGATATTAACTCTTAGATTTGGAATGTTTAAAAATGATGTTTTTTGAATTGGTTGAATTATTGAGAACTTTCCTGAATGCCTCTATAAGTTTCGGGAGTGCTGGACTAGGAAAAGTAGGTTTTAAAGGACCTATAAAGGGCACACAATTTGTTTAAAATTGTGTGACCCGCTGTATGAAAACTATGAAGCTTTATTTAAAGGGGGAAGTGGTGGTTTTCACTAGCTACACATGGTTTTATAAACCATGAGCCTATCCCGCATTGTGTGATTTTGTAGGTAGTAGCCTTGTACTATACATCGTATGGTTTCTGCACGGTTTGAAAAATTGTGCGGGTCATACCATATGGTTGGGTCTATTTTAAGAAAATAAATTAAATTAAATTAAAAACTAACACTAAACTCACCCCTCTCCCCTTACCTCCCTCTAATTGTGCCTCCCCCTATGAATCCCCTTTGAGATGCACGCGGAACCCCCCTCAGCTGAACCTCCTTCCATAACAAAATCAACTAGATTTCTTGAGGTTTCTTGCTAAAATATCCAAGGTAAGCCTCCTTCCTCTTTCCTCCTCCCTTGATCAGTCATTTTTCTATTCTTTTGGGACCCTTTAAAGTTCATACTAACACCCTAGGTTAGGTTTTGATAAAAATTATTGTGTTCTTATGGTTTTAGGGCATGTGAATGCTTCCTCAGGACTCTTGGGTTCGTGTTTCAGCATCCTCTATTGAAGGTGAGGCAGATGGGTTTGGATTTTCTTTCCATCATCGATTAGGGTAAGGTTCTAAACCCACTTTTTTGTTTCACACACTTAATTTGATAATATTAAGGTGTGTTGATTCCCTAAAATTGATTATAGGGAATATTAATTATCCTTGGTGGTGTTCACACACATACATAGGTATGTATCTATTTATATATATAAGAATGTATGTACGTGAAAGTGTGGGAAGGTTTTGAGTGGTCATCGCCTAATCTAACAAGTGCCGAATGTTGGATTGGTCTTCTGCTTGAGGTAGGATCCCTATACTTGACCTTTTTATTTAATAATGCATTAAGTACTTTAAATAAGTTGAATTATGAGTTTACTTTATTGATGGAATCACAAGGCTTTAACGAAATGATTAGATGTGATAAATGACTTATTGATTAATAAACATATATTTTTATAATAAAACCCCTCCAACAGAGGTGCACTGCCTTACAAGATGAAAATTAGTGATGGGTGTTATATCATGCTTAGTTTTGGTTTGAGATTTCTATGTGTCTCCCTACTGGTGTTAATATATAGTATGTTACTATATTTTCCTTTTGAATGTTGTCAAATAATGTTTCCCACATGAGATAAATGAGGAATTTTCCATGTGGTTGTTGTTAAGCATGTAATGCTTACTATATTTCTTTTGGATAATGTGATTTATGTTTAAGTCTATGCCATTAGATATATTGTTAAACTTGAAGAACCCCTTGGGTTTTATTATTAAATGTAACTGGAATGGATTTTTCCTTGAACACCCTTAGGTATGCCTTTTTACCCCATTTTATGGTATGTCAACATGTAATTGATTTATAGGTCAAATTGTGAATTAAAGGGATTAATTGGGAAGTGATGAGTAACCATGACCCTTGTCCCTTAGTATGTCATTTCTTGATTAAGAATGAATTCCCTTTGTATGGATATTCACATGTGATTTTGATACTACCATGTCATGTAGTGGGTTATTAAGCTTAAGAAGCTTATTATAAAGATTTTTCCATGCGATTTAAATGAAAACTAATCCATGTGTAGCTTGATAAGAATATTATGCTTGTTATGTTTGAATTGTCCATGTGAGTATTTAAATGGCTTTTGAATTGATAACCCTAGTGAGTTGTGTTGAGAACATTCTATAAATAATTCGGTTAATCATGGGAATATCATTATTATGATATGAAAACGTGAGTTAAATGATGTCAAATACATGAATTATTTTTTATTCAATTGATTCTAGTTATATGAATTAGGACCACATGAGTAAATGAAAGGCCAAGCCTTACGAGGTTGTATGATGCTTGAATCACCCTCTTGAGGTGAGTTTGTTAAAGGGTGCTCTTGGTTTTGACCTTGGCATGTTAAATGAACTGTTTAAAATGAATTGAATTTATTATATGGTTCAGAGCCTTGGTTGATACATGTATTCATATCAGAATTCCACAAATGGACTCAATTTACTTGAAGCATGTTTATGCCAAGGGTGATACATTGATCCAACTAAAGTATTCCATGGATGAACCCTTGAGGTTTGACTTATAAACTGAGTGATACTTGGATTCATATTATAAATCCATGAAGGGACTCATAGGGTCTTTTGAATTATAAGCAGAGTGAAACATGGTTTCATATTATAATTCCATGGATAGACTTATAGGGTCTTTTGACATATATGTCGATTGATATATGGATCTAGTTATATGATGGATTCCATGGAAAGACTCAAGGGGAAATGATATATTTCATGGGTAATACTTGGGGTTTTCATGTAGGACCTCCAAGGATAGACTCAAATTACATGGACTCTATACCTCACCTAGAGAGATACTGGTTTCCTAAGAGATTTTTGGGGATGGTCTTGTAGGGTGTTGGTTGATATTATACCTCGAGTGATACTTGAATTCCAACCTAAGAATTTCAAGGATGGAATCATGTTCTAAATTGATTAATGAAAGAAATGAATCAAGTGACTCATCTTCCATGACAAATCATGAGCATGGATTCGTTATTTATTATTATTTATAGATGTCATATTTAGGCATCTTGATTGAAATTTTCATGGGATGTTGGAATACATGTTGGGTATTGAGACTTATTTACTTAATGAGTTAAAAACTCATTTGAACCTGGTAAAAATAAGAGGTAAATCAGAGAATTACCACTTAAATAAGTTTGATTAAATGTATTTGAGTATACATGGAATCCTCGAATTTCTAGTTTTCTTACTTTTTAGTACTTCCATACTTGTTATATAACCTATTGCACTATGAGATTTTCAAAGCACAGGTTGAATTGGGCTTGACACTGTGGGTGCTAGCCTACTGAGATTTGTATCTCACACCCTACTCGAGTGCCATTGGTTCCTGAGTATACCTACTTGTTTGCAGGGATATGGACCTTTCTAGTGATGTAATTCTTGTATCTAGAGGTTGAAAGAAAATTACCGAGATGGAGATCGGGATGCTCGTAGAGATCGCCCGTGGGGCTTTGTTGTGTTTTCATTATTTTGTAATGAAATGTAAATCATGTTGTATATTACTCTATTAATTTATGTAATCAACATCTGGCATGAATTCATTGTAAAAACGGGAGTTTTCCAAATTCTTAATTCAGTTATTATTACAATCATCTTCCACTACTTTGATTATTGCATTATATAGCTTCTGCTCATTGTTTCCAATGCTTTCGTTGGGGCGCGCATCTGCCTATGGAGGATGCACAACTGTTTCCCTGCATTCCCACTTTCCAAAGGTGGGTGTCATCCATCACTTACTCAGGGGCGTTTACTCCTTGATTGAAATGGGGTGATGGGATATCAGTTCCTCCTTTCATGGATTCCTCCTCATAACTCGTTACCTAGTCCAGGTCTCCCTCATATACTTAAGACATTGTTCATGAAACTCTTCCTAGTTCCATGTCTTCATGGATTCCAGCTAATTACGCTACTTCTGTTAGTACATTCCAAGGTGTCTAGTCAGGGAATCAACCTTCATTCGGGGGAGTAGTCATGTTGGACATCACTGACGTGTTTGGATGTTGGAACACTGATGCATCTGGGTTTCTTCTCCTTATGATAGGGCTTCTCAAGGGCGTAGAAGCCCGAGAAATTCCACATCAAATACGGGGAGTTTTATGTCATAGGCATGTCTCTGTGGTTTTCATTAACTTCCCATGTTTAACACAAGGTAATATGTGAGTTTAACTTCTACTGGAGATGGATCGAACTGATCAGAACAATTATGGGAGTGGATCAAATGGGTGCAACCCCGGGAGGGATTACTGATGTGGGGGCTAACGCGTGGTTAGTTAACCAATTGCTACTAGGAGCAGTGAGAAAGTCAGTGGCATGATCTCACTGGGATGTGGTAGCATGAGTAAGATTCAGGATGGATATGGATTTTTGAGTGTATGGAGAGTGATATGTGACCGACATGAGGACGATAGTGATATTAGGCTTGAGACTCGAAGATACCTCCTACGTATCCCTGTGGTAGGGAATCAAAGTTCACGTATTTCAGTGGGGAGATGGGGAACCTAAGGAAGCGACCTGTGAGAATGGATACATGGATAAGACCCAGAGAAAGTGGAACCTCCGGGTTGGGGAATGACCTTCCTAAAACACATAGGCTTGAGCGAGAGATCGGGATGGGACATGAATGATGGGCTTAAAGCTCAGGGAGGCTTCCTACATATCCTTGAGGTAGGGAATCATGGTTCGAGTTGTTCAGAATAGGGGTATAGAATCGGGGTGTACACATAGGACAACAACCCGATGGTATACTGGGGCTTATGCATGGTTAGCAGCCCAGGTTGTTCTGATGCCATGGGGGCGGACCAGAGATATGGGCCCCATCAAAGGGGACCACAACGGATTACTGTCAATTTCGGAATAAAATGGATTACCACTAGATGGGGTGTACAACAGCTTACCACTGGTTGGGGATCACAAGGACTTACCATCGGTTGGGAAACATAGTGGCTTACTGTCGATTGGGAAACATGACGGCTTACTATCGGTTGGGGAACACGATGGATTACCGTCGATTGGGGAACACAACGATTTACCGTCTATTGGGGAAACAACGGCTTACAATCAATTGGGATTGGACCTCAGGGAGGCTTCCTATATATCCTATCTAGGAGACAAGGATCAAAGCCCATGTAGTTCAAACAGGTACAATTTAATGTCTTGCAGGACAAAAAGGGGGCATACAGTTTAACATCATGCAATATGAGGGTGGACCGACATGAAGTGGTCAGGACCAATGGGTGTTGGTCTTGAACCTCAGGAGGCTTCCTATGTATCATGCCTAAGATACAAGGATCAAAGTCCACATAGTTTGGAATGGTGGATATAGTTTAACATCATGCGGGACGAAGGTGAACTGGCGTGAAGGGGTTGGGACGAATAGGTGTCAGGCTTGAACCTCAGGAGGCTTCCTACATACCCTACCTAGGAGACAAGGATCAAAGTCCACATGGTTTGGGATGGTGGATACTTTTTAACATCATGCAGGATGAAGGTGAACCGACGTGAAGGGGTCGGGACAAGTATGTGTTTGGATTGAACCTCAGGGAAGCATCCTACGTACCCTACCTTGGAGACAAATATCAAATTCCATGTAGTTTGGAATGGTTTGGGGCTTATACGCTAAGTAAGGCCAGGAAGGATTTCATGGTCAATTCTTACTCTAAGCTCACGTGAGTCAAGATTGGGGTGAGAAACAAGAGGCAGCAAAGACCTAACGATCACGTCGCGAAAAGTGTGTATGCGGGAAGTGAAATGGGGCTTACACATGGTTAGCGGCCCAAAGAGGAAACAGGGGATTATGCATGGTCAGCAGCTGAAAGTGTGGCCAATAGTCACCTATTGACCATTCAACGTTCTAATGCTCTTCTAATGTGTATAGTATCACTCGGGTCGAATCCTAGGCAATGAAAATTATTAATAGTCATTTTTTTAGTTGATTGTATTTTGATTGGGGGGTTTGTTTACAGAGCTTATGAAATAATTTATGGATGATGTTTGATTTAAAAATTTAATTAATATTGGGGTGAGTTCATTATTAGTGAGTTAATCCTGTCATATCCTTGATCTTTTCTTTTTATTGCATTAAATTAACACCCACCTCACAAGATGACGTTTATTGGAATTACCAAGTGTTAAGGATTTAATAAAAGCATTTACTTAACTTAGGATTCTAATATAAATCAGTAAATGTTTATGGTAGTGTATTTATGATTCCAATAATCCATGTAAATCACATTTTAAACAAAAAAATTCATTAATCCATGACATGTTACGTCCAATATACACAATGTTAATTTGACGAATATTTATCGAGAAAATACTCTCAATTACTTAACAAACCTAAATTTTAACACATCCCAATGAGAGATTTAATCATAAATTAAGAGAATTATTAATATATTTTATTAATTTTATGATGATTTATTAATAAGAAAAGAAAGGGATAATAAAAGAGTGGTGCACCGAACACACACACACAAATAGTGAAGAGAATTAAATATAGACTTTATATTGAATGAGAAAGAAAAATAAGGGAAGGGGATTAAACTATATTTAAACTATTTTAATACCATTGATATTATTTAATATAATATGGATAATAATAATAGAAGAATAATAAAAAACATGCATTAAAATTATATTCAAATGAAAACAGACTTACACGATTACAAATAAGAAGAACATAAAAGAACATGAAAACAAAGAGAGGAGGAAGGGTATATCAAGTGAAAACATGAGTATTTAAGGTCCTCCAAAGCCTTTTTAAAGGATTTGTTCATTCTGATGCATGATCCTATCTTCTGAAATTCCAACCTCTTGCAAGGATAGGAGGGGGATGTATTTATTGCCTAATGTTGTGGGCTGTTTGCATTCCAAAACTACCCCTACAATTTCATCGCCAATTTAACATTTTAGACAGCCTAATCTAGAGAAGTATTATTCTTAAAAGTTGTATATTTTAAAGTTTTCATTCGGATCCCAAAATTTGGAGGCATTTTAATTTATGGATCCAAATTTACGGAGTTTTTTATAAACAATTTTAAACTGTCCATTTCTAACCATGCTTTTTCTATGGATGAAATGTGAATGGGTTTTTCAATAGGAATATGACCTTAAATCTGAATTATTTACTCAAAAAAGTTTTCCTCCTATATATTCTATTTTACGCAACAAAATCTCAACTCAAATGGATGTCTCTATCAGAATAAATATCAAAATTGGTGTGTTAAACTCAATTACCAAACAGAAATGTAGGCTGGAATTCAAATATTTATTTGGGCCCCTTTTTTTGGATTTGGGACTTGAAATTTGTATACAAGACTACTTGAATTTTTCCCCAAACTTTGGATTAGAATAAATAAATTTGGATTTCTGGATTGAGCTCAGTAATTCAATCTTCATGGATGACCTAGTTTCTTCACAGATTCTTTAGGTCTTTTTGTGTAGACCATATGACCCTTCAAATAGAAGAATTGGCCACTGATTCCTTATAATGATATGTTGGAAATTGAATAAGGAATCTTAAAAACAATAAAAACACAATTTGGATCATTAGGGTGATATTTATTATTAAAACGTTAAAAAAACATGAATCTATATGAATTCAAATAGTTCTCAAAAATTATATTTAATTTTTAAAAATTAACATTTCACACAAATTATGAAATTTTCATTGAAAATCAGTAAAGAGAGTAAATAAAAATATATTAATAAATTAATAAAATCAAATACCCCACACATAGTCTTGTTCATGTCCTCATGTGTAACAAATATAAAAAACATTACAAAATCATTTTCACTCACCAAAAAATATTAAAATTTTGTTTTCCCAAATCAATGGAGGTTTAGACTATTTCACTCAACCATATTGAATTCCACCTCAAATTGTTACATAAACAATGTTCCAAAAACAAATATTTTTTCAATATTAAATTTAGAAATGGAAAATGTGGAAACTCAAAACTCACACCTCTCAAGATGATAAAATTCATTTATGGAGGTTCACTCTTTCACCAACCAAAAGTGAAAATCTTAGAGTTTTAAAGTTATCTTATATTCCATTACCTATCCTAATGTGTACAAGAATCAAGCGGTAATTTTAAGGGGTTTTTCTGTGGCTATGGGTTGGTAGGAACATAATGTCCAAGAGAGAGGAGAAGAGGGGTAAAACATCAGTATGGGTAAAACAATGCACATTTTTTTTGAATTGAAACATGGAAGGAAATGGAAACACATATTTACAAGGGAAAGATTTTCTGAAGAAAGATACAATGGAGGGGGAAATTGAAGAGGATGAGAATATGACATATTTATAAAAAACAAAACTTCTCCTAATGACATAAGTGTTCTTTTTCTTATTTTATTTTTATTTTTATTTTTTTCGAAAGTTGAACTTGAAACAAATATCACACTCATAAACCAACCCATGTTTGATCTCCTCATGACACTAATTTTAATAATTATAACAATATAAAATGTTTAGGAAGAGTGATTTTTGACCTGCCCAATACACAACCCTTTTTTTGATTTTTTGAACACTTGTTAATAACATTTACAAAATTACATAAAGGAATGTACATTCTCAATCACTCACAAAATTAAATCCTCTCCCCAAACACTAAAATGTATGATTTTCCTCAAGAATATGACAACACATTGAAAATCAATAAAAGGGAACCCAAAAATGAAATCTATTCCCCAACACTTAAATTTAAATAAATAATGAAATGTAAATCTATGTAGATATTGGGTGGTATATGGTATTGGTCTTATAATGTGGCTATCAAAGAAATGGTTTTCATAGGCTAATAGGGGCATTCAAAAGAAGGATTAATTTAAGGGTAATGGGAGTCTATTTGGCTATTTTGATTCTCATGAGGCTCATAAAATTCCTCTATCATAATAATTCACACAAAAGTAGGAAATTAAGCTCAAAGGTCCACAAAATCAAGACTCACAATCAGGGGTGAAAACACACATGTTTAAAATATGGCCATAGGTGGCCTTGGCATAAAAGATAATGTTATTTCTCACGGTTGGGGAAAATAATTTTCTAAATAAAAAATATAGCATTCAAATTTTTTTGGCTTTAACACAAGATTATTTATCCAAAATTATGATAAAGAAAAAAAATTGAGATGAAAACATGTCTTCTGACTCCCCAAAATGGTTGGAAAAAAATTCAAAACAAGATGGTGAGTAATTATGAATCTTTTTTTGTTTTTTTTCATTTTTTTGTTTTTTTTTATTTTTTTTAGTTTTTTTAGTTTTTTTTAAATACACACCCACACAAAATAGAAATAGAAAAAAAAGGGTTTGAGGAAGAAATTAGTAAGAAACGAAAACAATAAGAAGAATAAGAAAGAGGGAGAGAGATGTGGAGAGGGGGGAGAGAGAGAGTAGAAGGGAAATAGGTGCCCCTTGGTTTGGATTTGGTTGGTCGCTATCTCCATATAGTGCTGGGTCAGTGGAAATTGATGTGCCTCATGTGGGATGTTACCTAAAAAATAAAAATCATTATTCATCTAATTAAAACTAAAAAGAAATTAAAATTTCAAAAAAGTAAAAGAAAACATGGGTTGCATCCCAAGAAGCGTTGCATTTATTTTTTCTACAGCTAGAAAATTACAGTGGACTACCCATAGTCTGATAGTGGCCACTATATTTTCTCAACTCTAGTGTGATTTTAGAAAAACTTCTTGTTTGGGATGCCAAATTTTTCATTAGAAAATTTTTCCCCTTACTTTATTGTGTGCTTAAAATTCAATGGGGGTAGAAAGAGAACATTATTATCCTCTATTTGGTCTTCAACATGAGAAATGATGTTATCCACAAAGTGCTGGTTTTATATGCTTGGAAATTTAGGAAGATGTTTCAATTATGATGGTATGTTTATGAAAGCTCCAGATAATATGAAATCAGAGTATGAGATCTGAGTTTTTTTTAACTCATTTATTTCAAGACTTATTGAAGTACAATAATGAGGATCAGTGGATTCATAATACAGAATATATTTTTCAATATTCTTTATATTAGTGATTTTTCCAAATAATGGTTAATTTTAACATCACTAGTGATCACATTATTTATTATGGAACATATATCACAAGAATCACTGCCATCAGGACATGATAAACAAATTGTTTCGGGGTTCACCTCACATATAATATATTTTTTAGATTCATGGAAAGAAAATTATGAATGTTAGATAATCTGATTTGAATCAATAAATGAGCATGCTAGTTCATTTTCTTCTTTAACTTCCAAGTTGAAGCAGTGGATATCAGTGGAAGGATGGGATTCCAATGAGTTATCAAGATTCTTTAGACCAATGGAGTTTTCATTGGTAATTTCAACATCAACTTATCCATTTATGACTTGGTTAATGAGTATGAAATATTCACAAACTCCTCTATCAGTAGAACAGGAAGAACATGATGGATTGGGATTCAACACACACTCAGAGAGACTTTCAGAAGCATGGATAAGGAATACATATTGATTCTCTGATGGGTATCGCATGGATTGAAAAATACTGATCTTGACTAGTTGGTCACCAAATTCCATGGATAAGATGCCATTATGGATATCAATTTTTGTTTTAGATGTCATGAGAAAAGTTCTTCCTAGAATTAGGATAGATCTAGAAGAGTTTGTCTCGCCTTTCATGTCAAGGACATAGAAATTAGTAGGGAAGATAATATCATTCACACGAATAAGGACATTCTCAATTTAAGCTCAAGACTAACAGTGCTTTGATTGGATAACTAGATGAAAACACCCATTATATGTAAGGTACCTAGACCAAGGTTAGAGAATATGTATTTAGGCATGACATTTATCGAGCCTCCTAGGTCTATGATTGCAACATCAAAATTGTAACTCCCTATTTGGCATTGAAAAGTAAATGTCCCTGGGTCTTTTCACTTCATGGGTATGGACTTATGGGTTGAAACATTCTCAATTTTCCTAAGTTGTATCTTATGGGTGCACAACTCCTAAAGAAACTTGTAATACTTAGGAATTTGTTTTATGACATCTAAGAGGGGATTATTAACTTTAATACGTCTAAACATATCGAGAATTTCAAGATCAGGGTTCAAAGGAATTATTTGGATAAGAAATAGCTTGAGGAAAAGGAATTGGGTTCTTAAGTGGAATGGAAAGAGGTGAGGGAATGGATTCAGATTCCTTTTCAAGTTTATTTTTCTTTTCATTTTCTAGTTCAACATTCAAAGGGTTATTGTAGAACTTATTATGAGGCATAGAAATTTTCTTTCTTGATCTAAGTGCAATTGAACTTACATTATCCTTGGGGTTGGGTAATGGTTGATCTATGAGTTGGGAAGAATTTGATTATTGTTGATGGATCAGGTGAGATGCAAGTTGGATAATTTGGGTTTCAATATTTTTAAGGTTGGAACGGGTGAAGGAGGCAAGATCTTCCACACCACTTTCCCATGGTTGCTTAAAAGAAGAGACTTGTCTCAGATTTTGATTTCCTTGATTTTGGTTCTTGGTAAAGTTGTTTTATTGGTTTTTGAATTGGGAAGGCTCATTAGGATAGTGGAATCCAAGAGGAGAAAGAGGAGGATTGATCCTTTGAGGTTGAGGAACACAAGGATAAGGTTGATGGAAGTTACCACCACCTTGACCATATTGGAATTGGTTTGGGTTTTGTGGAGGTAATTGAGGGGGATGAGAAATGGGATCACCATACCTCAAGCCTTTGTTAAAAGCAGAATAGAAATGATCATAGTGGAGTTGGTTGAAGTTTCTAATAAACTGAACTGATTGTTGAGGGTTGGGGTTCCACTAATCATATACTGCATCAAGCTCTATTGGTCCGGATGAATTATATGGACTCTCTGGAAGTTGTGGACATGTTTTAGTTGGATGATATGGGGATCTATAGATTACACAATTATTGATTCATCCAGGGAATAGAGATTGTGCAGAAGATGATGTTGGGGCTTTGGGAGCCACAACTAGTTGTCGCACAAGACCTGTAAGTTCACTCATCTGCTATTTCATCTTGTTCAACTCTATCGATTTAATATCTTGGGATTTTTTGACTTGAGAATGTGCTCTAGTATGGAATTTTTGTGTTTTTTCATACATGTTTCTTATGAGATATCTTAAAGTTGCAAGAGTTTTGTCAACAAGAGCACAACCACTTACAGCAACAATGAGAGTTCTCTCCATAGCCAATAACCCCTCATGGAAGTATTGGATCAAGACTTGGTTAGGGATTTATTTGTGTGGGTAGGTTTCCACAGGCTTTTTGAACTTATCCCAGTATTCATGGAGTAATTCATTGGGAAATTGATGGATACCACTAATTTTCTTTCGGATAGAAGCAGTACGAGAAGTAGGAAAGACTTTTTCTAATAAAATCCTCTTTATGTCAATCCATGATTTTATGGAACTAGAAGGATGGTAGTAGAGATATGACTTTGTAGTGTCATCTAGGAAGAAAGTTAATGCTCAAATTTTGATTTCTTTCTTAGAAACCTCTTGAGGCTTCATAGTAGAGAACACCACTTGGAACTCTTTAAGGCGGAGATGTGGATCCTCACTGGCTAGCCCATGGAAATGAGGTAGAAGATGAATCAAACTCGATTTGAGTTTTAAGTGAGCCTCTATGTTTGGATATTTAATTCCAAGGGGTTGGAAATTTATATCAAGGGAAGAAGGTTCTTTAAGGGTTTGTTCCCTAGGATTAGCCATATCTAATTCAATTGGTTGGACAAGGTTTTGATTATCCCCAATGGTCCTCCTAATTTGGTGAAGTGTTCACTCAATTTTAGGGTCAAAAAAATCCAAGGTATTGTTTGGGAGGATATAGGGCATTCAAATAGATTTTAGAAAAAATAGGAAGATGGATTTTTCTTTGTGTTTTTTTCATTTATGATTTTTATGAGAAGGAAAGTTTTTCTTTGTGTTTTTTTCCAATTTTTTTTAAATTTTGTTTTTTGTAAATAACCAAAAATGAATGACTATTTAATTCACCATCCCCGACAATAGTGCCATTTTAAAGTGCAACTGATTTTCACCTATCGACTATTCAAGGTTCTGATTCTCTACTAATGTGTATAGCAACACTCCAGTCGAATCCTCTATGATGATACTCTTTAATAGTCGTTTGTTTTTAGTTGATTGTATTTTTATTTTTTTATTTTTTTTGGGGTGGGGGGTTGTTTGTAGATATTATAAAATAATTTATGGATGATTTTTTATTTAAAAATTTGATAAATATTGGGGTGAGTTCATTATTAGGGAGTTAAGCTTGTGATATCCTTGATCTTGGCTTTATATTTCATCAAATTAACACCCACTTCAAAAGATGATGTTGATTGGAATTACCAAGTGTTAAGACTTTAATCCAAGACTTAACTTAACTTAGGGTTCTAATGTCAATTAGTACATGTTTATGGTAGTGTATTTATGATTCCAATAATCCATGGAAACCACATGTTAAACAAAATAAGTCATTAATACATGACATGTTAAGTCCAACATTCAAAATGTTAATTTGAAAAATATTCATCGAGAAAATACTCTCAATCACTTAACAAACCTAAATTTTAACTCACCCCAATGAGAAATTTAATTATCCATCAATAGTATTAGTAATATATTTTATTAAGTTTATAATGATGAATTAATAAGAAAAGAAAAATAAAATGATAAGAACAGATTGGTGCGCCGAACACACACACAAAAACAGTGAAGAGAAGTAAATACATACTTTATATTGAATGAGAAAGCAAAATAAGGGAAGGGGATTCAACTGTATTTAAACTATTTTAAGACCATTAATATTATTTAACAGAATTTCGATGATAATAATATATGAATAAAAAGAAACATGAATTAAAATTCTATTGAAATGAAAACAGACTTACAAGATTACAAATAAAAAGAACGAAAAAGAACAAGATAACAAAGAGAGGAGGAAGGGTATCTCAAGTAAAAACATGAGTATATAAGGTCCTCCCAATCCTTTGGAAAGGATTTTTTCGTGAAAATGTATGATACTCTCTTATGAAATTCCAACCTCTTGTAAGGAGAGGAGGGGGGTGTATTTATTGCCCAATGTTGTGGGTTGTTTGCATTCCAAAACTACCCCTCCACTTTCATCGCCAATTTGATATTCCATACAGCCAAATGTGGAGAAATATTCATCTTTAAAGTTTTAGATATTAATGTTTTAAGTAGGATATAAATATTTGTAGGAATTTGTATTTATGGAGCCAAAATTAGGGTGGTTTTCATAAACAATGTTAAACTGCCCATTTCTATCCATTCTTTTTCGATGTCCTAAATGTGAATGGGTTTTTGAATATAAAGATGCCCTCAAATCTGAATGTTTTATTCAAAATAAATTTCCTCATATGTCTTCTATTTCACACTGAAAAATCTCAACACAAATGGATTTCTCTATTAGGAGAAATATTAAAATTGGTGTTCTGATCTCAATTCTCGGATAGAAATGTGGGCTGGACTTAAATGCTTTATTTGGACCCCTTGGTTTTAGATTTGGGCCTTGAAAATTTTAAAAAATACTTCTTGAATTGTTCCCCAAACTTTGGAGGATAAGAAATGAATTTGGACTTTTGGATTGATCCCAGTAATTCAATCTTCATGGATGATTCAGTTTCTTCACAGATTCTTTGGGTCTTCCTATGTGGACCATATGACCCCTAAAATTGAATAATTGACCAATGATTCCTACTAATGATATGTTTTAAATTTAATAATAAATCCTAAAAAACAAAACACACAATTTGAATCTGTGTGGTGATATTTATTGTTAAAACATTAAACAGACTTGAATATGGATGAATTCAAATAGTGCTCAAAAATTATATTTAATATTTAAACATTAATATTTCACACAAATTATGTGATTTTCATTGAAAATAAGTAAATAGAGTAAATAAAAAGTTATGAATAAATGAATAACATAAGCATCCTAGGGAGCTGGAGATTGGGACTTACTCTAGGATGGAGGCCCAATGGAGAAAAAGACCGGAGAGAGAGGAATGGGATAACGAAGGTCCATGTTCCCATCTCTCCTCAAGTCTTTAACACTGAATAAGAGAGTAGGATCAGGGGTGATACCTCCTACAAGAAAGGTTATAAGTTTACACCAAAATGGTTTCCCTTTCCCGTTAAAAGATGACGCTCCAGAAAAGATGGTCTCATTCCATGTGAGGAAGATATCACTCACGTGGAGACAAGTGAGTATAGAGAATATTCGAGATGGAGCACCCCATGTGTGTTGCATGGGGAGAGGAAAAATTTTAACTTCATGTGCTGGGGATGATGGCGCTTGGCAATTTAAATTCCTGCAGCTCGGACAAGGCGGGTTCACTCTGTACCCCTAGGACTTACATAACTAACATTATTTAACCCTTGGTGAAGGGAAGGCATCATAAATTCCATGGTGAGGTGGTGTTTCAGAGTGATCCACTAAGGGGACCACATTAGCATGGATATGAGAATAAGCAATATCCATTAGTGTGCCTATGTGAAGAATCATAAGGCTAAGCAATGCAACTTAAAGCACCAACCAAGGGACCTTGAAATCACTTCCTACAAACATGGAGGGTAGTATGGGAGAAGGTTTTGCGAAGAAAATGGGTTCACAAGAAGGGACCTTGTCAAGCTCTGGTGCCCCGTGTAGTGGAGGGGCTTCATGAATGGGTATGCTTCATGAAGTGGGGTGGCCTAGCCTAGGCCTAGGGCATAGGCATATATGGAGGGTTCTTCGTGAAGTGGAAAGGCTTTCACAGATTAGGACTTCACCAAGAAAGGGTACTTTTCAAATCATAGATCTGTGAAGCACAATGACCATGAATTATCATATGATTCACATGTGCATGGAGGGTACATCGTGAAGCATGAGTGCTTTACAAAGACCTGAGTCCCCTTGAGGGTCTCCTTTATTCGTGGTGTCCTGTGGGCTCCGTGAAGGGAATCCCTGGTTGAAGAGGGGTCGTTTTGAGGTAAGGGAAGGGTACCTCAAAATGATCAAGTACCTGGAAGAGCCCATTTTTATCAAGGTTTTTCAGTGCAGAAGGTGATTCGTGATTTGGGAGCGGGGAGGGAGAAAGGTCAGAGGATCCTTCATTTGGGTTCGAGGGGAGCCTATTATTTATAGGTGAGGGGTGACGTGAAGTAGGGACGGATTGGCGTGAAACCATATGGTTCTCCGAAATCGTTCACATATTGTGTCAAGTTCCTCATAACGTGGAGTTTACTATCATCCTCTTCTCGGCTTTGAGCTCTTCTAGATGCTCTATGTGGTGCTCGTAGATCCTTCCATCAAATTCGAAAGGTTCAAGTAGGTCAATTCAGCTCCCTCCGTGGCGTAAAACTCTAGGTCAATTACATTGTAACTGTGGAACCTCCCACCTATTTTCTCCATGGAGACTGCGGAGGGTGCTTCGACTTTGCACCAGGCATGTTAATGTGGGGCTCCACGAATAGCATGGTTCTAAGGGGATTCGTGAATAGACTTTGTGAGGCATCCCATTTGGGATGGGTTTCTTCTTTTCAGCCTTTCATTCTTTACATATTTTAGTGCCAACAAATTCCCCCCCTCGAACGTAGAGCCAAGGAGAAAACAAGGGTCAAAGTCTGATGGAAAATCACAAAAAATTTTAAGCGAATCGCAATGTACAATCATGAAGTAGGGTCATGATGCAAAGCGGCGATGCGTGGGATGGGAGCAACGTGAAGCTCACTGTGTCCAGACGCACCATGAAGCAAATGGGGGTTGTCGCCTATAAAAATGGGAGGATGAACTCTCTTTCTTCCTTTCTCATCTTTACATTTTTTGATATTGTGCTCTTGATTCATGAAGCTCTATGCACTCTTCGATTTCTCTTTGTGAATCAGGCCTTTCTACGTCAAGGTCCATAGTGAGTCCTTTGACTCTGCAAGTGCGCCTTATGCGGCTTGCATCTACGAGGCCTTTGGTAGGGCTCCGCGACCCGCCTCTACGATCGAGCTTCGCGATTGAGATTTGCGATCGAGCTCCACAATCCAAGACAAAATTTCAAAAAAATTGAATACTGAATGGCTCGTCAGGAATCTTCCAGGGGGTCCTTGCAGATGTTGCCCTAAGAAAAGAAATAGAAAATAACTTGGGTATTAGGGAACATACATAGAGCCATTTGGACCATGAGTCTCTAGTGGATCTGCTATCATAGGGTCATTATAATTACCCACTATGAAAAAGACTGCCTCTATATGGTTTCGGTCTGCAGGGTGATGTTTTCATTCCTGAAGAAAGGAGGGATGAGTCGGCTTACTAGTTTAAGAGTATGTTGTGCCAGTTCCAGTGGTTCAAGGTGGCGGACAACTATAATTGGGAGGATTTCACACTTTTCAATGCTGATTGCCTGTATAACCACATGAATAATGTCAATGAGAAGGAGTTAAAACCAGAGGTATCTCCCCCGCTATACTACACCATTATTAAGGCGGCCTTGGGGAACCCGAAGAATGGGTGGAATGATGAGTGGGATTTACGCCCTGGTGGAAACTTCACAGATGACTGGGCATGGGCCTACTGGGTAGGAACCTCATGTGAGGAGTTCAAGGTAGAGCTGAGGTGAGTGGGCCTGTATGAGGTGACTTGGGCTTCCCAATTTAGCATCTACCAGCCAAAGAAGCTGATACTAGAGCTACTGAGTAGGTGGTCATTGAGGACCAATACCTTCCATAATCACTATGGGGAGGTTGGTATCATCCTCTAGGACTTGAACCAGATCTCGGGGGTCCCAATACTGGGGGAAATGTACAAAAAGTTCCTCCCCATTGAAAATACATGGGAAGACCTAAAGCAGATGTCGTTGCTGGAAAAGGCATTGATGGACCTGGTGTTGAGGGAGGAAAAGGAGTCTGTGAGGGATGTCCACTTCAAGTGGTGGTTCAAGTAGTTCCTAAATTTCTCTAAAGATATAAAGTTTCCCACGAGGCCTCGGACCTGCCCGAAGGGGGTTCAACGCAACAAGGAGCACTCATATTGGTGACTCCTAGAGGACAATTAGTGGAATACATGGGGATTTAGTGTCAGAACTGAGAAGAAACCAGTGGTTAGGTTGGATGCATTCATATTGGTGCTTATCTATGGATGGATTATTCCATTGAAGGACATGAACATGGGTATGCAACTAAGCACGTTCATCATGGCATCCGCATTGGCGAAATGGGAGCGGTTCAACCTGGAAATCATGATGCTCGTCAAGCTATATAAGTTGTTGTGTCACACTAGTGAAGGGAATAAGCCATAATGGATTGGAAGGATGTTCCATCTTCTATATGGGTGGATATCAGCGCATGATAGGGCAATCTATGAATATTTGAACCCTATTTCCACTCCAAGATTGGACTTCTGAACAGCCATTATATACGCGGTTGGGAGTTTTCCGACCAAGATAACCCTGTAGTTTGTGCTGAATCGGGTCTGGAAGGCGGATGAGTTCAACTTCCACCCATTCCCATTGCCAAAAAGTGTGTTCACTGATGACAGACAGGGAACTGAAGAGCATCGGTCCTACCTCCTGGCCTTTCAGGGTGGATTCCTGGTGGCGTGAGTCAACTGCGAGCCTCTCTACGAGTCGTACACCCCGCACCACTTCGCGAGGAAGTTATGCTGTATGCAGCAGCTAACCCCGCAAGTCTACTTGGGAGTGCTCCATGAGGACCACCCATGTGTGATGAAACAAATGTGGATAATGTTCATATGGGAGGATGGGAATATGAAAAATGAATTGTCTCCACCCACAGTTTTCTATGGGTTGGTGAAGGAATATGCCAAGAGTTGGGAGGCAGCTTACCCGGGGAAAATTCTAAAGTAGCAGACCATCTGTGATAGTTATGGAGTGCCTCCTCAACCTCAAGGTCGGGGCCAGAAGGCGGTGAGGGAATCCCATGGTGGTGGGGATACAGTGGTGGAGATACCCACACCAATCGAGAGGTAGGTGGTAGTGGTGAACTCAGTGGTCCCAGGGGAGCGAAATTATCCAAAGGGAAGGTCGCCCAGTGGATTTTGTAAGATACCCACCCAAGCTCTGAGGAAGCAGTTGTCCCATATAGACATACCTGAGAATGTTTTCTTCCTAGAGTCTTGGGACATATGAGATGTCAATAGACCATTCCTTAACCCATCTGAGATGTGGCAGCATCTGAATCATCTCAGGATGGATTTTCTAGGGATCGGTCCTATCATGGCTAGCTTTGCAGTTTCCCAGGTGGAGGGGAAGAAGTACCTTGCCGAGATGGAGGATTTTGTGCACTCCCGGGGTGCTCTACACCCAATTAAGGATCATGTAAAAGTGATTATTTATCAAATAGCCCATCCGCAGTTATCTGCCACAAAATTGAGAGAGTGCTTCCCTATACTGGAAGAGTTAGACGAGTCCTCCTGGGAGGAGGTGGCCAATGGAAGGAGCCCTCTGGAGGAGGGTGAAGTCGGAAACTCAGACCCGAAGTTGGAAGAGTTTGCAGACTCCCTTGAGGTAAACCTTAAACCACTTCCTGATAGTCTCTATCTAGGTCGTTTAGGACTTCTCAACTAAAATCTGACCTATACAGGAGGGCCCCATATACAAAACCCTCTCCCGCTCGACATTATATGCAGCGATAGGAACTTCGGGATCCACGCCCATGGCTACAGCTATCATCATTCCTGGTATGGTCACAACACCCAGGGTTCTTCTCCCGGAGCCTTCGTACATCCCAAGAATATATGGAGGGCCACACCTTGGGGTTCTAATAGAAACAACTCAGGAGAGATACCAACTATTTTGTCTCTATAATTATTCTTCACATAATTTGTAACTGCCATCCATTGATCAGGTTAGCTAATGCTTATGTGCCTCTTTTATGCATAGTTCTTCAAATGGCATGGGCTACCATGGAGAGGTTGGTTGGATCTCCTGGAACTTCCTTTCACAGGGGAACATCGGTGTTCATTGAAGCAGATTCCCGAGCAGACCAAATTGCAATGCTCCTGATCATAGGTGGGGCCATCAGCAGGACTAATCCTGAAGTCATTGAGGTGGAGTCCAATAATGAGGATCAACTAGATGACATGGGTCCTGACCTACCTGACCATATGCCGAATGAAGATCCTACTGATGAGTTCTTGGAGGCATTCCCTACCTATGAACCTGCCAACCTCGCGGACAAGGATGAGACAGATTCTGATGAAGAGGGTAGAAAAATTGTCCATCATTGGTCATAGAAGATGATCATGTTCTTCATTGGGGATACCCCTCAAGTGAAATGGATAGATCAGATGGGGAGACTTCATTCCTGGATACATGATATGTGCATTGGGAGAGTGGATGCCCAACGTCCTCATATGCTCATTTGAGACATCATGGTGGAGAAGATTTGGGAGCATGATAGTGGCCTCGGTGTATGTTGGCAGTAGAGGAAATCAGCAAACATCAAGAGGCTTCAAAAAGCCGAAGATGAAATCCAACAGTTGAGGGCATGAGAAAATGATCACTTTTCCTTCCTTGACGCACAATCGGGGCTTGTATCGTGCCTAAAGGCCTAGTTGGAAGAGGCTGAAGAATGGATGAAACAAGTCTTTGAGGAGATGGAAATCATCTGAATCGACAAGGATTGGGCTCATATCGTGGCTGATAAACTACGCCCCATCGTTAATGAGGAGGATCAGGAGCGAAATAGGAAACAGTAGATCCTAGACACCACAAGCCAGAGAGTGGAGGAGTTGGAATGCTCTATTGGATAGGTCAACCCATCCATGGGAGGGGCTGATCCTTGGGTGTTGTAATGCGTGTAAAATTTTAAATTTTCATTCATGCTTTGATTGTTTATGATGGATGGATGCATGAGTTCCATTATTTTTTTTGGTTTATTGAATTTCCATCACATTCATGAAATATCTAGGGATCAATCCCTAAGCTCATGTGGTTCATGCTCGATGTGAGAAACAAGGGATGACTTATTCATTATCCCATCCGAATAAGAGAGTGTCGACCAAGCTTCTAGAATCTAGGGTTTGAACAACCAATCCGGATTTTAGAGAAGAAAGAGTGAGGCTTGATAGAGCAGTCAAATTTCTATTTTCTCAATGTACTCTAGTGCACCAGTGGGGTAACATTAGGGACGTTAGAATCAATCCAAACATAGGGAAGTGGAAAGTGTGAATTGTGATACCCAAAATATGGAACACTGTGATGGTGGCATGAAAATGGAGGATAACTATTGACTATGTTCGAAACACAATATCCCTTTTGTGTTATCCTAAAATGGGGATGACAAATGGGGGTCGACCGCTGACCATATTCGCAATACGGGGCCTGACTCAAAATGTCATCTATTAGTCTTCCAGAACGTTAGACCAGGATATTAGGCAAGCAATAGGCTGATCATCCATATTATTAGGGGGGTTCCTTTAGACATGAAGTAGGAAGAGGATCTAAATAAAGGACACACAAATCATGGAGGTGGATTGATGGGTTGTTCTAATAGAGTCCAAAACTCTTGAAATTATGCCATTGTAGTGGAAACACATTAGGTGGATGCATCAGTCTGATGCGGGATCAAACTTACTTATGAATAGGACCTATCTGGTAAGGACCTAGAATGCTCTATAGTTTCATGTCATACTAATAAAGATGATAAACATGTAGTTTAAAGGTCATATGGTATGGACGATGCACATAGTTTAAAGGTCCTGGGGATGGGCCCAAGGAAAATTGCATGGATGTCTCTATGTATCCCATACGAGTGAGAATCAATAAAAATGTAGTTCTTAAGCAGGGCATGGCCATGGACCAACGCTGATAAGAGAAATCCTCTCTAGTGTGGGAGCTGACACATTCCATAGTTATCATGGGGCATTCTGAAATTATTTAGGGTAGAACTACAGATTAAATTCATACGTTGAGGATATGTTTACCCAGAAAGGAAACATGCGGTGTGGTACATATCCTAATGTGAATAAAGACTGTAAGATTCCACACCACACCACATGTTCCCGATGGGATTCTTTAGTCCATAGACCAGAGATGGCCTGACTTGGTTCTGGACCCAAAGGGAAGTACTCAAACGTTCCTACGTACCCCATGAGGATGGGAATCAAGTCATACGTAGTTCTTGAACATAGCATGGTCAGAGACCAATGCTGGTAGGGGGAATCCTCTTTGGAGAGGAATTTGACAACTCCCATAGTTAACATGGGTCATCCTAGACTAGTTCGGGGTAGAACTACTATTTAATTTCATGCGTTAAGGACATGTGGACTTGTGCAGTTTAACGTCATACGTTAGGACGGGGAGTAAAGGGGGAGATCCCAAAAGGGGAGTATGTGATGCGGTAGCTATAAACCCCGATGTGAATGAGGAGATAAGGAGTTTGTACCACACCACGTATCCTTGGAGGAAGTATTTTTAGGTCAAGAGACCAAAAGTGAAAGTTCAGATGGGCCCAAGTAAAAGTGCTTAGGCATTCCAAAGTACCCCATTAGGATGGGAATCAAGCCGCATGTAGTTCTAGAATCATAGTTTAACATCATGCGGGATGAAAAATTTTTGAGGCATAGTTATACCAGTATATTCCCCACCAACACTACTAAGCCCACATGAGTCGTGATCGATATGGGAAACAAGGAGTAGTGATTGGATTTCCATGGTACAGGGAGGCACACATTTTGGGAATTAGAATGATATTTGAATGAAATCCCAAAATTATTGACCCATATTCTTAAAGCACATAGATGCACGAAGGTGTAAAACTGAGTGTGATGGAATTCCACTTGAAAGTAAAATAGTGGAATGATGTGAGTCATGGAACCTGAGATCTGAATCACAATGATGTTGGCTTGAAGATAAAAGATAACTTCTGAACATGTTCGAAACACATTATCCATTTAACGTTATCCTGGAATGGGGAAAGACAAATGAGGGTTGACCACTGACCATGTTCGAAACATGGGACCTATCACAAATGTTTTCTAAGGTCTTCAGGGGCATTGGCCCAAGACAGTAGGTGATCCAATGTGGCATGAGACCAGTCCATAAAGGTGGAACCTTCAGACATAGAAGAGTATGGGGATTCAACTAAAGGGATCAGGAATCCTATACATGAAATGAGAGAATGACCATGCGAAAATTCCACACTTTGGGCTCTTTTTCACGAAGCATTTGTGTCTGACAATAATACGTATCAGTTAGAGGGATTTGAATCCCTTTCCAAGGAAAAATGTCCTAGGGTTTCATGCTCCTTGCTTAAGGTCGTAGAGTGGACCATTAAGAGAGGACCTTATTTAATGAAGTGCCCATAGGGTGGCGAAGTAGTCGAACCCGGTGTGTAGTTCCCATAGGGATATCTTAGTTTAGGGTCATAGAACTCAGACCATGTTGGGAAGAGACAAGGAAGAAACATGGTGTGGTTGTCACAAAACCTGATAAAAAAGAGAAACCAAGAGGTGCTCACCACACCACATACTTACAAAGGAGTTTAGGCCAAGGGCCCAAAAAAGGGGCAGGATTTAAGATTCCTAAGGTTGGACCTACAGATGGAATGTCTAGGAGTTTTTACATACCCCATTATGATGGTGATCAAGCTACATGTAGTCCTAAAAAATATCACACAGTTTGGTGTTCTGTGACAAGGATGATCGGATATTATTTTAAAGGCTATAGAGCTCAAACCATAAATTGAAAGGAGGGAGGGAGACATGTGGTGCGACATTTCAAAACCCGATGTGAATGAGGATGGTAGGGTCCATATCACACCATGTGCTCCCTGAGGAGGTTTTAGGTTGAGAGACCAAAAATTAATGTTGGGCTGGGCCCAAGACAAAGTGCATGGGAATTACAACATACCCCTTTATGATGGGGATCATTCCATACGTAGTTTTAGAAGTTTCATGATAGGGTACCAATACCAGGGACAATACTGTCATGTGGGTCTGGCCCATGCACCAAAAGAAGCGGCATTTGATAGATCTTGCATGTTATTTAGGATGGATGTGTGTGTTTTTTTTGTGATGTGATAAACCTAGGATGGATAATTCAGGAATCGCTATAGGAATCAAGCCATTTGTGGGCATTAAAAAGTGGTATGGTGGGTAACCATTACCAAACATGTTGTCCACTCGAGTGAGAACATCACAATATAATGTTTTTTTATCGTGCATCTAGGATGATAATGTCGTATTTTAGGGTCGTATGTTTGGATCAACCCCTGCATTTTAATATCGTGAAATAAAGACACAATAGTTTAAATTCATGTGGTACCATGAAGAATAGTTTAAAGTCATATGGCTTGGACACATACAGAATAAATGAGGTTTTAGGGGGAATACGCATGGCATGATAAAGCATGCCCGACGTGAATGAGGACGATATCCACACCACACCACGTGAAAACCTGGGGAAGAAACCTCGGGAAGAGGGGCCTAAAAAGGTTGGAGAATATGGGGTTGGACCCAAAGAAAAAATTTCTAGGTGTTCCTATGTATCCCATGAATATGGAAATCCATCCAAACATAGTTCTGGTAGTTCAGTTTAACATCTTACGATAAGGATGAGAGGCAGGAGAGACTATATCCTAGAAGGGGAGTATGTGGTACGACTACTTCAAACCCAACATGAGTGAGGAAATAATCCCATACACACCACAACATGAAATCCTGTGAAATTCAAGGCCAAAAGGTCAAATAGAAGAGGTAATTAGTATAACTTGAGCTGGACCTGAAGACGAGATGCCCAGTAATTCCTACATATCCCATAAGGATGGGAATCAAGCTATACATAGTTCTAAGGGTATGCAGTTTTTACACCTTGTGGAAAAGACATAGAAAGATATTAGTTTAAGTTCTTAGAGCTCAGACCATAGATAAGCGAGACTCTTCCAAATGGGAAAAAACCATAACCAAATCCATAAGCCCACATGATCGACGCTCGATGTGGGAAACAAGGGCAGAGAAGTTTTTTGAAACACATGGAATACACACAAATGGGAAATTGGTGCAGAGCCTTGAATGTCACCTCACCGTGGCTTTGTCCTCCAAACGTGAAAATACACACTGAGGGGTAGTAATAAGAGTGTCAAAATTCCACTTGGACAAGATGGAGTAGAAAACGATGTGAATCACAAAACCAACATTTTGGGCTTGATGGGGTTGGTGTGATGATGGACGATAACTGTTGACCATATTCAAAACACAGCATCCATATCATGTGACCTAAAATTAGAACAACAAATGAGTGTATACCACTGACCATATTTGTGATTCGGGACTTGTATCAATTTTTCATTCAAAATTCTCAAGATTGTTATCCCAAGATGGTATGAGGGTGCTGGGTCCTAGCATCCATGCCGTTCAGGGGTCCTTTTGATATTAAAAGATGATAAAATCCTTAATAAAGGGGAACATGAAGCATGAGTATGGGCGATAACATGTCTATATAAAACCCAACACTCTAGGTCCTGAACTAGAGTGCTTCAGGGCACATTGGTGAACTTCCAAAGAGGGTCGAGGGGGAAAACTTAAGAAAAAAAGACTCAAAAAGATGAGTGTGGAACAAGGGGAAGAAGAGATCTCAGTGGACAGAGGTATGTGGTGTGGTTTTCAAAAACCCGACATGAATGAGGACATAATCCCATACCACACCACATGCCCCCCTCTTGGAAGTCCTCAGGCCAGGGGGCCAATAAGATAAGATGGTTTTTAAAAATGGGGATGGACCCAAAATCTAAATGTTCAGGTGGTCCTAAATATCCCATAAGGATGGGAATCAATCCTCATGTAGTTATGGGGGATGATGTGTAGTTTTACGTCATGTGGAAAGAACGTAGATAGGGGGAAATATCTCAATGAGTAATGTGTGTAGCATGGCGAGTAACCCGGTGTGAATGATGATGTAAGGAGTCTGAACCACACCGTAAAATCCTAAATGAAAACCTGGGCCAGGGGCCCAAATGGTCGAGGGATCTAAGACTAGAAGTCCCATCTAGTTCACAGTTTAACATCTTTCGGTGAGGATGATGGTGATCTTATTTTAAGGTCATAGGGTTCGGACCAAAGATGCCTAGTTTAATGTCATGTGTGTGGGACAGATAGGTAAAAATAATGAATCATTGTTCATATTATGTTGGAGACCACAGAATGAAAAAAATGATCGAGGATAACTACTGACCATGTTCACAACACATTATCTGTAATGTGTGACCAGGGATGGGGGAAAACAATTGAGCATCGATTATTGACCATATTCGAAACACGATACTTGTATCAATTTGTCACTCGATATCTTTGAGGATGTTGGCCCAAAATAGTAGGAGATCCCTAGGGCCTAACATCTATGCCATTTGGGGGTCCTTTTGGATGTGAATGATGGCAGAAACCCAAGTGATGGGACATTCGAAGCTTGGTGGTACCTGTGTAGTTTAACGTCTTGCGGCAAAGAAAATGGATGGAGGGGTGTCTCAAGAGGATGTATGTGGCGTGGAAAAAATATCCTGACGTGAATGAGGAAAAATATTCCACACCACACCGCACAATCCTAGGTGAGAACTTGGTCCAAGGAACTAAAAAGGTTGAGGGACCTGAGACAATAAGTTCTAGCAAGTTTGCAGTTTAACATCTTGTAGTGGGGATGATAGAAATCTTAGTTTAAGGTAATAGGACTCAGACCATAGATTTGTAACCATGTACGCAGGTATTGCCTTACCAAAGCTCCTAAGCCCACATGAACAATGATCAGTGTGGGAAACAAAGAATAGGACTAGTATCTCCCCAACATATAAGGGTACAACAATAAGGGATGGAGATCTAGTGGGGACAACCCCGATTGGACCAACACTCCTGCTTAAGGCGGACTGATGATTAAAGGGATAGCGGGACAGAATGAACCACTACACTCAATATTTGGGGCATACAGGGATAGTGTTAATGATGGAGGATGGATTTTTACCGCGTTCAAAACACACCATCCATATCATGTGATTTGAAATAGGAACAAAAAATGAGCGTTGACCACTGACCATATTCACAATGTAGGACTTGAATCAATTTGTCTTTCAAGATCCTCGAGGAAATTGGACCGAAATGGTAGGAGGTCCCTAAGGCATATCATCCATGTCATTCGAGGGTCCCTTTGGATGTGAAAGATAATGAATACCCAAATAAAGGAGATGTGTGAAGCGTGAACATGCATGTATAGTTTAATGTCATGCAGGATGAAGAGGTAGAGATCTCTAGGGAGAGGGATACATAGTGCAGTCATGATGAACTTGACATGGTTGAGGGTAGACATCTGCACTACACTATGTGTTTCTACCAAAGGGGAGATCTTGAAATTGGGGGCTGGGCCTATGGATGAAATGTTTGGGAGTTCCTATGTATCCCATAAGGATGGGAATCAAGCCATACGTAGTTCTGAAAGTGCTATGTAGTTTAACATCATGCGGTGAGGATGTGGGAGGATAGAAGACGAGGAGAGGCACATGGTGTGATCATCATATCCACGACATGATGGGTCCAAATAAGTCTACCCTACACGATGTGGGATCTTCCAAGAGAACTACACCCAGGGGGGATATTCAAAGAGAAGAATTTACGGGATAGACTCTAAGACGAGGTGTCCAAGAATTCCTATGTATCCCATTAGGATGAGAATCAAGCCATATGTAGTTTTTGAAGGTGTAATTTAACGTCTTGTGAGACAACAGGTAGGGGAGATCTTATTTTAAGGTCTTAGAGCTCAGACCATATTAAATTTTATTGTCATGCGGGACAAAAATGCAGTTTAATGTCATGCATTACGTAATAGTTTAAGGTCATGTAGGACCAGTGTACTCAGGAAAAGTATTTCTAGAGGAATTTTTCATTAGTGGAAGGAGTTATACCCTCACCATCCACAGTAACCAGGGAGTACGCACCCTTGGGGTAAACCTTGTAAATGATGTATGTTCCTTCTCATTTGGGCTCCAAATTGGGTGGTTTCTTACTAGGTATCATTGGTGCACTCAAGGCCAACACCAAGTCACCTTGTAAGAAAGATCATAGGTGAACTCTCTTGTTTAAATCTTTGGCTATCTTGTTATAATGCCTCTACAGATTATGCAGGGCACAAAGCCTATTCTCATCGAGCACTTCCAATTCATCCATATGGACTTCAGATACCTTATCTGGTGCTTTCTGATCATATACAGCTATGCATAATGAGGTAAATTAAATCTCAATGGGCATGACAACCTCTGTTCCATACATCGGGGAATATTAGGTCACCTGTGTGGAATTGCAATTCGTTGTTCGATAGACCCAGAGGATGTTGGGGAGTTTTTCTGGATAACTCTTCTTGTTCTGACCAACCATTTTCTTCAATATGTTAGAGAGGTTTTTTTTGAATGCATCAATTTTCCCATTTGCTTGTGCATGATAGTGGGAGGTATGGTTAGAACGGATGTCGTACTTGGCATAAAATTTCTTCAACTTGGATATCTGGATGTTGGTGTTGTTATCAGTGAGGATGGCGTAAGGGACTCCAAATTAGTAGATGATGTTGGTGCTCACAAATTCAATGATAGAATGGGCCTTTACCTCCTTGATCGGAACTACTACTTCCCACATGGAAAAGAAATCTGTAGCAGTCACGATGAACCTTCACTAGATAGCTGTCACCGGTGGATATGGTCCCACGACATCAAGTCCCCAGACTGCAAAGGGACAAGAGTACTTGGTGGTGTGGAGAGGATCTGCCGGCTGATGCACAAAGTTAGCATTAATTTGGCATGCATGGAAACTCTAGGAAAACTCAATATAGTCATGGATCATGGAGGGACAAAAATACCCCAAACTTTGGATCTGGTGAGATATTTTCAGCCTGGTCTGGTGAGCCCTGCAGGAACCGTTATAAACCTCCTTCATGACCTAAGGGATCTCACCTCCTTGAATGAAACAAAGGAGAACCCCATAAAACCCACTCTTGTAGACGATATGCTCAAGACTGGGACCACTTTGTAGGGTAAACTATAATTCGTGGTGTCAAATTTTCTCACACTCAGCTCGATCTGTTGGGAGAATTTCATGCTGGAGGTACTCAGTAAAGGGGGTCCTCCAGTCGAGAGTCACTTCCAGCGTTGTATCAGGGAGACCTGGGTGTCCTGACGTAGAGGCATCGGGGGTAAGGTGGTTTACCTATGGGATATTCTCATCGTTCGGAGTGATAGGAGTGATGACTCTCCATTGTGCCATGTAGATAATCAAATAAACCTAACCAGGATCCGTAAGATATGTATATAGACTAGCAAAGGCATCGTCTAGACCATTCTGTAATCGAGGTATATGGGTAACTTTTGGCTGAGACTGGAACTGGGCCATCAGCTGGTGGGTACATTCCAACAGTGGTACAAGCTCTAGATTCCTGACGACATAGTTACTATTTGTCTTCTTGATGACTAGTTTGAAGTCCCCTTCCACATGAATGTGGGAACTTCAATCTTGAGGGCCAGGTTGAGAACAGTAATGAGGGCCTAATACTCTGCCTCATTGTTGGTACAACCTTTTAACAACATGAATGAATATGGAAGAATGGATTGTGTTGGATTACTGAAGACAATACCCAGGCCCACTCTATTGATTCTGGGTCATTGAGTCTTCTACCCGTAGGAATTTGGGAAGCACCATCAAAGTGCATTTTACAAAATAGAATGGCTTGGTCTATTGAGAGGATTTCCTCATTAGGAAAATCAAGATCCAGTGAATGGCTCGTAGGAGATGGATGGGCAGCAAGGAATTCTGCCAATGTTTTTCCCTTGATATCCTTCTGGGGGACAAACCTGATGTCAAACTACTAGAGGATCACTACCCACCGAGCTAGATGGTCTGTCAACATGGGGAGATTCATGATGTACTCAATAGATCCACTCAAGACACTATCTGAGCCTCATGGTGCTATAAGTAATGTCACAATTTATACACTTTGAATACCAGTACATGGTAGATCTTCTCGATAGGGGATTATCTGGGCTTCGTATCGAGGATCATGCAGATCAGATAGTAAATATTTTTCCCAGTTCTCTCATTGTTCTTCTAGGAAAGAAGGGCACCAAGATATCATTCCAGGCTGGTCACATAAAGGACCAGTGGATTTCCATAGAAAGGTGGCATCAGGATCAGAGGTTGTAGTAGGTACTACTTGATTTCCTCAAAATCAGTCTGACATTCCTTTTCCCACTGATATACAGTGACTTTCTTTATGATCCAAGAAAAGGGCTTACACTTGCTGGCCAAATTCGCAATGAATCGACATATGTAGGCCAAGTGGCCTTGAAATCCTTGAAGCTCCCAAATTTTTCTTAGAGGAGACATCTGATTGATGGCCTTAATATTATATGGATCGATCTCAATGTTTCTATATCTGACCATGAAGCCAAGAAACTTTCTAGAGGTGACCCCGAAGGCACAATTCAATGGGTTCATCTTCAGATTGTGGGAATGGAGGAAGCCGAACACTTTCTCAAGGTATTTGAGATGCTCCTGACGCTAGTGAGATTTGACCACCAGATCATCCATGTAGAATTCCACCAATGTCCCTAGGATCAGCTTAAATATGTGGTTCATGGAACGCTGATAGGTGGAACCTGCATTCTTTAGACCGAATGGAATTACCTAGTAACAGAAGGTACCTTGTAGTGCTCTGAAGGCTATAGACTCTTCATCTTTGGGAGCCATTCAAATCTGGTTATACCTAGAACACCCATCCATGAAGGAGACATCCTGGAACCTAGAGGTGGAATCAATCAACAACTCTTTCATGGGAATGGAGGAATCATCCTTCGGACAATGATGGTTGAGATTCTAGAATTCGATGCAGACTATGATATGTCCATTATTATTCCTTATGGGCATAATGTTGGCTAACCATCTGGGGTACTGGACCTCCTTGAAAAAAATTTCTCTGATGATCTTATCAAATTTGGCCTCAACCATGGCACCATGAGAAGGGTATATCATTCTGGGAGGTTGTTTGAACCTGTGGTGATTTGCTGGAAGACCGAGGCGGTGGACGGCGACTCGAGGATCTAGTTCTGGAATTTCTTCATAACTCCAGGAAAATACATCATGATGTTTCTTTAGGAAGTCCATGTACTGTTGTTGTTATTCGATAGGAATAGCGGCACTAATCAATGTGGGTTTCAGATCCATCTCTCTACTATGGTTCACCTATACAAGTTCATCCACTGTGGCAGAGACGCCCTCTTCAAAAGTGGGAGGTGCATCTTCCAAATATTATTCTTCACTCATGGAGGATGGATCCTTAGTGGGAGGAGATTCCTCTGAGTCAACAGATCTTGATGGGAAGCTGGTTCTAGCTTGAGTAGCAGTAGACACTGCATCGGGGGACTCCTGCAATGCTGAAACCATAGCGATGAAAGTTGTCAATATGATCCCATCTGTTCTTCGGCCCAAGGGTCCATGCTTGATGATATCAAAGAAATAGTAGCACGTTGTCTTGATATGGTTTTTCCCATCCCATCAAAATAAGAAAGTGTGGTGTATTACCTTTGCCATGGGGTGACCATCCCAATACCTTTTGGGGGTAGGGGGCTCAGGGATCACCCAAGCCTGATTCTCATAGGAATACAAGGTGATCTTATATTATCACATAGACTTGGGACTATTCTCCCCCTTCGTTCTAGAAACGATGAAGCATTGAACCATATCTGGGGTCATATCCTCCAATCAGTGGATCGAAAAAATGTTGTCATCATCTAGGTATCTCCACAAGTTGGTCGCAAGTGTAGCATGTTCAACCTCATTATCCTGGATCTACTTGTCCTTTCTCTTATAATAGTCAGCATCCAGGTAACAGGATTCACAAGAGGAAAAGGGAGACGTGTCACCTTGGAGTATGCCCACTCGACTATTAAGAGAGTTCTTAAGGAACTGGTGATATGATGAAGGGACCGCCACTTGCAGGTGAAGCCATGGCCTACCCATCAACTCATTGTAGGCGGTGTCATGGGAGACAACCATGAACTCGGTTCTAGCTACTAGACCACTAAACTGGGTCTTTAAGTGTATCTTTCCAACTGGTGTCTATTCTGTACTATCATAACCTTGAATTTTTAGGTCAGAAGAGCTTAGATCAACCTTGGATAGCCCCATTTTTTGAAGTGTCTGGGTCCGGATTAGGTTGATCCCAGAGCCTGTGTTGACAAGACAATGATGAACCTCCAAGCCATAGAAGTGGGAAATGATTTACAATGGGTGGATGTGTCCTTATATGGGAAATCCTTTATATTCTCTAAAGAAATAGATAGTGTACTATCATTCAGCATTCTCGACTGCCTCATCATGGAAGGATTCTACAGTTGCTACCTCCATCTCAAACTGGAGGGGGCATTATAAATATTTGAAGAGGGATTCACGCATATCGGCTGATAGGAGAAGGGCCTCAAGGATAGAGAGCCACGAAATAATGCTGGAAAGATTCTTAAGAATATCCTACTTTTGTGCCAAGTGTGAACTTCTTCTTATAGGAGGTCGTTCTATGGCAGGGGGTATGACGAGCCCTTTTGGTTGAACTGGCGGATGACTGGTGTTGGGAATGTCTCATTGCCCGCTAGTTGAATCTCGTGGAGTGACTACCAAATGAGGGTCATATGACTATGGTGGATTCGTAATAGAACATGGATGATCGTGGCACAGTTGAGGCATCTCTGCCTGATCAAGTAACACAAACGAAGGTGAAGGTGGACCCAATAACACTATATGGTAAGGATGTGCATGTTGATCTCTGCACTAGTCCTGCTATCTGGTTTTGGAGGCATGCACATCCTGGATGGAATTACTAACTAAGGAACTTCGATGACATATATATCCATGGCCATGTTGATGCTGGCGACAACTAGGAATGTTAGGAGGATCCGTCTGGCGCACCTCGCCATCACAAATCATGTAGGGGTTTAACAGCTCCATGATGTTAACCTAGGTGTACCATTGATCGTCACCTAAAGAATCATCCACTACTGGATGTATTCTAGGGATAATATCCATCTCTAGGGTCATGAAGTCACTGAGAGTATGGGATGACGACAACATCGGTGGGGGAATTTGTTTTCCCTTGCGTCGTAGATGCTTGCTCTTCTTAGAAGAGAGAAACTGATTCATTGACGAAGAAGTACTAGTTGTCAGTGATGCGGTGTCTTATAAAGGCTTAGGTCAATTCATATGTGCATGGATAATACCATGAGCATGAACGACTACCTTACAAGCTATCCAGTCATCATGCCTCTCAAACCCGGAGTTAGGAACCTGGTGCTACTCATCTTCGGTGTCACTGCCGCTATCGGCCTTCAAAAATACACATAGAACTTATGCCGGAGTTGGGCATAACCTGAATATGTTTTTATCAACCTAGTCCTGAAGATAGTATTTAAATGCATAGCACTGTTTGAGGGTGTGCCCCAGGATCCGGTGATAGGGGCAGTAATTGGGGCGATCAGTGAGAACCGCCTCTTCTGGCCTCCTGCATTTGAGAAACTATATTATTTCCTACTCCAAGACACTTTGGAAATAACTAGGAACATGAGTATCATATAATTATTAGGTTCGGTTTATCCTATTTTGAAAAGGGGATATAGGATCATATTCCTGACGAAGGGTTAGAGGAGTCTGTCGAGGAGGTGGAACCTGGTTATCTCGCCTAGGTGGTGGTGGTGCATTACGCAGAGGAGTCTGTCGATTCGGAGGTGGGAGTTGTTGAGCCTTAGGTTATGGCTGAGGTGAAGGTACCTTGCTAGGTGGTGAAGGTGGCTCTAGTAGTAACAACTCCAGCTTCCCGGGGGCCTCTATTTGTGCCACCATGGAGAGCTCAGCCTTAACGGCTCTTCTTGCGGTAATTACAGGAGGTAACAGACATGCGTACTTGGCCTATTATAAGGCTTCCTCTAGAAGTTGGGCCTTATCAAAGAATTCTTGGAATCCCCTAGGGTAATTCTGAGTAATGAGAGAGGGGACCAGTTCAGTCTTGACATTCCCCACACACATTGTCAGCAGCTGTTACTAAGTTAGTGGCATATCCAAGGAGCAGGTGAGGCCTTTACAATGGGTGACAAAGTCTATGACGTGCTCGTCAGGCCTCATCTTACACTTGAAGAGGTCTGTAATACTTGTATTTTAGGTGGTAGAGCTAAACTGGTAAAGAAACTTCCTATAGAGATCTTCCTAGTCAGCGACCGACCCGATGGATAGCTGGTTGTACCAGAAAAAATCAGGACCTTCCAATGTCTGTACGAAACACTAGAGTTTGGCAGCTTCTTGTTGTTTCAGAGTTACAAACATGGGTCTGCACCTTGAAATGAAGTGGTCCAGATGCTGTAGTGGGTCGTCTATCCCATTAAAAGGGGGAAAGGTGGGGTTTCCAAAACCCAGGGGTGCTAACATATCATCCACCCACGCCGGATATGGATTTCCATCGGGTAGAATTTATACCTATCGAGTTTCCAATGCCTCAAGGCGATCAATAAGCACCACCATTAAATAATCTGGTTGGGGTTTCCTATCTTGAAGATTATCCCTGACCACTAGTGCATTGGAAGGTTCTTCAACATGATAAGCAGGCATGGTGGCTCCTGGAGCGGCTGGTGGGATGAACTGCAGAGCGGCTGGGGGAAACTGAGTTGTGTCCCGAGGATTATCACGCCGCTTAGGTGGATTTGGTGACACATACCATGCCCTCTTTCCATAAATCTCGGCTCATGTCCTGTCTATGAGGACAAGATGGTCAGGTTCACCTAGAGGCAATTTATTGAGGTATTGTTGTACCTGCCCCTGCTGCCCCTGCCAAGGATCACCGTAGTCTAGCCACCATTCCATGACACATTCAGTAAGGAGTTCATAGACCATTTTCTTACGTTCCACAAGTTTTTGGCACAACACGGCCTTCTTGGGATCATCTTCCATCTTCTAAACTAATCCAGACAGGTCATAGGGTCAAACAGCTTCAAGGTGCTTCTTTCCATTTTTGGGATTCCAGCTGAGGACTAATGCCTTGGTGGACACAGAAAGACCTAGTAGATTTCTCTACTAGCAAGTAACCCTTTCCAAAAGATCCAATAGTTGTGGCACTCCCCTAGGGAGTAAGTTCTCATCAAGGATATCTAGCTCATTCTCCCACTCCGATAGATCGGTCATGTTAACTGTGACTCTAACTGGAAGAATATCCTCAATATCACCTGGAATTTTGGGCTAGCTATAGATAAAATTGAAATAGAGGGCAGCATACTACCCCCAAACATAGACCTGAATGTGGGTGGAAGCCTCCTTGATAATTTTGTGGAGCGCTTTAAAGCTCTGAACTCATCATTTCTAGAGGTCTTGGTGGTGACCGGGCGACTCAGGGTGTTGGGCCATAGGGAGCACAGCCAAATCAACCATACTTCATTACTGTTAAATATCCTAAAATTATTCTTGAATCTTGGGGAAATCCACTTGTTGATAATGGATATGGAAGTGCGTCGCCCATAGGGTTTGTCAAAATCACATGACTTCCTCCTGGGTAAGTGATTTTGGCACAGTGAAGTTTGCGGTCAAAATCGGCTAGAACATTTCTAGGAAATGATCCACTGCAAGGATGTCCCAAAGGATCCTTGGCCTAGACTCAGGATCTGGACCTTGGTTGCATCACTCATCTACTGGGGGCAGTTGTGGGACTGACAATGGCACTGAAGCAGACCACTGAGATAGTAGGCTAACCGGTGTAGAATATAGATACCGAGCTGAAAATCCACCGCATCTCGGTATGTCCTACGATGAATGCAACAACTAAGCCACTACGTCTCGGTAAGATGGGTTGGTAACCATAGTTTCTGTCAAAGGGGTTGTGATCACTGATGGTGGTTCATGTTGTTGTTCATCCTTTACCAGTCCCCAGAATAACTCTCCATTGTCTTTGGTTGAGGTAGAGAATGACCATATTGATGATAGGGAGGATTGCATGGCCAGACCCTATGAAGGGGACAAATCTTCCTCCTACTAGATGTATCAGTGGAGGGATAAGATAATCCGGTGGACTTAAAATTTCATAATTATGAGGCTGATACATCGTGTTCCTACCTCGGCCCTTGACACAGAGGATCGAGGTGAGGGTTCCATTGCAGAATCACATTCTACCACAGAATCCAAGAAGCAGAAGAGACTAATTGCGGTTTGAATTTCCTCAGTACTCTTTTTATGGAATCAGCGACCAGCCCTCCTGCCCCGGGATGGCTCTTCGGGATAGGGTAGATTTTTGGCTTGAGGTGGACCTTCGACCGAATTGACGCTAGGGTGGAAAGGACTTCCGACTAGGTGAGTCGGGGTGCGAGGAGCACCTACACAGATGTCAAAGGGAACACCCGGAGGACCTCTATTTCAATTGGCTGATGCATGGATGGAATCTATGTGGTAAGTGTTGGAGCAAGTAGGACCTCTTCTGGAGCTACTGGGATCATGGATAGGGCCTCCATGCTTGTTTCCTTTGGAAGCGTCAGTGCGAGGAGGGTCCTTGTATTGGTCAAGCTAAACACGGGTAGGATCTTTGTGTTGGGTTCCCATGAAGCGAGGAAACCCTCCACTTCTCTGATTTTTGAGATGAGGAGGACCTTCTTCAGTTGCTGTAAGGATATGGGGAAGACCCCCACATTAACAGTTGATCGAATGGGAAGCATCTTCACATCAGTGACCTATGACAGCAGATACATATCAATACCTAAGGTCATTGGTGCTAAAGAGGCTTTCATAATGGGTGTAAATACAGTGGGGAGGACCCTCATTCAGATTGAAGGTGGCATAGGGAGGACCTTCACGCTGATCTTGGGAGCGGGGAGGGCCTGCATTCTCATTAGTGATGGTACAAAGAGGATCTCCATAGTAGATTTCAATGCTGCATGTAGACCCGCGACGGGCGCCATCTATGTCGATGACCAGGATAGTCTTCCTAGCCTGCCCAAGGGGTGGTTGGGGCCTCAATCCTAGCTGGGTGTATGGGTGCCCCTTCTTGGAATAAATAGGGGACTGATGGTATGAGTCAGTGGTGGCATGGGCTAGGGTGGCTGTTTATGTTGATGCCCCTCAATGAGAATCCTCTCTAGACTACGCCTGACTCTATTATCAAGTTAACCGAACTTGTAACACCCCAAAGTTCTACGGTACGCTTCTCTTTGAATAATGCGATAGCGTGTGTTGTACGCAACATCGAGTTCTAACACACCACAACCAATCAAACTAGCCGTTATGAATAGTAATACCTACTTTTTGAAATTAAATATATTTTATATTTCAAAATGGACTTCATTTTTTGATTCGGAATATCGAATTTATCCTAAGGTGAAATTTTGGTACTTTTCAGATAACTTTAATATTTTGATGAATAGTGAAAATTACTAAATTTTAATTAAAAACAATTTTTTTAATAAAAATAATTAATAATGATAAATTATACATTTGAGTGGTTTTAAAGTATATTTAGAATATATTTTTACCATTTAATACAATTTTGGTCATTAGACATAATTTTACAATTAAACCGAACATAAACAAGTGTCAATCTTTTGATAGTTATTATCTCTTAAAAACGCGCTTTTTGTTTTAAAAACGGGAATTAATTTTAAATTAATTTCTGCCACTTCTGTGTTTTGAATTTGGAAAAATAGATTCCATATTTGGAATCAGGATGTTCAAATTGTGTAAATAGGTAACTTTTATTTTTAGACATTTTGAATAATTACTTCGGTAAATATTTTATTTACCATGGTTAAGGGTAAATCCGGTAAATAAGGGTTAAAAAATAATATTATAATAATACTAAATTACCCTAAAATGTGTCTTAGACTTATTGGTTGATACATGTTCGACCATAGGCATCTTTGGGTCGATTTTGGGACCCCATGGAGCCACTTGTAGTTGATAGGGACACTTAATTTTAATTAAGTTAAAATGAATACAAAAATGACACAAGCATATATCTTTTAGAAAAACAATTTTTACATAGGGTTATATATGTTGGATGTTCGACTATAAATATTCATTAGAAAGATAAAAATATTTCCTAGATAATGATAGATTATTTATAATTTTTATAGATTAAATAATTTAACTTATTTATGACACAATGATGATGCAGTAATTACCATAATAGTGAAAATTTAAAATAATTGATTTTATAAATACCAAAATAAATATAATTTGAGACTTTTAATGAATTAAAATAATTTTCTAGGATAATATGAAATATTAGGATTGATTTAATTAACTTTTTTCGAAGTAATAATTCTGTTAGGAGTTTCACAAAAATCAACTATTGAATAGTGTCAAAATTGACATAAAAGAGTTTTTCAAACAAATATTATATTATTAATTGATATTAAATTCCTAAAAATCTAAGGTTCGGCCAAGAGACTTATCTCATAATATTTGTATTATTAATGGACCACTTGGGGGGTCTCTTGTATGTATATAGTATGTTTATTAACCATATAATATAAAAATACAAAGAGACATTGTAAAAGTGAAACTAATTAACTTAGAGTTAATACTTAAAGATAAGGTTAATATAATTACCCAAACCTGTCTAAATTCTATTGGTTGAGTGGTTTTAGACCTATCCCCACCTTAAAATTTAAATATTCAACTTTTTAGCCATTAGAAACCGAATATGAATTCATTATAAATTAATATTTCTAGATTTTCCAAAGGTGCCCCTCACCCCTCTTATAAAAGGGCACTCCTCCTTCTCATTTCTTCACACCTTAAAAGCCTTTTTGTTCGGCCAAACTCTACCCAAATACTCTCCCAACATCCCTCAATACAACCTATAGGCCTTAGTTTGATCATAAAGCCAACCTAAGGAGCCCTTTTGATCAAATCAAAAGGAAGAACCCGAAGAAGAGGTAATGATTTCACCACCCTTTTTCAAGTTCCTTTCTTCTTCCACTTCTTCTTTCTTTGTTATTACCATTCTAAAATAATAACTCCAGTATCTTATATATAATGTGATGTTATTATAAATATGGTACAACCATATTCAGTATTCTATCCACCCTTTGAATAATATGTCACTATACGTGCGTACGTACGGCTTACCGTCTCCACGTCGTGGTGTAATTGTTATTCAATATATTATTATTTGGATGGGTATAATAATGATGTGTAACTCATGTAAATAATAAATATAACATGTTAATGATTCTGTATATATGATATACCATCCATTTATATATTATTTTAATATCAAAAGAATGATATTGTCGCTCATGTGTACGTACGGACTACCGTCTCCACGAACGCGATGAGATTCATTCTCCATCGTATCCATTAAAGTATAATAATCATTTGATGACTTAAAAATGATTTTTAAGGACTTGATATAATTCTAGATAATATAAAACCTATCCATAACAAACAAGGCTTATGTAACAAAACATATAAAAGAAAACGAGTAAGTTAACACCCGAAACGACGATAATTCAAAGATATTATTAACAAATCAATGTTAAAAGATCATATATGATATCATATTAATATATATGATTCTTGTATAATTTAATAACAATTATTTCATCATTATACAGGAGGTGAACCTACCCCAACCAAGGAAAAGTACAAGGTAAGTTTTATTTCACAATCTCTTCATTATCTGAGGTTGTTTATACGTAATAATCTACTGGGATCTCTTTATCATCCACATCCATGTTTCTTAAAAATGTATTTCAAAACATTTTTACTATTTACAAGAATATGGGTTAAAGTCATTTATACCCTTGTTTGACTTTTTATAAGAGGTTTATAAAGGAATCTTTCCGTTGTTTTCCAAACAAGGTGCTTTTTAACCTTTTCGACAAAATTAAGGTAAGAATGTTTTTTTTAACTTATACGGCAGGTGCGGCTATTTTCCGCCGTTATAAAATCGTTGAAGCTTCCCTTACAAGATTATAAGAATATTTTCAAAGAAAATGTTTTATTTTATAAATATATGACTCTTAAATGATTTCAAAATAGAAATAGATATTTCTCTAAAAATAGTTTTGATTTCATCTATGTCAACATCCTTTGATGGATTTTACGCTTATTTGAAGTTGATTTATTATGATACAAAACTTCTATATTGTATTGAAGGTTTTGTGATATGTTTGACTATGTATGTCCTATTTTTATACCAATCATGGTTTAAGGTGAAAGTATTGACATTTCGTATGCTGGTTTTAATACGAATGTTTATGTTATGTTTAAACCTTTTCATATGGGAATGCATTGGACTTAATATGTGACGGGTGGAGCCCGCTATAGCTCCTTGATGTATCGGTAGGTCTCATGAGACAAACTAGTGTCTTGGCACAAGGCCTTGGAAAAATCTTTTTTGTAGTCTTGGCACGAGGCCTTGGCTATGTGGTTATGATAGTCTGGCATTATGCATTCCATCATTATGAAAGTGGTTATTGATATTGCATGTGATTATTCGATTAGTAGAATATCCATGTGAATAAGTAAATGGAATTATTTCATTTTACTTTTTCCATACTATGTTTAAGTTCATGTTTAAAAGGTGTTTGTTTTAGTTATACATTGCCTTAAATGTTTATTCTTATTTTTGAAAGTTTCCAATATATTGTTATCCTTACTGGGCATTTGAGCTCACCCCTTTTCTATGTTATATTTTTCCCAGGATGTGAAGAAGTAAGTTATGAATGACCTGCAGGAATAGTATCTGGGGATATGAGTGTGGAATATGGAGACTATGTTGTTGTAGTAGTTTTTCACTTTATGATGTAATGTAAAACTTTATGAATATATCTAGTGTTTCCAAGGATACTAAACCAATCGATCTTTCGAGATTTGATCTTTCTTGTGATCATGCCAATGTAATGTAATAATGCACTGACTCTGGGTAACTAGGGTCGGGGCATTACAGTTGGTATCAGAGGAAGTTTAGTATAAACCTTGGAAGCTAGATTTAGATAAACTATGATTAGAGCACGTAGACCTAAGATGAACTTTGAGGATTATTATAGAAGAACTTCCTAAAATTTTGGTATTGTAGAGATTTTGTGAGTTTTCCGAGCAATACATCCCTGTCTGGATACGAACAGGTAGAGGCGGCTCTGGCATAGATGTACCTAGGGGTAAAACCCAAAAACACCGCTTTGAGCTAGACTCGAACGGGAACTGGTGCATGACAACGGGCTTTGCTGCACTCTTGGTTACGACACTCCCGGGGGATATGCTTAGGATAACTCTCATTTTCTTTACAAATCATTATGAAGGGTTTATGAGTATATACTTCCTCAAAGAAAATATTTTTATGGATTATATCCATAAATAGTTCAATTTATGTTAAGTGTTTTATAAGTATGGGATTGTGTATTTTGATTCATAAACTGATCTAGTTTATGCCATTGTTTAGAAATGGCACCTAGTGGAAGAAATGGAAACCGTATCAATGCACGCACTCCATGTAGGGATTTCCCTCCTGCTCAAGATAATTATAGTGGAGCTGGTGATGAAACTGGTGTCGATCAGCTAATCACCATACTGGGACAACTCACTCAGGTTATGAATAATAACCTTACCCGTATGGAGCACCCTGATCTGCAGCGTGGAGGATCAATGTTAGATCGATTCATGAGGAAACAACCACCAACGTTCAATGGGAGTACAAATCCCTTAGTAGCTGAGCAATGGATATTTTCCCTAGAGAAAATATTTCAGGCTTTGGGGAGTAGTGAAAGGGAAAAAGTTATCATGGCAGTTTACCGCCTCACTGGAGATGCTGATCAATGGTGGTCATTGATTCAAAATACGAAGGAAGATGATGAAGTATCAAATATGGAATGGAGGGAGTTCAAAGATCTGTTTTTAGAAAAATACTTTCCTCGCGCCCATAGAGCATATATGGAAAGGAAATTTCTAAGTCTGAGACAGAAGGACGATGAGAATGTCACAAAGTACGAGGCTAACTTTACAAGGTTAGCAAGGTATGCTGGTGATTATATACGTAACCCAAGAAGTAATATTGATCGTTTCTTTTATGGGTTAAAACCATTTCTCCGTCGAGCATTAGTCTCACAATCCTTCTCGTCATACGAAGACATTGTCTCATGTGCTAGCAAGACCGAAAAGGAATTCTCTAAGTCTTATGACTTTAAAGCAAAGCAAGTGAAGAAGAGGCCTGCTGATCAATATGGGAATGGAAATAAGGGGAAGAAAGGAAAGGTTGAATATCCATCCTGTGGTAAATGTGGGAAGAAACACCCTGGTACTTGCTTGAAGGGGATGGGCGTCTGTTACAAATGTGGTGAAAAGGGCCACCAGGCTCGTGATTGCAAAGGGAAGAAGAAAGCTACCAATGTTCAGTGATACAATTTCAGGGAGATGGGGCATTATGGAAATGAATGTCCTAAGCGTGAGGAGAACTTACCTTAGAAAAGGACAAGGGATCAAGGCCAGGCTTATGCTATCACTACTGCTGAGGTAAAAGCTCCGAAAGACGTGGTGGCAGGTAATTTAATGGTTTCCTCAAGTTTAGAAAATGCATTATTTGATTCTAGATCATCGCATTGTTTCATATCTTCCCAGTTTCCTAAGAAAATTAGATATTTACAATTTGATTTAACAAGGGATTTGTCAGTTAAAACTCCTAAGGGAAGTATCATTGCAACAAAGTTTTGTGAATCAGTCCCCATTAGAGCACATAAATGTTCTTTATCTACTGATCTCATCGTCATACCTATGATTGAGTTTGATATAATCCTCGGTATGGACTGGCTTTCAGACTATGATGCGAAGATTTATTGTAAGAAGAAAGAGGTTACAATTCTTGATGATAATGATAAGGAACACCTTATCTTTAGAGCAGAATCGTCACCACCTAATACTTATTTAGATCCACCCCCAGTAGCTCAACTAAATTCAATTATTGGGGAGGAAGAGAATGAAATAACCGTGGGTGAGGAAAGTAATGTTCAAATAGAGGATGTACCTGTTGTGAAAGAATTTGTAGATGTATTTCCGGAAGATTTACCTGGACATCCTCCAGAACGAGAAGTTGAGTTTTCCATTGATTTAATTCCTGGATCAAGGACTATATCAAAGACCCCATATAGAATGGCCACTGTAGAATTAGTTGAACTTAAGAAAAAACTATAGGAATTGAGTAATAAGGGATTTATTCTCCCTAGTGTTTCTCCATGGGGAGCCCCTATTATTTTTGTTAAAAAGAAAGACGGATCTATGAGGTTATGTATCTACTGTATGGAGATCAATGCTATAACAATAAAGAACAAGTATCCCCTACCACGCATTGATGATTTATTTTACCAACTGCATGGAGCTCAATAATTTTCAAAGATTGACCTTCGATTTGGATACCGTCAGTTGTGTGTGAGGAAGGAAGACATTCCGAAGACAGCATTTCGAACCAGGTACGGGCATTACGAGTTTACTGTAATGCCTTTTGGATTGACTAATGCACCCGCTGTATTCATGGATCTGATGAATAGAGTTTTCAAGGAGTATCTTGATGAATTTGTGGTGGTATTTATTGATGATATCTTGGTATACTCCAAAAGCTACGAAGATCATGAAAATCACTTGCACATTATCCTGAAGACTTTGAGAAGACATGAATTATATGGGAAGTTTAGCAAGTGTGAATTCTGGCTTCATGAGATTTCTTTTCTTGGACATATTGTCTCTAAAGATGGAATCTCTGTTGATCCTTCTAAGACCAAGGTGATCCAATAATGGCCAGCACCTACGAGTATAACTAAGGTACGTAGTTTTATTGGTTTGGCAGGTTATTATCGACGTTTCGTCCAGAATTTTGCCCGATTGGATAACCCATTAACGAAGCTCACACGTAATGGGGTTAAATTTGTTTGGACAAAACAGTGTCAAGAATGTTTCGAAGAACTGAAGAGAATATTAGTCAATGCTCCTATATTTACTCTACCATCGGGGAATGATGGGTTCGTTATTTATAGTGATGCATCGAAGAAAGGACTTGGTTGTGTCCTTATGCAGAATGATAGAGTTATTTCCTATGCATCACGACAGTTGAAAATTCATGAACAAAACTATCCTACTCATGATATCGAGTTAGCAGTTGTGATCTTTGCTTTGAAGATATGGAGGCACTACCTCTATGGTGAAAAATGTGAGATTTATACTAATCACAAGAGTTTGAAGTATATTTTCTCACAAAAAGAACTCAACATGAGGCAAAGGAGATGGCTTGAATTACTCAAGGATTATGATTGTACGATACACTACCACCCGGGGAAAGCAAACAAGGTGGAAAATGCTTTGAGCAGAAAAGACCATGGAGTTTTGAACGTGATGAGAATTGAAAGGGATCCAATTTTGATGGATCTAGTGAAGATGGACATGGGAATAACCAGGGAAGGTGAAACATCAATGCTTTTTCAAATGGTTGCCAAACCATCTTTACTAGAAAGGATTAAGAGTTCTCTGACCGATGATGAAGAATTTCAAAAGAATATTAAAGCTGTGAATGATGGGAGACTGAGTGACTTTGTGTATGAAGATGGAATTTTGAAATTTGGGAAGAGACTTTGTGTTCCCGATATACCTGATCTAAAAAGGGAATTGCTGGATGATGTTCATAGATCCAATTTCTCTATGCACCCTGAGAGAACCAAAATGTATAGATATTTGAAGGAACATTTTTGGTGGGACAACATGAAGAGGGAGATTGCTGATTTTGTGTCAAGATGTATGGTTTGTCAACAAGTGAAAGTTGGAAGGCAACAGCCTGGAGGAGTCATGCAACCTCTTCCCATACCGGAGTGGAAATGGGACAATATTACGATGGAATTTGTCATGGGGCTACCAAAGACTCCTAGAAGGAACGATGCAATATGGGTTATTTTTTATCGTCTTACCAAGTCAGCACATTTTCTTGCTATAAGAGAAGATCTACCCCTGGAACGTCTATCAAGACTATATATTAATGAAGTTGTGAGACTTCATGGAGTACCCTTATCGATTGTTTCTGATCGTGATCCCCGTTTTACTTCAAGATTCTGGAAAAGTCTTCAGAAATCCCTGGATACTGAACTTCATTTGAGCACTGCTTACCACCCTCAGACAGACAGACAATCAGAATGGACTATTCAAACCTTAGAAGACATGTTGAGATCTTGCTCACTTGACTTTCAGGGTATGTGGGATCAATATTTACATCTGGTAGAATTTTCCTATAACAATAGATTCCATTCGAGTATTAAGATGGCACCATATGAAGCGTTATATGGAAAGAGATGTTGTACACCAACCTGTTGGGATGACGTTGGTGAAAGAAAACTTGTAGGCCCAGAACTGGTGGAGGAAATGGTGGAAAAGGTGAAGGTAATCCAAAATCACATCAAAGCATCTCAAAGTAGGCAGAAGAGCTATGCCGATAATCGAAGGAAGGATTTGGAATTTCAAGTCGGTGATCATGTTTTCCTAAAGGTATCTCCATGGAAGGGATTCATACGTTTTGGTAAGAAAGGTAAATTGAGTCCCAGGTACATCGGACCCTTCGAAATTCTAGAACGAATTGGGGTTGTGGCTTACCGATTGGCAATGCCGCCAAGTCTCTCCAAAGTTCATGATGTGTTCCACGTATCTCTGTTGAGAAAATACATGCCTGACCCAACACATGTACTCACCTATGAGGAATTAGAACTGGAACCCGATCTGTCCTATTGTGAAGAGCCCATCAGGATTCTTGATTCGAGATAACAAGTACTAAGAAACCGGACGACTCATCTGGTAAAAGTTTTGTGGAGAAACCATAAGATGGAAGAGGCAACGTGGGAACCCGAGGAACTTATGATGAAGAACCACCCGAGTCTTTTCATGTGATAACTATTCTAGAAATTTCGAGGACAAAATTATTTGAAGGAGGGGAGAATGTAACACCCCAAGCTTCTACGGTACGCTTCTCTTTGAATAATGCGATAGCGTGTGTTGTACGCAACATCGAGTTCTAACACACCACAACCAATCAAACTAGCCGTTATGAATAGTAATACCTACTTTTTGAATTTATATATATTTTATATTTCAAAATGGACTTCATTTTTGGATTCGGAATATCGAATTTAGCCTAAGGTGAAATTTTGGTACTTTTCGGATAACTTTAATATTTTGATGAATATTGAAAATTACTAAATTTTAATTAAAAACAACATTTTTAATCAAAATAATTAATAGTGATAAATTATGAATTTTAGTGGTTTTAAAGTATATATAGAATATATTTTTACCATTTAATACAATTTTGGTCATTGGACATAATTTTACAATTAAACCGGACATAAACAAGTGTCAATCTTTTGATAGTTATTATCTCTTAAAAACACGTTTTTTGTTTTAACAACGGGAATTAATTTTAAATTAATTTCTGCCACTTATATGTTTTTAATTTGGAAAAATGGATTACATATTTGGAATCAGGATGTTAAAATTTTGTAAATAGGTAACTTTTATTTTTAGACATTTTGAATAATTACTTCGGTAAATATTTTATTTACCATGGTTAAGGGTAAATCCGGTAAATAAGGGTTAAAAAATAATATTATAATAATACTAAATTACCCTAAAACGTGTCTTAGCCTTATTGGTTGATACATGTTCGACCATAAAAATCTTTGGGTCGATTTTGGGACCCCATGGATCCACTTGTAGTTGTTAGGGACACTTAATTTTAATTAAGTTAAAATGAATACAAAAATGACACAAGCATATATCTTTTAGAAAAACAATTTTTACATAGGGTTATATATGTTGGATGTTCGACTATAAATATTAATTAGAAATCTAAAAAGATTTCCTAGATAATGATATTTTATTTATAATTTTTAGAGATTAAATAATTTAACTTATTGATGACACAATGATGATGCAGTAATTACCAAAATAGTTAAAATTTAAAATAATTGATATTATAAATACCCAAATAAATAAAATTTGATACTTTTAATGAATTACAATAATTTTCTAGATTAATATGACATATTAGAATTTATTTAATTAACTTTGTTTGAAGTAATAATTCTGTTAGGAGTTTCACAAAAATCAACTATTGAATAGTGTCAAAATGGACATAAAAGAGTTTTTAAAACAAATATTATATTATTAATTGATATTAAATTTCTAAAAATCTAAGGTTCGTCCAAGAGACTTATATAAAAATATTTTTATTATTAATGGACCACTTGGGGGTCGCTTGGATGTATATAGTAAGTTTATTAACCATATAATATAAAAATACAAAGAGACATTGTAAAAGTGAAACTAATTAACTTAGAGTTAATACTTAAAGATAAGGTTAATATAAGTACCCAAACCTGTCTAAATTCTATTGGTTGAGTTTTTTTCGACCTTTACCCACCTTAACCTTTAAATAATCAACTTTTGAGCCATTAGAAACCGAATATGAATTTATTATAAATTAATATTTCTAGATTTTCCAAAGGTGCCCCTCACCCCTCTTATAAAAGGGCACTCCTCCTTATCATTTCTTCACACCTTAAAAGCCTTTTGGTTCGGCCAAAATCTGCCCAAATACTCTCCCAACATCCCTCACTACAACCTAGAGGCATTAGTTTGATCAGAAAGCTAACCTAAGGAGCCCTTTTGATCAAATCAAAAGGAAGAACCTGAAGAAGAGGTAATGATTTCACCACCCTTTTTCAAGTTCCTTTCTTCTTCCACTTCTTCTTTCTTTGTTATTACCATTATAAAATAATAACTCCAGTATCTTATATATACTGTGATGTGATTATAAATATGGTACCACCATATTCCTTATTCTATCCACCCTTTGAATAGTATGTCACCATATGTGCGTACGTACAGCTTACCGTCTCCACGTCGTGGTGTAATTGTTATTCAATATATTATTATTTGGATGGGTATAATAATGATGTGTAACTCATGTAAATAATAAATATAACATGTTAATGATTCTGTATATATGATATACCATCCATTTATATATTATTTTAATATCAAAAGAATGATATTGTCGCTCGTGCATGCGTACGGACTACCGTCTCCACGAACGCGATGAGATTCATTCTCCATCGTATCCATTAAAGTATAATTATCATTTGATGATTTAAAAATGATGTTTAAGGACTTGATATTATTCTGGATAAGATACAACCAATCCATAACAAACACGGCTTATGTAACAAAACATATAAAAGAAAACGAGTAAGTTAACACCCGAAACGACGATAATTCAAAGATATTATTAACAAATCAATGTTAAAAGATCATATATTATATCATATTAATATATATGATTCTTGTATAATTTAATAACAATTATTTCACCATTATACAGGAGGTTAACCTACCCCAACCAAGGAAAAGTACAAGGTAAGGGTTATTTCACAATCTCTTCATTATCCGAGGTTGTTTATACGTAATAATCTATTGGGATCTATTTATCATCCACATCCATGTTTCTTAAAAATGTATTTCAAAACATTTTTACTATTTACAAGAATATGGGTTAAAGTCATTTATAACCTTGTTTGACTTTTTATAAGAGGTTTATAAAGGAATCTTTCCGTCGTTTTCCAAACAAGGTGCTTTTTAACCTTTTCGACAAAATTAAGGTAAGAATGTTTTTTTAACTTATACGGCGGGTGTGGATATTTTCCGCCGTTATAAAATCATCGAAGCTTCCCTTACAAGCTTATAAGAATATTTTCAAATAAAATATTTTATTTTATAAATATATGACTCTTAAATGATTTCAAAATAGAAAGAGATATTTCTCTAAAAAGGGTTTTTATTTCATCTATGTCAACATCCTTTGATGGATTTTACGCTTATTTGAAGTTGATTTATTATGATACAAAACTTCTATATTGTATTGAAGGTTTTTTGATATGTTTAACTGTGGATGTCCTATTTTTATACCAATCATGGTTTAAGGTGAAAGTATTGACATTTCGTATGTTATTTTTAATATGAATGTTTATGTTATGTTTAAACCTTTTCATATGGGAATGAATTGGACTTAATATGTGACGGGTGGAGCCCTCTATAGCTCCTCGATGCATCAGTAGGTCTCATGAGACAAACTAGTGTCTTGGCACAAGGCCTTGGAAAAATCTTATTTGTAGTCTTGCCACGAGGCCTTGGCTATGTGGTTATGATAGTCTAGCATTATGCATTCCATCATTATTAAAGTGGTTATTGATATTGCATGTGATTATTCGATTAGTAGAATATCCATGTGAATAAGTAAATGGCATTATTTAATTTTACTTTTGCCATACTATGTTGAAGTTCAAGTTTAAAAGGTGTTTGTTTTAGTTATACATTGCCTTAAATGTTTATGCTTATTTTTGAAAGTTTCCAATATATTGTTATCCTTACTGGGCATTTGAGCTCACCCCTTTTCTATGTTATATTTTTTCCAGGATGTGAAGAAGTAAGTTATGAATGACCTGCAGGGATAGTATCTGGGGATATGAGTGTGGAATATGGAGACTATGTTGTTGTAGTAGTTTATCACTTTATGATGTAATGTAAAACTTTATGAATATATCTAGTGTTTCCAAGGATACTAAACCAATCGGTCTTTCGAGATTTGATCTTTCTTGTGATCATTCCAATGTAATGTAATAATGCACCGACTTTGGGTAACTAGGGTCGGGGCGTTACAGAATTGGGGCCAGTGGTGAAAGCACATGGCTCACCTGCTCCTCAGGCAATGTGGTCAAGTGGTGGTGCTAACACTTCTTGGTGGGATCCCTCCTTGGGAGCCCCTGTAATGGAATTCCAACTAGGCTGGCCCGAACATCCCTCAAATCATTGGTGTAGGGGAGGGAGTCATTGAATCATTACGGGGAGAGGCTCTCGAAACAATTATACGTCAGAGTGGGGAGCAGTGGCTCCCTAAGCATCCCTTGGGGGTGGTGGTGGTGGTGATGAGGCACGGAATCCTATAAGTCTTGTCGGGACATATCCTAGGTTGGGATAATCCCCTCCTCCTCATATCGATGAATGAAATCATTAATTACTCTTCTCTGAATGAATTCATATGGGGAGATGGGGTGTGGGAACCCAACATTCGTGGACGTGGAGGCTTCCATGGGGGAGATGAGGTTGTGTGGGACTACCACGTTAAAGTTTCCCCTACACCCTACGTCAGTGGGTGGGTGGTGATTGGTTTCCTGTAATGAAATCTTGGGTTCTACAAAGCAGGGAGATTTAATCATTAGTATTGAAAGAAGAAAAGCGACATCTAGTGCCCTAGCGCCATTACGACTTCTATGTTTTTTAAGAAAGTTCCATGCTAACAATGTAATAAACTACGATGTCCAACGTTAAACTTCCTTGAATTATAGTGAGTTTCACGCCAGGACCACTATTTTCTTGGAGGGACCTAGAACTGGATAATTGGATCTGGTGACATGCTAGTCCACTGATGTCTAGAGCACTACTAACCTACACATTGGGGAGAATAAATTCATATCAGGTTCACCATTTCTTTTCACTGTTGGAAAATTGTGTTTTCCCAACACTTCTATACCAACGGTTTGAATAAACTGTTGGTATAATTAATTTTTTCCAACAGTTTCTTCAAACCATTGGGATAATGGGATGAGAATTATCTTTTCCCAATGGTTAACTCAAAATGTTGATAAAATCTTGGAAAAGATATATATATACCAAGGGTTTTTAAAAATTGTTGGTAAATACAATATTTCCCAATGGTTTTAAAAAACCATTGGGAAAGTTTCCCCCCAAATAGAAGCCCTTCCAGAATCCCTCTGCCCGATTGAATCCATAAATCTAATCATCTCCAAGGCTCTCTCTTCACCCCAAGGTATCTCTCGAAGATATATATGTAATCAGGTAATTCTTTACTTCTACACTTCTAATATGTAAGTGGAATGTTGTGAATCTATTTTTGTTTTTTATCTATTTTGATTTCGCCTAAACTAGATCCACATGGTCTGCTTATTCCTGTATTTCTATTTCTCCTATCATGTTCCCTTTCCACAACACCCTTCTGCAAGAGTTGATCATAAGAGTGAGGTTTTATATTATTTAATGTGATGGGGGCCTTAGTTAGAAGTTCCTTCTAGTGGAATCCTTTCCATTTGTACAGTAAGGCATTCTAGTGTGCCATGTGGATAGTGAAAACCCATTTGAGGTGTTGAATAATTGTGGTTCTGTTTTTTTTAGATTATGTTATATCAATTATTAAAGGTATTAGTTGTATAATGAATCTAGTTTTATGGGGTATTTCATGTATAGTGTAGTAGAAATATAATTCATTTATTTCGTGTATAATGTGATAACCTGTTTTGTTGATTTTTATTATTTATCTTGCTTTCTCTATTGATAAATATAAGATGTTGTCTTAGTGTGGTTTTGTTTTGGTAGACTTTTTGTAGTGACACCTCTTCATAAGAATATATATTGTGAAATCCTTAGTTTTTTTATTTATGTAGTACAAGGAATGTGTTTGAAAGGGATAATGGTCTGAGTGGCTCTTTGGGGTAATATTATTGAGTGAGTTGGGTAAGTTGGAAATTTTTATGTGAGTTCCTTATGGCCTATGGGGTATAGTTATAACCTAGAGGGGTGTTATGCTGGGATGTGGATGAGGATGGCTAATGATATTGGCCATATATCGATTATTTCCTATGGGATTGTGTATAACATTATGATATTTCTAATTTATAGGGTATTCCTTGGGTGGTTTGGTATATGGTCAGATGGGATAAAAAAATTGATGAAGGTTTACTTATAGAAATTTTACTTTGGAGGAGGTGTGGGCTGTCTGGGGAGGGAGGGGAGTTGTCCATCCCCACCCCCCACCCCCCCCCCCCCACCCCCTTGGACAACCCCCTTGGACACCACCCCACCACCCCACCCCCTACACACCCCCACCCCTTGGACACCCCCACCCCCTTGGAAAGCCCCCCCTAGACACCACCCTACACCCTTGGACATCCCCCCCCCCCCTAAATAGCCTCCCTAGACACCACACCAACCCACCCCATGGACAGCCCCCACCCCGCGGACAACCCCCCCCCCCCCCCCCGGACACCCCCACCCCCTGGACACCCCACCCCCTTGGACAGCCCCCCTGGACACCACCCCACCCCCTGGACAGCCCTCCCACCCCCTTGGACAACCCCCCTAGACACCACCCCACCCTCTTGGACAACCCCCACTCCCTAGATCTAGTTATAAGGACATCCTTCTATTATCAACCTTTCTCCATTTATTTCACTATCTAGAAAGATCACTATCATTATTCCCTATTTCTAGGGATTTTGTAAAATTTTATGATTCACACTATTTGATATTGAATAAATGACTAATACTTGATTGGTAGATGTCCGTGAGTATATATAAGATGGTTTATAAACTATCCCTTAAAATTATCACTGTTTTGTGTTCTTTATGATGTTAAGTATCATTGACATACTTTATTATTAATCTCAAATTTAAAAAAAAAATTGTCTATACTTTATGAAATTAAACCTCTTAACAATCCATGAACAACCTATTAGTGTACAAGCCTAAACTTTATACACCCATGGGGTGCGCTTCACTTGGGGAACTAATTGGGTAATGAAATTTATGACCATACGGGTGCCAAGAATGAGTTATTGAACATGAGTGAATGATTTGGGATACCTATAACACATAATGGGACCTTATGCATGTGCCTCTTATATGAGACCTATTGAAAATGAATATAAATAAATTTTAATTTAATTTTTGAGCACTTGTTCTTTGATTAATGGTTTGGAATTCCTTGAAGAAACCAACCAAGGATTCATGTTAAAAATATAGTTTTTAATTCCATTTGGAAAACCCCTTGGATTCATAATTATTTGGTTTAGAATACCTTGGAGAAATCTACCTTGTATTCATAGTGATTATGATTTAGGAAGCCTTGGGAAAGTCCCCCTTGAATTCTAAACTAGAGGCCTCTCTCTTTACAAAGGCTGGGAACTCCTTCCCACCTATAAATCCATCTGAAGTCAATCATTTTTTTAGTTCTACACTCCATATCAATAACTCTTAGATTAGTTTTAATGTTTTTCATCTGTTATTCTTTGTTTCTATTTTGATTTGACCTAAACCAGGTGGTGATGTGTGTGGCATGACATACCCAATAAGTGTAGTTTTATTTGTTTTCTATTTTTGTTTTACAATTCAAGTGTCATGATTATATGAATCAACTTGATTTTAAGTCTTCATAGCCACTTTTTTTAGGTGGTTTTCCTTTTATTTAGTGGGGTGATATGGTACTTTCTATGGACTTTGGTTTGGGTGTTATGAAATGTACTAAATTTTCACAATATTTCCATTTTTTAGCATTAATAACTTATTTAAAAAACTCCCTTTACACATTCTGCATCTTTCATGAAAAGCATTCATTTTGTAATATCTTGAAAAATGTTTTATTAGGTCTATGGTGTCTTCTTGATATGTGATAAATGAAAAAATTACAAAACACATCTCACCTCAAATTTAGGCATACATAACTGAATTAATTAGTATATCTTTACATTGTTTTAATAGTTCACTACATCAATTAGAAACTCCGTCCTTTATCATTTACTTAAATATATTTTCAATTAAACCTCAATCTTATTGAATTTCTTACGACGAAATGACTTATAAAAATTCTTTTTACAGAATGGATAGAAGTTGGATGTATGAAACCGGTCGGATCTTAATCGATTTTCAAAACAATTGGAAGAGCTTATTAGATTTTTCATTTCACAATGCTTCTGATATTGGTCGCATACAATGCCCATGTTCCAATTGTGTTGGTAGAGCTTGGTTGACCCATGAAGAAGTCAGGTACCACATAACCAAATATGGTTTTCAAGCAAACTACTATGTGTGGTATCATAATGGGGAGAAAATGAAAGCTCAAATTGCAGATGATTGAAATGAAAGGTCTGGAATGGATAATTTTTTAGATGACCAGATTCTGTTTATTCATCATTATGAAAAAGAAAGGATATCAACTCAAGAAGACTTCAATATGAGGATAGTTGATGAATCTAATTAAAATTATGATATTGTCAGGGTGAAAAATTGAAAGATGCTGCCACGACTCCAGTATATCGATAGTTCAATAAAATGAAAAGGCTGGAATTTTTAATCTGATTGATTCATGGGAAAACTATATATGGGATTTCTAATATAGCAATCGATTATATTCTTACCTTTTGAAGTATTTAATTCCAGATGATGCAGATATTCCCTTAAACCACTATATGATATGGAAGTTAGTTGAGGAAATTGTATTTTCAAGAAACAAAAGTCATGCTTGCCCGAAAGATTTTAGTTTATTCTGGGAGGAAACCGCTGAACAAAATGATTGTATAAAATGTGGCACATCCTGCTAGAAGTCAAAATCTGATGGAACACCATCCCGTATGACACAGAAAGTAATGTGGAAATTTCCATTGATCCTCAGACTTCATAATCTTTTTATGTCTGATGAAATATAAATAAAAATGAGATGGCATGATACTAAGAGAAAGAAGAATACTGATGAGTTAGTTCACCCTGTAGATGGATTTTCATGGCAGATATTTGATGCTCGATATCCTGATTTTGCAGTTTACGTGCATAATATGAGGCTAGGTCTTTCATGCGATGGTTTTAATCCATTTAGGCAGATACTTACTTCGCACAGCACATGGCCAGTTTTTATACACATTTATAATCTTCCCCCATGGTTGTGTATGAAAAAACCTTTCACTTTCATGAGTATACTCATATCTATCCCTTTTGATCCTGGAATTGATATTGACGTATACATGCAACCTTTAATAAAATAGTTGAAACTTCTTTGGGATGTGGGTGTGCGCACATACGATTTATATTCGAAAGACATATTTCTGATGCGTGTTGTGTTTATATTGATGATCAATGATTTTTAGGCTTATGCAATGATGTCTGGATGGAGCACGAAGGGAAAAATGTCATGTCCTGTTTGTATGAATAATACAAGATCTTGAAGACTGAAACATCATTTTAGTTTCAGTTTTAAGGTACACCGACGATTCTTTCCAATGGACCATCCATATAGAAATAATCGTCGAAGATTTTATAATACCATAGAGAACGATGATCCACCTCTTCATATGTTTGGAACTGATGTGATTAATTAATTTAAAGATTTCAGTTTTTCATTCTGGAAGGGTCAAATCAAATCTGTAAATAGAAAGAATATTTCCACTGAAACCTGTTACAATTGGAGGAAGAGGAGTATCTTTTTTGATTTGCCTTATTAGTCAACCAATTTGTTACGTCATTTCTTAGACTTAATGAAAATTGAAAAGAATATATGTGAAATTTTTCTTTTGATACTTCTAAATGTTAATGGAAAGACAAAAGATGATTTACGGTCTTGTCGTGACTTGGTGGATTGAGGCATCATACCATAATTGCATCCTGTGCGTATCAGTGAAAATAAATGGCAAGTTTCATGTGCTTATTATGTGATGACACCTATGAAAAAAACAATTTTTTGAATTATTAGAGACTATTAGAGTTCCTGATGGCTATTCAAGCAACATATCTAAATGGGTCAACAGAAGAGAGTTAAAGCTAAAATATTCGAAGACTCGTGATTATCACGTTCTTCTGCATGAGTTTATTCCAATATAAATATGTCATCTTTTTTCCAATAATGTAAGGGTTACTGTTATTCGGTTGTCCCATTAATTTTCTGTGAGTTTGAGAAAATATTTCCTCCATCATTTTTCACATGCATGTTGCATCTGACTATCCATATTTTCACTAAAATACTTATCAAAGGTCTTGTTTCTTTTCATTGGATGTATCCAACTGAAATAAATATATACACATTAAATTATTATGTCCGAAATAGGAATGATCCCAAAGGTTCAATCGTGAACGGTTACTTTTCTCAAGAATGTATGGATTTCTGCTCAATGTATTTGTCTTATTTTACTACAAGAATGAACATACCAATGAGAAATGAAGATGAATAGTATGAGAAAATTGAACCCAGTTTTCTATCACTTCCTCAAATAGGAGGAATTCCTGGATCATATACATTGAATATATTAATCCTTGAAGAGCAGGAGATGGCACATCGCACAGTTTTGTTCAATTGTGATTTCTTCGATGACTACATCAGGTATCTAAATTGAATATGTATATCTTATATATATATATATTCATATTTTTTATCTATAGGGAACATAAAACAATGATAAATAGAAAGCATCATTCTTTATCTTTTAGAAGGAGGGAGACTTTACATAGAAAAGAGTTTTATGCTTGGTTAAAATTGAAGGTAAAAAATTTATTATTTAAAATAATTAAATCAATATTTAATTAAGTTTAATATTTATATATATTGCAGGTATTGAGTTTTCCAGCTGACTCTGTCTCTGAGGAAATAAGAGCTTTGGCTTTTGGTCCTAATATCGTGGTTCGTGATTGTAAATCAATTGTTATCAATTGGTACAAATTTATTATCACTAAATGAGAAAAGAACATGAGAACACAACATGATGGTGTTATGGTTACTATCACAACATATTTTTATGCCAGTGCATCAGATAGTAGACCGTGATTTTAAAATTTGGTTTATTATGGATTCATTGAAAAAATAATAATGTTGGATTATTACTCTCATGGACAAGTCACGATGATGAAATTCAATTGGTTTGATTTGATGACGAGACGGGGCGCATTTATTGATGATTGTGGATTTACAGTAATTAATATGAATCACACTCTTGATACCGAAGAACCATGTGTATTGGCATCAATGGATAAAAAAGTTTTTTATGTCAAAGACCAACTTCGACCTGAATTTGGTGTCATAGTTGAAGTAATTACAAGACATATTTTTGATGATGGTGATGATGGAATTGACACCATCCCTACTGCCATTAGAACCAATCCATTTATTTCTTTTGATGACTCCAATAGCTCAATTTTTAGAGTTGACTGTGAACCTGAAGTTGTGGTGGGAAATATATAAAATCATCCATTCATGTTCTCAATTCTTTTGGTTTACCTCGAGTTGGGTTATTAAGGTTGGTTCTATTCAAATTGATTTAACATTGAAACCTGTATAATCTACCTGAGCTAAAAAAAATTAAATTTTTCCTTAATTTTAACAATTGATTTTCCACTTATGAATCTAGTAGAATCAATGTTCCATGATTTTAATAGACTGATGACACTTATTAAGTAATCATCCTACTAAAAATTAAATTTCTTTATTACATCTTGTATGATTTATTGACTTTATTATATATTTGTTCAAGATCACCTAAAACAATGGTTAGTTAAATTATCCATGAATACCCCTATTCCCTCTCATTTATTTTGTTTTTTGGGTTACACATTAGTTATCCTTTTCTATTTACTTCCATATTTGTTTTCAAATGCAGGAAATGAAACCAATTGAAGAGAGGCGACGACAACAAATTATGGACAACAATCGTCGGATGACCGAGATGGGAATTCCACCACTAGTGCCTACAGTGAGTATTTTATTTCAAATATATTTATTTAAATTATATATAATGTCATGTGATTAATTTTTTTTAAACATTTTTTCAAGATCCATCTATTAGGTGACATTTTTTTGATGAGTAGCGGAGTAGTGGTCCCAGTACTCGGGGTGTTTGTACAAGGGGGGGGGTACGGGAGATAGATGATCTGGTCGGTGTACCTGATTAGACCCTGCCCCTCCCACTAACATACCATCCCTGCCAAATTCTGATCCTGGTGTGTTGTTAAGGACACATAAGATATTTAGGCCTCCCATGTTTTCACCACCCTTTACATATGACCCTCCTCACCCGTCTGTATCATATCCGATGATGATTCCCACTCCACGTCTAGCATTTGGCCAGCCATCCCTGACATCTTATTTTACTACTGCTTCGATCTCTCTGGGATTTTATATTCCATCTTCTTCGACTCTTGCTCCGCCAGAGTCTGTCCCTGCGGAGCATACATTTGGACTCACTCCATCTGTACAGGGTGTTCCTTCAATTTCTGTGGATCTAGCGGCGCCCATTGATCAGACTACTATAGGTATACTTATACAACCCTAACAAATTGTTACACCATTATTTATTTTCATTATAACATGTATCGATAAAATATTTATTTTTATTTCATAACAGATAAATCTACTGATAGGAGGCGGGGGCGGGGGCGTACACGCATGCATGCGGTGTGGAATCACCACACGCAGTTGATGGTGGACTACAATGAAGATAGTCAGGTGATTGAAAAATTAGGGCATAAATATCGGAGTTTTTTTGTGATGCTTTCCAAATACTCTGACATCATTCCTGCCAGCTCGTTCTCATGGAGACAACTGCCAAATGAAGTCAAGTATAAAGCCTGGGCAGAGATATGGGTAAAAAAATATGTTATATTTAATGCAATATATTAATTTTTGTATTTATATGAATTAATATTTTGGTTTTAGCTGCAATTTAATTTCTCTGATGGTGAGGGTGCATAGACAACACATCTAAAGGATTTAGGGGAGCTTTGGAGAGATTATAATCATGATTTTTACATTAGCTGGCATGATAGAGTGGGCATAGAGTTAGAGGCGGTCCCTATCATGGATGATTGCCCATTAGAATAGTACCGACAGATTATTACTCATTGTCGACTAGCCAATTTACAGTATTAATCAAACTAGAAGTATTTAAATGAAAATTTTTATGTTTTTTGTTAATACTAATTATTGAATTTTATTTAGGATGAATCTAGAAGAAATAAAAAAACATTGTTGCAAAGAAATGAATCCACACATTGGGATGTACTATGATGGAAGATCATAAGAGATAGCTGGTATGACATTTTATAATCTTTCTTTATGACTTGAACTTTCTTTTGCTTCCTCCGTAATTTATTTGATTGCTAAAGTTGTTATATAATTTTAGTTATGAAATTACTAATTTTTTTGGTATCCTATTTTTAATTATGGTTTCCTACATTCAATGTCATTTTAGAGGCATAAATTGAATATATAAGGACGTGTGCCTCGAGAAAAATTGTTTTTCTCAAGTAGAAAGAAGAAAGATGGAAGTGTGGTTAATGAACCGACACAACAGCAGATTTTAAGTTTTACTTTGTAGATTTAAAATTTTGATCTCTACTTTGTAACTTAATAATCTATTTATATTTGCAACAGGAAACTTTATAGGCCCTTGATTCCTAGTTACATGAAAATTTTGGGCCAAACGATCACTTACAACAGGTGTTGAGAGATGAACACCCTAGTAGAATATGATGCCGGCCTGGGAAGAGTATAGTTCCGATGAGGTATTAACCCTCCTCATGTACGAGTTTTAGTGCCACTGAGTTGCAGTAGGTTAAGTCACAAGTCGAACAGGCTGAAAAAAGGGCCATAGAGACGGCAACACACTCTGCTATGGCAAACACTGCATTTATGAAACTGATGGAAGCTTTACGTCCAACACTTCCACCAGAGGCTATAACTTATTGTGAAGCATATATTTTATCAATGCATTCTATATATGGTGCACCAGGTATAATTTCTAGTGGTGGTCAAGATGATGGCGAGGAGGAGGCCGAGGTGGAGGAGGAGGAGGCCAAGGTGGAGGAGGAGGGGGATGAGGAGGCCGACGCTGAGGACGAGGGATAGGAGGAGGGAGGGGATGATGATGCGGATGATGATGAGGATGAGGGTGAGGGTGAAGACAATGGTGATGATAGTGATGGTGATGAGGGACATATTGATCTGTTAAATTTTTGGCTAATATTACTAGCCTTTGAGGTTTATTGATTTGTTGTGCCTGAATATATGTGTGATTAGGTAGGTAACATTATATTTATTTTTTTATCTATAAATAATAAAACTTGATTTGATGATTTGATGTGAAATCCCCCTATTTTAATGAAATTGTAATTTTTTAGTGGAATTTAGAAAATTGTTGGTCTGATTAGAAGTTGATATAATGAAATTATTTTTTTAACCTTGAAAGAATTTTCCTAGAAAATATGTAAATACCATCTCATGAACGCGAAACAGCCCCCCCCCACCCTCCTCCTGGACCCCAGACAGCCCCCCCACCCTCCTTCCTAGACCCTGGACAACCCCCCGAACAGCCCCCCCCCCCCCTCCTTCTTGGACCCCGAACACCCCCCACCCTCCTCCCTAGACCCCGAATATCTCCCCGGAAAGCCCCCCGGATAACCCCCCCCCCCCCCACCCTCCTCCCTAGACCCCGGATAGCCCCCCACCCTCCTCCCCAGACCCTGGATAGCCCCCCGGATATCCCCCAAACAGCCCCCCCCCCCCCACCCTCTTCCCTGGACCCCGAACAGCCCCTCGGACAGCCCCTCAGATAGCCCCCCACCCTTCTTCCTGGACCTTGGACAACCCCCCTCCTTCCTGGACCCTGGACAGCCCCCCCCCCCCCCACCCTCATCCTACCATGCATAACTCATGCCACATATATCCTCATCCTCCACTGGGTACCACACACAACTGTGTATCACTGACATCATCACACCAATCACTACATCATAAGGTCACTGAGCCCAATCTAAGCTCTCTTCAAGATTCACCCTAAATCCCAATCTAATTAACATTCCATTACTATTACTTCATTACTAAGCACCGACCACCTACCTTGATTCTAAAGACAATCGCACTCCTAATTTGGCATATCAGATCCCAATCTAATCTCTATTAAAGATTCACCCTAAATCCCAATGGAAAATAGGGTTTTAGTGCTTCAGAAGAAGATAAGAGAATAGTGAAAACCCTAATCGAAAAGATGAAGCAAGGAGAGAATTTTAAGTAAAAACAGCATACATTTGGAAAACCAACCAAATGCTTTATGATTGTATTGATACTCTAGTAAAAGGATCCATGGGTCATTTTTGAAATGTACAAGTCAACCCCATCTCAATCTGAGGCACGGTGTGGCTGTTATCACTCAAAGTGTCTCACTTTTATTTGAATTGGACAACATTTTAAGTGAAAACAGAAACAGGCATACAGAAAACCAACCAGACACATTCAGATTCAGTTGATACTTTAGGAAAACGATCAATGGGTCATTACCCCACCTCAATCTGAGGCACGGTGTGTCCGGTACCACTCAAAGTGTTTCTCTTTTGTTTAAAATGGATACTCTTTTAAGTAAAAACAAGAGACATTCATAAAATGGACCAAACGTATTCTGATTGTGTTGACACTTTATAACAAGGATCCATTGGTCATTTTTTACATGAACGAGTCAACACTGTCTCAATCTGAGGGACGGTGTGGCCGCTAAGACTCAAAGTGTCTCACTTTTATTTGAAATGAACAACATTTTAAGTGAAAACAACAACTTGCATACGGAAAACCGACCAAACGAATTCGGATTCTGTTGATACTTTATGAAAAATATCCATGGGTAATTTTTGACATGTATGAGTCAATGCCTCCTCAATCAAAGGCACGGTGTGGCCGGTACCACTCAAACTGTCTCACTTTTATTTGAAATGGACAGGATTTTAAGTGAAAACAACAACTTGCATACGGAAAACTGACCAAATGCTTTCTAATTGTATTAATACTTTAGGAAAATAATCCATGGGTCATTTGTGACATGTATGAGTCAACCCCTCCTCAATATGAGGCACGGTGTGGCTGGTATCACTCAAACTGTCTCTCTTTTGTTTAAAATAGACATTGTTTTATGTAAAAACAACATACATTCAGAAAACTGACCAAATGTATTTTTATTGTGTTGATAATTTAGAAAAAATGATCCATGGGTCATTTATTATGTTTACAAGTCAACCCCATCTCAATCTGAGGGATGGTGTGGCTGTTACCACTCAAAGTGTCTCACTTTTATTTGAAATGGACAACATTTTAAGTGAAAACAACAACTTGCATATGGAAAACCAACCAAACGCATTCATATTATGTTGATACTTTATGGAAATGATACATGGGTCATTTGTGACATGTAAAAGTCAACTCTGCCTAAATATGAGGCACGGTGTGGCCGATACCACTCAAACAATGTCACTTTTATTTGAAATGGATAGGATTTTAAGTGAAAACAAAAAATTGGATATGGAAAACAAACCAAATGCTTTATGATTGTATTGATACTTTAGGAAAACGATCCATGGGTCATTTGTGACGAGTAAAAGTCATCCTCGCCCCAATATGAGGCACGGTGTGGCTGGTATCACTCAAAGTGTCTCTCTTTTGTTTAAAATGGACACTGTTTTAAGTAAAAACAACAGACATTCGGAAAACTGACCAAACATATTATAATTGTGTTGATACTTTAGAACAAGGATCCATGGGTCATTTGGGATGTGTATGAGTCAACCTTGTCTCAATTCGAGGGATGGTGTGGCCGATACCACTCAAAGTGTCTCACATTTATTTGAAATGGACAACATTTTAAGTGAAACAACAACTGACATATGGAAAACTGACCAAACGCATTCGGATTCTATTGATACTTTAGCAAAACGATCCATGGGTCATTTGTGACATGTACGAGTCAATCCCACCTCAATATGAGTCACTTTTTGGCTATTACCACTCAAAATGTCTCACTTTTATTTGAAATGGACAGTATTTTAAGTGAAAGCAACAACTTTCATACGGAAAACTGACCAAATGTATTCAGATTGTGTTGATACTTTTGAACAAGGATCCATGGTCTAGCCTCACACAATGCACTTCTCATGTGAGGAACACCTACCCCTATTCTAAAACACATGACATTTAATACGCCAATCTCATCCTCAAACAGTGGCTTCTAGGACCAAACCAAAGTCCCTTTGGGAACCCAATACCAAATACATAATTTAATATTCATACCCACTACCCAAAATGGGAATTCATCTCACATCAATACTAGGAGACCAAATTAAAATTATCCACATACCCCCTTATTCCAATTAAAATGTCTATGAAAAACATGTAGGCTATTCTGGTAACCCATCTCATATGTCGAGATTGGCCAATGTGTCCCACTAACATATCAGGAACCATTTATACATGGATACATAGTCATTAGAGGAATGTAAACATCCCATGTGCTTCCTATAACTCATATTAGGTCTAAGAACATGACCACTACCATTGTATATCTTATGGGTATCATGATCCTTGTCCACTCCACCCTTGTTTTTCTGTTGGTTTTAAGATAGTCAACCCAAGACCATGAGTAAACATCTCATGTGCTTCCTATAACATGTAGGCTTTTTCTATTATGTGTATTGGTGTTGTGGTTTGAGTGAGGAGTGAATTATAAATTTTGAATACTATTATGGGAGTTATTTATTTTCAATTATATATTTCTGAATTGTAGATGTATTGGATTCTGGCTATATTGGTAATGAATTCTAAATTTTGAATATTGTTATGTGTATTGGATTCTAGATGTATTGGATTTTAATTATGTATTGGTGTTATGGGTATTATTGAATTTCCGTTCTGGATGTATTGGATTGTGGAAGTATTGGATTCTGGATTTTTCTCTTGTGTTGTGGTTTGAGTGAGGAATGAATTTTAAATTTCTAAATTTCTGAATTTTGGATGAATTTTAAACATCCCATGTAGGCTTTTGGATTCTGTATGTGTATGTGTTCTGGTAGGTTATGGAGAGTTTCAGGTTGGAGGGGGCTGCTGGCTGCTGTGGAGCTACAACATATGTATACCAACGGTTTTGAAAACCGTTGGTATAGCCTTTTGATGTATATTATACCAACGGTTTTCTTATAATCGTTGGTATAAACTTGTACCAACGGTTTTAAAAACCATTGGTATATGCTTTGGATGTATATTGTACACTATATACCAACGGTTTAGAACCGTTGGTATAAGGGTAACATATACCAACGGTTTGTGAAACCGTTGGTATATCTCTTACTTTAACACATATACCAATGGTTTACACAGAACAATTGGTATAAACCTTTACCCACAACTTACTTGGCCACAGTTTGGGAAACCATTGTTATATAATATACCAATGGTTTCTAGGCCTTTACCAACGATTCTGAACTGTTGGTAAAGGGTAGAATTTCAGTAGTGTTTTCTGACGCTTTCACTGGGGCGCGCATCTGTCCATAGAGGACGTGCAACTGTTTCCCCAAATTCTCGTGTTATAAAGGTGGGTGGAATTCGTCGCTTAATCGGGGATGTTTTCTCCTTTATCAAAATAGGATGATGGGATTTCGGTTCCTCCTTCTGTGGATTCCTACTCAGAACTCGTTGCCTAGTTCGGGTCTCCCTCATAGACTTAAGACGTTGTTCGTGAAACTCTTTTCAGTGCCATGTATTTATGGATACCGGTTAATTATGCTGATTTTTTTCAGAACATTCCAAGGGGTCCAGTCAAGGCAGAAACCTTCGGTCTCTGGGGTAGTCACATTGGAAATTGTTGGTGTGTCTAGATGCTGGAATAGTGATGTGTCTGGGTTTCTTCCCCTTAGGATAGGACTTCTCGAGGGTGAAGAATCTCGAGGCATCCCACATTGAATGCAGAGAGTTTTATGTCGTAGGCATGTCTCTGAGGTTTTCCTCATCTTCCCATCTTTAACACAGGGTATGTCGTGAGTTTAACGTCTATAAGAGATAGATCAGACTAATCAGAATAATGAAAGGAGTGGATCAGATGGGTGAAACCTTAGGAGGGATTGTTGATGCAGAGGATAATGCATGGTTAGTTACTCAATTACTACTAGAAGTAGCGATAAAGTGGGTGGCATGATCTCACCGGGATGTGGAGGCCCGGGTAAGAATCAAGATGGATATGGATTGTTGGCAATGGATGGAGAGTGAGATGTGACCGACGTGAGGACAATGGTGATATTGGGATTGAGCCTCGAAGATACCTCCTACGTATCCTCATGGAAGGAAATCAAAGTCCATGTAGTTCGGTGGGTCGATGGGGATGTGAAATGGGGCTTACACGTGGTTAGCGGCCCAAAGAGGAAATAGGGGCTTACGCGTGGTCAGAAGCCCAAGGAGATGGAGATTGGGACTTACTCCAGGATGGAGGCCCGATGATGATAAAGCTCGGAGGGAGAGGGATGGGATAACTAAGGTCCATGTGCCAGTTTCCCCTCTGGTATTTGGCATTAAAGAATATAGGAGGAGCATGGATTCTACCTCCCAAAAGAAAGGTTAGGGGCTTACACCAAGATGGTTTCCCTTCCCTGCGGACAGACGCTACTCCAGAAAAGAGGATCTCATTCCATGTGAGGAAGATATAACTCCTGTAGAGATGAGCGGGAGTAGAGAATGTCCGATATGGGGCACCACGTGTATGTTGCACGGGGAGAGGCCACAGTTTTATGTCATGTGCTGGGGATGATGGTAGTTGGCAGTTTAACTTCCTACAGCTCGGATGAGGTGGGTTCACTCTGCACCCATAGGACGTACATAATCGACACGCTTTAACCCTTGGTGAATGGAAGGCACCGACAATGCCATGGCAAGGTGGTGTTTTGGAGTGATCCACTGAGGGGCCCACATTAGCGTGGTTATGTGAAGAAGCAATATCCATTAGTGTGCCTATGAGAAGAAGCATAAGTCTAGGCAATGCAATGTCAATCACCGCCCAAGGGACCTTGAAATCACTTCATACAAACCTGGAGGGTCGTACGGGAGAAGATTTTGCGAAGAAAATGGGTTCACAGGAAGGGAACTTGTGATCCTCTGGTGCCCCATGTAGTGAAGGGGCTTCGCGAAGGGGTATGATTCGTGAAGTGGGGTGGTCTATTCTAGTCATAGCGCATAGGTGCATATGGAGGGTACTTTGAAAAGTGGAAAGGTTTTCGTGGAGTTGGACTTTGTGAAGCAAGGGTACTTTTCAAATAATAGCTTTGTGAATCAATGTGCTTCGTGAAGCATACTGACCCTACCTTAGCATATGGTTCACATGTGCATGGAGGGTACTTTGTGAAGCATGAGAGATTTTCGAAGACCCAAGTCCCCTTGAGGGTCTTCTTCCTTCACGGTGGCCTGTGGACTCTGCGAAGGGCAATCCTTCTTGAATAGGGGTTGTTTTGAGCTAGGGGAAGGGTACTTCGCAATGCTCAAGTACCTAGAAGATCCAATTTTGTTCAAGGTTTCACAGAGTAGAAGGTTCTTTGTGATTTGAGAGTAGGGAAGGCAAAAGGTTGGAGGATCCATCCTTTGGGTTCAAGGGGATCCTGGTATTTATAGGTGAGGGGAGGCGCGAAGTAAGGATAGATCGGCACGAAGCCACATGGAACTCCACGATCAGCCACAGATTGAGTCAAGTTCATCATAACCAAGGAGTTGAACATCATCCCCTCTTCAGTGCGGAGCTCTTCTGGAAGCTATGTGTAGTGCTTGAGGAGACTTCCATCAAGTTCTACAGTTTTGTGGAGGTAGATTCGAGTCACTCCACGGTGCGGATCTCCTAGTCAATTGCATTGTAACCGCGTATCCTCATGCTTCTTTTCTCCACAGTGGCTGTGGAGGGTGCTTTGGCTTCACGCCGGTTGCGGTGTTGTGGGGATCCATGAATGGCGTGGTGCTAAGGGGATCTGCGAATAGTCTTTGTGAGGTATCCCCTTTGGGATGGGTTTCTTCTTTTCGGCCTTTATTTCTTCACATATTTTCACACCAACACTCATATTTGAGTTTTACTATCTGTTTACCACTATGTAATCTGGGTATAAGGGTATAGTCTCTCCAATGAACTATCATTACATCCTCACTGCTAGTCGGCAGCCTCTAGAGTATGGGGAGACGTGCTTGAGGTCGCGTGTCTATAGGTTTGGCTACTGGTTTAGTGGTAAGTCGGGTCGGGACATAACATGTACTGCCTCATCTGGACGAGGTCAACATTGTATATCATCTTCATCCAAAGAACAAATATACTCACTCACATGTGAGGGGGACTAGGGGTTTCAATGTACATGTGATGAGTTTGGACATGCATGCCCTTATATAAATTGACTGAAAATTAATGATGATGCACAAATCGTCAATTTATTAACTACTTATTACAATCGCCGCACACATGTAATAAAAAATTAAATAATTAATTAAATTAAGACATACACAGGTCGGTGCTCATGACTGGTAAGAGGGTAAAATTAAATCTTGGTAAAAAATTAAATTACAATAATTTAAGTATAAGGGCTATTAAATGAGAAAATTAAAATAATTTATTTAATTCACATTCAGTTTGTTAATTAATTTAATTTTAACACCAAAAATTAAATTAATCAATTAATTTAATTTAATAATAAAATTTAATTAATTTTACCTTGTGTAACAAAATTATTTTAAAAAAAATAATATTTTAATTAATTTAATTTACTTCTAAAATTAGTTTAATTAATTATATTAATTTAATTAATTCAGGCCCCAAAACTCAATGAAGGGTCTATGTGGGTCAGGCCGAACCCATACATGCCCATTCTAGGTCGTAAAAAACCCATGTAGGGCTGTACTAGCCCAGAAAGGTCTTCCGAGACCCATTCTAGGTTGGACAGTTCTTCCCAAGCCATTTTCTGGGTGAATCGAGTTCTGCAAAGTACCTCACACTTGTTGAGAGAGCAGAGCTGGGTGTTGGTTTGGGATCTGGTGAGTGGTCGTCTGAGTTTGGGGCAAGGAGGCACCTAGGTGGTGCGCAACTAGTGGCTCTCAATGGCTGAATCCCAATGGTGCTGTTGAGGTAGTCTATCGATGAGGGAGGTCATGAGAGGCGTGGGAGCTAGTCCGGCCATAGTGAAAAGGGGGAGCGCGCCAGACTAGACCTCCAGCTATAGGGGGAACTTATCGGTTTCCTGAGGAGGGAGGTGTCGATGAACTCAAGTATGGGGCAGCGACCACTCACCATTGAAGCAGGGGAGATCCCATGTGTCTTTAACTTGTGGTTGGGCAGCATAATAAGAAATGTCATGAAGAGGAGTGTAGGCACTGTGGGTCAAAGTCAGATGACCAGCTGATGTGGGCGGTGAGGAAGGAGGTCGCAGTAGATGGATAGGCTTGATAGGTGGCGAGCAGCGAAAGGAGATGGTTCCCCTGGGTTACGGCAGGTCAGTGTCACTGGCGGGAGGTAAGGGATTGGGGGACCATGCAGCCCTCTTTCATTTGATTGAACTCGTTAATACCCTCTACTTATCTTTAACGAAAATTAATTTTTTATTGACATTATGTGATTTCTTTGATACCAATTGAAGGTTACCGGGTTTGAAGAAGAACCTGGTGGGCTGATATTTTTAAAATTTTCATCATCGTGATGATGATACTAGTCATCTCTGACAATTTGAGCTCTGATATAGTCCAAGGATCACGCATAAATTAAATCGAGCATAAAACATAAATTTAAAAACATACCTTTTCATATCTGAAGTCTCACTTGACATATGATTTTTTCTGGTGATCGCCTCATGTAGTGTTTGAATTTGAATCCATCTAGATCATCCATAGGCACTTCAAAAATCCACAGGACCATCAATCATCAAATTCTGGGTGCTAACATGGCGATCTGACGAAGCCTTCAATGTCATGACGATCACTGCGATCCTCTACCATTGATTCTTAAAGGAATTCTTGGATCATCACTCAAAGATAAAGGTGCTCATTTAAGAATAAATTAATAGTATGTTGTGTGAGAGCATCTCTCTCTATTTATAGTGGAGGTTCTAAAAACATAGTAGGGTTCCATGGCTCCCATTTATTTTTTGTTCACTAAATAAATAATTATGATGAACTAATCTGTATTAGTATTATTTATTATTTTATCACATATCTATAATATATATATATAATTACATGATAAACCAGAGTTATTTAACTCAGTTTTTCATTCCTACTTAATATTAAACAAACCTCTAATATTAAAATATTATTCATTCAAATAACATTTTCTCATATTAACTTAACTATTATATACTATAAATAAATTTTGACCAATAATTCATAACTTGAATAATAATAAATTTATTTATTTATTGGTGATCGATAAAATGGACAAGACTCAGACCTCATAGCGGGGTCTACCATGTCCAATATACCTATTAAACTGAATATGATAGATTCTTAAATACGTTATTGTGTGTCACTCTCTAAGACCTTATCTCGATAGTAGTAAATAAAATTCATAGACCAAGAGCGGAGTATAGCTACCCATCAAGGCCCCTAAATAGATAACCAAATTCATAGAAATGAAAACAAACCTACGAACATGTATTGTGTACTATAATCTCTTTATCTTTAGATATCTCATAAAGCAAGCCACACACTTGTTTCATCGCTCTTTTATTGTTTTATTATTTGATGATCTAACCAGATGGGTTTACCTTTCAACTAACTCAGACAAGATTTTATAAATGTACTACCATGGTGATCAACAAGGCCCGAGATATATTACTTCCCCAACCTAGAAGCGAAAAATCCTTTATTGACCATTCAACCATTGTTACTCCAGCAATGATGCACCCAACACAAGCTACCTTACAATTATATCATTATTATGGTTTTTTCCTTGCATCAAAGTCTACAATCAAATGAAACACACTAGAAATGATCTCAAGTCAAGAGACCAATACACATGTCCGTAAATAATAACAACCAATTACACTCAAAACATGTAGTATTCATATTGGAAGGTCTGTCCTCATGATCTCACTACCAGAGATAACCAAGTGCAAACTTCATGAGAATAAGTCTCAATGATTATGATTTCCCAGCACCTCATAATCAAACATATACTATGTCCAGTCAGTAAAATGTATCTAGACCATAATACCTTTGTTTAATACTAATGTCATGGTATCTTGAGGTTCTTATTATAGCCTGGGATCTGCTATAACCTTTTTTCATGAAAACTCATCTATGGATATTACCATTAAATAGTTGACACAGAAATATCTACACTATATTGGTAAGGATTCATCATGTATATCTAACTATATACACAATACGATAATCAAAAGAATAGTTCATGTTAAGTATATGGAAGCCACTATTACAACATTTTTTACTCAAACCACCGGAGTATCAAGTATATATTTACCACATGATACCTCAACCTGATACATAGGTGATGGTTGGAGTTCTTGTAGGACTATGACTTCGAGATAGATTATAATCCAGGAAAGGGAAATGTTTGAAAATTCCCAACTGAGAATAATGTACCACTCAGATGAGGAGGGGTGAATTAGTGATATATTTATATTTTATGTTATCTTTTTTTTAACAACCTCAAACTCCTATTAAATAACTATAACTTTTCTTAAAATAAAACATTCACACATCCATAGGAACATGAGTATTTACAAAGTTCTCTACTCAACAAGAGTAGCTAGTCCGTATCATAATTCAGAAATAATCCAATACCACAAAATCTACTAGAAAACAATCATTTTGTGTGGATAAAAAAAGTATTAAATACCATTACACGTGTTTTGAACTATGATAAATATATCAGTACATGTTATTCTTCTAGAAAAAATGATGTAAAACAAGTTTGTGTAAAAATTTATGAAACCTTCACCAATTGGTTCAAAACAAGTCATTATGATGCTTCAAATAGTTCAACTTTTATAGAATCTTAAAAAAAATTCTTCATTTCCCTACCCAGAAGTAGGTTGAAATAACCTTTATGGACTCCATACAGAATCTTAGTTTGATGGCTTGGTTTGATTCCTCTATCTGATTCTTCAGTTTATAAAACATATAACAAAATATACTTTAAAAACAATTCTGAACCACTTCTTTCTTTTCTATAAATTTTAGTCTGATGTATTGGTCCGATCTGAAAATTTTTGACCTCTAACTCTTCCTTACACTTCTTTTGATGGGATATGTTTCTTAAGAAAACTCATTCTAGAAAATTATTCTCTCTACTCAAAAAATCAATTCTTCCACTCTCTCGCCACACATGAATGGTATATTGATTCATGCTCAAATTTATCCAAAAGAAGAAGGTAGGATGGTCCTTATAGTCTAGCTTGGGTTGTCGAATACTCAGAGGCCTAAGAAGTACCTACAGACACGTACATTATATGGATTGTTTTTGGATATGAAGTGGTCAACTTGGGTTGATTTAAGATGGTTTTAAATGAACTCTAAGAGACTTAATTGAATTAAATTTAAAATAATGAGTTGATCCTAGGTTATCACTTAGGGTGGATTGGATGTATTCCCTTTTCAATTATTTCAATTTCTTATATTTGAGTTGAGTTAATTTAAGGAGATCAAACAACTTCATCACTTAGTGATTTTATTCCAACACACCATAATACTACTCACCTATACACTTGGAGGATCAAATTTATGAGCACTCCAAGGTAAAATTTTGTATCAGCACTTGAAGTATGTGGCCTTAAAATTCAACAAGGACGAAGAAGTTTTAAAATAATCAAATAAAAATCTCAATTAAAAGAAGTGAGTATACATTAGTGGGGTGATAAATAACATACAATACAACCCCTTTCTACTCCCTTGTATCAACCCATAAGTGAGTTAGCCCTCTATTGATGCTATGATTTCAATGGAAGTGGGAAGTATACTGAGGGAGGAATTGAAGAAGTAAAGAAAACAATAAAAAGAAAATGATCAATCCACTGTTGTGTGAATAATTTCACAATGTTTGGTGTGAATAAATTCACAAATTTAGGCAACGGTATCAAATTGATATGGAGAAGAACAGAATAATATTAGAAGAATAACTTTTATTAAGAAACTAGTATGAATTAAAACAACTTACATGTGAAGGAATAACGTTACAAAGAAAAATTGGCAGCATAACATTAAGATGAAAACAAAGCTCAAATATGATAAAATCCTCCACAACCATTGCCTTAAATAGAAATTTTGGGAGCCTTGGGTCTATCCTCCAACAGTACAAAAGATCCCACTTGAGTATGGTAGTCCTAGGGTGGTGGAAATTAAGGGAGAGAAGAATTTCCCACCCTTGACCCGAGGTGGCATTCATCTTGCTTCCACCGAATAGATGTGCCTGCAATAACTTCTAGATGGACGAATTGGAGTGGGCCATAGAAGACAAAAATTAATCTCTAGATTTCCCCTAACCGTCTTTAAAGTTTCTTCCCAACATATTTTATGTTTAACGATATATGTGTAAAATGGTGGTCTATTTTTCTGGGCCACAGAATCTAGCCAGAAATTTTATCTTCAACTTGGGACGCCTAAATAACCACAATAGAGGCCGAATTAGCACTAGATCCTGAATAATTATTTGTTACTATATATTTATTCTATCATCAAAATAAATATGGGCTTAATTGGATTTTTAATGTGGGTCCCATATTCTCATCAGTGGGCTCGTGTCCGTTCTTCCTTCTCTGGAATTGCTTTCATTCAACTCCAAATATCTCCATCATCATTTATGAATCCTCCATTGATACCTGAATGAAAAATGTTTATATTTTAGTGTATATACAGTTCCCAAAATATTAAATTAAAATATGGATAATTAAAATCCTTAAAATCAGATGAATCATTGGGCCTAAATTGGTGTACATTAGACATGAAGTGCACAAATGATAAGAATGGATATTCAAAATTAAAATCCACTAACTCAGGCCCATAAGATCAAAAATGAACATTTAATACCATTAAAATGTAATTAAAATATTTATTTTTATTGGCTAATCACACCCCCAAACTTGAGATTTTCTAGTCCCGAGCAAAATGTATCTCAACAATATGAAATTCGAATTGACTTTTCCAAAAAAAATTAATACACAATGATCACCAAAACCCATATACCAAAAAATCATGAATCACATAAAAATATTTTAATACAATATAGTTTCATAAGCAGATCCCAATCCCAATCCCATTCCTTTTTTCAAATTCATTTCCATATTTCATCCAATATCAATTAAGTATGAGGATGTGTTGTGCATCACAATAGACATGGGGGGTTCATCTTTATTCAAGGGGGAAATGATGGAAGCTCTAGGTGGAATCATATTTCAATATTAAGATGAGAATTCAAAAAAAATCATTGTATTATTTTTTTATTTTATTTTTTGTTTTTGCAATTTTTCCATGGTCATTGAAATTGCACTCAAAAGAGTCAACCCCTATAATGAGACTTTGTCGATGAATCCCAGGCTCAAAGACTTTAGGGTACCAAGTGAATCCCACATATTCGAGCATCATCTCGAGTTAACTCTATCAAAAACAAATTCAAATTACCAAAAATAGAGATAAAATTACTAACTATGGTCCAGACAACTATGGAGTCACGATCTTCAAGTGTCAAAAGCCATGCATTAGGTCATTTCATTTCTCTACGTGCAAATTTATTGTTTTTTTTAATTTTTTTTATTTCATACTCATATTAAAAATAAAATGATCACCAAACCTATGAAATTTATTTGGGGGACCCCATGAACTTAAACAATACCCCACTATCCAAAGGACGTGCATTGTGATCTTTTTTTTATTTGGATGAAAATATAAACAATGAAATATCACATTGGATAGCCACACTTTCCAAAATCTATGCTCATGAAATTATACAAGGATTAAAATCAGAATTGGGGCATGCTAAATTATTTGATATTCAGTTTCAAAGTGTGCAATGTGTGTTACCATGTTCAAAGTTAATGAAATTTTTCCTTCCATTTACACAATTTTTTTTAAATCATTCATTTTTTTTGACACAAAAGCATTTTTTTATTTTATCCCCCCCCAACTTAAAATAACATTGTCCCTAGTGTTTAAAGAAAAGAAAATGTAGAAGGGGGTAGAGGCATAGAATGGGAGTTCAAAAAGGAAATTGAAAATGATGATCATGGAATGAAGTCACTTGGTGGTTGAAGTTGAAATTCTTGTTGCTCCCTTTTAATCCCTTGATCTCGATGTCACTCTAAGAATTCCCTAGTGAAAAAAAACAAACAAAACAAATATATATATATATAATAAAGAAAGTAAAATATAATTATATATGCAAAAATTATAGAATAAGGAAGCACAAAAATCCATAGGTCAGTGGTAAGAGCGCGCCCCTGTCTCCCTTCGGTACCGAGTTTGAGTCCCCGCGGCTTTGCTGGTTGTGACGGGGGTTTCCCCATGACCTATGATGTGGATTTTTTATTAATATATTTATATATTTTTTGTATTTTTATTTTAACATAAAAACACATAAAAATCAAATGAACTGATGATACATTGTCTTCTTTTTAAATTTCTGGGTAATGTATTACTCAAGGATCACACCACGTGACATGGATGAATATGGTGATCCCCTTTCATACCCATCCATACTCATAATAAAATAATAGGTCAACAATATATTTATTGTTATTTTTAAATATAAAAATGACTCATTAATCCTATTTAAAATATAAAGTTGATTAAAACAACAGAATGATTAGAAACATGAAAACCATGGGTTGGCTCCCATGCAGCGCTTTGTTTAACATCGTTAGCTCGACTTGAACCCCCATAACTTACCCAATACCAACTTTAAAAATTTTAAATACCCCATATTTCTCCTCTTATACTTTATTGATATTGATTATTTTTTTATAATTTGTGTCATGTACAAAACTATATTCTACAATGAGTGAGAAAATCCAAGGAATATCAGAAATGGTTGATCCAGTTTCCGTTGTAGTCTTGCCTAAGACACCAATGATCATTCCAAATTTTTTGGTTTCAAGAGAAGAATGAATTATAATTGAAAGGTCATGATTATACCCTATAAAGGGATACTTGAGTGGGTAAGGAATGATGATAATTTTTAGCTCAGGTTGGATAGGACATTCATTCACAGGTGGAGATTTTGAATCCAAATCAGTTTCATTTTACAAATTTCTCAACAAAATTGGTTCCTTTTGAATAAAATATTCAACCAAAAAATTGTAAAGATCAGTGTTTGGAATGTGTATGGACTCAAATTTTGTGATTTATCTCAGTGTTTCAGTAATTTTTTGTTCTGAAGAATCAATTGAGTAATATTCAGGACACTCGATCCATGGTGTCAAATTCTCATCTTTTGAATCCAAAAAATAAATTTCTTCTTGATTTAAAGACCCTTAAATAATTTCTTTATCTTATCCATATATCCCAAATCCAAAGGTCGGTTCTTCAATAAATTTATGAGAGGTTTGTGGGAGAAAATAGTCTTCTATCAATGATGAGGAAGGGATGGCATGAGTGGGAATGGGTTCCATGACCGTCTCTAATTTTTGTAATTCTAATATCAATGATGAAACCTCAAAATTCATTATCTCCATTTGTTGACATAGTTTTTTAACTAATGGATGTGAATCAGGAGGGATAAGGGGTTGTTCCAAATGGTTTATTCCAGGTGGATAATTAAGTTGTCGGAATTGCACAGGAGGATGTTCTGATTTTCCTTGTTGGGATTTGAACTCATAAAAGGTTGGAATGTTTTGCAGAGAATAGATGTTAAAAAATTGTGTCTCAATAGGTTTTTTATTATCCCACCAGTAGAAACTAGGATGGTCATTGTACATCACACTTGGTGTGGAGTGATCAAAGTAAGGAGAGGTTCCCCATGTTTGGATTTGTTCAAAAGGGTTTTCCATAGGAATGAAATTGGGGATGGGATTAGAGAAGTGGGGTTAGAAAAAGAAGATAGTGTCTAAGATAACTTAATAAGGTCCCCAGAAATGGTTCCAAAATTTGATTCATGCTCAAATTTACCCAAAAGAAGAAGGTAGGATGGTCCTTGTAGTCTAACTTGTGTTGTTGAATCCTCAGAGACCTAAGAAGTATCTATAGACACGTATATTCTATGGATTTTCTTTGGATATAAAGTGGCCAACTTGGGTTTATTTAATATGGTTTTAAATGAACTCTAAGAGACTTAAGTGAATTCAATTTAAAATAATGATTTGATCATAGGTTATCAGTTGGGGTGGATTGGATGTATTCCCTTTTCAATTATTTCAATTTCTTATATTTGAGTTGTGTTCATTTAAGGAGATCAAACAACTTCATCACTTACTTATTTTATACCAACACACCATAATACTAATCACCTATATACTTGGAGGATAAAATTTATAAACACTCCAAAGTAAAGGTTTGTATTAGCATTTGAAGTATGTGGCCTTGAAATTCAACAAGGACGAAGAAGTTTTAAAATCATCAAATAATAATCTCAATTAAAAGAAGTGAGTATACATTAATGGGGTGATAAATAACATCCAATCCAGCCCCTTTATACTCCCTTAGATCAACCCATAAGTGGGTTAGCCCTCCATTGATGCTATGGTTTCAATGGAAGCGGGAAGTAGGCTCATGATGGAGGAATTGAAGAAGTAAAGAAAACAATAAAAAGAAAATGATCACTCCACCTTTGTGTGAATAATTTCACAATGTTTGGTGTGAATAAATTCACACCTTGAGGAAACAGTATCAAAGTGATATGGATAATAACATAATAATAGTATAAGAATAACTTTTATTAATAAACTAGGATGAATTAAAACAACTTACATGTGAAGGAAGAATGTTACAAAGACAAATTGGCAGCATAACATTAAGATGAAAACAAAGCTAAAAGATGATAAAATCCTACACCACCACTTCCTTAAATAGGAATTTTTGGATCCTTGGGTATATCCTCAAATAGTACAAAAGATCCCACTTGAGTATGGTAGGCCTAGGGTGGTGTAAAGTAAGGGAGAGGAGACTTTTCCACCCTTGACCCGAGGTGGCAGCCAGCTTGCTTCCACTGAACAGATGCACCTTCAAGACCTTCTATATGGACGAATTGGAGTGGACCATAGAAGAAAAAAATGAATCTCCAGATGTCCCATAACTGTATGTAAAGTTTCATCCCTAAATAGTTTATTTTTAACGAGTTATGTGTAAAATGTTGGGATTGTTTTATGGGATGCAGAATCTAACCCATAATTTTATCTTCAAATTGAGACGCCTAAATAACCACAATGGAGGGAAAATTAGCACTAGATCCTGAATAATTATTTGTTTCATTATATGTCTTATAGAATACCACAATATTTGTGCTTTATCGAGTATGTAATTTGGGTACCACATTCTCATCAGTGGGATGGTGTCCAATCTTCCTTCTCTAGAATTGCTTCCATTCATCTCCAAATATCTCCATCATCCTTTATGAATCATCCATTGATCCCTGAATGAAAAATGTTCATATTTAAGTGTAGATATAGTTCCCAAAATATAAAATTAAAATATTTATAATTAAAATCCTTAAAATCATATGAATCATTGGGCCTAAATTGGTGTACATTAGGCATGAAGTGCACAAATGATAAGAATGAATGTTCAAAATTAAAATCCACTAACTCAGGCCCATAAGATCAAAAATGAACATTTAATACCATTAAAATGTGATTAAAATATGTATTTTTATTTTCTAATCATATATTCATTAATAGAAAATACAATTTACTTCCTTCTATTTATAAGAGATAAAAAATTTGTATGGGTGGAAAACCAATTTCAATTTTCTACTCCACAAAATTTCCTGAAACTTGAATTTCACATCCATTTCGATTTAATATTTTACTATTTAATCACTTATTAACTCTTCTTGATTCTTCTCAAAACTTCCCAAATCTTCTCAAAACTTTAAAATGATTCTTTAGTCTGATAAAATGTTGTTCTGGTACAATTACTCATTTTGATAAAACACATATAGAACTGAATAATTATCATTCTGATGCTCTATACCAAGTGAAATACATGAAAAAATTCTACCATAAACATTGTTGAAAATTTTTTATACATAAGTTTTTCTTAGTAAATATTGTTGAAAATTATAAATATTTTGAAACCCCCATTGACAACACATTGACATAACTCTTTAAAAAAATCTATTTTTCTTCAGTTTGTCAACAATTACATAGACCAATGGTTATGTTTCTAATGAAATATCATGTCTGATGATTCATTGGTGTCAACATGCATCTGATAGATCATTCTATGGTTCCTTATGATGTATCAGTGTCACTTTGTGTCTGGTGTATCTTGACCAAATTTATGTAAAACAGAACTTTTTTTATTCAAACAAATCATGAATTCATTTTCTCTTAAAACACTAAAAAAATCGTCTTGAATTCTTATTATGAGGAAAATGGTTGAATACATTATTGAACAACATCCAGTTGATAGGTCTCTGATTATCTTCTCATTAATCAATACAAAAAATTTCAACTTATTAGTCATATTCACAAAAACTTATCTACCTCTGATATAACTCTACATTTTATTCTCTTTTGTAATCAATACTTTATCTAATGGATCATGTCAGAATTCCTCTAATGGATTGGTTGCACACCGCATCTAATGGACCAGTGTCAGCAACAACTTATTTCTTAGAGATTATATACAACTAATGATTGATCCTATTAAATGATTCATTTTTTTTAATAGATAGTTTGATGAATCATTCAATCCATTGGATTGGTTGATCGACACTTCAGAAAAACTTTGACTTTAGCAAATTCAAACTTCTCAGCCTTTTGACAAAATCTGTGTCTGGTAATTCTCACACTGATGAACTACAACTGGAATACCTCAACTCCATAACCTTTCTTCTTACACAAAATTATTCTTTAATCATGATGAATTTTTATAATTTATAACATTGGGATCAGTATAGCATCTTCTAACTTTAATTATAAAGTTTCTATGACTTCCCATTATTTCAGCACCTTCTGCCTTTATATTATAAACTCAAACTGATTTCCAGAATTTGGACATGTTTTCTCCTCCTTTAATTCACAATTATTAGATAAAAATTAGTGATTAAATTATGATGTTTAAAACCTAAAAAGAAAAAAATCATCAACATATTTTGTATTGAATTTATTGGAATACATTTATACTCTAGAAAAAATTCTTATATCGATCATAAACTTCATTCTAGGATCAATGTGTGTCCGAAAACCACTTCACAGAGAAAACTTCTTCAGAAAAGAAAACCAAATCCAATGGAATTTCTTATCAGGAATGCATCCTGTTATTTTATTATAGTTCCCCTTTCATACAATCCCCAAATCTTATAAAGCGAACTGATTTTTTCGTAATGATAGAAAAATACAAAACAATCAACACAAACTTCTTTCAGCATATGAAAATAAATTCTAGCCAACTTGGTCCCAACACTCTCCCCCATTGGATTATATTTTCAACCAAGGTTCATAAATCACTAAAATGTGTAACCTCAAGCAATAGATCACCTATCAATAATTCTATACATATGTGAGTGAACACATTGTAGGAAACAATAATCATTCATAGAAAACCCATGTTGTCCAAAATCAATGACATAAGAAACTTTCAAAATTTCCACAACACTTCAAAACATATTCCTAGTTTATATAACAAGTTTCCTACAAACACTTCGACAAACTATTAAAATATTTCACACACTTTACATACTGTGTTCACAACTTACCCACAACTCTCCCTATATATATGCTTCCATAAAAGGTTTAGAACATATCACTGGATAGTTTTATTAAACATTTATCCCTCTTTGAAAAAAATATCTAAAGACTAGATGATATATAGGACAGATACACATACCTAAAACATGGAGAGAAAGATTTTGGACAACTATGTTCAACCAAGGTTTAAAAAATGCCTCCTTTGGTAAAAGTTTTGTGAAAATGTTAGCAACTTGTTCTGATGTAGGAACATAATCCAGCTTAAGATCATTATTCTCCACATGCACTTTTATGAAGTGATATTTTATATCAATATTTTTTTAATGATAGTATTGTATTAGGTTTCTTGAAAGGTTTTTAGCACTCTGATTATCACAACCCAGGAGTAGAGGAAACTTCACTTCAACAAGTTAGTCTTCCTATTGTGTCTTCATCTACTTAAGTAGAATTGTAGATTGAGTGGAAGAAACATACACAACTTCAGTAATTATAAGATTTAATTAATTCTATTTATTATTATTAAAACATACACAACTTTCCCCCAGAAAGAAAACTCCACCATATGTGGTTCTTCTATCATCAACACTTCTTACTGAATCACCATCAGTATAACCAAACAAGTCAATTATTCATAAAATATCCTACCTAATTTATAAATCATTTAGGCCTTTTATATATCTAATAGTTATTTTTCCATACAAGATATGTGATTATTTTGGATCACTTTGGAATCTTTCACATAAGGTAACAACATAAACAATGTCTGGACTTGAGGTAGTCAAATATAAAAAACTCCTAATCAGCTTCTGAAACTCTTTAAAGTCAACTTTCTTACCTTCTATATATTTTTCAACTTTGTTCACAAAGAAATTTGTGTAGAAATAGGTTTCAAATTTTCTATTCCAAACTTCTTAAAATGTTTCTTAGCATAATTTTCTTGATAAATAAAAAAAAATCTTCTTTAGTGATATTTGTAACCCAAGAAAGTATTTAATTTCACCAAGCATGAACATTTAAAATAGAATATTCATTTCTTCATAAAAACTTTCACAAGTTCTTTAATCATTCCTATAAAATATAATTTCATAAATATTTACAATAATTATGAGGGAAATCTCCTGACTTTATTTGATGTATAGATTAATATAAACTCTTCTTTTCTTAATGTTTAACTTTCTTAATCATGTATCTAATTTGGAATGTCACGCCCTTGAAGCTTACTTAAACCCATACAAGGATTTATTCAACTTTTCACACATAACTTTCAGTCTTCCCATTAAAAAAACATCACAGTTATTCAATATAAACTTATTCATAAATTTATCGATTCATAAATGATGACTTCACATCCATATAAAATTTTTTATAACTTCATTATGTAGTAATTGTAAGAAATATTCTAATTTTTCCTAATCCTTCCACTAGAGAAAAATTTTCATCAAAATCAATACATTCAATTTTTTAGTAACCTTTGTATACTAATCTTGATTTTTTTATTACCACTTCACCGTATTTATTCAACTTTTTATGGAAAACCCACTTTGTACTAATAAAATTTTTGTAATTTAGTTTGGGTACAAGTTCTTAAGTATCATTCTTATCAATCCGATCCATATCTTCATTCATAGCTTGAATCCATTCTGGATGCTCAAAAGCTTCATTCACATCTTTAGACTCAACTTTTGAATATAAAGAAGTGTGTGTAACAAATTTTCATGTTCTTCTTGTTTGAAACTTTTAATGATGATAACCAATAATGTTTTGATCTTCCACCTATTTCCTCAGCCTATGACGAGATGTATGAAATTATTCCTCAGCACTATAAATATTTTATTCTAATTCTTCCATATTTCTGTTATCACAATTTTTGGAATCCTTTTCATGTTTATTAAAAATAATTCTTTCATTCTCTTAATATTCTTCATATGGATGTGTATTTATAGTATATTTCTAAGATATTTCAAGAACTTTTACATAAATAGAATCAACAATTTTCCCTATTTCTTTGTTGACACATCTATATTCTCTTCCATTTAGAGCGTATCTAAGAAAGATTCCATCTTCACCTCTCTAGTCAAACTTCCCAATGTTTCCACATTTTTTATTTATAATAAAATGACTCCAAAAAACTCTTAAGTGTTTCAAACATAGATTTTTATCATAAAATATTTCATGTAAAGTTATATCAGAACTTGGACTATAAAAAATAAATTCTAAATATAAATATTTTTTATCATAGCCTTCCTTCATAAGTAATGAGAATGACCATGTTCAAGTAACATAGTATGCCCCATATCAACCAAACTTTAATTATTACTCTCAAAAATACCAATTTTTATGGTGTCTGTGGTGTAGTTAACTCATACTGAATTTCGTGTTTTTCAAGATAACTTCTGAAATATTCATTCTTGTACTCACCACCATTATTAGTTCTTATATTGTTCATAAAATATCCACATTACTTCTCATATATTATCTGAAAACTATTAAATATATTTAAGTATTCTGATTTATGTTTCAAATATATAACATAAGTAATGCGAGTAAAATCATTAATGAAATAAATGAAGTACTTATCTCCAAAATATGATTTGTTTTCTTCATCGGACCACAAATATCAGGATGAATAAGTTCCAGGGGTCGATTTCAATGATTTTAAATATTATTGTGGATATAATTTTTAATCTTCCCTTTTTAAAAAATAGAAAAATACCAATCTCTTATTCTTGACATATCAAGAATATCATAGACACTATCACTCTTTGATAACTTTTTTATGTTTCTCTAACACATATGTCCCAACCTTTTATGCCACAAATGATTTTATTCTACCGTGATAAGTAACATGAACTCTATACTTCACCAAATTGAAACAAATTTTCTTTTGTGTGTTGGCCTTTTGTAACAAATTTTCCATCTTCCTATATTTTCACAAAAAAACACATTTTTTTAAAAAAAATTATTACCTTCATCACAAAGTAGTGAAATAATCAAAAATTTGTGCTTTATTCCATAAAAAACAAAGATTTAGTAGATTTTAAATTATCTTCCCCAATAATAGCATATCCAACACCTTTAATTATGAGATATTCATCATTACCAAACATCATCATTCCTTCTTTGAAATCATTCACATTATTAAAAAAAATTAAATATTCTTTCATATGAGAGGAAAACCCATTATCAAAAATACAGGGTTGTTCTCCTTTTGTAGCTTTGAGAGTAGTTTCTATAACAATATCCTTTTATTTCCCTTTCTCTTTCTTCAAATTCAGATTTTGAGAATTGTTATAAACATGTTGTAGTGATGGTAACAAAATTAGACATCCTTTTTCAAGATTTCAAATTTTTTCACGTCTTTCAAAAATAATTCCTAAGGTTAGAATCTATTCTAAATATTCAAAACATCCTCCTCATATTTCTTCCTTTGATTGGATTGAATCCCCCTTATAATTTTGTCTCTATAACACATGGTATAGTTGTAATTTTATTGGTTGAACCAACACATATTTTTTGTATTCCCAAATCCACAACAACACTAGTAGTAATTGTTGGGAAAATCTCCCTCAAGGCATCAATGAAGCATTTTTGAGGTGATTGTGTTTGTTGACAAAGTGGGCCTCTATGTTGTGTTTGTTGACAAAGCATGCCATGATGTATGAGTGTGTTGAAAAAGGGAGTTTACATGTTGATTTTTCGGGTTCAAGGGATTATTTCAACAATACATGATTTATTGAAGAACCTCAAAAAAGGAATAGACGATATGGAGGCGTTACGAAAAATAGAAGATACAAGGTGGTGCCGTTTTCCAGTGTTTTCCAAATTTTTGTGCTTGAAAATCAGAAAATGGAGAGATGTGTTTTTGGCAAAAAGATGTGCGCGTAGAATTTAAGTGGTGCAAAAAAAAATAACATGGGGCTTGAAATATTTGTGAGGTTCACGAAAAATGAAAGAGCTGCATGAAAAATTATCATCGTGCATGGAAAAAAATATAGTGGTGTGCGAAATATTAGCGGTGTGCGCGAAAAAATTATGTAGTGCGTGAAAAATTAGCGCGGTGCGCGAAACAGAATCTAGTGTGCGAAAAATTGGCGTATTGTATGAAATAGAGGATTGGTATTTTTCACACAAGATTTGTTTCAAGATCAGGAGATCAAAAATTGGAAAAGGAATGAGGTGCGTGAAAAATTGGAGCAAGGCGTGAAATACGGTGTAGCATGGAAGATGTGTTTTTCACGCTCAATGAGGATTTCACGCAGAAGGAGGGTTTTTTCATAGGGTCAATTTTTCCTATAAATATGAAGTGACCCCCCTCATTCAACGTAGCTCAAGCCATAGAGAGTATTTGATCTCTAGCGCATGAAATTGCAGTGCCCAAGAGAGCTACGTGAAAAGAAGATTGTTGCGCGAAAAGAAAATTTCTCGCAAAAGCAGAGGATTATGCGCAAGGTAGTGTAGAGGTTGCGCATAAAAGTGGTTGAGTGTAAAATGATTTTTTGAATGTAAAAGGGGTGTTGCGTGAAAAGTTAATTTCACGCAAAGGCAGAGAATTATGTGTAAGGTGCAGTAAGGGTTGCGTGTAAAAATTGCAGTTGCCTGGTACATCCAGTGCAAAGTGAGATTCATCTGCGGGTGAAAGTTGGATGTCAAAAGAGCATCTATCAACAGTTAAGGATGCAGATTTCATTAGAGATAATGAATAGACCTACAGTTCTATAAACATTGAGTGGATCCCTTCCAAGTGCAGTGAGAAAAGGAAGAGGAAGAAGGTTATTATTTCTACCGGAAGTGAGCTAGAGGGAGAGAAATAGGGAGTGAACCTTGGGAAAGCAGGGAGCTAACCCTAAACATTTTAAAGGCAGTGAGCCTGGGCATAGAAGTGATATAGCCAGAACATTATTGGAAATGAGATTTAGTGGATTTGGTATAGTGACACATCACCATTGTATGCTCCTTGGAGGTAGCCCAGTGAGGATGAACCAATTAAAAATATCTGTGTCTTCCTGGTTGCTTCCCTGCATTGCATCTAAATCATAACCATCAGATAAAGATAAACAGAAGTGATCAATATAAACACATAAGAGAAAACAACATGACCCTTATAATATAGAGTTCAAGATCCAGTGGGGAAAGAAGAATTTTGAAATAGAATATCCATACCCTGATTCACCCCCCTCTTAGGGTATCTAGGCCCCTTTTGGTCCTAACAGTAATCATATAAATAATATTTACCTTGGTAACTTTCATACTATTTAAAGTTGTGAACATGTTTCCCAGCAACTTTCTTATTTTTCACATCATAACTTTGTTGTGCCCCAAACTTTATGTTATCACCCAAAATCTTCTTATTCAATTAAAATTTCTTCCCAATTTTATTGGAATCATAAGTGGTACAAAATTTTGTTTCAGACTCAGAATTTTTTGAAACTTTAAACTTTTTTGGTTTTGTCCACATATATGATTTTATCATCCTTATTCTTTTTAAGAACATTCTAAATTTTATTTCTATACTTTTAAGGAAACTTTTTTAGATCCTTTTCAGGTTTACCCTTTCCAAAACATTCACAAAATTCAGATATAGAGTTATTGAAACTTGTAACTACCTGCTCATCTTTAGAAAAAAAAAATTTGAACAAGTTCCAACTCTTACTCATTTTCTTTAAACTTCACTTCAAGATGTTAATTCCAATTATTTTGTTTTTCAAGAGACTTTTTCATATAATAAATCTCTTCCAGAAACTTATCTTTCTCCTCAAGAAAACATTATTGATTGTTTTTTGTAGTACTTTCCTTCTTCAACTTCTTGATTTTTCTTTCAATTATTACCATATTTATGAAACATTCTTTTAACTCTCTTTTCAGATGAAATTATAACTCAGTATATACTTCTTCATATCTATTACTTCCAAACACTTCATCATTACCTATTTCAATGAAATTTTTTTCTCTAAAAACTTTAGTAAACTTTTTGAACTCAGCTTCACTGTCTTCCTCTTCATCATCAGTAGACAAAAATCTTCTCCTTTTGGATTTGGAGAACTTTATATATTTTCCATTGGAATATGATTTTTATTTTCACCATATTTCTTCCAAGATATTCTTTTCCTTCTTTCATATTCATCACTATCTTATTCATTCCTTTTTCGAGGATAATTTTCCGCAAATTACCCAAAAACTTCACATTCAAAACATTTTAGGGGTATCGTCCCTTCACAATTTCCTTAACCTATTTTAATATTTTTAGAAAAAAATATAATAATTCATAAATATTATTACATAACCTATTTTTGGAGTCATTGTTATCACCTTCTTCTTCTTTGAGAATCTGTTTTGACTTTCCTTACTTGGAATATTTTAAGGATATTTCTTGATCAACTATTTTTTTTCCTTTCATAACATTCTACCTTATAATTTCATAAATAATGAGCGTAATATAAACGTTATATAGAGATAGAGTATCTAGATCTCTATCTTCCAAAGATGAATCTTTGGTATCAAACTTATCTGTAATAATTCTCAAGATTTTTTTAATAATAGTTTAATCTTCCAGCTTCTCACCAAGAAATCTTATAGTGATGAAAATATCATTCACCCTTTTAAATATTTCACCAATAGATTCATTCTCACATATTTTTAGATCTTCATACTTCAGGATCCAGATTTGTAACTTGGATTTCTTTACCTTTTTATTTCCTTCATAAAATTTTTCAAGTTTTCCCATATACCTTTATCTATATCAAATCCCTTCACTTTTATAATATTTCTCTCAAAAAATTATGAGTGTAAATAATTATTATATCTTTCATAATTTTATATATTCTTCTTTCCCATAGATTTTAAAGGAAATTTTTCATCAAAAAGAATAAATCCATCACTACATGCTTCCAAAACATCATACCCAAGAGACATAAGATATGAAAACATTATATCTTTACAGATATGATAGTTATTTCTATTGAAGATTAAAATCCCCTTGCTATTCACACAATCCAAATTCTCCATAATAACTTCTCTTAAAAAACTTCAGCAAATAATAAATTAAGGTAATCTGGTTCTGATACCAATTGAAAAGGCCCAACTAGGATCAATGTATCATGGAGATGGGGAGGGGTGAATCCCTGGTAACTTTTTGTTTTATGTTATCTTTCTATTATAACAACCTCCACCTCCTGTTAAAGAATTATCAGTTTACTGAAAACAAAATATTCACATATCCATAGGAACACAAGTATTTATAAGGTTCACAACTCAACAAGAATATATAGTCCTTTTCATGGTATGGAAATAATACAATACCACACAATCCACTATAAAACAATATTTTTGTGTAGGTTCAAAAATTATTAAATACTCTTACACATTTGTAGAACTATGATCAATATAAAAGTGCATGTGTTTCTTCTAGTACAAATGATGTAAAACAAGTTTTTTTGTAACAAGTTAAAAAACCTTCAGATGTTGGTTAAAAACAATTCACTATGCTAATTAAAATAATTCCCCTTTTTTAGAATCTTAAAAACACAATTATTCATTTTCCTACCCATTAGTAGGTGGAAACAACCTTTTTGGGATTCACACAAAATCTCAGTCTAATTCCTATATCCAATTATTCAGTCTAGAAAAAAGATTAGAAAATATATTTTGAAAACAATTCTGAACCACTTCTTTTTTTCCCAGAAATTTTAATTTAATGGATCAGTCTAATCTAGAAAATTTTACCACTAACTCTTTCTTATTCTTCTTCTATCCATAGATGTTTCTCAAGAAAACTCAATCTCAAAACTTCTTCTCTTTACTCAAAACTGTTGTGCTCTCAGTCACTATCCACTCATGAATAGTGTATTTATTCTCATAAAGTACATTGTATTTCTTTATATTTATAGAGGAGAAAAAATCGGTATGGGAATAAAACCAATTTCACTTTCCCACCCAACCAAATTTCAAAAAACATGAATTTCACGTTCATTTTTATATTATCTTTGACTATTTCAGCACTTATAAACTCTTCATGATTCTTCTTGAAACTTTTATAATATTATCAAAGATTCGTCCTACTTAAAATTTATTAACCTTTATTTGGTATGATAAAATGTTTTTATGATACAATTCTTCATTATTATGAAACATATGTAGAACTGAATACTTCTCATTCTGTTTCTATGTACCAACCACAATACATGAAACAATTCCACCATATTTATTTTTGAAACTTTGTTAGAATTCAGTTACTCTTAATAAACATCATTGAAACTTCTAAGTATTCCATCACCCCCTTTAACAACACTTCAATAGAACTCTTCATAAAAAATATAATTTTCTTCTATTGTTCAAAAACTCTTCTGACCAACTATTCTGTGTATGATGAAATCTTACCTCTGATGATTCATCAGTGTTAGCATGCCTCTATTATATTAGTCTATGTTTCCTTATGATTTATAGGTTTCGCTTATTTTTTTATGTCTCTTGACCTAATTGATGTAAAATATAACTTTTCTAATGAAAAAAAATCATGAAATATTTTTTTCTTGACCTAATGAAAATAATCATCATGAATTCTTATTCTGATGAAAATTTTTGAATACATTGTTGAACATAATCTGGTTGATCGGTCCCAAAAATTTCAACATAATAATCATTGTCAATAAAATTATCTATCTATTACAGAACTCTACATTTGATTCTCTTTTGTAATCAATAATTTTTCTGATGGATCGGTGTCAGAATTCTTCCAATAGATCGGTGGCATGATGTGTCTGATGGGCTGATGTCAGCAATGACTTCTTTCATCTATATTCTCTTTAACTGGCGATTGATCATATGAAATAATTCATTTGGTGAAACATAATTTCTAATGAATTTGTTATCCCATTGGATTGTTTGATCATAACTTCATCAAAACTTCTACTTAAATAACTTCAAAATTCTCTTCCTTGAGACAAAATATGCATCTGGTGGTTCTCACACCAATGAACTATAACGGGAAGACCATAACTTGATAACCTTTAATCTTATACAAAATTATAATTTTATAATGATGAATTCATGAGTTTAAGAACATTAGGATCGATATATAATTTTTTTAATTTTATTAGAAAGTTTATATGAATTCCTATCATTTCATCACCTTATGTATTTATATCAGAAACTCAAACTGATTGACAAAATTTAGACACCTTTTCTCCTCCATTGTTTCATAATGCATGGATCACAATTCTTGATTAACTTATGATGTTGAAAAATTAAAAAAAAGTAAATTATCATCAGATTTTGTATCAAATATCTTGAAAGACATTTAGACTCTAGTAAAACTTCTCATACCGATCAAAAACTTCATTCTGAACTCAATATGTGTTTAAAAACAACTTCACCTATAAAACTTATCCAAAATAGAAAACTGAATATAATGGAATTTATTATCAAGAATATATCCTATTATTTGAGACTGGTACCCAAAAATGTTTTGTTATATTATATTAGTAGTAAATATCATTCTCATTTGGTGGAGGAGGTGTCAGAGTAGTTGAGTTCATTACATCTGACCCTAGTAGATGATAGAGTGGATGATTATCCTTAGTCGATGTTGGTGACTTCACTATTTATTTAGAGTGTGGGAGAGTCTCAGTTAGGTGATGTTGATTGTGAATTTCTTCATGACCAAATAAACCCATTATATGAACCCTATGGATTTTCTAAATCTAAGGATCATGTCATCCTTTTAAAGGGATATATGGTATTTTTAGTCTAGTTTTGTGGGGAGGTATTGAGGGAGTTTCATACCTCCCCCTTAGTGGTACATTAGAGAGTTTCAAATATGTGTAAATACATTAAGTGTTATTTTTGGTGTGTTGGAATGATGTGGGTAATTTTATAGTTTATTTTTTGATTCCTCATGTTTCAGTAGGTAAATTTGGAACAACATATTCCAATAGGTCTACCTGAAACTGTTGAGATTCGATAATAGAAGTGGGATTGTGTATCGATGAAATTTTTTGACAAGGATTCCATAGAATGTGAGATTACATGATTCTAAATGGGTTATTATTTACCAAATTACTAATTAGGAACACTTCCTAACATATTAGATTATATTTCGATTGAGAGTTTAGAGATTCTGTACATGCAGGAGATCACCCGACTTCATAGGGTACCCATGAAGATCATCTTCAATTGTGATTCTCAATTCACATCATAGCTATGGAGAGGTTTGTAAGAGGATTTTGGGGACTAGTTACATATTATCATGTCATTTTGCCCAATGATTAATAGATAGACCTAGCAGGCCATCCTAGTTTTTGATGATGTACTAAGATTTTGTGTGTTGGAATTTATCTAGAGCTAGGATAATCACCTTAAATTAGTGAAATTCACACATAATAATATTTATTACTCTGCTACTGGAATCTCACCATTCAAGGAATTGTACAAGACACACTTTAGGTCACCCTTTTGTTGTACTAATATTGGAAATACATCTCTTTTTGTGAAAAAACTGGTGAATGAAAAAATAGAGAAGGTTCAGGTGATCTATGAGAATATGAGAATTTCTCAAACTTGATAAAAACTTATACAGGATGACATCATAGTCCATTAGAGTTTGAATATGAAGACCATGTTTTTATGAGAGTCTTCTCATGATGAAGATTATAGAGATCTAGTAGGTCTAGAAATCTATTTCTGAGGATCATCATGATGTTCTAGATCCTATAGAGGGTTGAAATGGTTCCTTACCACCAGTCCTTACCCCCAAAGTTAGACCAGGTGCATGGAATCTTACATGTATTATAGCAGATGATATACATTCATGAACTAATACATTTTATTTCATAAATAAAGATATATATTGAATATGTAGATACCTTTTTGGAGTACCCATTGGATATCTTGGGTTATAAGGATGGGATACTACATGGGTGAACCATTCAATTGGTTTGAGTGAATTCAAAGAATGGTAATGTCCATGAGAGATTATAAGAGTGAGATTGATAGATGTAGGCTTAGTTTCATCACCTCTTTGTGTAGATTGTGATTTTTAGGGTGAAAACCCATGAAGATGGTGAGAATGTAACAACTCTGAGTTTCATAATTTAATCTTTTGAACATTTCATAAAGTATTTCTAGATTTTTCTTCATATTTGGTGTTGTTATTTGGGTTTTGTAAGTCCCAGAAATTAATTATTAAAAATATTATTAGTATTAAATCATGTGCACATATCTTTTTAGAATTAATGTGTTTCATATTTATCAAGATTATATATAGAAAATATAAGACCGTGGCTATTTTATGAATGCAGGTTTTTCCTAGGTACGATATAAGGTTGTCCGGTGTCGGATGTTTCATGGAAGGCCAGGATTGGCGGGTGCATTAAGTAAATTTAATGATTATTTTATTTAATGACGAAAATAAAATTTAATCTATAAATATTTTTTTATGGAAAAATTACATGTTTAGCAGCATAACCTTGGATATTAGTGAGGAAAAGGTGGAGACCCACCATTGGATTTAATTAACTTGAGACCGTGGATTGACAACGAATGAATCAAGGAGATCCATTGGAAAAACCAAAAATGTAGAGAAATATTTAATGAAATCACTATAAAAAATTTTATTTACCAATGATAAGTTTGTTCTGGAGGTTGGGATTTTTATTTTGTGGATTTCTAAAATTATGTTCTTAATTATTGATCATGGGTTTTATATCTACTTTATTTATTGACTTTATTTCTTCAGATTAATAGAGAATTTATTTATCATTCTTAAACCAAATTAAGAGTTTTTATTATTCCCATGTTTGAAAATACATCTGGTTTTTATGTTTATGATAAATAGTTGGGATCTCATTAGAAAATTATAATCTTGTAACACCCTGATATTTTAAAAAGTAGAAAATTATGTTCGATGGTGTACACGACATGCTACACTGAGCCTAAACGAACCGCTAAATATTATATAGACTTTATAACATAATTTTTGAATGGGAGAGTATGAATAGTATCAACCAAATTATTAAATATATATATATAATGTAAATAATCAATAAAAATTTGTTGATTAAGGCTTATGAAATAGGTACCTAATTTTCAATAAAGTTTTTTTATGCTTCATAAATATGTTTTCTTCAAAAAGGTTTTTTATTGGTTTTTGTTGTAAAGTATTATAATTAATTTATGGATATTATCTAAATTATATTTTATAAAAAATAGAACCATTTTTTAAATATTAATATCAAAATTATCTTAGGTTTAATTTTAGGTATTTCTCTGAAAAGTTTGATTTATCATTAAATAGTGAAAAATGTAGATTTTTATTGAGAACTGTATTTTTATTTCAAGAATTTAAAGATTTTGTTTTGTTTTAAAATAATATCAAAAAAAATATCTCTCTAATATTATTTATAATCAAATTATAGTAATTGGAATGAATTTTATACTTGAATTTAGTATAAAACTTTTTTTAGAAATAAAAGGCATTTTTTATGTAAAAAACTTTTTATTGAATTTTTCATTTTGATTTTAAATTAAATTATTATATTCATAGAAAATGAATTTAATAAAATTCATTTAATATTGGGAATCATGAGATTGAAATTAGGTAAATAATCCCCATTTATTTTTGTTCAATATGAATAGTAACTATGATAAAATTTATCACCTCAGTAAAGGGTAAATCTATTTAATCTAGATTAAAACTAAATGATAAGGCCATAAATTTTCATCCTAATTCTAATCTGATGAATAAAATTTGAACATTATAAACATAGTATATAAATTTATGTGTTTAATGTACACTTTTCCATGAAAATGGCTTATATAATATTTAAATTAAAGAAAGCAACAAAATATCACTCTATTAGTTTTAAATATCTATTATGTGTCCACATAGGGATAAAATAAAGTTATGTACAAATTTAATTTTTTATTTTGTGAATAATGAAATTATATACATGATAATAATTTATTTATAATTTTTATTAATTATATAATTACCTTAAATTCTTGTGTAGTTATAATACAGTATTTATTCAATTAATAGAAAAAAATAAATAATTTAAAAAATATTAAAGGTGGTATAATTTAAGAAATTTATAGTTTTCCATGAATTTTTTATATTAATATAATATATTAGTTATGTTTAAATTAATTGTATTCAAAATAGAACTTTTTATTTATGTATTTTAAGTCAAATTAAATAAATAGTGATAAAATTGACATTAATGATAATTTATCAAAATAAAATTTTATTAAATCATTTAAAAATAATAAAAATATTTAATGAGTAAAATTTGGATAATATGTGGTCTAAAATTTTATACATTTCCATATATGATAAAATTTTCACCTTATATGTAAATTTATATACTTTTAAGAGTGAAAAAGATGTCACTGCGGTTAATGATAAAATAGGATAACTAAGGGTTTAAACCAAATGATAAGGTTTAAAATGCCACAAAAAAATCATCCAATTTTATTTCATGATTTTATTTCAACTATATAATAACCTAGGTCAAACTAAATGTCAATTTTTTATTTTGGATTAATAATATCATTATTATAATTTAATCCTTTAAGAAATTCCAAAAGTGTCCATATCCTCAATTATAAAAGGGAACATCCTCCTCTATTTCTTTACACCAAATTGAACTATATAGATTGAAAAAAACCTAAATATTACTCTTCTAAACATACTTATACAATTTATGGAGTTAATTTTCTCCCTAAAATACCAACCATAAGTTTCTTAAGAAAGGATCTATGAAGGTATCCCGAAAAAGAGGTAGTTGTCTTTCCTAACCTGTTTCAATTTATTTCTTATTTTAACTCTTATAAATCTCTTCAATTTATCATAAAATAATAAAAACAATATCCTATATATAATTAAATTTTATTATTATTATGAAACCCCCATTACCCACCCTCTTTCTCATCAAGTTAAAAGTGAAAGTATCACTCATGCATATGTACGACTTACTATATCCACGTTGCGATACAATTCATTTTTATCACTATTTTTTATGTATGGGTATTTTTATGGGTTTAATTTTTATATATGATTATTTTTAAATTATTACACCACTATAATGATAATATCATATCTATCTTCTTAACTTTCAATCCATTGGGGTATGATAACGTCGCTCGTGCGTACTTGTGGACTACCCCCACCACGAAGCGATGTGGTGTTTTTCATTTACATTTAAATTGGATGGTAACGAGGATATATTTTATGAATATATATAATTTTTATTATATAATAATTATTTTCTAAAGGTAAATTATTATTTAATTTTATTTATTTTCATTCATCAAAAAGTGAAAATAGCATTCATATGTACGTACGGCCTACTGCCTCCATGAATTGTGTAATTAGTTTTCTATCTATAAATTTTATGGATTAATACAAATATATGTATAATTAATATATATTATTTTTATATAATTATTAAATTTGTGTGTATTATAGTAAATTTATCAAAGTGCAAGGACCGAAACTACTGAACTAGAACATACATGAAATACGAAGTAGTTATTACCTGAAATAGTGATTTTAACAAATAATTGTTAATAAAATAGTGAAAAAAGATTATAAGTAAGTCATAAATGGTATAATATATATGATTATGGTTATATAATATATTTATAATAAATCCTTATTTATTATACAGGAATTTTGAACACATACAAATGAAATCGGTCTTGTGGTAAGGGTTTCTCATCTCACTTTTACTTCTATGGGACATATGCCAAATTCACCACTTATTTATTTATTTTGGTATATATAATAATAATTTTAAATATTATATATTTAATATATTATTATTCATTTTGTTTAATGTTTCAATTGATGTTATTACTTTCATGGGGCTTATGACTCAAAATATTCCCAACTGGTAAGGGTTTATTTTACAATCTCATCATTATTCATGATTGTTTATGATTAAGTCTCATATTATAGAAAAACTTTCTTCCATATACATGTTTTATAAAAATATTTTCAAAAAAATAAACAATATGAAAATTATTTATTAAATAAATTTTTACCAATTTTGTACTTCTTACAAAAATGGTTTGAAATAAATATTCCTATCATTTTCCAAACGAGGTACTTTTTAAACTTTTTACAACAGTGTGAAAGGAATGTTTTCTTAACTTATATATCATGAATGGATTTTCCCACCATCATTAATAATATTTTATTTTAATCTTACATTACATGTTTATAAGATTATTTTCAAAGAAAATTTTTTCCTTCATATTTTCAATGTTTTAAAAAAAGTGATTTCAAAGTGAAAAGGGGTATTTTTCTCAAGAATTTTCCAATGATATTTTTAAAGTAGTTTCATCTATGTCAATGTCCTTTGTGAAATTTAATTATTTATTGATTTTATTCTCTTATGATACCATATAAATATTTTATTGGATGGTTTATGATTAGTTTAACAAGAGATGTAATATTTGATATCTTTCACAATATTATTCAAGATGTTTTATGATTATGTCTATTGATTGGAGAAATTTTTAACATTTAGTATGATAGTTGATATATGAATTTTTATGTTGATTATGCTCCACCTCTTTCATATGAGGAATTCATTGGACTTAGTAAGTGATTGGCGGGGCCCATTGTAGCCCCTTAATGCATTGTTAGGTCTAATGAGACAAACTAGCCTGGGTATTGGGCCGAGGTCTTACCCATTTAGGTAATATGTCTTTGAATTAGGTCTTAATGATAAATATATCTTGGAATAATGCCTTAACAGTACATATTACTTATCATGAGGCCTCAATGGGATATTTTAGATGTCCTAAATTATGTATTCCATCGTTATAAAATCAATTATCTATGTTCATTTGATTATTTGAATAGTTTTTAAATTCATAGATATTTTTTTAGCTAATTTGAGTATTGATATGGCATTATTTGATTATAATTTATTTTCCATGATATTATTCATGCCTTATTTATCTTATATTTCATATATATATTTATTTAGAATCTAAGATCCTTATTTTCTTATGTTTCTTTCTCTAGGATACCAAGATGTGTATTATGATTGATATGTAGGGTTATGGTAGAGTAAATAATGATGTCCTCAAAGAAAATACTATATTTTATTTTATTTTTTCAAATGTAATTTCAAATTCAACTTTTTAACTATTTTTCGAAGACTATTAAACTATTTAGTCCTTTGAGATGTGATTACTTTTATCTAGTGCCAATGTAATAAAGTAACCACCAACTCTAGGTTACTAGGGTCAAGGACTTTACTATTGGTGTCATATCATGTTTAGAAGAACCCTTGGGAATTGAATTTAGGAAAACATAGATTAGTGGATATAACCCTAAAACTGACTTTGAGAATATTTCTAATGAAACTAGGTTTATGGTTATGACATTATCTATGCATAAAATTTTCAATTTATATTAATTGTTTCACTAGTTTTGTTATTTTACAATATGATTTAAAATGATATGATTTAATATAGTATATGCCATTATTTATAAATTTTTCCTAGTAAAAGGAATGGAAACTGTATCAATGCATATAATTGATGTACGTATTTACTTCCATAGAAATATAGTGAAGCTATAGTTAGAGCTACAGCTAGATATGAACAAATTATAACTATATTGGGGTAGATAACTCAGGTTATGATCAATAACCTTTACCATATAGAGTAGTCTGTTAATCCACAATGTAGTGTAACAATGTTATATTGCTTTATGTGTTAGAAAACTCCATCATTAAATGGGACTAAAAATCCTTTGTAGGTGATCAATGCAAAAATTCCCCAGATAAGATATTTCTATCTTTGGGATGTAATGAATGGGATAATTTTTTCATGGAATTTTATCATCTCTCAGGGGATGGAGATCAATAGTGGTCACTAATCCAAAATACTAAGGATGAATATGAAATATATATCATATAATGGAAGGGTTTTAAGGAATTTTTTTGGACAATTACATTCCTTATTAAAAATAAGTGGATATAGAAAGAAAATTCTTAAGTCTGAGTTAAAAAAATAGGAAAATATTGATAAGTATGAAGCTAATTTTAGAAGGTTATAAAGGCATGTTAGGAACTGGTTATGCAATCTAAATTAAAATATTAATTGTTTATTTGATGGTATTAATCCAATAATTTGAAGGGAACTAGTCTCCAAAAATTTCTCATCATATGAAGATATAGTATCATGTGCTATCAATATAAAGAAATAATTCTCCAAGTCTTATGGTTCTTAAGGAAAGGAAGATAATAAGAGGATGGAAGAGAAAAAAATAGATAAGGGGAAAAATATAAAGATGGATTTTCCCACATTTTATAATTGTGGAAATAAACACCCCAATACTTTCTAGAAATAAATGGTAGTTTTCTTTTAATTGTTGAGAAAAGTTCCATTAGTCATTTGAATTTAAGTGTAAGAAATAAACCTCTAAAATTCTGTGTTTCAACTATAAGGATATGGGGCACTACAAAAATTAATTCCCTAATCGTTAAGGTAATATACCTCACAAGAAGCTATAGGATCAAGGTCAATATTATGCTACTAGTGCTACTGAAGTGGAATGATTAAAGTACTTATGTATTTGGATTTATGAATTATGTTGTAGAAGTATTTTTTCGGTGATATTCTAGTTATAAAAATCATTAAATTTATAAGGATTGTACTAAAGTGGTTCTTATTTGTGTTTTTTAAAGCATATGTTAAATGGTATTGATAACCAAAAAAAAATTATTTATTGTTAAGGTTATTTTTTAGAGAATTAATGGATAAGGTAAAAATAACCCTTGATATGTTTGTGAAATTGATTTGATAATTTTTATTTGGGATAAAGTGAATATTGAAATTGAAGAAGAAAATGGTATAGTATTTGTGACCTTATAAATTGTTATTGATTTGATGATAACATAATTCATGATAGAGTTTACTGCATTTTTTATTTATATTTAATAATATGATATTTTATTTAAGGAATAAGTTGATATTTAATTATTGGAAGCATGCATATTTTAATTATGGTTTTACGGTTATTTAATTTATTTCCATGTTTTATGAGTATATATTATTAAGTTATTTACATGTGGTGTTAAGAGATACTTTATGGAGGGTTAATGATAAGTTTATTTTAGAAATTTAGTGACCTTATTCCAAAAAATTTTGGATTTTTGAATTTGTTTAGACATATTTTGTAGGATACATAAGGATAACGTTTTATTGATTGGATTGAGTTTAACTTTGGATATTATTATTTGAGGTTGAAGTATGATTTATCATATAGTATATCATGTTTTTAGAATTTTGGTTTTGTAAAATTTTCAGAGGGTGAAGTAATAATTTATGTATCTTATGACTCATTAAAAGATTATTTTATTAATTCAGGAATAAAAAATCCATATCAAATATCCACTTACTGGTGTAAGAGATGAATTGGAAATTGATCGAGACATAACTAAAGGATGATATTATTATTAATATATGGAAATAAATTAAGTAAATTTATTTTCTTGAGTGCTTTATATAGATACAAAAATAATCCCTAGACTTAGGTAAAGGACCTTGAAATAAAAATGTTATCCCTTTACTTTTCTTACTTAGAAATCAATGGTCTTTTAATCCATTACTAATTTATGTTTTTTATGGTTAAATTTCTCATAACCATGTACTTTATTACTTTCTATTAATCCTTAGAAATTATTTTTCTCTTCTATGTCTATATTATAACTTCCCACTACTAGTATCCTATTTGGAACCTTATATATTTGTTATTTTATATGACCTTTGTATTTCTCATTCCCTTTTTTTCAGAGGCAGTTTTATTATCACTTTTTATGATGTACGTTTTAAATAAAGGAATTTCAAAGATCAAACCCTTTTTTACTAAGAAAAATATAAAATTATGAGGACATAATTTATCTAAGGGGAGAAAAATGTAACACCTGGATATTTTAAAAGAAGAAAATTAAGTTTGATAGCATACATGACATATAACACTGAGCATAAATGAACCATGAAATATTATATGACCTTTATAACCTAGGAATTTAATTGGAGGATATGAATATTATAAAAAATTATAAATTATTTATAAATTATATACTCCATAAAAATAAATTTATTATTTCTTATGAAATAATTACCCAATTTCTTATTTTATGCTTTAGAAATAAGTTTTATTCAAAAATTATTTTTATTGATTCTTGTGAGGAAATATTATAACTAATTTTTAAAAAATATATAAATTTTATTTTATAAAAATGATATTATTTTTTAAATAATAATATCAAATTTATTTTAGGTTAAATTTCTGGTATTTTTCTAAAAAGTTTGATTTTTCAATGAATAGTCAAAATATAGTTTTATATTTAAAACTGTATTTTTTTCAAGAATCTATAAAGTTTTATTTTTTAAAATTATTTAAATCTAAAATTTTCTATTATATTATTAATGATGTAATTATATTTATCAGAATGAATTCGAAAATTGAATTTAATATAAAAACATTTGTATACATGAAAATGCATTTTTTTGAAGAACTGCTTGTTGTTGCGTTTTGTGTTTTGATTTTAAATTAAATTATTAAATTTATATGTATTTATTTTAAAAAAATGAATTTCATATTTTGAATTATGATTTTTTAATTTGGTAAATAGTTCCCTTTTATTTTTGTTCAATACGAATAGTAACCGTGGGAAAATTTATCACCTCAATAAAGGGTAAATCTGTTTGATCTAGGTTAAAACTTAGTGATAAGGTCATAAGTTTTTATCAAAATTATTATTAGATGAATATAATTATTCCCCTATCAACTTATTCTCAAAATTTACAGGTTTAATGGACACTCATCCATGAAAATAAACAATATAATATTTAAATCAAAGAATGTTACAAAATGTCGCTCTCTTAGTTTTAAATATCTATTATGTGTCCACATAGGGAAAAAAGAAATTTATTAATGAAATTTATTGTAATTTTTGTGAGTAATTAAATTATACTCCTAATGATAATTCAGTTCTAATATATAGTAATTATACAATTACCTTAAATACTTTTGAAACGCAAATACAATATTTATTCAATTAATGGAAAAATAAAATAAATGATTTTAAAAATATTAAAAGTGATATAATTTGAGAAATTTATAGCTTTCCATGAATTTTTGAGATTAATATTATTTATTATTTATTTTTAAATGAATTATATTTTAAATACAACATTTTCTTTATGTGTTTGAAGTCAAATTAAATAAATAGTGTCAAAATTGGCATTAATGATAAATTATCAAAATTATATTTTAGTAAATTATTTATAAATAATTAAAATATCAAAAGTGGAAAATATTTATAATAAATGATCTAAAATGTTATACCTTATCCATTTATAATCCATTTTTCACCTTTTATGTAAAATTATATAATTTTAAGTGTGAATAAGATGTTACTATGGTTAATGTTAAAATACGTTAACTAAGGGGTTTAACAAAATGATAAGGTTTAGAACACCACAAAAACATGTCCATATTTAAATATTTGATGATATTTCAAACATATATTATAATATTTTTAAATAAATGACCATTTTGATGCATTATAATTAATAATTACTTTATTGTAATTTAATCTTTCAAGAAAATCCAAAAGTTCCCCTCGCCACAATTATAAAAGGAAACCTCTTCCATCGCTTTTTTACACTACATTAATCCATATATCTCAATAAAACCCTAAAAATTCCTCTTATAAACATCCTTATAACTTTTCTAGAGGTTTATGTCTCTCACAAAGACCATCCTTAAGTTCCTTAAGAAAGGATCTAAAGAAGGTCTCCAAAGAAGAGGTAATTGTATTACCTGACCTCTTTCAATTTATTTTCTTATAACTATTCTAAATATATTTAATTTATCAAAAAATAATAAATTAATTATCCTAAATATAATTAAATTTCATTATGTTTTTTAAACCACCATTACCCACCCTCTTTCCCATCATGTGGGAAGTGAAATTATCACTTGTGTATAAGTATGACTTACCATCTCCACATAGCGATACAATTAATTTTTCCTAGACATTTTTTATGGATGGGTATTATGATGGGTTTATTGTTTATATATGATAATTATAAAATTATTATACCTCTTTAATGATAATATCATATATAAATTCTTAACTTCCAATCAGTTGGGAAACGATAACATCACTAGCGTGTACGTGTGGAATTCTCTTCTAAAAGCCTGAAGGCCTTAGATTTTTATCTTTTTTTGGATAATCACCATTTTAAGGTTTGAGTTGGAACCCTAAAATGCACTGTAAACCCAAGGAACAAGGATAATACATTAACTAAAGTCCCATAGTTAAAATAACCAATACATGACCTTGAAGGCCAAAGACCTGACTACACTTGAAACTACCCCTCCCCAGTATTTGAATCTTTAAAGGTACCTAGCTCCCCACCTCACATGGCTGGTCGAATAGAATTTCCCCAAGAAGAGCTGTATGGTGCCTGGTACCAATGGAAATTTCTATACCTACTCATTCTTCCAATCTATTTAGCTCTACTCTAGTGGTTTCTACTTACTCTAAATCCTCTTCTAGGCCTACTCCTGTGTGGTCAGTCCTGGTTGATTCTTGGTCTTTGTGGCCTAGAGGCCATTGATGGCCCAAAGAGATGTAATTTTTTTCAATTATAGTTTACTTGGATGGTAATTAGGATTCATTTTATGAATATATATAATTTATATGATATAATACATATTTTTTAAATGTGAGTTTCTATTTAATTTTCTTTCATTCCATTCATCAAAATGTCAAATAGTGTTAATACGTGGATACGATCTACCATCTCCATGAATAGTATATTTCATTTTCAATCTCTAACTTTTATAGATTACTATAAATACATTGATAATAAATATATATTATTTTTCTATCATTATTAACTTAAAAATGATGGAAACTTGTTCAAAATACATGGACTGAAACTACCCAATTAGAACTTACATGAAAAACAAAGAAGTTATGACCTAAAATATAGATTTTAACAAATAATTGTTAACAAATAAGTGATAAAATATTATAGGAAAGTAATAAGTGTTATAATATATATGATTATTTTTCTTTAATATCTTTATAATAAATATATATTTATTATACAATATTTTCAAACATTTACAAAGGAAATCAAACCTGAGGTAAGGGTTTCTCATCTCTGTTTTACTACTGTGAGACATATTCCATATTCAATACTTATTTTTTTGGTGTATATATTTACCCTTTGATATATTATATCATGATTTTTTTTGCCTTCATGGTATTTAAATTTTCATTTGATGTTAAAATTTTCATGGGGGTTACGATTCAAAAGATACATAAGTGGTAAGGGATTACATCAAAATATCATCATTATTTAGGATTGTTTATCATTAGGTCCATGCTAGGGTAATATTTTTATTCAATATTCATTTTTTATAAAAGAAAATAAAAAATGTTTTAATCATTATACAAATAATTTATTAAAGAAATTTTTACCCATATTTGACTTTTTACTAAATGGTTTGAAAGGAACCTTCTTATTATTTTCCTAACAAGATACTTTTTAACCTTATTACAATAGTGTTAAAGGAATATTTTTTAACTTATACAGAATGAATATATTTTCCCATCATCATTACTAATATTTTCTTTGAATCTTCCATTATAATTTTAAAAGGTTCTTTTTAATGAAAATATTTTCCATTATATTTGCGATGTTTTAAAAATAAGTAATTTCAAATTAAAGAAGGTTATTTTCCTCAAGTATTTTACAATGACATTTATAAATTATTTTTATATTTTTAAACATCCTATACTAAATTTTATTCGTAACTTAATGGTATTAGGGATCACATTGTAATTATATGGGATGGGTATTTTAAAATGTTTCATCAATGAAGTGATGAAACTTCATCATCTCCAGCGATCTGAGACCAGGTGTAGTCTGAGGATCTCATGTGAATTACTAAAAACATAGTAATTAAAATAGAATGAGTTCCTCATTAAAATAAAAGTGTGTTCATCGATTACACGATGCCAGAAACCATTTCTTGGAGGATCCAAGGTTGAACCCCTCTAGACCATCCACACACACTTCATGAATCCACGCGTACATCATTCATTGATTTCTGGGTGCTAGCGTGAAGATTTGATGATTTCTTTGACATTGCAATGATCACCATGATCTCATGCCTTTGATCTGAGAAGGTTTTCATGGATCATTCACTTATTCAGGGATTTTATCTCTCTAGGATTCAGTAGGAGAGAGAATCTATGAATTTCGACTGATGAATAGTTTATTGAATGAGCTTCTCCTTCACTTATATAGTGTACATCCAAATTACCCAGTTAGGGTTCCTCAACACCCATATATTTAAAATCCACTAAATAAGTAATAAATAAATAATTATGGAAAACTAACTACATCATAATTATTATTTTTATTTTATCACATACTTATAATATATATTAAATATATTACATGATAAAACCCAAGATATTAACTCGACTCATAATTAGAAAAAATATTAAACAAACCTCAAATATTAAAATAATATTTTTTCATATAATATTAGTCCATGTATTTACTGAAACCCAAGTAAATAATTTTAATAAATAAATTCAACCTATTTATTGTATACTTGAATAATAATAAATTTATTTATTCATCAATGATCAATAAAACTTGGACAACTCTCAAACCCTATGGTGGGGCCCAACATGTCCTATATACCTATTCATTCAAATATAGAATATTTTTGAATAGGCTATTGTGTGTGACCTTCTAGGACCTTATCGTAATAGTAGTGAATAGTTTTCACAGATCAATAGTGGAGTTTAGAAACCCATCAAGGCCCCTAAAGAGACAAGGAATTGTTATAACAACTAAAACCTTTCCTATGAAAATGCACTATGTGATATTATCTTCTTATTATACAATATCTCATAAAGAAGGACGTACACATGTTTCATCATCCTTACTTTATTTTTTGTTGATATAACTATACAGAATTACCTTCGACTATCATATCCATAGATTTATGAAGGTACTTCCATCTTGATCAACTATACCTGAGACGTCACTTTCTTAACTCAAAAGTAAACAAATTCTATCTTGATCATCCAAATAATGTAATACCATAAATGATGCACCCAACACATGTTACCTCACCATGACTTCAATGTCATGGTTCTTTCCTTATATAAAATTATGTGATCAAGTGGAACACATTGATAATGATCTCATGTCAGGAGACCAAAACACATGTATTTATATAGTAACATTCATTGCCACACAAAACATGTGGTGTTCCAATTGGTGGGTTTTTCCTCAAGGTCTAACTACTAGAGATCACCAAGTTTGAATTTCATGAGAATAAGTCTTAATGTTTATGATCCCCCAACACCTGATAGTCACACGCCATTTGTGTCATGTTATTATGATGTATCAAGACCATAGGAAATAACATTAAGATTACTATCATAGTATCTCTAGGTTCTCATTATAGCCTAGGAACTACTATAACCCTTTGATATGACATGTAATATAAGGACATTACCATAAATATATTGGAAACATAAGTATCAATGCTATTAAAGTAAGATAATAACATGTATATATCAAACTATATACGTGTAATATTAATCAAAATTCATACATAGGTTGGGTATAGGGAACCCATTTTCAACACTCCCACTTGCACTAGATCCAACTACTAATAAATCTCAAAATGTTAACTCTCAAAAAAGAATCATGATTCTGTAGAGATATGGATTTAGTAAGGGGATCTACCATATTATTCTATATGGATACTTTGTTAACTATGACCTCACCTCTTTGAGTAAAATCCATCAACAGATGAAACTTCTAAAGTATATGATTTGTCATCTAGTGTGACCTACGCTCCTTGGCATGAACTACTGCTACAATATTTTAACAATAAAATAGAATAGGGTCTACACTACTGGATACAACAACAATGTTAAAAAAAATTGTGTATCCATACTACCTCCTTAGCTACAATAGAAGCTGATATATACTCATATTATACTCTAGAATTGATGACCATAGGTTGTTTCGAGCTTCTAAAACTCACTGAACCACCATTCAGGAAAAATAAATATCCTTACAATTATTTCAAATCATCATGATATATCTAGAAACTAGAATAAGTGTGTCCTATAACTAATAGTTCATCATCTCTTCCATACACCGGGAACATATCCTCTATGCACCTCAAGTACTTCAGGATAGTTTTCACAGCTATCCAATGAAACTCTCTTATATTAGATTGATATCATCCCATAATTCTCAAATAAAAGGTAGCATAAAACATAGTACACAACATGTAATACATAATAGATCCCACTATTTAATCATAAGGGATTATTCTCATTCATTCATTATCCTTCTATGTTAGGGGATAAATTTTCTTAGATAGATTGATATGATGTGACATTAGAAACAACCCTCTCTTGGAGTGTTCCATATTGTACCTTCTGAGTACCTTGTCAATATATGTACTTTAACATAGCCCAAGCAGCCTATGATATCTATCTAGATAGATTTTGATCCCTAGAATGTAGAATGCTTCACATATGTCTTTCATAGAGAAGAAGTCACCTAACCAAGTCTTAAATGACTATATAAATTTCAATTTTTTCCCATAATTAATACTTCATAAACATATAATACAAGGAAAACAATGGTATTAAAATTAAACTTCTTATAGACACATGGATTTCTTTAATTCTTAACAAAACTAAATTCTATTATGGCCTCATAGAAATTAATATTCCATGATTGTGGTTCCTTATTCAACCCAAAAAATAGATCTCTATATCTTTATTCCTTTATTGGAATTATTTGACTTAATAAAAACTTATGGTTGAATCATGTGTATGTCTTAAACCAACTTCCCATTTAAAAAATTAGTTTTGATATCCATTTTCCAAATTTCATAATCATAGAAGGTTACTATTGCAAGTAATATTCTGATGGATTTTAGCAATTCTACTTGTGAGATGGATTCATCATAGTATATGCTTGGACATTCCCTAAAACCATTAACTTACAATATTGAATTATAGGTAGTGAACTTACCATCCATATCCTTCTTTTAATTGAATAACCATTTGCATCCAAGTGGTTTTACATCAGTTTAAGGTTATACCAAAATCCAAACTTGATTTTGGTACATGGACTTCATCTCAGAATTCTTGGAATTTTAACATTTAGAGACATCTTTTCCTTATACTAATTCCTTGTAGGTTATAGGTTTATCATCTTCAAGGATTAAGGTGTCACCTAACATGATAAAAAGAAAACCATAATTCTATGGTTCTATAACCTCTTGAGTTGACCTATATAGTACTTGTGTCTTGGGAACTTCTTTATCTCCCACTATCTCTGATGGAGATTGTTCCCGTACCAACTCTTCTGCATCTGGAGCATCAAATTCATTGAATTCAATATTCCTCCCATTATTTACATTGGAAATATGTTCCATTTCTATAAATATGTCATGTCTTTCCACAATCACTTTTCTATTAGAAGGGTTATATGTGTAATATCCTTCAGTTTCTTTAGGATAACCTATGAAAATTCACTTCATGATTTGGGATGCTAATTTGTTACTAGGTAGTATTGAAAAAATTCTTTCACCCCTATACACATAAGTGTGACAAATTGGGTTTCTTTATACACAAAAACTCATATGGAATCCATCTGTAGATTTAGTTGGTACTTGGTTAAGGGTATATGTCGGTGACTGCAAGGTGTTTCCCCAAAAGGATAATGGAAGTGTTTTCTAACTCATCTTTAATCTGATCATGTCAATAAAGGTCTTATTACTACTTTTACTAACACCATTACACTATGTTGTATAAGGAGTGAGTTAGGATATTATCCTACACTCCTTTAAGTGAACATTGAAAGATTGTTTTAGATACTCGCTACTTCTGTCTGAGTGAAGTGCCTTAATCTTCTTTCCAAGGTATTTTTCTACTTAATGTTGGTATTCATTAAATATCTAAAAGGAATCTAACTTATACTGCATTAATTAGATATATCGATACCTACTATATTCATTAGTAAAAGTAATTAAGTATGAAAAACCACCCCTTTCTTATATCGTTAATTGACTACATATGTTGGTATGAATTAATTCTAGTAATTTAATGGCTCTTTATCCCTTCCTAAAGAATGTCACTTTTATCATTTTCCCTTATAAAAAAGTGTGACACACATGAATCTAATGGTTTTAACTCAGTTGTGTCTAAATACCGTCTAACACCCCAAGATTCCACAGGATGTTTCTTTTTAAATAAATTTAATAGCTTTTGTTGCACGCAGCACCGATTTCAAGAGCAACATGATCTATCAGTCTAACCATTTAAAAAGAAGTTATGAATATTATTAACCACATTATGAAATTTATAATTTTTATTTTTCAAAATAGACTTCATTTTTGAATTCAGAATATCAAAATTATCTTAGGGTGAATTTTTTGTATTTTTATGAAAAGTTTCAATTTTTTGAGGAATAGTGAAATATACTGCATTGTTGTTAAAAACTGAATTTTTTATTTAAATAAATATTTTAAATTAAATTAATATATAAATAATAAATATATTAACCCAATTTAGGTTATTGGAATCAATTTTATAATATAATTTGATATGAAAAATTATTGAACTTTTGAACGTCTCTTTTACCCACCTTCTAGCCACAGCTACAGGATTAGCATTAAACATAATTATGCCACTTTTTTAAATTTAATTTAGAAAAGTGGAAATAAATGGTTTTAATTAGTATGAAATTTTTTATCTAAAAGTATCAGCTTAATTTTTTTGTGAATATTAACTTAAATAAATTATTATTTATTTACCACTGTTAAGAGTTAATTAGGTAATTAAAGGTAAACAAAATAATATAATATTTTTATAAAATTACCCTAGAACTCATCCTAATCTCATTTTATAAGTTTTTTTTGACCAAAATCAACATTATTCTTAAAATATGATACTTTTATGCCACTTTTGTTACATTATGACATTTATTATATTTTATTTAAAGAAGAGTAAAAAATGTCATATTCAAATTTTACTAACTATATCATTTTTAATATGAGGTTATATAAGTGATATGGTAAACTAAAAATATTATTTATAAATATAAAATGTTTATCTATATCATAGTAATTTATTTATAAATTTTAGAGATTAAATAATTATCATTAATGAAGACAGAATAGTGAAACAGAAATTAGTTTATTAATAGAAATATCAAATAAATGTTATTATAAATATTAAAATAAATATAATTTGAATTAATTAAGGTACTCCAATAATTGTATATGATACTATGACATGTTATGAGTATATTAAATGGTTTTTTTAGAATTTATCTTTATTTTTGGATTTTATTTAAAGTCAAATAAATTAATAGTGTCAAAATTGACACTATTGATATTTTATAAAAATAAAATTTTATTAAATTATTTAGAAATCATAAAAATATTTAAAAACTACAAATTTATAATTATAAGGTTAAAAATTTAATAAATTTTCCATTTATGGAAAATTTACACAACATAAGTAAATATTTATAACCTTTTAATATTTGGTATATTATTATTACAATTAAAATTAAATAGATTAATTAAGGATAAATAAAAATGATCAAGATTAAAATAGACTAAAAACATGTATAAATTCTATTTTTTGAGATTATTTTGATCCATAATAATATTATCTTATAAATAACTCAATTTGGAGCTATTTGGAATCGAAAATCAATTTACAATAAATTAATAGTTTTGGAGTTTCCTAAAGTACCCATCCCCTCTCTTATAAAAGGGAGACCCTCCTTCTCTTTTACTCACACCTCTAAATCCATTTTTCACAGCCAAAACCTACCCATTTCTCCTCCAAACTTCCCTCACTTCATCATATAGTCCATAATTTGGGAATAAAGATATCCTAAAAATTCCTTTGTGCAAATCAAAAGAAGATACTCGAACAAGAGGTCATTATTTTACCAATTCAATTCAATTTCTTTTCTTCTTCAACTTCATCTTCCTATATTTTTTCCATAATAAAGTAATAAATATAGTATCATATATATTATTAGATGTTATTATGATTATGTGAAAACTATATTCCTCCTTTTATCCATCCAATGAATAACAATATCACCATTATTGCGTGCATATGGCTTATCGTCTCTACGATATGGTGTAATCTGTTATTCAATAATAATTCATTTGGATGGGTATAATTACGAGTATAATGGATTTAAATAATTAATATGAAATTATAATTATTTTTTATAATTAATACATCATCCAATTACATACCATTTAAACATTAATGGAATGATATTTTTGCTCGTGCGTACGTACGACCTACCATCTCCACGATGCGATGAGATTCATACTCCACTACAACCATTTAAGAATGACTATGAAAATGTATGTAATCAATTAATATAATATTTATTAATTTAATATCAGTATGAATATGAATAATATATATCCTATGCATAAGAAACAAGACTTACATGACAAAATAAACATAACAAAATGAAGCAGTTCACGCCCAAAATAATGATAATAATGAAATATTATTAATAAAACAATATAAGAGGATTATATATAATATCATAAATAATAGATATAGTTATTTAATAAATTAATAATATTATTTAACCATTATACATGAATTTAACTCACCCTCAACTAAATGAGAGTATGAGGTAAGGATTAAATTTGCAATCTCTTTATTTTCTGGGATTGCTTTTACGTAAGAATTTATTGGGACATATTTATCATACATGTCCATGTTTCTTAAAAATGTATTTCAAAACATTCTTAAAATTGTTTTAAAATTTTCTAAATACATTTTTACCCATTTTCTATTTTATAAAAAGGAATTTTTTTTCCTTTTCCTTACAGGGTACTTTGTTTTACTTTTTCAACAAAGTAAAGGAATAATTTTTTTAACTTATACGGCGTGAGAAGATATTTATATTGTCATGAAAACTTAACATTTTGAAGCTTACATTAAAATATTACAAGATTATTTTTAATGAAAATATTTTATTTTTAAATTGTATGGAATTTTAAATAATTATTTTCAATAAAAGTGGTATTTGTCTAAATAAGTTTCTAATTATTTTATTAAGAACATTTTCATCTATGTAAAAATCCTTTATTAGATATTATGTTTAATTGAGGATTATTTCTTATAATACAACCTATCATATTGTATTTAAGGTTTTATGAATATTTTTACTGTGGATGGTCTATTTTTATACCATTCATCGTTTATGGATAATGTATTGAGATTTCATATGATAGTTTTAATATGAATGTTTATGTTGGTTATGTTTTATAAGAGTAATTAATTGGACTTAGTAAGTGATGGTTTGGGAATAATATATCCCCAAAATGCATTGGTAGGTCTCATGATACAAACTAGATTATGTTTCTACCCATTTATGTATGGTCTTGGTATGAGACCTTGATGGTATTGTTATGATGTTTGGCATTATGCATTCCCTCATTATGAAATTAGTTATTGATATTACATGTGATTATTTAGCTAGTATAATATCCATGTGAATGTTTATATGGAATTATTTGATTTATTCTTGCCATATTATGCTCAAGATTATGTTTAAAAGTCTTGTGTTTCAGTTTTATACCTTTCCTTAAAAGTTTGTTCTTATTTATCATAGCTTCAGCTATATTGTTTACTCTTACTGAGCATCTAAAATCACCCCTTTATTATGTTTCATTTTTTCCTAGGTTGTGAAGAGATATATTATGACAGACCTATAGGGATAATATAAGGGATATGAGTGTTTTTAATGGAGATACTACATTGTTTTTCATTTCATGATGTAATTTAAAACTTATGTTTGTATCTAGTTTTTCTAAAGAAACTAAACTAATCGGTCCTTCAAGATTTTATTTCTTGTGATCATGTCAATGTAATAAAATAATGCAGCTGTTCCAGGCATTTGGGATCAGGTGTTATATACCCTTATTGATATAATTTAGTTAATCTCTTCTCATTTACATGACTAAGCATGAAATTCCTTAGGTGGATGTTGTAAGAGTCATGTTCATTGGTTTTTTCATTGATTTCCATTATAGGATTTTCAAGTTAAATTATATATAAACCATTTTTAAGATGTGACATACCATAAAGCATGTTATATTTATAAAAGAGGGAACATTTATTTCAAAACATGAAATAAAATCTCATGGTGTCTATAATTGGAAATGAGATAATGTTTATGTTTACTGAAATTATATTATAACAATAATTCAATACAATAATCAAACCACTAGGAGAATTCATATGATAATCTCCCACTGAAAAGGTTTCTAGACTCACACCATTTACAGTTCAAATATCTACTTCACCTTTTTCAAAATTCTTGAATAAACTTTCTTACTATATATGAATTAAAATGTCTGATCCATAAGTTGTATCCAATAAAAAAACTTATAGATAATGATATATTTAATTAAATGAAAAAAATGCATGAAGTATAAGAATCACCTTGATTATTCTTCCTAGATCTTCAATTATTCTTCCAGTGAAGTTTATTACAACATAGGAAGAAGATATCCTTCTTCTCACTCCCCTCCCTCTGTATCTTTAGATTTTTGGAAGGATGGTGCATCATTGTCTTCAGCCTGGACTTAGCCTTAGGCCCAGCTTGGAGAACTAAATCCAAAATGTTTGGGAGGGAATTTTTCATGTTGTTTATATTATGGTTAAAAATTAAAGTTGAGAAGATTGATGGTAAAGTGGTGAGAATGAGATTTATTGCTATTTATTGGTTTAGTTTGAACCCAATGTCATCAAGTCTCTCAATGTACCTGATTATCTTGGGTACATGAGGTCCGGTTAGATTCCCTTCTACTAGCTCGCACCTATAAAGTGCACCTGATATCTCATAACATTTTTCCCTAACTCTCTCCTTATATAACTACTGGATATGATTTATCATATTTTATGAATCTTCATCCTCATGTATTTTCTATAATTGAATAGATAATGATGAAAACATGATAAAATTTACATATAGTACATAATCTATATACTTTTTCCATTTATCTTTATCCTATTTTCTTACTCCCTAAGGGGGATCAACATGAAGTGAGGAATCAAGCACTTAAAGTTTCTTCTCTTGGTGTAGTACTATGTGCAAGCACTTTTACCACTCCTAGAATTTATAGTCATTCATAATATTTTATTTATCTAGTATGGATCACAGTGATAATGTTCTAGGGGTGTTGGTCATTTCCATTTTGATCTAAAATAAATAAACTATAGAATTTAGTACTTTATCTTGATTAACTTTTAGACATTTTGATTAATTAATAAATTATTAAATCATTAAATTCCTCCCACTATTTTATTGAACCCCAATAGCCCTCATAAATATATTCATAATATCTTGTTTCTTGAGTATTCTACTGGAAAAAATCCTTGAAACCTCTACTCATAGTCTAAAATATTTTACTACACCACTACTTGGAGAGTTTCTAGGTAGGCTCTAGGATATCCAACCATATTAACTTTTAGTTCCTTAAATTGTTGAGTAAAGTCTCAGCTTATCATAATTGTAACCTTTAATACCTAAACCCTTTACATATAAAGTGATAGAAACCTAGATTTTTCTATTTATTTACTACTAACTTTAGTTAAGTCTACCCATTACTCTCATAATAACTCCCTGGTAGTAGGAGGCACCTTTAAATTTTGCTTACAAGCACCCCAAACATCCAGTTTTGTTTAAATTTGAGCAATGGACGGTATTATGACTTAATATTTATTTTAGGGGTTTTCATATTTCTTAAAGAATGTAATCCATTTCTATTAAATATAATCAAACTATATTTTTATGATCGCATCTGAACATTCATTAAGGAAAAACATTCATTGCATCTGTATTTATTTTTCTATTTATTATTTTATGTATTCTCACAGTAAATATGAACATGCATAAAACAATAAACAATGAATAAAGGAAATAATTACATGACCAGTCTCATACATATAATTTCGATTGATCCATTCTAAATTTAATGGATCAATTGTGACCTAGGGGGTATCATACCTAAGTTGATTCCTGAATCATATCGCATCCTGCCCCCAATCCAACATATGCACTTCTCTTATTGTGTATCGCCTCATCTTGGTGGGTTCCATGCCTTAAAGAATCACCATCAAATGTACAAGAATACTCACATATGGGCGAGGGAGTCTCGAGAAGCACAAAATAAATATAGATAAATTGGATGTGTAGGCCCTTATACATATTGAACAAAAAGAAGACAATATATAGACCATCATAAAATTAACTACTTACTACAAACATAACACGCAGGTAATAAATAATTAAATAAAATTAACCATACATACACATGGTCAGTCGCTGCTCAAGACCAATTGGAATATTAAATAAATTTTTGATAAAATTAAATTTAAATAACTTTAAATTACAGAGGCATTAAACAAATTAAATGAATTTATTAAATTCAAATAATTTCTTTCATTAAGTCCCAACATTAATTTAATTTTGTTCCGAAAATTTAATTATTTAAATAATTGATTTAATACTAAAATTAAATTAATTTTTTAGAATATTGAAATATTATTATTTTTTAAAACCAAAAAATAATTAAGTTACTTTTTGATTATATAAAATTTTATAGGGCCTCGAATCCCGACCCAGAACCATTGTGGGTCTAGTTAAAACCCCATAGACCCATTTTAGGCTAGGAACACCCCATGAAGGGCTATTATGGGCCTTCCCTGACTCATTTTGGTTCAGGATAACATTTCCTAGCCCGTTGATCGATGATTTGGGTCCATCATGACCCATGAAACCCATAGGAACCTGATCTGATAAGGGTTACCTCATGTACCGGTCAATGTCGATAGGGAAGTTGGAAAGATGAGGTCAGTGGCTCAAGGATGCCCATAGATGACGCAATCTAGATGGTGGGAGACGTAGTGATGGCTGATTGTCTTGCAGTAGGGGTCATCCATGATTGGAATGACCAAGGATGTGATGATTTTGTAGTGACTAGGTGATGAAGGGATCTTGCAGCGGTGTTCAGGCAGCAGTGGGCACTCGGTTCTTTCCAGCTCAGCTAGGGCAACGATGGGGAGCTGAGGGATGTTCTGCCAATACTTGATCGAGTGGAGGGATATGGTGACGACAACCTTAGTTAAGAATAATGGAGATCGTATAGTCTTGCTGATAGTGGTGAGGAGGGAGAGATGTAGGTGACTCATGCATTCCGCAGGTAAGAAGACACTACCCCATTTACACCCTTTTTTAATATTCCAAAAAAATGTTAATTTTTTGTTGTTTTCACCAATTCAACTACCCCCTTATGAAAATATTTATTTTATTTTTTTATATCAAAGGAAAATAATATCCTTTTGATAAAAATAAATAAGAGTATTTCTTTAAAAATAATTTGATTCCACATATAAAATCACCATCGACAAGAGGGATTCTGGCCACCGGATTCCAGCTAGATTCTAGTTGAAAATTTGAGGGGTCACTGAAAAAACTGAAAATAATAACGTGATCATATATATATCATGTTATTTAAATTTTAACATGTATTAAATATATTTTCTTTATATTTTTAATACCTAAAAAACCACTAATGATCCATATGAAAAAATTTGAATGTCCATATCTTGGTCATCTGATATCGGATTGTCACGCAGTTTTTTTTGTTGGGACCAATTTAAATCCCTATACTTAAATTTAAATAAAATTAATTTTTAATTATCTCATAAAATCCATGTGATACCTATGATATCAATTGATGGTACTAGGGTGCGCAGTAGAAGCTGTTGGGTTCGGGATTTTAAAAAATTTCATCATCGAAGCAATAAAACTTCATCATCTCTGATGATCCGAGACCTAGTATAGTCTGAGGATATCACATGAATTATTTAAAGCACAAAAATTAAAATATAGTAAGTACCTCATTTGAATCGAATCGTGTTTATATATCATACAATGTTAGTGATAGTTTCTCGAACGATTTGAGGTTGAACCCCTCTAGATTCTCCACACACACTTCAGTAATCCGAACATATTCCATTTGTTGAATTTTGAATGATAGAATGAAGCTTTGATTATTTATTTGTCATCATGATGATCACCAAAATCATGTTAATTTGATCTGTAAAGGTGTTCTTGGATCATTTTCTTGGTTAGAGAATTTTTCTCTCTAGGATTTGGGAGGAGATGAAAGCTCTCAATTCTAAATCATGAATAGTTTATTGAATTAGCTTCTCCTTTGCTTATATAGTAGATTTAAAAAATACCTGGTTAGGGTTCCCTGACCACTATATATTTAACATCCACTAAATAAGTGATAAATAAATAATTATGAATAACTAACTAAGTAATAAATATTATTTATATATTACCACATACTTGTAATATATATTAAATATGTTACATGATAAAACCTGAGTCATTAAATCAACTCATAATTCTCACTAATATTAAAATAATATTCAATATTAAAATAATATTAAATCATATAATATTATTCCATGTATTTTCTTAAACACTTGAAAATACTTTTAAAAAATAAATTCAACTCAATTATTTTATACTTAAATAATAATGAATTTATTTATTCATTTATGGTTGATAAAATTTGGAGAACTCTCAAACCACATGGTGGGGCTCACTATGTTATATATAATTATTCATTCAAATAGAAAAGATTCTTGAATATGATATTATGTGTGACCCTCTAGGACCTAATCTTGATAGTAGTTAATAGTATTCAAAAACCAATAGAAGAGCCTATAAACCCATCAAGAAACCTAAAAAGACAAGTAATATTCATAGTAATGACAAAATTTCCTATGAACACAAACTGTTTAATATTATATCTTTGTCATGCAATATCTCATAAAGAAGGGTGCAAACTTGTGTCATCATCCTTCCTTATTTATTGTTTATTGATATAACTGTATGTAATTTCTTTTTACTACCATGGGCATGGATTTATGAAGGTAATGTCATCCTGATCAACCAAACCTGAGATATCACATCCTCAACTCGGAAGAGAAAAATTCTATCTTGATCATTCAACCACCTCCATACCACTACTGATGCACCCAATACAAGCTACCTCACCAAAACTTCAATTTCATGGGGTTTTCCCTATATAAAAGTACAAGATCAAATGGAACACATTAATATTGATCTCAAGTTAGGATACCAATACACATGTTCATAGATAATAACAACCAATGACACCTAAAACATGTGGTGTTCCTGATGGTTTATCCTCATGATCTCAACTGTTATAGATCACTAAGTGTCAGATTAATTAGAATAAGTCACAATTATTATAATCCCTTAGCACTTGATATTCAAAAATCATCTATATCCTATCAGTATGATGTATCTGAACCATAGGACATAACTTTAATATTACTGTCATGGTATATTTGAGTTCTCATTATATCCTGGTAACTGTTATAACCCTTTTATATGACATGTAATCTATGTAAATTACCATAAATATATTGGAAAGAGAATTATCATACACTATTCTGGTAAGATAAACACATGTATATATCAAACTGTATGCATGTAATGACAATCAAAGTACAAACACAAGTTAGTTCTAGGGAACCCACTATCAACATTACTAATTTTATTATATTATGATATCATCTACCATATCTTATTGGATGTTTTGTGATCAGTTTTACAAGGGATGTACTATTTTTATACCATTCACCATGTTTTTTTGGATTTCTAATGATTATGTTTATTAATTGGGGTAATTGTTAACATTTTGTATTATAGTTTCAATATGAATGTTTATGTTTATTATGTTTCACCCCTTTCATATGAGGAATAAATTGGAATTAGTATGTAATAGGAGGGGCCTTCTATTTACCTTCGATGCATTGGTAGGTCTCATGAGACAAACTAGCTTCGGTATTTGGTCGATTCCTTACCCATTTATGTAAAATGTCACGGAACTAGTCATTTATAGTGTATAAGTCTTGGACCGAGGCCTTGAAAGTATGTATGTCTTGCTATGAGGCCTCTATGGAATGTTTCAGATGTATGGAATTATGCATTACATTATTATGAAAACAGTTATTAATGTCCATGTTATTATTTTAATATTTTTTATATCCACTGATATGTTTTTTAGATCATGTGATTATTTATATATAATTATTTGATTTTCATTTATTTCCTACCTTATTATTCAGGCCTTATTTAGCTTCTAATGTATGCATAACCTTACTAAACATATAATATCACCCCTTTTTTGGTTTCTTTCTATAGGATACTAGGATGTGTATCATGATTGATATACAGGGTTATTCTAGAGAAAATAATTATGTCCTCAAATAAAATACTTTGATTTATTTTATGTTTTCAAATGTAATGTGAAATTCAAGTATATATCTAGTTTTCCAAAACTACTAAACTATTCAATCCTTTGGGATGTGATTTCTTATAACTAGTTATAATATAATAAACTAACCAACAACTCTGAGGTACTAGGGTTAGCATTTTAAGGATCTCATCTTGTTCTTGTGCCTCTCCCACCCCTGTTTTTCACGTTCTTCATTATTGGCTCGTGGGTTCAATGATTCGACATTAGGAGACAGGTTCAAGAATAGTTGATCCCCTAGAATCATGTTGGATACAAAAATGACATAGGGATCAATGGTTTATGGATGGATCAAAGAAGATTTATGGAATATGGATGATAGTTTCATGTATCGGGACACCGAACATTGATGGGAGGCAAGATGAATTTTTTATAAGAGATTAGAATCATGGTTCCTAGCCATTGTAGGCTAGGAATATATGAACGGAGGTGTTACCCCTCAATTTTGGTGGCATGGGAGATTTAACATTGATAATAAAGGTGGATTCCTCATACGTGATGAATATTCAGTGGGATTTTTTATTTCTATAAAAATTCTAACTACAAGCCATGTATTCTAGAGGAGTACATGTTGTGTTTCTTGGTTTCACATGGCAGTTGGGATTTTGACTCGAGATAAATTTCAGACATTATGTGGTTAGTCCCACACACCATGTGATATTACCTAGGTGGTTGAGATATATGTGATAAGAACACAGTCTCCACCCTGAGTAATAATACACATCATGTCCCCATAGGGACATTCCATGTAGAGGTGCATGGTTGGGCCATTTATGTCTATGGAAGAACACTACCATTCCTATAGGCAATGTCACACACTATGTGCCCCAAAGAAAATGTCATGTACTTTTAAAATAACCGTGTACCTTGTGTATCTAATTATTTGGGTCTCAGATTGAGGCCCGAGAGTATCCCACTATGAGTAAAATTCCAAATAAGATGTGATGGTGGCCTTAGTTTTGGAATCATAGGTATGCCATAAGGTGATATGAGAAGGATGATTCTTCCAAAAATTATTGGATGATGGTAATTATCAGGTTTTATCGTTATATAGATATATGGGTTATACTCTTGTTACTCACCAAGGCACAATTTCCCTCATATCCTATATGCAGGTAGATTCTGTAGTACCCCACTCTACAGAGGGTGAGAGATCTCTATCTATGGAGTGGTACTCTGCCATCATTGAGCTTTGGAGGGGATCGTATCCTCCAACAGAGATAATACACCGTCAGTTGTGGATAATAGTAACAAGGAACATGAAATCCACTCTAATTCTTGTGAGGTTGTCCAGGGTTTATAGTAATATATATAGGACCTTTGGAGCTACAAGTATACTCACCATTCTTAAATTGTTGTGGAGATTGAGATTACACTCCTTTTTCAATTGGGATTTTAGTATGATCATATCTGGCATTGGGTTTATTACAACTCTTGGCTTTTAGGTTGAGTTGAATATTATATTTTATTTTTTCCTTTTTGGCTTTTGAGGCCTCTTATTGAGTATGTTTATACTCACCCATGAATGGTATTTTCCCATATTGTTTGTGTCTTATGTATATAATAAAAAAATAGAAGGTGAATTTTGGTTGAAATGGTATTAGTGGATCATATCATTTAATAGAGTCACTGAACATAATCGATGGTCAATCTTGAAGATTTTACTCCATGATCTCTTCAGTATTTCCATTTTTCAATTGTTTTTAGGTTAATACTTCTTTTTTCCTTCATGGTTGGGAATGAATTTATCCCTTCTACTTTAATATTATATTGTTATGATTTTATGTTTATCCAATAGGTTTTTAAATGAATTATTTAATCTTTATAGTTTTTGTTTTATTATATCTCTTCTCTATTTCATAGAGTTGGGTGTGTGTGTGTGTGTGTATAGGTACATCAGGATAAGTACTCCCATTTTAGTGATAGGATTACTCAATTCTTATAATCATCCCCTAAGCTATTGGAGGTGGTAATGGGGTTTTACTTTCAATTTTTTTGCCTAACCATGAAGGAAAGTGGATGTCCCAACTTGAAAATAACTTAAAAATGGAAATATGAAAGAGTTATTGGTTAATAATATCTAAAACTAGCCACTAATCATAGTCAAATCCTCTAAGTGATTCTATACTTTACCGATACCTGGTCAACCAAAGTCACTAAAAATCTATCTATCATCTTCATAAGACATGACACATGCAGGAAAAACCCATGTTGGGGTGGGTAAAAACATACTTAGTAGGATGGTCTAAAAACTGAAATAGAGTCAATAAATAAAATAGTCAACTCAACCCAAAGGTCAAGAGGGGTAAGAAACCCAACATCAAATATGAACATACTAAAACCCCATTCGAAAAAAGAATATAAATATTAATCTCTATAGAAAAATAAGAATGATGTGTTGGAATGAATCTTCAAAGGTATTTTATTTATTTATATGAACCTCATACAACCTATCAAGAATTAGAGAAGAGGTCCCAATCCTTTCTAAAATTATCCACAATGAAGGGAACACTATATCTAGTATAGGAATCATTCCCCACTAAATATTAATTATGAGGGAGAACCACTCTATAGAGAGTAAACATGTCATCTATAGTGTGAGGGGGTACTGAATCTACCTATAAATATAATATAGGAGAAATTGTGACCTAAAGATTCAGGGGAGTACCAACCCTTGTCTCTCCCTAATGATAAAACTTGATCACTGTCATCATCTAAGAATAACTTAAAGTAGCATCCCACTTGCATCACCTTGTGTCTTACATCTGATGACAAAATAAATTCTTCCATTGTACCCTAAATAGAATTATACTCATAGTGGGCAACTTATAGGCCCAAATTTGAGACCCAAATAAGGATATATACAAGGTAAAATGTTTTGGGAAAAGTATAGGTTTGTGAATATAGGAATATGATGTGTGATGTCACCCAAGGGGCAGGTCATGTTCTTCTTAGGATATATCTCAACTATCTGTATACATCCATAGGGTGTGTCCCTATGGGGAAATGGTGTGTCTGATCATCTGGATCTCCATTCATGTACTCTTTACACATGTCTTGGACACCTAAGTAATATCACATAGTGCGTGGGACTATAAACAAGTTGTATGATATTTATCTCTAGTTGATACCATATATGTCACATGAAACCAAGAAACATTGTGTGTATTCCTTAGAAATAGACGGAATATAATTATGATTTTAATAGATATTATGATTTCCTCTTGAATATTCACTACATCCACTGAATCTTATATGAGTATCACCATTAACTCACCCAAGTCACTAAAATCGAGTTTAAACACCTATAATCGTCAATTACCTACCTCTAATGGATAGATTTCATTATTCCTATCTTCTAAGAGAAAGTCCGCATGCCTCTAGTCTCCGTTTAGGCTCCTGATCCATGGAACCATCATCTATGTTCTATAAATACACCTTGATAAATCCAAAAATGTCAATCCCTAAGTCTCTCATGAATCCTTTTTGATTATGGGGGTTTGATCATACTCAACCCGGTTTAGAAATGTCGAATCATTGACCACATGGGGAAAAACAATGAACATGAATAATTGGGTGGAAGAGGCATAACTACATGGTGAGATTAGTATTGGATGATGTTATCCTATAAAAAGATCATAAAAATAGAAACCATAAATTTTGTAAAGAATGGGCACAAAAAATATTGTTAGTTATGTTCAAGAATAATAATTTAAATCTTTATTCATGCGAAGAACTAAATTCAAGAAGTAGAATAGATATACAATCCATGCTCAACAATCAAGAACATATAGGAGGAAATCCAAAAAATAGTGAGCCATACCTACAGAAATAATTAATAATTGTGGATTAATAAATTTTATATATATTTAATTGAATATTAATCCACCTTCATCATTCATCCTATGAATCTCCTTGATTTTTTCATCATCGATCCATGATCTTGGGCCCATCAATGCCAATGGTGACTCTCTTCCTTTTCCTATCTAATTTCATAGGTTATGCCACTAACCATGTAGATTTTCCATAACTATATATTTATAAAGAGTATATTAGGTTCTATGTATTAAATATAATAAATAAATAATGAACTTAATTTATTCAACGCACCTGTCAACATCTTCCTTATAGAGAATTTCTGACACCAACAACAATATGTCATTCCTAGGGCTAATACAACATTCCAAAACAATGGTGGTATTATATTCTCCATATAAGGGATGACATAGAGTTCATTGGAATATAAGAAAATTAATATTTTATAACACCTACTTATCTATTATTGTAATGGAAATTAGGGATCGAACCCAAGATAAGGAAAGTTTTGTGACCAAAAGAAAATAAATCAAGAAAAAAAAATAACAAAAGTGAGTGAAATGAAGGTGAAGAAATTGATAGGACAAGATTTGGTAAATGAAATGGGTCCATACTTAATGGGATAAAAATATTAAAAGAAAGTGGATAAAATTCACATACTAAGACAAGGGGAAATTAGTTAGATGGAAAAATTATTTTGATGGATGTTTTTTTATTTAATTTCCTTCCCTCTCAGGGAAAGACATTGCAAGACCAGGTAATGAGCAAACCAAATCTCTCAAGTGTCTAGTCTATAGGTTAAAAGTGTCTTCAAATTCTCATATAAATACTTGTTTTTCCACTCATTGGGATATCTTGTAAGATTACCCTTGAATGTTCTATCCACTTCTCATTTGGACTCCCAGAAGCAAGTCATAAATGAAAGCAATAACCCTAATAGCTCTCACTGATTTAGGTAGTTGAGGTCATAAATAACGTGATTGAAGAGGAAAGGGTAGAATCCTATGGTTCCTTACACCTTATAGGGGCTAAAGAATACCTACCAGAGCAACCTCATTCCCTACAATAGTTTTATCCAAGAATCTCAAAAAATTATTCATTTAATACAAGAGATGTTTTTATAGAGTAATAAAATAACACTCTCCCAAAAACAAAAACACCCATATAGGGGATACAAAATAGAAACAAGATTATGTTCCTCTATCTTCTTCCTTGTTTCCTCTCATTTTTATTTCTTTCCTACCACTTTGTCCTCTATTTGTTTTCTTATCCTCTTTATCTTCTATGGCAGAAACTGTTTCCTGAAATTCATTCAACAACTCCCACCTTTCTCCTAACTCCATTTTTGGCTGCCACACATGAGTTTGAATGGAAAGAATTCCAGCTATCCATCAATAGGATTTTCACCTATATGAATGACATTTTCAATAAACCACATATCTATTTTTATCAACATAGGTGGTTTTTTCTATATACTCATTACATCAGGTACATGATTCCCCACATAGCGATTTTCCATATATGTGTTTGGATAGATGTATATGATTATTATCATAAGTTATTCTGAATGATGTAGCCAAATGGCCCATGTATCTAATTGATTCACATAGCTAAATGGACCACATTTTCAATTCTCTATGTATGAATTTTACTTCATGTATTCATTTCCATTACGTAGTTGATTATTCGATGTAATACTTTCTATAATAGTCTAATCCTTATATAGAGTCATTTCTCAATATAGGCAATGGAAGTTCATGTAGTCGATTCCTTTTAATAGCCTTTGTCGATGTAGGTGTTCTACCCGATGTAAAAAATTATCAATGTAGCCAACTTCCCATGTATCTAATTTGGCATGTCTTCTCCAGTTTTACCACCAAAGTCGAATCATAATGGACTAAAAAATGCAAGTTGATCCAAAATCCTTCCCTATTAGATAGGATTCTATCATCCTTAATAATTACACCTAGCATGATTTCCCCTTTAAATGGAATCACTCCTCCTTTGTCGATGGTATCTGGTGAAAATGGGAGGTGTTGCATCATGAAGAAGAAGGGTTCATGGCTTCTTTGGTGTCTCAAATCATATTGCAAGACATTTTACTATATCTCTTGGTGGAAGTCACATTGTAGGCCATTTCATATGGGGGTTACAATGGAATAAGAGGATTAAACCATAATGACATCATCTAGCCTTTCATGATCATCCTTGGAAATGATTATCAGAAAGTAGAGACTTATAGGGAATGGTTGTACCAGAATATCTTGACTATAAATTCAGTTTAGGGAATTTCAGCTTCAAAATATTTCTAAGATCCTTCCAGAGTGTAGATGATCTAGATGACAGAGCTTGAAATAGAGTAGTCTTCTCCTCATTTTAATTTTTTTAATTCATGTATAGAGATACCAAATACTTATTTTGGTTTTTATTTAAGAAATTAAGATTTTTCACTAACTTTAGTTAGATCCCACTATAGAATCAAGCACAGTCAAGTACCCAAATAGAAACAAACATTATAAAAAATAAAATAATATCAATTAGCATTCGATTTTCACCATAAATGATAATTATCCATTAAAAGAATAATTAATTCTTAAACACTCACTAAAAAAATAATATATGTGGAAAATTGAAAAGTATTGGTGCCACATCAAGGTCCCAATTAATGATAAAACCATAAATTTTTAAAATATGTGTATACGTGATTTAATATTAATAATATTTTTTAATATGTTAATCATGGGTTCTTACAACACCTATAACACAACACTAACTTAGAGGGAAAATCCAAAAATACTTAAAGAAATATTCAATAGATTAAATTCATAAAATTAGAGTTCTTACATAATAGGAAACAATTTACTCTATGGAGTGGGATGAGTTTATATGGTTATTTTTAAAAAGTACATTCATCATATTATTTATAAGGAAATGGAAAAATAATTCCATGATATGAAATAGGAGGATGATAAATCCATTAGTACTTATGAGGAAAATATTAATATACTTGAAAGGCATACTTCTAATTTTATCATTGAACCAGAAAGTAAGGTTGATCAATTATTCAGTGGCATAAAACCAAGTATCTAAAGGGAGTTATCCATAAGGGACTTCATTATCTATAAAGAAATTTTTTGATGTGCTTCCAAGGTAGAAAAGGAGATTGGATTTACCCATCAATATAATGGTTTTTATAATAAATGAAATATGTAATTAAAATGAAATTATAATAATAAAATCAATGGATAGAAGAATATGAGTCTTCCTTTATGTGAAAAATGTGGAAGGAGACATGGAGGGAAATATCTTAAGGGGACTAGTAAATGATATAACTATAGAAAGGAAGGTGATCTGGAAATCAAATTTAGAAGTGATGGAAATAAGTTAGATAATTATGTGAACATAGATAAAGGTCCATAGAATGAACCACCCACACACCATTGTTTCAAGTGAAAGAAGTATAGTCATTATGATAACCAGTACTAAAACAAGAGGTTTAATGATAATGATTTATATCAGTAACTTCTTAATCCTAGAGAAAAATTTAAATATCATGTGATCACTATTTTTATTCTGGGGTAAAATAACAAATTAGTGAAAGGTATAATTATCATATACTCTAGAACTTTTAATGTCTAATTTGATACTAGATCTTCCCACTATTTTATATTTGAAGAATTTGTTAAGGGTATCAAATTACCCCCTCAATGATTAGATATTGAATTAAAATTCAAAAATATTAATGGTAAGATGTTCACATCTCATGTCTCTTTTTATTCTCCGATTGAAGTTTGTGAGAATTTTCTTCCTGTAAATCTCATTATTCTTCATCTAGTTTAATTTTATGTTATTTTGGTAATGGATTGGATTTATTTACATAAATACCATATTAATTACTAAGGGAAATCACATTTGATAATAAAAAATATATTATTATTTTCAATCAGTGTAGGGATAAATACGAACATCCAGGTGAAATTACATCCATTGTATGGGCCTTGATTTCTATTCAAATGGGTGTTTATCTCAAATGGTTTGGGATAAATTCAAAAACAAATATATGTGTATTGTATGGTATTATTTTATGTTTTTTCAAAATATTTTCCTATTCATCCTATGAATCGTGGATTTTAGTTTTCAATAGAACTTATACCTAGTGTTACACCTATTTTAAATACTCCATATATAATAGACTCAATTGAGTTTTGGGAATTGAAGAAGACACATTAGGAAGACCTTGGTAAAGGATTCATTCGGACAAGTGTGTCACTATGAGGTGAACTTATTATTTTTATTAAGAATAAAGATAGATCAATGTGACTCTACAATTATTATTAGGAACTTAACAAGATCACAATCAATAATAATTATCCACTACCCCATATTGATTATTTTCTCAATCAATTACATGGAGCTCAATATTGTTCAAAGATTGATCTTCAATCTGATACTATCAGTTGAGTATCAAAAGTGACTATATACCTAATATAGCCTTTCATATGAGGTATAGACACTCTGAATTTATAGTGATTCTATTTTTTATTACTTATTCCCTAGATATATTCATGGATTTAATGAATATAGTATTTATAGATTACCTTGATCGGTTTTTGGTCATCTTTATAGATGATATTCTAATATATTACATGAGTAAGGAAGAGCAAAAATATCACTTGAAGATTATACTAAAACCCTAAGGATGGAGAGGTTGTATGAAAAAATTACCAGGGATGAATTTTGGCTATAGAAAGTTTCTTTTTTGGGTTTTATAATATCATTAAAATGTGTATTATTGGATCCATCAATGACATAAGTTATTAAACATTATCCTAGACCAACTATGGTGACTATGATCTATAGTTTTCTTGGTTTATCTATATATTATTAACTCTTTATTAAGAATTTATCATGGATATATAATACACTCACCATGTTAAATCAAAAGGGGACCAAGTTCCTTTATACATATGAATGTGAAGAAAATTTCAAGGAAATAAAGAGATTGTTGGTTAGTGAACCTATTATCACACTAAATTTATGTGGAGAATATTTTCTGATATATAGTAACACATATAGAAAGGGATTGGAATGCATCCTCATGTAGAATTATATAGTTATATCTCATGCCTTGTGGAATTTTAAGGTTCATGAGAAAAATTACACAACACATGATTTTGAGTTATCTATGGAAATTTTTTCATTAAACATGTGAAGTAATTATCTTTATAGATAAAAGTGTGACATATATACTGAACATAAAATTTTAAAATATATATTCACTCAGAGAGTATAGAATATGATCTATATAATATAGTTGGAGGTGATTAAATATTATGATTGGTCAATACATTACCACCATAGGAAGTTAAACAAGGTGGAAGATGAAATGAGTCAAAAGGATCATTCTAGATATTATATAATGGAGTTCACAAAATATCCAATATTTTTGGATTTGAAAATGATTTATATATAAGTCTTGAAGAAATTAGTGAAATATTATATTGATCAAATCTGTGTTCAACCATATATCCATGTTAAGATTAAATATGTGTATAAAGAAGATGTAGAGTTGAAAAATAAGGTGAGAAATGTTTTTTAGTTCAACCATGATTGTGATGGAATGATAAGGTTCAAGAACAGTGTATGTGTTTGGTCCATACCATATTTGAGGAAGGAATTGTTAGATGAATATCATATTTCATCATTCTTAATTCATCATAGAAGTAGGAATATATATATATATATATATATATATATATATCTAAAAGAGTGTTTCTAGTTGGACAACATGGAGAGATACTGCAAAAAATGTATCTCAATGTTTGGTTTTTCAAAAAGTTAAGGCTAGAATATAGAAGTCTAAGGGGATGTTACAACTATTACCCATACTATAATGGAGATGGGAAAACATCACCATGGATTGCATTATCAGAATACCCAAAATTTCTAAAGCATATAATTCTATTTAGGTTATAGAAGATTGACTTACAAATTAAGAACACTTCATTACTATTAGATAATATTTCTATCTTGATTAGTTTTCTAGAATATACATTAATGAAGTGATAAGGTTTTATATAGTACCATCCATCCAATGTTAAAAAATTTATTAAAAGAAGGACAAGGCCCAAGTCAACATAGATTTAGGGCAGTCTAAAATAGTGAATAATGAGTGGATCATCTCTAAAAATACTATAACACATGGTTGGAAGAGATCCCATACTAAAAAATAATAATAACTTATCATCATGGGCCTACCAAAAAGAAAATAAATTTGAAACCTTATTACCCCCATATCAAGTATGATAAAGGGACACCTATGAATCTAGAAAGATTTTTCATTTAAATATGTGGTATGTGATGGACCATGAAATTTGAAGCTTCTCACATATTGATCCATAAATAATAGTCAATTTGGTTTCCAACAACTCTAGAGTGATACATAGATGACCACATTCTATTGTATATGACTGAAATATTAGGTTTACCTCAATGTTATGGTGAAGTCTTCAACATGATCTAGATTCAGAAATTTTTTATAGTAATCATATCATCCTCAAATAAATGTTTAGTCTTGGAGGAACATTCATACCCTAGAATATATGTTGATATCCTATATATCGGGATTTCAAAGGTGGTTGGGATGAGCTTCGCCTCTCGCTTTGGTGCTCCTAAATATTCCCTAATCGGTGATGCCAATCACCGCAATCCCTCCCCCATATGAGGGGGGAACTCCATATTCCTTCCACTGGTGCTCTTCTTCCTCCATTTATCCCCTTATCCAACCCAGAATCCCTCCCAGCCTTCTCTAACATAGATTTTTTCCCTAAAGTTGTCGATCTCCTCGACAGATTTCTACAGCTTTCAATTTTGATAATGGAGTTTTTGGAGGGCTCGACCCTTCTTAACCTAACTTTGGTGGAACTCTTTTCTTAAAATATACCATCGTTAGATTCTTTTGATAGATTTTTGTTCATCTCTTGGGGTTTGTAGGATTTTTTTTATCGTTTTTCTTCTTGATAAGTGGTGCATTATGATCTGGTTTTCTTTGGAAGAGGATCTGATTACATCCTTGTCCAAATCTCCCCACTTTTGGAATGGATCTCATTTATTTCTCTTTCACTGGTCATATGTCATTAATTTTGAAGCAAGATACTATTAAAAATTAATTATGGTTCAATCTCCCTAAACCCCCCTCCCTTTTCAAAATCCTGCAATCATTCATATGCTGGAGAATATGGTCGGTCGCTTCATGTTATCGGATGGTAGAAGAAAATCTATATTCCATCCAATCTCTCCACGTTTATGCATCAAGGTTGATGTTTCCAAACAACCAATCAATTGGCTATGGATTACTGTTGGATAATAATTCTATTCCAAGCATAAGGTGGTCTTTAAATCATGGATATAGTTCTCTTCATCATGTAAGATTTTGGGTCACTCCGCTTTATCTTATTGATGGGGGTACAATGATCCACATGGGGTAGTAGACCCTATACAACCGATTGAGCCAGCTCTCGCAGGTCTTCCTAATATTTATCTATCTTCCTAACATGATCTTAATATGTATCCTCCTATAGTTAAGTTGAAGGTTGTGAATTTGGGCCCATGTGTGTAGTATATCTTTACAATGTTGAAACGTGATATGGGTGATTTCAAGTGGATAGAGTAGGCCTCAGAATAGAATTATTCTATGTTGGTACCCCCAGGTACTGATACTATCAAGGCTTTAGATATTTTTAATGAATAGGATATTCAGAAACCTACTAATAATAGTGGTGATTGCATCCATACCGATGCTAGGGTGCTTGCTGAGATATATAATTCTTCCAACCTAAATGTGGTAGTGTCTCCAAGTCGAAGGTTTCCTGAAAAATGTAAAGGACCAAAAAATTAAAATAAAAAATTGATTCTCTACCTTTAATGGAGACTGAAATAATAATGTGGATCCTAAAGGATGGAAAACATATATTCCAAGATGGAAACAAAAACCGGTTGGTCTTAGGTCTTCATAAGATAAGGATCCAAGTGATAATGAGGTGGACTCCCAACCAATAACAAACTATGAGCAGGATTCTCAAGGGCCCACAATGGTTGGTTTTGGTTCAAGGAAGGGTAAGCAAGGAAACATTGCTTCTATGAATTTCTTGTTCCATAATGGAGGGAAGGAAGACCTCATAAATGTTACATGAACACTCCAAAAACAATAGTTATAAGATCTTTAGGTAAGGTAAGGAGTAATGAGATAGAATCTAGTCAGGGGGAGTTAATAATGGTTAAATGTGTGAAGCCAGTTTCTGGAAATAAGACTCTAATTGTGGAAATAAATTCACTTAAAGGTTGAACCAAGGTATAATACCAAGATTCAATGTTGGATAAAGTCTAAAATTGGATGGGAGGACAAGTGGGAGTAGTAAACAAGGAACACTAGAAGCTTATTCTTCATTCAAAGGAGGAAATGGTAGAAGAAACATTTTTTATCAATGATCCAAAAGAGGTAATCAATAATATATATGAGAGAATGATTTAGGTTTAAATTAATGAGGATAAAAGGAAGTAGATCAACAAAAAATATTTAATTTTTGTGTGAGGCTTCAAAAAAGGTAAGATCAATATGGAGGAATATATTCAAACTTGGGACAAACTGGTTGATAATATTGAAGCTCACTTAATGGATTCTCTAGTTTTTCATGTAACACATTTAAATGGGGGTTATATAGGGTGATTGACTCTGATATCCTAATATATTTCCTTAATGGATTTTTTATCTCCTTCTATGGTTAATTTTTGGGTGAATGTCCTATTTATTTTCTCACTTTTCCTCAAAAGTGACTTGAAATAAAAAAAATTAATTTTTAGACAAAAATAAATAAGAAAGACGGGGAGAATTTGTTTTTTACTGATGAATTTGAAAAAGGAAAATATAATTGTGAAGTATAGTAAACTGGTTGGGATCAACACCTTCCTCTAACTATGTTTTCTTACAGTAATAACTTTGAATCGAGCATTCAAATTGATCATTATGAAGCCCTAAATGGAAACAAGTACATAACTCCAATTTACTTGGATAAAGTTAGAGAAATAAATCTATTGGGACTTCTAGTTGAGGAAATATAAGGTAGGGTTAGGGTTATTTAGTATCACATCAATAAATATTATATTTGATATAATATTAATGATGGAATTCATTAGTGATATTTGGAATTAAAATTTGGTGAGAAGGTATTCCTATAAATTTATCCATAGAATAAGGTTATGAGATTCAAAAATAAGGGATGGTTGAACCCGAGTTATATTGGCCCCTTCAATATTCCTGGTCGAGTAATGATGGTATCTTATCTCTTGAAACTTCAATTGAACCTCTCTTCAGTTTATGATGTGTTCCATAAAGTATCTAGGCATATAAGAATCCCCTAGATAGGTAAAATAACTATAAATATTTTGTTGATTTGATGGATCATTTAAAAATTGTGTGTTGCATGAACACCATGAACAATGAAATTTTTCCACTGAATATTGACATGTGTGAACCTAGAACTCAGAGAGGATATTTTAAAATTAAATTTATAATGAATTTATTTTAGATCTGAATAAATAATACCTGAACTAAGGATATTTTTAGGATAAATATATTGATCGATCAAAACCCTTTTTGGAATACCTTTGTTATGCTTGAAGAATAAAATTATGTAATCCCCCTAGTGGTGATCCAAATGTACTTCTTTGATATATGAACTTATGGAATATCAAGTGATATCATGGAAGATCAATAATCTTGTGTTGTTCATCTTAGTCTCTTCAATATCCCTTAGGCTTGAATGATTTCTTCTCATTCTTTAGAGGTGGAGAGAATGAATAATTTTAGGGAGAATCATGTTGTGTGCAATGATTCTTAATTCAAACTTTTTCATTTAACCCTTCAAAATAGACACAATGATCTATTTATAAATCTAGGGTTTAGGTTAAAATTTTATTTAATTTCATACCATCCCTTAATTAATATGATAATATTTAACAAACCTCATGCCCTATAAAAATAATATTATTATTATTATTACTATTATTATTATTATTATTATGGTGGGTTCTAACTAGAATAATGATAAATATTATTTTATTGTCTTGTAAATTAAGATTTATCACTGGATATGATCTTGGTCTATTAAAACTCCCTAGAAATTATTGAATACCCAAATAAATATTCTATTTATAAATAAATACTTTATCCAAAAACTAGAAAATAAATAATTAAATATTCAATAAATAAAATAAATATATTTTATTCACAATCTAGTAAATAAATATTTAATTAATCTATGTGATCAATAAAACATGAATATAATTATACCTCTATCATGAGAATAATATTAATTTCATTAATTAAATTCAAATAGAATTTAATTTTGATTAATGGAAACACTTAGTGTGTGATCCTCTTAGATTCTTTATCATTGGAATTAGGTGGGCTTACCTAAAGCCCAAGATTATTGTCTTAGAACAGGATAAGACACCCAATATAAAGAACTTAATTTCACAATGTCAACAACCATATATGAATTCTGACTATGTAATATAATTCTTTTGTCATAATATCTCATCAAGTTGAACCGTGTGGTCAACCTACATGCTCGATGTGTCTTTCTTTGACTATTGAAATAAACATTTCATTACACTATGAACATGAAATTTAATGTAAATATTTTATTCCAATAAAAGGGTAAAGATATCAAATTACATAAATATATAAGGAAAAAATCATTCATCGACTTATTTATTAATAACACATCACTCGTGACACACCCAACATATCCAACTTCACCATGAACTATATTTTCATGGTTTATGAAATACATCTAAGTGTATGGTTCATAGTATGAATTAATAATAATATTAATGTCTAAGGACAATTATAAACACTTATATATAAGAATATATAATGACACAAAACATGCATAAATCCTATGAAAAGGTTTGTTTTGGTAATCTCTCATCTTGGCGATTACCAAGTGTAAACTTCATGAGAATAAGTCTCATCTCTTATGAGTACTCACACCTAACAGTCAACATTCTATGTATCCAATTGTAGTATTTTATCCAACTATAGAACTATATTTAATAATATCATCATGAAATTTCAAGGTTATCATCATAGTGGGGTAATTCTATTAATTTATTAATGCAATAAATACATAAGTACATTTTTACATTAAATTCATGTGAAAAAATGAACAATATGTAATAATATATTTTATTAATATTAAAATATCTTAATATACATGTAATATAAAGTAAAAATAGTTGGATCTATAACACCAACTCTAAAAAAACTCCCACATAGACTAGACACAATTTTTTATAACTTTCAATCTAATAAACCCTACATGATGATCATGTTTTTGTTGAGTAAATACTTTTGTAAAGGGGTACACCAGGTTGTATTCCATAGAAATTGTATTCATTGTGATTTCACCCCTTTGATAAAAATAACTAAATATATTATACTTATGAAGTATTTGCATCACCCGTTGTTATGACATTTTCTCCTTTGTAAGGGCCACCACTAAAATATAATCATAATAGATTGTGATAGGATCTTTACTGATAGGTACCATGTCAAGATCTTGGATGAAATTTTTAATCCAAAATGATTATTTAGCTACCTAAAAAGCTAAAATATACTCATACTCTCCTATATAATCAATAACCATAGAGTAATTTGAACTCTTCAAAATCACAACACCTCCATTCTAAGTGAATTTATATCCCATCTATGATTTTGGATCGTCTTGATCTATTGCGAAACTAGAATATATATATATATCCTATGATGAATAGTTCCTTATCTTTTCTATATACCAAAAACATATCATTAGTACACCTTAGATACTTATGGATAGTCTTGATTTCCATCCAATGGTGGTCACCTAGGTTATCTTGATATCTTCCTATCGTACTCAAGGTGTAGGTGTCATTTACCCTATAACATAGCATATCATACATGACTGACCTAGTCACTGACATGTTTAGAATCCTTTATATCCTTTATCAACCCTCATGTGTTTGAGTACAAATTTTCCTAGAATGTTGAATCCCATGTGACTTTGGAAACAATCCCTTCTTAGATTGTTCCATATGGATTCTCTGTGGTAGCTTGTCAATATATGCACCTTGACTTAATTTGATCATCCTCTTAGATCTTTAATGATAGATAATGATCCTAATAATATATGTTTCTTCACCTAATTCTTTCATGGATAAGAATTTATTCAGTCATGATTTAACAGACTATAATACTAGTATTTCATTTCCAATAAGTAATATGCCATTGCATATACTGTTAAGAAAATGATTTTAATCCCACTAAACTTACTGTAGATATAGGTATCACATTCATTCATTATGAAACTAAATTCCATTATATATTTTTAAAATAAAATTTTCCATGACTTGGATTCTTATTTTAATCCATAAATGGTTCTTTGCAAGTTACATACAATATTGGAATCCTTTTGAGATATAAACCCTTCAGGTTGTGTCCTAAATACTTCTTCTTGTAGGAACCCATTAAGTAAGGAAGTTTTGAAATATATTTTCTAAATCTAATATCCATGGAATTCCACAATGGAAAATATAATTCTGAAGGATTTTATCATAGAAATTGGTGAAAATTTTCATCATAGACTATGACTTAAAGCTATCTAAACTCTTTTGTAACCAATCATTCATTATAGGTACTAAATTTTCCATCCATGTCCATTTTCTTTCTGAATACCCATTTAAAAACAATGGGATTTACATACAATATAGGATCTACCAAAATCTATACTTGTTCTTAGTATATGAAATTCATTTTATAATTCATAGCTTCTTTCCACTTGAAAACATCTGTTCCACTTACTTCCTCCTTGTAGGTTATAAGATCATTATTAAAAATAATGAGTCACTATAATAAATGACTAAAAATCCATACCAATCAAGTTCTATAACCTATATTATACTCTTATGAAGTACTTGTGTCTCTATAATATCTTCTTTCATTGGGTTTTGTGGAATTTTTTCTTGTTCCAACACTTGTGTATCTTGATATTGAACTTCATCGAAGTCTATCTTGCTCTCATTATCTCATAAAGAGATATGATCCTTCTCAAGGAATATAGGATGCCTTTCAACCACAACTTTTTTATCTGAAGGATTTTATGGGTAATATCCATTTATTTCCTTAGGATATTATATAAAGAAAGAATATGTTCCTTGGGATGAAATTATTTTACTTAAAGAGACCTCAACAAATGTTTCATATCCCCACACATGTAAGTATGAAAATATATGTTTCTTTACACTCCACAGTTGGTATGGAAATACTATTTTCTTCTTTAGTTGGAACTTAGATTAGTTTGTATATAGTTGTTTGTAACATGTATCCAAAAAATGATAATGTAAGTCTTGAATTACTCATCATTGATCTCACATTTTTTAATAAGGTTTGGTTACTCCTTTCACTTACACTATTCTATTAAGGTGTATAAGGAGGAATGAGTTGAGATAGAATCACAAACTCCCATAAATAATCAATGAAGTTTTTATTAATATATTTTCCACTATGGTATGAGTTTATTTTCTTAATATTATTACTAATATTTTTATCAAATTAATTTTTGTATTCCATAAATTATTCATAGGAATCCAAATTATACCTCATTAATTAGACTTTCTCGTATCTACTTAAATTATCAGTAAAATTTATTAAGTGTGATTACTCATCCATTTAATAAACTAGAAACTATCCACACACATCAGTATGAACATATTTAAGAATCTATTTGGACCTTTCACCTTTTCCACTAAATGGGTCTTTGGTCATTTTTACTTGTAAATATGCATAACATACACCATGTAGTTTTTGTTCAAAAGAATCTAAATATCCATCTTTGTAAAATTTAGTCAAAAAAATTATTTACATGAAATAACCAATGATGAAAATGTTGGGTGTTGTATGATTCATGTGAAGTAGTTTTGTTATTGATTACCATTACATGGTTCATGTGATCCAACACATAAAAACTTTTTTAAAATGTGCCTTACCATAACAAATTTTATCTTTATAAAAGAAGAAAAATTTAATCCTAAATTTAAAAATAAATACATCAGTGTCATGTTTCGATATAGAAATAATGTTTTTGGTATCATATGGAACATAAAAAAACCTTTTCAAACCAATATCATTTTACTCAAAAATGTGTGGTGGTAGTTCTCAATAACCACAACAACAAGTTTGGCTCCATTGGCTACTCATAGATCTACCTACCTTTAGTCAATCATTATGAATCTAATTGGTTCCTATATTTGAATATATGTGTGTGTGTGTGATCACTACAACCTATATCTAATAACCAATTTTTAGAAGTAGATAAATTACACTTGATAAAAGACACACCCGAATCTTCCCATTTCACTTTGGTTGGATATAGCTTTTCTTATAGTGTCCCTCTTTACCACATAAAAAACAAACAGTAACTTATTCCATTTTTTGTCCCTTTATCCTTCTATTCTTGGAAGGTTATTTAAAAGGATATTTAGATAGATATCTCTTTGTCGAGACTATAATGAACCGGCCCTGGTTTCCATCAGACCTGACACCCAACCTAATTCACCGCATGTCCCAAAGGGAATTCCCAGTCCCCGCAATCTAAAAGCCAATTCTTGGGAATCACAAGAATCCCTTTAGGAATGATTTTACCCAAAATAGAGAAAAATGATAGCATAAATTAAATGAATACAATAGAAAAAATCAATAAATATGAAAAATAAGTCATAACATCTAGAATGATCCAACCCATCTTCATATACATAATCCTAAACAAAGACACAAACAAGTATACATAAAAAAGGATAACTAAAAACAATATAAAATAGACCATCATTAACTGAGACCAAACCATCTCCATACAACCTCTGGTTTCTTATCACCACACAACACTCCCCACATTATCCATGATGAACAAAAATGGATCCAACTAAGAACCTGGAAACTAAAATATATATTAGTGTGAGTTAAAAATACAAGACACCAAAATAATGAAATATGTTTTATAAGGCAATTCATCAAAGCTAGTTTGAAAAGAAATATAGAAAGTGAGATTTATACATATAAAATTATGGAAATAAAAACAAATCTATAATCATCATACAAAACATTTCCCTCTATTTTAAAAAACCAAACACTTGTGTTTTGAAAATAAATCCATTGAACTGAGACATTTTGAAACCACACACACCATTAACATTTCCCAAAAAACACATATGTTTTATATAAATGAAAATGGTTACATTAAAACATTTAATTGGATAAATCCATCACAAAACCACAAAAACCATTTTAAAATCCACATTAAAACACCCACGCAAGGGTCTTTAAATTCAAAATAATTTTTTCAAACATCTTTGAAAACTCATATTCCAAAGAAATGAATCAGCGTGTTAAGAATAACAAAGTAGGAACCAATAATTACATGACATATATCAAATATAAACAAGTAAAGGATCCATTACAATAAAAGTGATGGAAATGATACAAATAAGCACTAGATAAGTATCCCCTCAATTACTAACTAATCATCAAGAAATCCAATATTTCATGGGCTATGCCCTATGATTGATAATTTTTATATATCCTAGACTCACTTAAAATAGACTAACTTGCTGGCATATGTTGCATCTTAAGAACAACCCCCGGGTATCTTGAACCACCCTCAACATAATAGAACACCCCATATATCCCTTTTCATGTTATAGGGTCCACTAATAGTGTGTGTATCACCAGTGTAGCAGAGATCTAGACTCCCACTTAGTATACAGGTTCCCATGACCAACAAATAGGAAGTGATGCTCAGGAAAAAACAAGCCATGTCTAACTCATAAGGCATAACCATAGCTACCCTCACCCCTAACACCCAATGAAGAAAATCCCATTAAATATAAAATATTACCAAGGAATAATTAGAACACTCCCACACAATGGGAGAAAAAACATCACATATTGACCATAAACCCACTCAAGGGGTAAACAATCCAAGTGGTAATCAAGGGGTGTCTTTCACATACACTATTTTAAATCCAAAGTTCCAACCTATAATTTGACACCAAAACATGGCTTGGAATTTCAATCCCTTTCACATTTCATTAAATACCATCTATAAAATGATGTAAAAACCCCCATTCATTCAAAACTTATCAAAGGTACCCTTAAAACAAGGTTCCTTACCTTTGAAAACCAAAACAATTCCAAATGCCATCCATTTCCATTAAACCATTTTCAATCAATCCATCAAGAAATATCCCAAAAGGGGAAACTAGAAGAACATTTAAAATCCAATCAAAACCACCTTATAAACCAATTTGAGGCTAATAACTTATTTCAAAATCAAATTTATTTATTTTAATTGTTGTTTTCTCTCATTTAAAACTAAAAATATATTGAAAACCATTGAAATACATGAAAACCATTTCAAAAATCCATAAGTAATTTTACAAGAACATTATAATATTAAAACATTCCATTAAAAACATGAAAAAATGGAATTCACATGAAAAAATAATTATTCCAAGATCAAAACCCTAAGAAACGGTTTTAAATCACTTCAAAACTATCACTTATATTCATACGTTCAATAAAAAGAAATTTATAAATCACAATCACCTTTATAACTCTAAAATGAAACAATTGAATAAAAATACCTACCTAAAGAGATGAAAATAAATCCAAAATGCTTTGGAACATGTCTCCTTCAAGGAAGACCACACCCACTCAGATGGAAATGATGTCTATGAAACCTAAAAACACCATCATTATATCCAACCAAAACCCTAAAATCATAAAAAAAATGGATCTAGGGTTAATGGGGGAATCCAAAAAAAAGAGAGAATATATGGAGGAGGGAAGAATATATGAATATAGGAATAAATCACCTCATATATCTTGGAATTCACCAATGGAAAGGCATTAACCAATGGAAAAGGTGGTTGGAGCTCCTATAGGAGCTCCCATGGGTCAATCGACATAGAAGGAGAGAAACGGGTGGTTAAACCTCTTTAGTTTGAAAGGGTTATTTTGGTAATTTCCAAAAAAATTAACACCTAGTTAAACCACATAGTTTGGCTGCATGATTTACTAAACCATGAACCAACCATGTTCTATTCTTTACCTAATCCAAAGAGTCCTCATGGTTACTCCTTAGGTGTCACACAGTTTGGATGAACTATGAACCTCACCCCAAACACACCCAAGACACCACATGGTCTAGGGGAGCTCCAAACAGTTTGACAACCCATGCAAAATCCATGAAGAATGGCTCTTTCAAAGTGATAGGGCCATCCACACAGGCATCATACGGTTAGTTATAACCATGTGAGCTAACTATGATCTATCCAAAAAGCCTCCAAACACATGAATTTTTTCCCCTTCACCAATTGAAACTCACCTCAACTGAAGTAAATATAAAATCATAAAAAATTATACAATATAGTGACATTATGGGTGTTACAAACTCCCCACCATGACACTTTCTTCCCCCATAAAGTTATAGTTAAAAATAAAATCAAGAGAAATATTTAAATTCCAAAGAGTTAATAACCAAAATAAATACTCGATATGTTAAAACCTAAAATCCAACAAACAACATACTCAAAATGATCAAACCAATCAACCACATGATTCCAAACTTCTCAAGTATAACTAGAACAATGACCTCAAACAGAAGTCCTAGAGAGAATGGGATAATTAATATGGACTCCTCGTCACTTAGAGTTCATCTGACATGGCATATCCAAAGGTAATTATTGATATATGAAACCAAAAACATTTGTGCAGCCATGAGAAAAACTCAATCTCAACTAAAATAACTTCCAAACCAAAAGGAGGGAAGAATTGGCATAAGAATCCATAAATAAGGATGTGATCTCTCACCTTGGGTAATGACACCTATACATAATCTAGGGTAAAAAACTAGATCAACCTTACTTGGTTAATCATAAATGGAACATGACAAAACACCAGTTATTATACCAAACTCAACTGGTGAATCACACACCCAAGTTATAAAATCATGCACCCAAGGCCTTTCTCATGTCCAAGAAACAATCCCCTCAAAGGCAAAACAAAATAATGGTTACAACCAAAATACTAAAAGGAGGTTCACCCAAAAAATGTGTCTTATAAAATGAAACTCATGGAAAACCAGAATATATGAGGAAAATAAAAACATTCTCAAAATCCACCCTCATAAAGGGGAAAATAACACATTCCAAAATCAAGGAAAAAAATCCCATAAAACAACATTCAACCCATCCATTGAAACATATCAAAAGGAAATCATCCCCAAGATCACAACAAAAACAATATTTTAAGCTCCCCAAAACCAATATTAAAACCAATAAAGGAAAGGTCCCAAAAAAATATCCACCAAAGGATCAAGCTCGATGCATATTCTAAAAACCTTACTTACATAAATTATGAAGATGACACCAAATGGATATAAATGGGGGGGATTGTAAGAGAATTTATGTAGTGGGGCTTAGAATTCTCTGTATCCCCACATTTGGGCATAAAAGGTACCTCCTATACCCATGAAAAATACAATTTTATCCAATATCAGGCTACTCATGCTTTTGATCCTTACCTTCTAGATTATTTTAATTCCCATAACAATTCCACTACATACTTTATAGAAATAAGGAATCCATCTTCTTCATTCAATTCCTAGAATGGTTAGCATATACTTTAATAAACTCATTGATAGTCTCCAGAAAATATGTAAAACCATACACAAGTATGGATGAATTAGAATCTAGAAAAATACTACCACCAAAGAAAATATATTCCTTAGGTTTAATAACCACTAAATTTAGAGAAAAGGAAACCACTTTAAAAATTGATCAGTGTAATTCCTCACAGATCGATCACCCTAAATATGGATCACAATCTATGAATCTTTCTCCACTTTCACAGCCTTATGAAAGAACTATATGACAACACGACCTAAGTATCTCCCAAAAATACCCTTCATGCAAGTAAGAAGACACCAAAAACATGTACCAACCTTCGATAAAACTATCAAGCTAGATATTAGCTGCTCATACCCATGAATATTCAAGCATCCCAAGATAATCATGGATCACCTAAATCTCCTCCAAAAACCTCACCACTTCTAATTATTTTATATCACTATCAAACAAGGTTGGATTCTAATCCAAGAAGTCCAAAATGGGTTCAAGAATAAGAAAGGTTATATGTCCACCATTACACTCAGAGTTTGGGTAGGAACCATGACTATATAAACCTTTTTAGTCATTTTGTGGGAAAACAATAATAAATACATGATAATAAAATAATTCCTCAAATCATAAACTAAATAATCCCTTCATATCTAGGAATCAAACCAAAAAAATCAATCCCCTAATAGAGTCACCAAAAAATCCACACCAAAAAAACTTTTCATTTGAAACCACCACTTTTAGATAAGGAATTTTGAGATCACTTTCCACCATGGTACATTCTTGAGAACCACAATATAAATTTTAAAAAATACAAAACATCCTTGGTGGAAAGCACATGAATTTTACCAATAAATAAAACCATGGAAAATACCATTCTAACCCCCATTTCGTTTTTAAAACCATGCATCCCAATAATTCCCATCAAAACCCATTCACCTTTTTTGAAGATTCTAACCATTGGGGAAAAAATAATTTTATAAAACATTTCATAAAACCATGTTTAAAAATTGACATTTCCCAAAATCAATTCATTTTCCAAAACAAGGTTTTCAAAACCATGATCATACAAATAACTAAACATGCATTCAACCAAGGATTACACAAACCACTTCCCAAAAATGAAGACAAAACACTTCTCAATCCACCTCCCAATAGTGAAAACCACCTTAGGGGAATCCATATTTGAAAAGAGTCAACCAGACTAAATGGGGAATAAATAGTGTTATGAACACTTTGGTTCCATCGGTTGGGAACTTGAGCACCATCTAGAAAATACACTCTACTGGGGAGGCATTCTTGACTACACAAGCACTGCATGGTTTCCCATTCCATGAAAGACACCCCTAAAACTTTATATATACTCTATTTCCACCCCAAAACCAAGGATCAACCCCCAATATCACTTATATAATCAAATGGGATCAGAACACATCAACTCAAATCAAAAGAAGCTAAAAACAACCTAAAATTCGCTATATTAAATCCAAATTCCCCTAGAAGCTTGAGGTTCAGGATGATAAAGAGCTACATAGAATCTCCCCACCCCTATATATCGATATTTAACAACCTTAATCTACTTTCTACCAGGATTTCCCCAAATAAATTGGGTTACATGCAAGTCTTAGGATCTTACCAAATAACATAATGCTCTAATATCATTTTGTAATAAATTGAACTAGGTTTCCATCGGACCCAACTCCTGACCTGATCAACCACAAGGACCGAAGGTCATTCCTGAACCCTATGGGATAGAAACCAGTTCATGGGAATCATAATAATCCCTTTGTGAATTATTTTTATTGAAACAGAGATAAAAAACAATAGAAAATAAATTACTAAAAGATTGAAAATAAATAAACATGTCAAATGGGTCATAACCAACTATAATGATATAACTCATTTTCATATACATAATTTTTAACAATGATATATGTAGTTATACATAAATATGACTAACTAAGAACAAAAAGAAACAGACCAACTCGAGCCAAGCCTGAACTATATCCATGCAACCTCTGGTTTCTCACCACCACCCAACTCTCCCCACATCTTTTTCGAGAAACAAGAATAGATCTACCTAAGAACTTGGAGCCTAAAATTTATATAGTTGTGTGTTAAAAAACATAGTTGGTAACCAAAATCCACTGAAACTATGAAATATGTTTCATAAGGAAATTCATAAATTCTAGTTTTAAAATAAAGCTAGAAATTAATCTCTATACATATAAGTTTATGGAAATCAAAACAATTCTATAATCATCATCTAAATTTGTTTCCTATGTTTTCAAAAACTGAAAAAATATGTTTTAGAAACAAATCCATCCTCTTAATCTATTTCATAACCATACACACCGTTAACATTTCTCAAAATAATAAATTTATTTTATCTAAATGAAAACGGTCAATTTAAAGCTTTTCACTGGATGAATCCACCTCAAAACCACAACACTCATTTTGAAATCTACTTTAAAGTAACCACAAAAGATCATTTAAATTAAAAAAAAGTTTTATAAACATATTTTTAATCTCATATTCAATAGAAACAACCCAACATGCATAAGGTTCAGGCATAACAAATCCAAAACCAAGCATCTCATGACATATATCAAATATAAACAAGGAAAGGTTCCATAATAATCAAAGTAGGGAAAATGAAACAAAAAATCACTAAATAAAACTCCCCTCAATTACTAAACAAGAATAAAGAAATCAAATATGTCATGGGATCAATCCTATCATCCTTAATGTGTGGATGTACTAGACATTCATAAACAGACCAAATTTCCTATATACATTGCATCCTAACAACAACCCATCCAAGTAGCTTTCACTATCCTCATTGGAATAGCACACCCCCATCAATCCCTTTTTCATGCTAGAGGGTCCAATAGTAGTGTGTAGATTCCTAGTATAACAGAAATCCAGAATCAAACATAGTATCTGAGTTCCCATGACCAATAAAGGGGAAGTGAGGTGTAGGAAAAAACAAGCCAAGTCTAACTCACAAGGCATAACCATTAATACCCTCACCCCTAATAACCAATGAAGAAAATACCAATACATATAAAATTTACCCATGAAATAACAAGAACACTCCCACACAAGGGGAGAAATAACATCACAAAGTTATCATGAACCCACAGAAGGGATAAATAATCCAAGGGGTAAACCAAGGGTTTCCTTCACATACACCATTTCAAAACTAAAGTTCCAACCATAAATTTAAATCTAAAACATGGTGCATAATTTAAATCCCTTTCATGGTCCACAAAACACCATTTGGGGAATGGTGGAAACACCCATGCATTCAAAACATTTCAAATTTATCCTTAAAACAATGGTCTTTTAGTTTGAAAAAAAACAGGGCCAATGTCTATCCATTTCCATAAAAACATTTTAAAGAAATACATTGTGGTATCTTCTATAAGGAGTAACCACAAAAACATTTCAAATCACCATTTAAAATCTAATCAAAACCCCTTTATAAAATAGTTTGAGTTCAACACCTAATTTCATAACCAAGTTATTTTTTTAACATCGTTTTCACTCATTGAAAACCACAACTAGACCAAAACCCATTACATGACATGAAAACCATTTCATAAATCCATAAGGAATTTCACAAGAATCTTATAATAGTAAAACATTCCATTCCAAACATGAAAACATGGGGTTCACATGAAAAAAAAATTATGAAAAGATCAAAACATCAAGAAATAGTTTCAAATAACTTTAAAACTATCACATATATTCATACCTTTAATGAAAAGAAATTTAGAAAGAATAATCACATTTATAATTCCAAAATGAAATAATTTCATAGAAACTCCAACCTCAAGAGATGGAAACAATATGAAACAATTTGGAACATGTCATCTTCAATGAAAAGCATGCCTATGGAAATATAAATGGTTTCTATAAACTATAGAAACTAAAAGACAAATCATTAGATCTACACGTAAACCTAAAATTAGTCGATATGAATCTTGGGTTCATGGGGGAAGCGAAAACCAAGAGAGAATAGAGGGAGGATAGAGTAAGAGAAGAAGAGAGTACGAACACACCTCATATGTCTTATAAATAATCGAAGGAAAGGTAATAATATAAGGTGGAGGATGTTGGATCTCCTCCAAGAGCTCCCAAGGGGTCAGCCAATATAGGAGGGGAGAAATGGGGGTCAAACCCCTTAAGTTTGAAAGGGAATTTTGGGGAATTTATCAAAATTTAAACACCTAGGTAGACCCAAGGTTTTTTCACACAGTTTGTCAAGCCTTATTATAGCCTCTTCCTAATACAAAGAGGCCTCATATTTACTCCTTGGGTTATAAATGGTTTTGAAGAACTGTTCACCTCACCCCAGACATAATCAAGGCCCCATACGATCTCAAGGGAGCTTCACATGGTTTTTAAAACCATGCGGAATACATATAAATAGAAATGTTAAAGTGATAGGACCACCTACATGGGAACTAAATGGTTAATACTAACTATGTGAGATAATATTTATCCTACCAAAAAGCCTCCAAAAACATGAATTTTCAGCCTTCCATAAACTGAAACTCGGTGTCACTCAAGGAAATATAAAATCATACAAAATTAAACAAGAATATGACACGAGGTGTGTCACATAGCCTTTGCTTTTGTTTATTATAAGTATATAAGGATTTTTTCACTTAATCCCTATATAAACATGTCAAATAATTATGAGAAGATCTAGAATATACTTATTAATGTTTCTAATATTAAAATTAATGACAATGCTGGAGAAGCTCTAAGGAAGTGATGTAAGAATGAGATCGGTGTGCAGTTCATCAGGTAATTTAAACCCTAGAAACTCTAGGAACTCAATGTAACTAAGGATTTTGACTATGTGAGTCCCATATATAATACCCTCACCAAGATTAATTTTAATTAGTGTCATGTTTATCTCAAAACATTCATGTTTAACTCTCTTCTAGAAAGGACCAAGGAGAATCTCAAGTATGGTATATGCATCCATGTTTTCATGAGACTTCATGAGTTCACTAGACATGGGTGAAAGAATTAAACAATGAAAATTTACCATTTAACTCATGAATTTATCATATAAATCAAACTCTTCATCACATACCTCCATATAATGTTGATCAGTTAATGAGTATTTTAGTGCATAAGATTACTATTCATGGCACAACACAACCCGAATGTGTCTAAACCATTACTGGAAGTTACTTCCAGTAAGAATATGGTATTTCACAAAAAATTATAATTGGTATAATTTTTATGGAATGATTTCCATTATTATACATTTATAAAAGATCATATTATCGGTACTTTACATGATTACAATTTCAGTTAGACATTATGGATTTAATATTATTAAGTCTCCTACTATTTTACCAAGTCTCAACATCATTCACCATTGAACATGGGATGTATCATCACACATGAAATTATAGTAGAAAGGATCCATATTTCCCTTATTTATGATCCATACTTTGAAAATTTAAATCATTATAATGTATTTAGGTAGGCGGCCTTTCCAACTATAGGTTTTCAATTCCATGATCTGTTGAGTGGACTCCCTAATCATGAAATCTTAATTGGTATTTCCTTAACACTTTACTCAAATTTTTTATTGAAAGGTATTTGGATACATAAGTCAACACATTATATTTGTTAAGATTTATTTATAAATAAAAGTTCCCCCAACATTGTTGAAGTAAAAATTTAACTATGGGTTCATCATAACTCAAACAATGGAAGTCTTAGTCATACTTAATATATAATTGTGGGATTTTATTTACTATGTATAAATTTTATCTTGTATTAACCTTTACATATCTTTTTAATATTAAGTGGATTTTACTTATGTTATTGGCCATGATTTGATAAAAAAATTATGAATAATATATTTAATTAAGTTCCATATTTTCACATTAGTTAACTTATTTATGTGATAAAAGTATTTCATCTATAAAATAAATAGAGAATAAGAAAAGAATATATAAATAAATTAATTAATTTACCATGATATTATCAAAAAGTTTATTTATTGATCTAATAATAAATCGACCTATGACCTAGGGTAAAAATCCTTGTGTTGGTCTTGATAGGAGTTACAACATTCCACCTATCCATATTTGCATTATCTGGGTTAGTATCATCTCAGTTTTGTCTTGAACCACCTCCACACATCATGGTGCAATCTATTTATTATATGTATTTAGAACTCAAATGTAGGTGAGGGGAAATAAATTATTTTTTAAGGTGAATTAAATAAATAACCATGGACATGTAGGTCCTACATGATAAAGGTGGGAGGGATGACTCACAACCCATAAAATTTATTTTGATAATTAAAATTTTAAAAACCATATAATAAATTAATTTAAATAATTCCAACACATACATTGGTTTTGGTCAAACTCATGATCGTTCATACACCAGCAATAGTTATGAAAAAATTATACTAATTATCATACATTTCTATTCATTGATTATTATTAAAATGGATGTGCTTGCATTAATTAATTCAATTCATATTCAATGACTATCCAAATTATCTTAGAGATACATATCACAAATTAATTCATGGAAAATAAATTCCATAACCAATAATTATATATAAATATAATAAATTAATTGAATATTTTTAATTCTTTTAAACCTATATTAAATTTTCAAACTAATCATGTTCCAATCAGTGTAATAAAGTTTTAATTCTGTAATTATAAATTTAATGTAACTTAATTGTATCCTTTATTATGATACTACAAGGCATGTATTTATGAGCTATATGACATGTACCTTAATTGTTGTGTACTCAGGATAAATTCATGGGGCTTTTTTGTGTACCAAATATGGACTACATGGTGTATACTAACCAGCTACATGTCTTGTATAAGACCTTTCATGTGTATTTTCAACCCACCAAAATACTTGGCATGTTCTTTATATGTGGGACCACATGAAATGTACCCTAGCTATATAATGTTTGTTCCACTTTCCATGTTTTGGCTTGACTCTCAAAATGGATCGGCATGTACTTATGATGTGGGAATTAATGAGATAAATTTCATGTATTTCGGTTACACATCATCTATTTAATTAATTCTCTCATATTTTAGTCTCATGTGGTTTTTAACCATGTATTTAACCATACAGTTTTCACCAATTTCACCACTAAACTATGTAAACTACATGATGTTTATTCCAGGTACATTCCATGTAATACAAAAAAATGTATGTGAGGTTGGCTCGGTCTATATGTGTTGTTCTATAAATTCACTACATATAGAAACCACTTAGCATGTTCTGTATCCCATAACTCTGCTAGGTGCAGTGAACTTTGGTACATGACATGTACTCTGGATGTATGTCATGTAATCCAATTCTATCTAGCCATAATACTTGGAACTTTATGATGGAATCTTTGGTCAGTCTTCATTTATTCATAATCCTTTAAGAAAATTAAACATCGAATGATTATGATTAGTATGTCAAAATCATGTTAGTTAAAATCAAATTAATGAGTGAATATTCTAGAAATTAAAAATCTAACTACTATTGTGCATAAAGATCAATAATTAGGTAAATAATTATAAATTTAAAATGTGACCCCTATAATACCAAATAAAGGTTCTGAGAATAACATAATCACCTAGAAGGGATAAATAACTATTAATTTTTTGTTGATTTTATGGGTCATTCATAGATTGGGCATGAAGTGAAAGTTGGGAACAATAAAAATTGTCCACAAAATATTGATATAGGTGATCCCAGAACCTAGAGAGGATATTTATATGTTAAATTAATAAATAATTTATATTAGATCTAAATAAAGAATACATGAAATGAGGGTCTTTCTATGATGTAGGTGTTGATCATCTGAAACCCTTTTCAAATTACACTACTACAAATATAGCCTTTATCAGTACAAGAAAAGGGCATTAACAGGGCTAGAAAAGTACTGTTAATTGAGGCGAATATAACATGGGGTCCCTTTTATCAGCGCTAAGAAAAGTGCTGATAAAGGCCCCTTTTATCAGTGCTAAAAAAAGCTCTGATAAAAGGGGTCTTTTAATAGTGCTAAAAAACTCTGATAAAGGACTCTTTTATCAGCGCTTTTTTTAGCACTGATAAAAGTTTATATATATATATGCAATTAGGGGGGCTTCAACAGCACTTTAATCCCCCTTCAACATCGCCCCACCCCTCCACCCCAGCCCACATGCACCAGCCACCCCCCAGGCCTTTAATAGCGCCCCCACCCCCCTTTAACAGTGCTAAGCCTTATTCCCCACCCATGCGCGTGACCTGCCTCCCCCAGGATTCGAACTCGTGACCTGTTGCCTGCAGCACCTAAGCATTTATCACTCCACCATATTGTTTTTCTGTTCATTTATTAATATATCTATTTATTTATATATATTTTTAGTTATATTTACACGTATATTAATATATATATATATATTAATATATATATATTTATATTAATATATATATAGTTATATTAATATATATATTTAGTTATATTAATATATATATATATATATATCCGTATATTAATATATATATATATAGTTATATTTATATATTAATATATTTACTCATAAATTAATATATATTTATAATATCATTTTTAAATACATTTATAAAATATGCGTTTTTGTGTGTGTTTATAAATAAATATATATATATATATACAACACACAAACACACACGCACATATTATATGTGTATTTTTAAGTATAATTATACATATTTATATATATATACAAATATTATATATTAATATGTATATATATATATTTTTAGAATATATAGATAATATATATTAGTTTGTCAATATATACACACACAAATATATATATACACACACACACACAAAAACACATCATATAGGTATATAAATATTAATATATTTGTATTTTAAATAAATTGGATATTAGTTTTTTATTTAGATAAGACTAATATTTTGAGAGATATACCTTATATGTAAATATGATTATTTATTTATTTATAAAATTAATTTTTTATGGGTGAATATAAAAAAAATATGTATATATTTTTATATAATTGATTATAAGTAACATTACATTGTGATAAATTATAAAATTTAAAATCCATAATATCAATATAAATGTAATCCCTTGGATTAAATTCATTCCCCAGTGAAAAATGTCAAAAAGACCCCTTGAAACGAGGTTGAAATTCCATCAAATGTTAAAGAATTTGGGAATTCGGACTAAAAATTCAGTTTTAGAGAACTTTTGGTACTTTTTGGCCTATAAAAATGTGAAATTAGGTTTCCTTTGGTCACTAACACGTAGATATCGTCGCAGGCTTCGATTTGATATGATGTAGAGCTCAAACGGACACTCGGATCAAAAGTTGTGGTCGTTTGAAGTTTGAGTTAAATTTTCAACTTATTTTAGATCTTTTAATTTTTTTTTTTTTGATTTTTTGTATCTTCAAATTGTTATTAAATGATTATTAGTAGATGATAATTATAAAATTATTAATTAATAATATTTTTTAAAATATTTTAAAGTCATTTTCACTAAATTTTTTATTTATTAAATGTAATTATATTTATACTTATCTAAAACATATTTAAAAAATATATATTATATTTATATCAATATAAATATACTTATATCTCAATATATTATTTTTCATGATTTTTTTTTGAAATATACACTTTATCAGTGTGAGGGAAAAGCACTGATAAAGCCCCCCCACCCTGCCCCCCACCCCCCACCCCCCTCGTATCAGCGCTACTGAAAAAGTGTTGATAAAGGGGTCCCCTTTAACAGTGCTAAAAAAAGCACTAATAAAGGGGGTGCCTTTATCAGCACTAAAAAAAGCACTAATAATAGGGGTGTCTTTATTAGTGCTTTTTAGCTTTGTTAAAAGTACCCTTTATCAGCGCTTTTTTTAGCAATGATGAAGGCACCCCCTTTATCACCACTTTTTTTAGCACTGTTAAAGGTTGGCGCTGTGGAAACATTGTTTTGTGGTAGTGTTACCTTTGTTGGGACTATAGGATGATAGTATAGAATCTCTCTAGTGGTGATCCACATGTTCTCATTTCATCTCTAAACAATCACTAATGGAATTTTGGGTTCTATCATGGTATATTAGATGAATTGTGTTGTTCATATTGATCGCTTTAATATCCTTCAGGCATGAATGAGTTTTTATTGTTCTTAAGAGGAGGTAAGAAAGAAATTTTTTTGAGAGGAGTCTATTTTACACAACGATTCTCAATTATCAATTTTTTTTATTAAACCTACACAATAGAAATAACCACATATTTATAGAGCTAGGTTTTAAGAGAAAATTTTATTTAATTGTGTATCGACCCTTAAATAACATAACAATATTCAACAAACCCCATATCATATAATATTATTATTATCATTATTATTATTATTACTATTATTATCGAGTGATATAACTAGAATAATGATTAATATTATTTTATGATCATGTAAATTAATATTTATCACCAAAAAAGATCTTAGTCTATTCCAACTCCCCAGTAGTTATTGAATACCAAAATAAATATTTTATTCATAAATAAATACTTTATCCAAAAACTATAAAATAAATATTTAAATATTCAATAAATAAAATAAATATATTTTATTCACATTCTGGTGAATAAATATTCATTTAATTTATGTAATCAGTAAAACATGAATAAAATTATACCTCATTCTTGTAAATAATTCTTATTCCATTATTTAGATTTAAATAGAATTTAATTGAGATAAACTAAAACACCTAATGTGTGACCCTTTATGATTCTTTCTTGTTATCATTATGTGGGATTTCCTAAAGTCCATGATTATTATTTATAAATGGATCAAGGAACCCAAGAGAAACAACATAATGTCATAATGTTGACAACCACATATGAACAATCACTGTGTAATACAATATCTTTATCATAATATCTCATCATACATGTTTCATAGCCATTTTATCAACCTATGTGGTTGATAAATTTTTCTTTGTCTATCTAAATTAAATACATAATTACACCATGGACATTGAATTTAATGTGATGATCCTATTCCATTCAAATAGATGAGATATCAACTTCTATAAAGATAAAAGGGGCAAATCCATCCTCAACTTATTCATTAATAAAAAAAACTCATGACACACCCAACTTATCCAAATTCTCCTTGAAATGTATCATAATATTTTATGAAATATATCTTTGTTCATGAGTTATAATATGCATTAATAATAATCTTAAAGTATAAGGACCATTACACATGCTTGCAGATAGGAATATCCAATGAAACAAGGCATATGTAACTCCTATTGGTAGGTCTATTCCCATAATTTCCTATCTCGGGTATTATGAAGTGAAAATTTAACTAAAATAAGTGTTTTATGCTTATTATTACTCACACCTAATAGTCAAAATTCTATGTTTCTCATCATTATATGTTATCCAACCATATACCTATGTTTAAGAATATAATCATGGCATTTCAAGGTTCCCATCATTGAGAGGAACTGTTATAACCTTAACAATAAGACATATACCCTAGGAAATTATTACATTAGTATCATGAGGAATAATAAAAAATATTGAATAATATGTTTTATAAATATTCAAATCATTGAATATACATGTAATCTAAAGTACAAAAGTTGGTTCTAGAAAACTAACTCCAACATTCCATATATCTCTCTTGACGAAGTACATACTTGATCCTTCACATAAACTAAACTCAGATGTTTTACCAATAAAGTATAATATTTCTTATAATGAAAAAAAAATTAAATCCCTGATCATATATATAAGGTTCTATGGAATAATACTACTCACTTGTTTAATGTTTACTGGAGGAATCATGAATTCAAAGAAGCTACAATGGAACCTGAGGATTTAATGAAATAGAGATATACTCATTTGTTTGTATTGAAGTGATGTAATTTCAAGGATCGAATTCATTTTATGGTGGGTATAATTCAACATCCTAAAATTTTGTATGTATTTCCTTTGAAATAGACTTGATGTATTTGATAGCTTTCTTTATACAAATCCTCAAATCTAAATGAACTGTGATATAGTATACCTTTATAACCTAGCCATTGGAATGGAGAGTATGAATATGATTAACTGAACTATAAAAAATATATATAATTTTTTTATTTAATATAAATTTATTGATTAATTCATAATAAATAAATACACAATTTTTAGTATATTCATTTTATGCTTCAAAATATAGTTTCTTCAAAAATGGTTTTTATTTCATTTTGTGCTCAGATGTAATAATTAATTTTAGAAACATTCAGAGATGATTTTTTATAAAAATTATATCATTTTTTAAATCATAATATCATAATTATCTTAAATTTAAATTTTTATATTTTTCATACAAGATTAAATATCAATGAATAGTAAAAAATACCACTTTTATATAAATCGATCATTTCCATTCAAGTATCTTTAAGGATATATTTTTTAACTAATTTTAAAATATTATAAGTTATTTTTGATTAAAAATATTCCTATTAATTTCAATGTAATAAAATTTATGTTTAATATTTTCATAAAAACATGTATATACTTAAAAATTCATTTTTCCAAAAACCCATTTTTTGTCACATTTTACTGGATTATTTAAAAGGTGATTTTGGAAACTTATAGAAATTGAATTTGATAAAATGGTCTCCATATTTGGAATCATAATTTATAACTTTTTTAATGGGGTCACTTTCATTTTTTTGAAATAATGAATAGTAAAAATAGTAAAATTTTGCTACCACGATTAAGGTTAAAATGGGTTTACTGGGGGTTAAACCATGATAAAAGGAAAATATTTCCAATAAAATATCTCTAAATCATACTGGATGACCATATTTTGATACTATATTATCCTAAAATCTAATACTTGTCCATTTAGAATCATTTTTATTAAGTATGACATTATTATATTTTAAAATTTTAAGAAATTCCAAGTTTGTCCTCTCCTCCGCTTATAAAAGGACAATCCTATTTTCTATTATTTACACCACATTGATCTACCTATTCTGACAAAAAAATTTAAAATTATCTTTTAAACTTTACTATACACAAATTAGTGGTTCTTTTCTTCTTAAAATTCCATTCCAAGGGACCTTATGAATGGATCTAAAGGAGGTCTACCGAAGAAGAGGTGATCATCCTACCTGATATCTTTTAATTTAATTATTCTTCAACCTTATTCAAATATATGATATTCATCATAAAATAATAACACTGATATCCTAAATATATTTAAATGTTATTATGATTATTTAACCACCTTTATCTTTACTATTTTCCATCAAATGTGAAATGAAAGTATCCCTTGTTTGTACGTGTGGACTACCGCCTCCACACAATGATAAAATTCATTTTACTTCACCATAATTCATGGTTGATTATTATGATCTATTTTATGTTTATATATGAAATTTAAAATATAATTATGGTTCTCTAATGATAAACTATTATTTATATTTCTTTATTTTTATTTATAAAATTAAAACAACGTTCACGCATATGTACAAACTATCGTTCCATGAATGGTGTGATTCATTTTTCTATATATGCCTTTTATAGATGATTATAAATATGTATATAATAAATATATATTATATTAATATCATTATTAAAAGTATATATATGATTTATCCATGATCAAATTACAAGTACCAGAACTACGGAACTGAAACATTCCTAAGAAATGAAACAATTAACACCAGAAACGATGATTTTAATAAGGAATTATTAATAAATTGGTGTTAAAATGATATAAGTAGATAATATATGATATTATAATTATTTAAATGATTCTATTATATAATTATAATAAATTTAAATTTATTATATAATATGTTATATCACTTATGAATAAATTTGAACTTGAGGTAAGGGTTTTATGTCACAATATCATTATTTACTGAGATTTTTTATGATTAAGTTTCTAAGGATAAAATTTTATAATATAGTTCTTAATAATCTCATGAATTTTAATCTTCTATATTTAATTCTATATAATACATTTGTTCCCTTTCATTTTCCCATATTTAAGTACTCAAGATATGGAAATAATGTTTTAAGGAATATCGACATTATTTCTCTCTTCAGGTGAAAATAATTTCTATTTCATATAAATGTTTTTCAAAATACTTTTCATGAATATTTTTAATATTATAATATTATTTTTTAAAGTTATTTTTACCCATTATTTATTTTCTATAAAAAAAATTAATGGAATCTTCTTATCTCTTTCTGAACAAGGTACTTTTAAATTTTTATCTGAAATGTGAAAGTATTATTCCTTTTAACATACACAACATAAACTGAATTTAACACCATCCTAAAAAATCCATGATTTTAATCTTCCTTTAAAATTTTACAATGTTATTTTAAAATAATTATTTTTTCATTTATCTTTTTCAAATTTTTATATTTTAAATAATTTAATTCAAAATGAAAAGGGTATTTTCCTCAAGAAATATTTTAATAATCTTTTAAAGGTATTTATCATATCTAATAGCATAATTTGATGTTTATTATTTTTTACTTGGTATGTGATCAAATGATATCATGTTTTTTCTTTATCTATATGCTTTATGATTAGGACAATGATATTTTTATGAAACTTATTTATTTTACATGGGTTATGCTATGATTATATTATGAATTTGTTTAATCTTATGCAAAACTTATGAATGGGTTATGATTAAGTGATGGGTGGTCCCGGAATTATATATACCTATAATTAGTTAGGTAATAAATATTTTTTTTTTATATAAAAGGTTATATGGGATGTTTACCAAGCCAGAAAGATGTTACATGGATGGTTATCCCAAGACCAAAGCAGGTACACAGGTGGTTATCCCAAGCCTAACATGTGATGATTATCTTGGTGGGTCGCCTTGACCTAATATTTATATTATTATAATTATTATACACTTTATGTCACTCTTTTATTATAAGTTCTATGCTAATATTATAATCTCATGGATAATATTATTTGATTCCTTTTTTATTCATATCATATAAACTATCATGATTTTTCCCATGACTCATGATTATGATCTATTAATTACAAGGTATGGTTTGAAAAGGATAATCTAATGTTAGCATACCATTATTCTCATTTTATGTTTAAATTATCATTGATATATCCATTTTTTACCCTTATTGAGAATCTAAGATCACCCTTTTTTATGTTTACTTTTCCATAGGATGTGTAGAAAGGTTTTAAGTGTAATGTGTCTATGAAGTGTGCTAGTTGTGAAGAACTAAGTGGGAGATAATCTAGATATTTTATGCAATAATATTTTATGAATTCAAGTTTCCAAAGACACTAAAACTTTATTTTTCTATCATATATCATAATTTTATATAATGAATATTCTTCCAATAAGATGTAATATTTAGGTATGAAAATTATAGGTCAATTTATAACTTCTCGCATACCGGTATTACTGAATCCTCAACCTCCATAGCATAATAAACTTTTACCATGAGTCCAGATACATGAGGTACCAATGTCCTGGGATAAAATAGGAAATTATATCCACATAAATCAAAACCCAAGTCATCTACATGGGTTGGTGTGAGTCTAATGTCCCAGTAGATATCCCCAATGATTTAAGAATAATGATTTTTATTATGATCAATTATATATGAATAATATATATATATTAATAGGGAATTTGTTTCCATGAAACACACATGCCTAGAAACATGACATGAAATTAACAAATAATCATATAAATTAGGACATCATGAGTTAACAAGTCCACCATGATACCTGACCCTAGCTTCTTCAGCTCTATACTAGAAGGAATAAGTCACCACATACTTGAACCAAACCTATACCCAAATAAATAGGGTAGGGATATAATCATTATTATGTCATGCCCACACCCAAATACTTGAGGTAGGGAGTCATCTAAACCTTGAACCACTACCTAAAGGAACAATGTATGATCATAAATCCATAATCTTCAACCCATCCCTCATAACATGAGTAAGGTTTATCATTTATACTTCACATCATCCAATGATTGATCCCTTGGGGTGGTCCTTAAACCAATCCTACCAAGGAAATATCCAATTCATTCACTCCAAATCAAGCTAAGTTTGAAAAGTTCCTCATCCCAATACCCACGTTAGGGCACGGCTATCACACTCACTCATACCTAAAGAATCTAGGGAAGTCACAATTAATCACATCATCCCATCCCCATAAACTTTAGGGTGTCTATAATCAATAACAAAATATCATCTCTATAGACTCTATGGAGGGTATTTGCAAGCATATTGGATCATCCCCACAAACTCTAGGGAGGCCACATCACGCACACTAGCCCATCCCCATTGACTCTGGGGAGGTCACATGAAGTACATATAAGAAATAAAAAACATAGAATACATCCCATCTCATAGATCTATATCTCACTATTTTTTTATTAGTCCCATGGGATATAATCCCACATCTCAAACATATTTTAGACCCATCAGGACCCTCCAAGGTGTTTTTCCATCCCGTCTTGACCAACCTTCACTTTGAGACCACAATAAAAGTTTTCATAGGGTAAACATGCCACATGTATCATCATGAAAAGAGGTTATCATGGTGCTACCCACACAACAAACACCATTATATACCACACCAAAAGGTAATTCACATTAAGGGAAAATACAAAGAACACATTATTCGTTAATCCAAGGTATTGGCCTCACATGATCAAATAATCTAAAATAATTAAATCAAACCCATTATTGTTTCCTTTAAAACCCAATTCAAATTCCTTTTTCTAAACCATTTCAAAAGGAATCACACATCTCTTTACTCAAAATAGAACCTTACCCAAATTCCCATCAAACACCCTTTAGAAAACTCATTTCCATTTTAAAAAATCATTTCAAACCCAATTTTTCAAATCGTCCATTTTTCTTAAAATCTAGTTTTAGTCAAATCCACTTTTAAAAACACATTTTAAAAAATAAACCATTTTTCATTTAAAAACAAAAACATTCCATAAATAAAAAACATAAAGAGGGAAACCATCACTCATTCGACCAAGGAATCATCATCGAACCATTTAGAAATCCATATGACCCATGTTGACTATTAGGTCGATGAAATCCCATTTTTAACCTTATAGAAACTCACAAAAATCATGCATCAAGTAGGAAGATATACTAATGAATTACATGAAAATAAAAAACTAATCAATCAGGAGACTAAACTAAATCCAAGGCCACCTACCTCAACTAGTGGTCCAGTAAATCCATTTAATCTTGTACCGACCTCCACTGGGTCCATGGTCACCTGTCTCATTAACCAAAATAATTAAATTAATTAATTAATTAATTTAAATCAAAAATAAAACACAAAAAATAGGTGATGAAATCATTGAGTAATATAATAGCACTAAAATTATGATAAACTAGGTGTGATCGACACCTGACATACCCCCAATTATAGGGAAAAAATCCCAAAATAAAATTCCCAAATTGATGTCCAATTAAACAAAAAATCACTAAAAATTCTAAATAAATACTTTGTGCAAGATACCTTACATAAAATTATAAATACTTTTTAGTTTATAGAATATTGTGGAATCCTCTATGAGCATCCTATAAAAGTCCATTGAAGATCAATGATTTATCCATTCACTAGAGAAACCATCCATCCAAAACAAATCCAAATCAAATGAAAATCAATGTTTGACTAAGAGGATAACCAAGGAGAATGTGGGAGGAAAACATCCCAAGAATAAACCTGTTAAACCACATATAAATGTCCAAAATAAAAGGTGAATGAAGTAGGAAGAGGTATTTTAGCTTTCCCTCTATCTACGTGATCCTGATAGAAGAAATTTCAAGGGGTTTATATTTTAGAAACCCCATTTGGTTTTGTAAAAAAAATATTATCATGTTTCACAACGAGAACCAAAAGTTCACACCATGAATTTTTAGGCAATATCCCCCCACTCCCTCTTCATCATTCACTCCCTGAATCACTAAATGAAAGAATATGTGAATGGAACATTCACACCATGAATGGCCTATAGTTACTAGATTTTATTAGCTCATCCACCCGGCTCTTCCTTGATATCCTTCAGAACCCCTGAGACCCCACCAGAGCATTAAAACCTACCTAAAACAAATTTTAAGGGAATCCAAATTATCGTAACATTATTCTAATTCACATTTCTCAAAACAAAACCATAACAAAAAATTAAAATTATCTTGTAAATTTATAACCTATAATGATGTGCTTTGTTATGTCAAGTTTTAGTGGGAAGTTAGTTGGGATTGGGTGAGTTGTTTTGAGTATTTAAGAGAGATTTTTTATTGAGTTAGTGACCTTATTACTTTTATAATAATTTTTTTTAATCATATTTATAATTTTAGTTTAAATTTTTTTGACGTATTCTCACTCTATTTCTCCTTAACTATTTTTAAAAATCCCAACTTTCATTTTTTGAAAATAAAAGAAGAAGTGTTTTTCTTGGAATCTGTAGAAACATCAGTGATTTTGAAAGTGTATGAGGGTTTGAAAATGAATGTTTAGCAAAATATAATATTTTTATAAAAAAACTTTGATAAATAATGATGGAAACATATTTCTATATTACCTGAAAATGTAAACATTTATAACAACCAAAATTTATGAGTGTGTAAATGAATTGATTTACAAAATTAATTTTTAAAACATGTTTCTCTATTATGTGGGGATTAATGGTTAACATGATAGATTATGTTTCTTGGTCATGCATTTTATATGATTACCTTAAACATTCTTTATTTTATATTAAAAACTTATTTCTAGGGTACCTATTTAAGAGATATATTTTATGGTTTTTGGGAATCAAGATTTTGCCCTATTGAGGTAAAGCTAGTACAGTGGTGAAAATCTTAAGTCAAGGATTGTGATGTTTTGATATATAGTTTTATTTCAATATAGTAATATATGGTAATTAATAGGTGTACTTATTGATTGGTTTAATACTCCTTTAAACTATGTTGTTTCTTAAGTAGTTTATACCTTATCGGGGAGGTCCTTGTCATATAACTATGTTCATGAGGTTATTTTATTAGGATGAGTTGATATTGAAGTTATTGGTTTTTTTTCATGATTGGTTCCATCATTCCTCAAGTAATATTTGTGATTTTGAAGTGTAATTTTTCTTATTTGAGTAGTGTCTCTAGGTGTGGTTGGTTAGTAATGTTATGTTTTTTCTCTTCAAGTTCAATTTTGATTCTCAAGGTCCAGAACTATTTGAGAGATATATAATGTAATGGATCAAAACATCTTGGATATTTTTCTTTGTGTGATTATATTGTTAGAGGTTTTAGGAGGATTTCGGAGTAAGGGAGGTGTTATTGGATCTGAGAATTCAACTGGGAGTAGAAGTTCATGGTGTGGTTAGGCAGTTTGTATCATAAAGGATTGGTTATATTAGTTGTGTTGTTTTAAAATTCGTGGTCGAAAAATGATAGGTTCATTCATGTAATGATGTTTTTATGGTGATTTTATAAAATGGGGAGCCTTATTAATTCATGTTAACTCTTATGGTGTTTCCTTTTCAATTTTATGTTGGAATAATAAAGGATATGTTTGTGGTGAAATTTGTTTTAGTAGTGGTTATTTTTTTATAAAGATTAATTTTGTGGTGTGTTCATGATTATTTTGGTGCATATAATGGAGAATAAAATTCAGCTGTTATGCCTAGAGTAGCATTATTATCTAGTTATGTGAGTCATGGAATGGAACATTCATTGGTCATATCGATTTGAAATGTTGGGATAGCCTTAATGTGGATGATGTGATAAGGATTCACTTCATGATTTTTAGGAGTGGTTAAATTCATCCCATTCATATATTTACCATCACTCGTCATACCATGACACCCTATTTTTCTAGACAAATATAAATTGGTAGCCACTTCATTTTACATTTGTTTACTTTTATTTCTATAGATACTTGGTTTATTAGAGGTTTTTATTTAGATTTCCTTGAGCCATAAATGGTTATATTTGTCTCTTAACTTCTAGATATCAATTGGTAGAAGTCTAAGGTGAGTATCTTAATATTGAACCATTCCTTAAATAAACGTTATTTTATAATTTTTAACAAAATTTTCCAACAAGTAAAAGTTGATTATCTAGAGGTATTATGTATTTAAAATATTAGACAAAAAATTACATCATATTAAACATAAAAATATCATATTTATTTAAAACTAAAAATAATTCTCCTAACTCCCATAGATCTTCTAAAACTACATATGATTTTCTAGGGAAAATGAATAAGTAAATGGGTGATCTAGAAAGCCTAAGAAGGGAATAAACATGGAAATAAAGTTTAAAATGAGAGTCCATAGGCATATCATGACATCATAAATTATATGTTCATAAACATGGATACATGGAATAAATAAAAAAATTTATAATATCATAAACATGTGGAAACAACATAAAACTTAATATCAAAAACATAAGTCAAGGGTCACTCCCAAGACAATCATTATAAAGTTGACAAAGTACTATGGTTGATTATGATAACTCCTTAATCCATTGAATAACATCATGAGATATAAATAATTAGTAAAATAATTATAGGACTATATAACTCTGATCCTACCCATCACATAAATAAAAAACATACATATTCATTCCACTTGAGGAAAATAAAATGTACATAAATCATAAGCATGATCAGACCCATGAGAAATAAGTGGGTTTTGTAATTCTGATTTAAGGGATATCCCAAGGATAAATCATAAGGATTAAAAAGATAATAAGTAATTAAAATATTTATATATTCATATTTAAAAAAGAAACATAGGTCTTGATCATTAAGTTCCAATGTAGAGATTTCATGAGAATGGTATAGTAGAAGAAAGAATAAAAATGTATCACTTGAGAGAATATTTATGAAATAAGTAAGGTTATTTTAAAATAATTAAAGGAATTATTAATTTATATAAAACCATAAATGAACTAATAGGTTTATTCATAAAAAATTATGATTTTTATAAGATATTATGTTCTAAAACACATTTTATGGGGGTGATGCTCGACGTGAGACAAAAAAAAGTTCCCTTAAGTCGGGTTTACTTAAAAGTGTGAATTTATAAGGGAACTAAAAAAATGTATAACTTAAATAATGAAAATTATATTTACCTATGTATATATATAAGATAAATATATACAAAAATATAAGACTAAAATGAGAATAATATTTCATAAAAGGGAGAAAAATAAAGAGAATTTGTAACTGGAAAGTCACGAATGAGGTACGAAAGATCCCTTATTATGATTCAAAACACCTTTGTTGAAATACCACATTATAAATATAATAATAATAATTTATTTTTAAATTTTGATAAGGTAAATATTAATTTCACATGAGACAAAACTTAATTAGTAATATAATTAAAAATGAGAACAGTGGTGAGAAGGGAAATTATAGACAAGGAGGGGAAACACTGTTTAAGAGGATGGGAATTATTCTTCACATATTTTCATTATCAAGAAGGATTAGAACTCATAAATAAATAATATTTTAAATAAAATTGATCTCCCATAATAGAAATATGGTATACCATATGAAATAAAAAATTAAAATCAAGGAGAAACATTATAACCCAAGAAATAAAATTGAGTTATGAAAGACCATTATATTCTAAGGAGGACATGAATCATATCCCAAAACAAGAAATATAATTAATTGAATTTAATTTTAAAATTTAAAAAATAATTTATTATATTAAAAATAAATGGGGTTGTATTTACCATATACAAATTAATATTGGAGCATAATATCAAAGCATGTCTCAATGAAAGGTGATTGAGACAAAAACCCTTACCTTATGTCTGAATGCACTATGAACTTTTACTTAACATCCATAATCATCAATTAATGTTAATTAAAAACTTTTTTTATATTATTAATCACTTATATTTATTTTTGTAAGTTATTTTTACCATCGTTTGTTTTCAATTTATTACATTGTCTCCACTTATGTCGGTTACATAAAGTTCTTGGGTCAATTTCTCAAAAACATTCATGGTATGTTGAATAAGGTCAAAGTATTGTAAAATAGATTCATCATATCTTGAATTTTATATAATTATTTCCCTTATTATTCAATTATCATATAATTTTTATTTGTTAATTTGTTTTCCATGAATGTACTAAAATTAGAAAAGGTTCTTTGATATGTCCATTGTAGAAATTAAATTTACTATAACAGTTTATTATTAATATTACTTATAGAATATCTAGTATTATAAATATAATTTGTTAATGGTTTATTAACTAAAATTTAATATGTTACATACATTAATTACATACATTTTATTTGATATTGAAAATGAAAGAGAAACATTATCACGTGGAGACGGTAGTCTGCACGTATACAGAGACGACACACTCATTTTTAAAAAATAAATGGAAGGTATAAAATAATAAATATTATCATTTTGAAATAATTAAAATGTTATAAATATAATATTATCTTATAAAATGACCTTTTTAACCATCCATGAAAGTCAGTGGTGGAAAATTGAGCACGTTTTTTATGGAGCTGGTAGTATGCACACAAGCATCACAATGTTTTCATTTTTCAAAATAATTTTAGAGGAAGGTATAAAATTGATGTTAAATAACTATAAAAAAATATAAAAAAAATATTATTAATACTATTGTGATCTTACTATCATGTATAGAATAGGTATTTGGAGGTATAAGTGAAAAATAATTAAGAAGTTTCAATGAAAAATATTACCTCTCGCTTTGGATGGTCTCCTTTAGTCACCACCTTAACACACCTTAGCTTGGTATTTTAGAAATATTAAAGATTTTAATACAAGGGTATATGGTTTAGGATATAATAGGGTAGAATGTGCTTTTATCCTAAGGGTATTTGAAATTGTGTAGAGGTAGGGGTGGTGGTTTCTTTTATAATTTAATATATGGGTATTTTGGAATATATAACTCTTTAAAATAAAGAGATTACATTATTCACATGGAATGTGAAGAAAAAGTGGATAATAATAGAGTTTGTTAATTTTTAAGGTATATAAATAATCAAAAAAACTTTTTAACACGTGTTTTTAAATCATTTACTCTTAGATTTTTACGTTTACCATTTTTGGTTTTCCCTGAGGTGACTAATTTTTACCTTATTAATTTAATTTTAATGCCTAAAAATAAAATGTTTAATATAATATAATTTGAACCTAATTATTCTAAATATGAAATCCAATTTATAAAATAATATTTTTGTGGGTAAAAAATTAATTTTAACATTAGCTCATGTAACACACAAAAAAACCCGTTTTTAGAAAAGGTGTATTTTAAGTAAAAATTTTATATTTATGATAAAATTATCAATTATATTGATTATATAGAGATTAAAATGTCTATTATTATTAAAATAATATTTTATTGTCATTAAAATAACTTCAAAACATAATTCTAGCATGTGAAAATTTTATTAATAGAAACATATGAAAAACAATTTTTATTAAAACATTACCAAAATTTTCTGAAATAGTAAGTGTAGGTTTTATTTATCAGCATAGTATTTTAAAAAATAATAATTTTAACTTTATAAAATATATTTTTTAAATAAAACTTATTTCTTAAAATATTAATTCATTTTTTTGTTTCAAAAGTGATAGTTTTTATCAAAATAAGTATTTTTACTATTTGCCTAAAAATTGATTATTTAAAAAAAATCTCAATAATCCATACTAAGCTAATTTTGAAATAATGAAATAAAAAATGAATTTAATTTCATAAAAATAATATTATAATATATATATATATATATTAAATAAAAAATATAAATTATAAATAAACCTAATTTTATTTAAAAAATTGTTTTTGTAAATGTTATGTGTTCTTAATATTATTTCATATCAATTTAGAATTTAAGTGAGGTTAATGTATCAGTTCATATATAATAATATTTTAAATTTTTCAATTTAATTTATTAGGAAAAACATAAAATACATAATAAAATAGTTATTTGAAAATAAATATTACTTTTATACTAAATACACTTGTAGATATACCGTTAATTAATTATTTATATTCTAAAATTTTATTTCACTGCACCATTGATATTGAAATATTTATTTGAATTTTATATATAAATCACATCATATTTTTAAATTAATAATAGTAATATTTATACATAACATGTAAATATATATATATAATATTTTAATATCATATTTTTATTTCATTGTGAGTTATATTATTTTAAATTTACTGCTTAACAATACAAGATTTCAATATACCTATTTAATATATGACCAATGACCATATTTGCAACCACCATATTTGCAACGACCATATTTTCAACAACCATATTAATAATGTCTAGATTTCATTATTATATATAGTATTTTTATATCATTTATTCATTACAGCCTCGCTTTGCAAAGCATTATAGATTTTGTAGAATGTTTTCTTCTTTCATGGGTTCTTTCTTGTTATAGGTTTCATTTTCCTATTGTTGATACTCTAGGTTTAGTATGATTAATAAGATATCCATGTATTAAATATTTTATTCTTTTTTATTTATTTTCCCATTTTAATTTATACACTTTTAATGTATTTACTAGTCCATAGTGATTAATAATCCATGGTGTGTAATACTTATTCTTATATTCTTTTGTTGTAATTTTACATGATGAATGAATAAAATATGTTTTTTCAATTACTATATTTTATGAATTATTTCCCAATATATTTCAATTACTTGAATATATAGAAAATATGTTTAGAATTATAATCATATGGATTATGGAGATAATATACTTTTTAAAACATGGGGTGTTATATTCCCCTTCTTTATGCTGGGTTTTTTCCCTGTTCTTCATTTGGGAATGTTGTGGAATCTATGTTGGTTCAGTTTGGTGGATGGATTTTGATAATATTTTTTGTCCTAGTTCATTTTGGTTCCCTTGAATGACTTTGACTCGGTGATCATCCCTTCTTCTCCATGATATTATACAGTGATTTTTTAATCTTCCCTTAAGGTATGTGATTCAAGAACTCTCTTATATTTGTGTATTATGTTGAACTAGAATGCTTTTACTTTCATCAAGTGGATAGTATGAATTGTCTAAATGAAGATAATGAACTGGATGTAAATAAATTTATGGGAAGGGGTGTTCTACATGTGTTTATTTGTTTCCATGACATGGCTTTTGTGATTGATTCTTGTTCACAATTATTGTTGAAAATCATTGTTGTTTATATGAATTGTTTGCTGATGGTATGAAATTATACCTATTTTAATAAATTTTTTGTAAAATGATAAATACTTTAAGAAGGTAAATAACTAGTTGTGTGGAAGAATATAATGGATATGAAATTTTATTTTTAATCAGGGTGAATATGTCAGTGATTGATGCTGATTGTTTTTTTTATTTTTTTTATTTAAATTCATGTTAAATGTCACTATGATTTTTTGGTTATTATAAGAGATATTATATTGTAATTGTGGTGGTTAGATATGGGTTATTGGTGTGGAACTTTGCAGTCAGTTTTTGTTTTCCTTTCCATGGTTGGCAATAGGATGTGTTGATATTGTTGTGGTGTGTGGTGGTTGGTGTGGTTGGATTCTATGTTTACCATGGGATGTGTTGTGTGGGGGTTATGTTATGGTTGGTTGATATTTGTGGGGGTTATTTTTAGTTGCATAGTAGTAACAAAATTTTAATAGTAATTATGAACTTTGTTATGGGTGTGAGGCTAGAATTAAATGGACTATGGGATATGATTGAAATGGTAATAGATTGATAAAATTTTAAATGGTTGGAAATAACACAGGTATTGGATAAAAATGGTTTTTAATTAAACAGGTAAATTAAAAAAATATTTAATTTAACCTGGTTGGTAAATGATAAATTTATAAATGGTTAATAATGTTGTTAAAATGGTAACTGTGCATGATTTGTGTGGTTTTTTTCATGGGTAGTGGGCATAGTTTGGTGTTTTAATAGGTGGAAATGATTGATATTGTGTGGAAATAGTTGGTAGTGGAAGGAAGTGAAATTTTGGTGATATATGTGTGTGGGTTTGTGTGTGATTCTATATACTTGAATTTTCTTGTGATTTTGAACACATCCTGACCAAGTAATATATCATTATCAGTGCTCAAAGGTTTTGGGATTAAGGTGTTTTCCATAAACATCTAGGTTGATGAGGGAATAAATGGATGACTACACCTTATTCCCAGCTCTCTCTTCTAGACATATTACAACTGTGATGATGGTATATAGTGAGGAATGTGCATGGTAGTAGACGAATGAAGTTGGTTTCTTTATGTTCCTGATACCTTACTCTATTAGATATGGATTTGGGTATGAGAATTGATTCCAACATAGGATATTAGATCCTATGTGATATTGGGATAGGTAGGCCTATGGTTTGACCCACACCGACCATGACATGAGTATTTGTAATGATTTGAATATGACATGTTGGATCCTACGAAATGTTGGTATAGGTAGGTATTTGGTCTAACCCACATTATATGTGAAATGGTATGTGATATATTGATATCATTATGATGATATGGAAGGGATGAAAGAGTCATTATGTTTTTCATTAGGATGTGAGAGCGAAAAACTAATGGGGGAGTTGTTGTGGGGTTCCTTTTAATATATATATATATATATATATATATTGTATATTATGTTATTATATTTATATGCAAGGCATGGTGAGGGAGCCTAAGTGAGTATGTGTGATTGTTGGCCTTGTGTAGGTGTATATTGATTCAATTGATTATTCCCTAAAGAATTAGAATCATAATTACAAATTTTCATGAGAGGTCGTGTGTATGATCCTGCTGAGTATGAATGTTATGTTGGACCCTATATATATAAATCTATTTTATAGGTTTCTAGGAGGGATTTGTTGATCAAACTAGATTGTACTTTCTTGGAACCTATGATTGGTTGTGAAGTTGCTTCTTAGGACTTGTATTTGGTATTTTATCATGGGATTTGTACTTTTATGAAAATACATGAATTTGTAGGATTGTTATTTACTTATATGATGGAATTGATAAGCCATATTATACATACGTACATACATACATATATATATATATATATTCGTATGATTTATGATTGTAACACCTCATATTTGTGTGATTATAACCTCATTGAAAGTTGATACCACATGGCCCATTGGAGGTAATCTTTGAGTTTCTTCATCATATTCACTATGGTCCTTGAAGGGGTTCCAAGTGAGGGTGGTTTATGAAAATATTGAAACTAAATTTACATTATTTTTATATAGTATCAATTTAGGAATATATTTGGGTACACCTTCCTACCATGTAAATGATTTAAAAGAAATATAAACAGTGCATCTATTAAATGGTCACATATATTATTATTTATTATATATATATATTATTGATTCCATAGTTTCATTAAAATAAATATTACGTATAATATATATTATATGAAATTTTCTAGTAGAACTATTGATAAGATGCTTACAACACGTATTTGAATGATTTAGTTTTAAATTTTTGAATTTATCTAGTCATATATATTTATTACACATGTCAAAATTGTGGTTGAAATAATTATATAAGTAAATGTTTATTGTAATTAAAAATAAAAAAATCCATTAAAGTGGAAAATATATATATAAACAATAAAACAAATTCACATATTTTCCCAGAAGTGACACTGGTACCAAATAATTTATGAGATCTCATTAATTATAGGTGGTAGAATATTTATAATTTTTAATGAATTCACATATCATTGATAAAAATGGATTTAAACTAACATTTATATTATATTAATTGACAAAAAAAATATTTAAGAAATATATTCTGTGTTCATCTTATAAATATTTGGATTAGTTATCCAAATTTCTCATACTACTGAATATATATGGTTTCATTATTAGAAATGTTCTTCTTTATTAATATATTTATATTTAGACAATGTTTAATTGGTATTTTAATTTTTATCCTATATAGTAACATTTCCTACAGCATCTATTTGTGAAACACTAAAGGGTTAAATATTCTTAGTGTATTCAAAATTATAAAACCTTCACCCAACCTGAGAAATTTCTATATGGGTTAAAATAAATATGATATGTATTATAAAACCATAGAGGGGAAATATAAAATTGATTTTATCATATCATTTTTTATAAATCTATAAATTATTATTTATAAACATATTTATATGGGTACTTTAAATAACATTAAAACACATAATGAGTTTATGAAATTAATAGAACATTTTATCATTGAATTATACATACTTTGTAATGACCTCTAAATTTTGAGTTGCAATTATGAGTTCCTTTTTTCCTTTATTTAATAAATCTTGTTTGATATTATATGTGTGAAAGAGGTGTTGGGATATGGTCGAGTTATATAGATGGGTAGTTGGGTCTATGAATCTGGAAAATAGTAGTAGGGACTGCTAATTACCTAGGGAAGAGCACTGGGTACTCAGTTCCCAATTTAGGAAAAAAATATCATCTTAGGTTCAACCCTCAACCAGACTCTCAGGTTAGCCTTTGGATGGGTTCCATATGGTTATTATGTTTTATGGACCTTCGATCAGTTTTGGGGTTTCAAAATCAAATCGGGAAGGTAGTTGAAAATATTGTCGGCCCATCAAACCCATCAGTAATTCTATTAGAAAACCCCTTTACAAACCCCTTAGTGAACCCCTTTACAATTCCATAGGTAACCCACTCAGTAAATCCCTCAGTGAACCCTTCGTGATTCCCACTTGGTAAATCCTTTGGAAAACCCCTCAGTGAATCTCTTGGTAAATCCTTAGGGATTCCATCAGCGACCCACTCAGTGAATTCCTTGGTGAACCCCTTGGTGAATCTCTCAGAAAAACCGTCCTCTAAGATTTCTACATTCCCCTTACTGACTATTGTTATACCAATTTAGTCTAATTTTTTACCACCAAGTATGGAAGATGAAAAGTGATTTTTGTGATTTATTTTTTTAGATGTGTTTATAATTAATCAGAGTCACTAAGATACACTTTTATTTGGTTTTTTATTTATAAATGTTTAGAGATATGAAGATATAGAGATTAATATTATTTCAGTTCATATTGGTGTGTCTGGGTTTATGTATGGATATTCATGTTTCTATGTTTGGGTTTCTTTATAGGTTTCTTTTAACATGAATCTTATTAAATAAAACACTAATAATTTGATGATTTTAATTTTTTTTCTATTAGTATGCTCAACTATGAATTTTTTGTTAAAATGTTTTTGTAGTTTTAGTTTCCACTTCCATTGTTTATGGTCAATTACCACTAGTTATTTTCATTTACATTTTTAATTTTATATTGGTATTTAACACTATTTTTTTATTTAAATAACTGGTATTTTCTGTTGGGATTTTACAATTAGTTGTAAATATTAAATTTTTAAGGGACTGTTGACCTTTTGGAGTAATTGGAAAATATTTGTTTTAAGTTTTTACAGTGATTTTGTACAAAAATTTTTTAGTGGTACTATTTTTCCACTTTGAATGGATCTTACAATAGTAATTTTGAGTTTCTACTGAGATTTTCCTATGGAAAGTTTCACTAGGAATTTATAGATGGTATTTTTAGTATAAATTTTCAATTTTAATTTCGTCTAGTAATTTGGATTTCATTAAATATAACTGAATTATAATTTCTAATTGATTGGAATTGTAAATTTCATCTGGAAATTTGCAGTTTGATTTACAATTTGAATACAATTTAAAATTTCATCCAATACTTATCACTATGGATTAGCAATGGGAATTTAGTATAGGTATTTTAACTAGGAATTTATATTCACTGATATTTGTTCCTAGGAATTTATTCTAGGAATTATGACTAGGAATTCACTCTTAGTATTTCCCACTAGTGTATCACAATGTAATTTCCAAGTATGAATTTTTAGTTATAATTTTTATGAACAGGTAATTTATATTTTGTATTTTCACTAGAAATCCCCACTGGAATTAAAATTGATTACAGATAAAAATTTATAGTAATGTTTTTCAAATGATTCTAAAACCTATTTTTAATTTAGAATTGATTGGTTTTCATCTTTCAACTTCTAGGTGACATTTTCAATGCAATATACCTGTAAATTTTAGTAGTCTACTTTTACACTAGAGATTTTTTCTAGTTGAAATTTCAACTCTTATTCCCTACTAGAAATTATAGAGTGGAAAGTTCCACTGGAAATTTATTAGTTTAAATTCCTTATGGAAAATCGACTTGAAATTACAAGAGGAAAATCTCAGTTGAAATTCTATATTATCTTCACTGATACATTAAAACTAGTAAACTATTTATAATAAATTGAAAATTTTAACCAAAAATGCTGAGTGGAAATTCCCAATGGAAATTCCCAATGTAAATTCCCAGTGGAAATTCACAATCGCAATTCACAATTGAAATTTATAGTGGACATTCCTTGTGTAAATTCTAAATATACATTCCCAGTGGAATTTTCTGGTCTCAATTCCCTCTGGAAATTACCAGTGGAAATTTCTAATGGACATTTCCAGTAGACATTCCCATTGGACATTTTCAGTAGAAAAACCTAGTGGAAATTCTTAGTGTAAATTCCTAGTGGACATTCCCATTGGACATTCCTATTGGAAACTCCCAGTGGCAATTCCTATAGGCAATTCCCAATTAAAATTTGCAGTGGAAATTTCTCTATGGTCATTCCCCTATGTAAATCCCAGTGGGAGTTCCCACTAAGAATTCCCAATAGAAATTACAATTAGACATTCTTACTTAGCATTTTTATGTACTAGTAGTTTCTATTTCATTTTTATACTGGGAATCCAGTCTAGAATTCAAAATTTATTATGATTGAAAATGTATATTAATGATTTGAAAATGATTCCAAAACATATTTTTAATTTTTAATTGACTGATGGTCAACTGTATACTTTCAAATAATCTTATTAATAAACTCCAACTTTAAATTTTAGAAGTAGAATTTTCTTCTAGATATTTTTCTAGTTGAAATTCACAATTTTATTCCCTATTAGAAATTCCATATTGGATAGTGCCACTAAAAATTACATATTTTTAATTCCTAGTGTACTCCTAAATAGTCATTACCAATTAAATTAAATTATAATTTTTTTTCTATGGAATAAATTATACTTAAATGAGTTGAAAGTTTCCAATGAAAATTTATAATATAAATTTCCATGTAGAAATTTCCTTGTCGAAATCCCACTGGGAATTCTCGATGGCCATTCCCAATGGAAATTCCTACTATGAATTCATAGTGGAACCCCCCTCTGGGAATTCTTAGTGGTCTTTCCCATTAGAAATTCCCACTGGACATTCACAATGGAAGCCCCCACTATAAATTCACTATGTAAATTCCTAATTTAGTTTTATAGTGGAAATTTCTAGTGTAAATTTCCACTATAAATTCCTACAATAATTCATTTTTAATTTTGAACTAGGAAAAAATTGAAAAAATCATTTAATAATTTCCACTAACAATTCCTAGTGGTAATTCCCAACTAGAGAACATTTTATAAAATCGTTTGGCATTTTTCTAGTTGGAATTTCCACTTCCTATTTCCTAATTTTACTTTTTTTGTATGAGATACTAATTTTTTTGGGATAATGTTTATTCAAATGATGCCATTTTGGAAATTTTTTAAAGTGTTTCTTGATAACACACTACCATTCAATGATTGTAAAAAAATTGAAAACTCTATTTTATTTTTTCTATATAACTACAATGTCAATTTACAAATTATTAACATAGCAGGAAGGATAATGAAGTTAACAACTACTGAAATCTTCCATATATATGGTACTGAGGATGGTAACATATCATTATTATCTGCCTATAAATTATATCCAAATAGATCATCACTATTGAATAGGATTTTTTGACATGTTGTTTGGCTATTATCACAAGTCGTGTTATGGAGATCTATAATTGAAACTATTGATGGAAGTGAAGAGTAAGATTTTTTTAATTTGGCATGTTTGGTTTTTATTTTTACATAAGTGACATTATTTTTTCCCACTTATGGTTCCTATGGGGTTGTATTTTCATCACATATTTTGAAAACATATTAAAAGTGAAGATATATTCTTAGTATATTATTATTCATCACCAGCTTATTACATCGGTGAAAAAAATATCACAATTCCTTTAAAAGTTATAGATTCTGTTGTCAGTTTGTTGGTAAGGACTTAAGAGTTTTTCAATAGTGTTCTTTTTTGCAAGTTACTTGAGCTATTTCTAACAATATTAACTATTATAGTATTGGTATGGTGAGAATTATGGAAATTTCCCACCAAAAATAGATGGTGCACCATTATTTTTAAAGTATATTTTAAAATATTTTTATGCTAATCTATAAGAAAGTCCTAAGGTAATATTACTAGAATATGTTTTGGAACTGTTCTTTATTTTCAAATTAATTTCTAATGACTACATTTATGTTTAAAATATTCCATGTAGATTAAAATCACTCCATGCCTGAAATTAATTTCTTCTAAGGGTAAACAACATATTCAACTATTTTTTTGATGAAAATAAACAACCTAGTCAGCCTTCTGTTGGTGAAGAAACAAAACAACCTTTTCCGGTGGTTATTGATGAAAAAAACTACAATTTTTATCAAAGAACATGTGATAGAAGTTTCAAATGACGAAACTATTGGGTGTTATATAGATAATGTGAAACTTATTAAATATTTCAAGATACTAGAGTCACAATTAAAGTTTAATAATATATAAATTATGTATTTTAGAGAAAGAATAAAGAATAAGTAAGAGATGAAACCAGTTCCCAATGAGGATAAATTCATTGTTTCATAGGATATAGGGATTGAAAAAAATTAAAAAGAAAAAAATATAACTTTATCCACTGTTATGGAAGGGAGAACACATATAATTCCTAAAGATTACATGAGGGAAACTACTAGTATATAGGGAATCTAATGAGTGGAAGAAGTCAAATAATATTTAATTATGGAAAAATTAAAAGGTCCTCAGTAGTCCATTACAACCTCTTCTTCCTCAAATAAACAAACATCATTGATCAGAGGTGTCAATAGTATGGAAAGGAAACTGAAGAATCAATCTCTTTATATATATATATATATCTAAAGGTGACTACAAAGAAGAGACATGTAATTCCCCAGAAACTATCTCGATTACTTCTTGAGTGGGTGAAGCAGTAGAGTATAGTGATGAAACATGATACAAGGCTATTGTAAATGTTTATTAATGATACTGATAGGGAGAGGTAATGTAATTGTATTTATGTAGTTATAATTTCTTTTAATATATTGTAATCCATACTAAAATAACATATGACTTTCATGAATTTGGTATTGTAGTTTTTGAATGCATTGAGAAATCATATCAAATCAATATGAAGGACATTGAAAATTTATAAAATAAGAGATCCACATTGAGTATGGTGTGTTTCATATCAGTTTATGCAACTATCACTGTTGTTTTATCTTTTATTAAATCTTTTTTTAAAATATTTCATCAATGTGTACACTATGATAATTGAAGAAATATTTCTACTACATACTATGGCTGGAATTGCTGAAATGTAAAGTTTTTCCTTTATGAGCATCACCTTTATAGTGTGACTGAAGTATATTTTTTACATAATGAATTATCATATTTTTTCATTATTTCTATTAATTTAGTGGATGTTTAAAGTTAATGATGACTACATTATTTTATTTTATTTTTTATTAGATTCTAGGGATTTATTTATTCATCAAATAAGAATTTATAAAGGAGATATTTTTGAACAATCCCATAGTTGATACTATGAGGTTATGCACATATTTATTATATACAATAAATTCAGATAATATCTATTGGACTTTGTTAGTTATGGATATTAAAAATGGTGTTTAGATACTTTAATTCCATGAAACCTATTCATGGAACAATAAGTAGATACCCTTTTATTAAATATGCAGTTAATGTGGTAATAATCCAAATAATGTTTGAATTTTTTTTCAATAAATTGCAATATGAACTGCTCATTGGTTTTTTACAGAAATATTATTTGGAAAAAAACTTCAATCATAATTTTTCAGATGATGTGAATCAATGTAAATGGGATATGATAATTGAGAATACTCCATGGTAGGGAGCCACCACTTCAGATTGTTGTGTTATAATTTGTTGTGTAATGGAATGTTTGGCAATAGGTGTTGCAGTGCTAGCTTGATTGAGTGAAAATAAATCTAATGAGAATTGGTTTTCTATGGTTCATTATTTCCTTAATGATCCTAGAAGGATAACATTTGAGGTTTAAGTTGAGGGTATAAAGTATCTGGTTGCAGCAAGACACTTTCAAGATATTTGAATTGTTCATTCACAAAAACATAAATTTCGATGTTGTTTAACAAAATTAACTAATTTTATTTATTGTAATGATTTGTGTGGGTGGAATATTGGGGATGAAAATAGTTATGATGTAATATGTGATTGTATGATAGTTTTTACATTATTATTTTACTTTGTAGTTTCTACTGTATATTCTTGGAATCAATTAGAAACTTACATTGCATAGAATTTCCCACTGGGAAATATTTGGAAATTTCCACTGGAAATTTTCATTGTAAATTTACATTGGAAACACTCAATGTAAACCATTAATGGAAGTTTCCAATTTGATTTAGATATTTGTTATTTATGTAATATGTGAATGTATAATAGTTTTTAAACCATTATCTGACTTTTTAGTCTCTAATGTCTATCCTTGGAATCAATTAGAAACATGTACTACATAAAATTATCACTGGGAATTATCATTGAAAATTTCCACTATAAACTTCCACCGTAAACCATGACTAGAAATTTTCACTTCGATTTAGATCATTTGGGTGGGTGGTAGATATGGGTCAAAATAGTTATTTGGTGATTTGGATGAACATATTGATATAGATGATATTTATGTAATATGTGATAGTATGATAGTTGTTAAACTATAATATGACTTTATGGTCTCCAATGTCTATTCTAAGAATCAATTGGAAACATATACTACATAGAATTCCCACTGGTAATTCTCATTAAAAATTTCCACTGGAAACTCCCACCATAAACCATGACTGAAAATTTCTACTTTGATTTATATCATTTTGGTGGGAGGTAGATAGGGGGTTGAAATGGTTATTTAGTGATTTGGATGAATATATTGATATAGCTGATATTGATGTAATATGTGATTGTATGATAGTTTTTAAACTTTAATCTAAAATTTTAGTCTCCAATATCTATTCTTGTAATAAATTGGAAAAATGTACTACATATATTTCCCACTGGAAATTATCATTGAAAATTTACACTATAAATACTCACTGTAAACCATGAATGAAAATTTATACTTTGATATTATGAAAATTTCCAATGGAAATTTCTAGTACTGCAACTTCACCCTGAAAATGGTAGTGGAATTTTCCACTATAAATGAATTATAAATTATGAGTGGAAATGACCATGGAAAGGTACTAGTGGTTGAATCACACTACAAATGGGTACTTAACATTAAGAAGAAACAAATTTTAATTTCACATACTTTTAATTACTGGAAATGTAGTCTACATTCCAAAATTTTATTTATCATTAACATTATTAACTTAATAACAAAGGAACCAATTATAGAAAGTATCCAGTGCATGCACCCACATCGTTATTTATAAAAATTGGTTTTCATAAACATTTGAACATTATTATGACATCTTTAGTTGAAGATGTAGATCAACTAAATGTCAGGATGTTTCCATTCAATTTTTAAACCTCAAACTTCTGCTGCCATTATGATTTGTGGCGCATTATTTCAAAAGCAGTCTATCAAAGTAAATACTTTCACCATTTTTTCCTACATTTTTATAAAAAAAATAGTTTTCATTACTTTGAGTTTATGAGTTTTTTCAATAAAAATTAGACCTTAGAGAACATTGTTGTCAGTTTTGGTGAATCCGTGAAAGGAGTCCTTGGTTGATGAATTTTCCACTCTGGATGGATGAAAAAATTTCTTCATTGCCTTCTAATTATCAAAAAATAATTTTATATTAATAACTAAAAAGATAAATAGTATAATTTTTGTATAATAGTAGTTTATATTGAATTCAAATGTCATAATATATGTTGTCTTCTGAAGTGTGATTAAATCTAAAGTTTCTTAACCTATAGTATAGTTATTACATACATTAAGATATATGAAAGGAGCATCATGGTAGCCAACATTTGATAGTTCTTTATAACATACCTACAATAAAAATATAACATTGTTTATCTATGATATCATAACCTATAGTATTTCACTAACATAAGCAGAAAATATCAATTACGTACAAGTTTTTTGGTCTCTTGATTTTTGATATTGCGCCTATTCATTATGAGTTTTCTTGTCTGATCTAGATAAATTTTGAACCTTTCACCACCTTTTATTTTATATTTCTTATTGAATGATGTTTTATGTTTTTTAAAACATTCAATGTTAGATTCTTCTTGACTATGTTTTGAGGGTAAATTATTTCCAACTTCCTACAATTACCTTATATAATTGTTCATATTTGACATCCCAATCATATATCCTTGTTCAAACTCACAGGATTTTATTAAAATCTTTATTTATATTCATGCCAACTATTGGTAAAATTTAGATTTTCTTGCTACTATATCTTCTTCAACATGATTAACTATCATATCCTCTATGTGGATGTCATGGTAATTTCTTGTCCATCTCTTATAGATATATAGCTCAGTAAATCACTTTACATCCAACCTATATAATATTTTGAGTACATGACAACACAAATACCGATTACTCTCAAATTTCATGTAGGTATAACCAATTATCATAGGTGATTATTTATACAATACAAATGAAAAAACATTTGAGGAAACTTTCATTCTTTCAAAAACCATTTGGGGAAATTTTTTATTTAGAATATTTAAGGTAACAAGAACCACATAGTTGGTTTTCATACTGAAAAATATCAAAACATTTTTGTGTGTAAAAATTACTGGCTTGAACCATGATTAGATGATATGGAAAATGATTGCATGGGAGATTTTCCCTTCCATAAAATTTATCCTTCATTTCCCAATATTGGTTCTTCTCTAATACACAGTCAAACTAATGGAATAATTCTAGGACACAGAGCTTATGATTCTATTAATCTTTAAATACTCCATTGAAACTATCACTCAACTATGTTGTCATGACCCAAACCATGTCATGGATTGAGCTGGAACTACCCCAAGCCCGACTCCATAGGCTAGGGGTGGTGACAATTGTCAAGTCATAACTAAATTGGGGAGGAATTTTCTTAATTACATGTATTCAAACACAAGCATCTATCTCTATGTAAAAGTGCAGAGGGAAAGAATAAAAATGAAACACTACTATAAAGTAAACCAAGCATCCATGAACCTGTAGAAAAAAAAATTACGGTAGTGTAACTAGAAAGTAAAAGGGAAAAATACATACCCAACCAAAAATATGTCCCAAATTGAAAAAACTAGAAAAAATACCTAAAAGAGAGCCCATATACTAAATCACAATCTACAACCACTATACACGGTCCAAGCACCTAGTATCCCTAAGATTCTATATAGTCACAATCGACCTATTAGTTGTATGCATTATACATGACACGCTCGGGCAATGACCATGTAGGGGTGAGTATAAACATACCCAATAGAATGCCCTAAAAGTTTAGGGTGATTAGTAAGAGATATAAAAATAAAGAGTAAGGCAGTAGCTATACAAGGTACAATGAAATAGTACATTTCAACCCAACAAAAAGTGAAAGTAATATCATCCAAACACAAGGGTATAAACATGGTTAGTAACCACCTATTGAGACTCACCACCTACAGTGGGAGAGTAGACTCATCCAACCACAAGAATCTAGACATGGAAAGCATGTGGCATACCCTACGTGTCTTACCCTCTCCTAGAAAGAGAGTAAACAAACCCAAGGAGTGGATTCAGAAGAAGGATATATATATATATATATATTCTAAGTCAAAAGAAGGCCAAATGAGAGAGTAGGGGGATCTCCATCTCACATCCCAGTCCAAGAATAAGAGTAGCCAATAGTTTTAAAAGTTCAACATCGATGCCCAACGTCCCATGCATCTGCCCTGAACACAAAAGTATAAGGAACTCATTCACCACACCTTGATATTATCCTCTTTGGGTGGTACTGAATCGCCCTCATGGTTTTGGTCACATAACAAAAATGTGTCTCAGTGGGGAAAGTGTCACTCTTCCTAGTAATCCCAAATCTACATCAAAGCATGTTTTATCACTATGCCTTACAGTCGATGGGCCACAAATTCTAGGTAGAGGACCCATGCCTTGTGCAACAGGAGGGTTCCACTCTAATAGTCAATAGAGGACCCATGCCTATCCCAGTTGGAGGGTTCCACTCCAATGGTCGATGACCCATGCCTAGCCTAGCTGGAGGGTTCCACTCTAACTCATCAAGGACCCATACCATGTTACCACTGGATGGTTCCACTTGGGAGGTCGAGGACCCATGACCAGTCTAACTAGAGGGTTCCACTATAATATTTTTCGAGGACCCATGCCCAGCCCAGTTAGAGGTTTCCACTCGGGATTTGTACAAGACTCATTCTTAGCCCGACTAGAGGGTTCCACTTTAAAAGCCATTGAGAACACATTCCCAACCCATATGGAGGGTTCCAATCAGGAGTCCACATATGGTGATCTACCTAATCACTGTCATCATCAGAGTCACATAAAAAGGTTTATATCCTAGAACATTTTGCATCGCATCTCTAAATCCACAACTGAGGCCACCATCGTTCTCTAAGCATAAAAACACTCAGGATAGGCTACTTGTGAGCCTAAATAAGAGTTAAAATGAATGAGATATGGATGTTTAAAGTTTTCTCAAAAATAGACCAAGGGGTACACAACATGTGAGTGGGGCCACATGGTGTTCGGCCATGCTTTACCTCCTGGTCATGTCCCTAGAAATAACATGGCTTCATCACATGTAGTAGTACATGCCGTCTAGGTAGACTAAATGGTGTGTCCTAGCTAACTAGGACCAGGGTTGTGTGTTACTCGTCGTGTCTGTGTACTGGAGCACACGACCATGTACCAAACCCCATGTACTCCTATATGGATTCTCATCTATGTGACCCATCACACAAGTTTTCCAACTAGGAAGTGGGTGCACAGAAAGTAATACAGACTACACACTATGTTACCCTTAATTTTCCCAAACCCTAGCCACCACTACGAGGGTGGGGGGCTACACATCGTGTGTTATTCATTGAACATGGCATGTAGTAATGATTTTCACAAAAATCTTAGATCTTTCTATGGTCCAAAAATTTATTCAAATATCCACATATTCCTTCTTAACTTATTCAAAAAATGGTGAAACTAACCATAGATTGTGGATCTAGGTTTTCACTCATCATAAAATGGTTGTCAAAGGGTTGTCAGTGTTTCACCGCATGTTATACCCACTCCCATGGATTCAACCCTCGAATATCCAGCCTCAAACCATTTAATCTGTCATTATTGTCCCGTAATAATCCCATATATGTTCTTCACTCATCAAACTATTATTTTTCTGTCGATCCTCCATAAATATAGGGGGTCTAATCGATCTCATTACCTCTTGGAAAAGTCAATTCGGGGCCTTGGGGATCTAATTGGTGGAGAATGTGAACAAATGAGGAATAAAATCACCAAAAACCAGGGTTTAAATATCATTGTCCAGGATTTATTTTCCAACAATAAATAACGGGTATAACAGGGTTAGAAAACATTGGTTAAACAACTTAAATCTGGTACATAGTCTCATACAAAGGTCACAAGTGGCGTATATCCAAGAAAAAGAGTGGATATGCTCAATCATTTAATAAAAGGGTGTGAAAACAAAAAATTACAAGTCCTAGCTAAATTTTAGATCGATTGTTGATGAAGAATGTGTTAGTAAATAGTTTTAGAGGATATATTGTGTTTATTGCATCCTGATCTTCTCGATTCTTGAGTTTTGTCGTCGTTTGGGTTCGATTCGCCAATGGAAGGAGGAGGGGATAGATCGCTGGTGATTCTAGGGTTATGAGACCAACCTTGGAAAAAATTCCATAATGATATATTTATAATCACTTTAGTTTAGGTTAAATGAACTTTTTAATTAATTAAATAATAAAATAAATCCACTTAAAGTACCGCCAATGAGCGAGGGGTATGAAAGTCCTACACCAACTCATTTTATGTTGTGTCTAGGGTAAACACCTGTTTTGGACTCAACTATGGTCAATAATTCATGATCTAATCAACCATTTAATATTTTATTTCATTTTTATTAAGAATATGTGTGTGCACAATATAAAATATACTTAATATTTTTATGAAGTTAATTCTGAGAACACAAAACCTCAAAATCGCACGTCGTCTCAACACCTATTTTTGGAAATATATATATAAATATTTAAAAGTATTACAAGGGAAAAAATGGGTCTCTACATCATTCCATTCTTTAATATTTTCATCCCTTAAAATAAAAACTAAGAAAACAACTCGGGTTAACAAGCTCGTGTTTGGATCTCTTACTCCTAGGAACTCTCCAACATGTTCTTATGTTGCCACAGTGTTCAAACCAAAGGGATGGTCCATCCATGCAGGGTTCTCTCCTATCAATCCTTGATCACCGTTGGGTGCTCTACAAATGGAGGTTCATCCTCGATGTACAGCTCGCCCAGGTCGATGACGTTCATGGGTTCATGCATGTATGTCCTCAGTTGTGACACATCAAAGACATCATCAACCTGTTCTGGCTGTGGGGGTAGGGTGAGGTATTAAGTAACCTTGAAAACCCTTTACATGATCATGAATATCCTAATAAACCTCAGGGATATCTTGCCTTCCTAGATGAAACTCCACAATCCACATTGTGGGAATACTTGCAAGAAAATGTGGTCTCCCTGCTCTAGATTCAAGGGCCTATGACGGTGGTCTGCATAAAATTGTTTCCTACTCTAGGCTATCCTCATCAACTAATGGATGACTTGGACCTTCTTCAGTGTCACCTACACTATCTCTAGTCCCACTAGAAGTGTCTCACCATTATTCATCCATAACAAGGGTGTCCTAAAGGGTCTACCATATAGGGTCTAAAAAGGCACCATGCTGATAGTATAGTGGTAGATTTTGTTGTATGAAAACTCTACCAAGGTAAGGTGATCCTCCCAGCTCCAACTGAATTCCAACACACAATCCCTTAGCGTATCCTATAGCACCTTTATAGTGCACTTGGTCTACCCATCGGTCTATAGTTGAAAGGTTTTACTCACCCATAATTGGGTCTCAATTCCTATTTCAGGCCTCTCCAAAATCATGACATAAACTATGTGTCACGGTTAGAGACAATAATTGAGGGAACCTCATGAAGTAGAATGATATTCCATATGTACAGCTTCCCTAAACTCTCCACTGAACTCTGCTCCCTGATAGCAAGGAAGTGTACCAACTTTGTGAGTTAGTCAATTATCACCCAGATGGAATCATGGACCTTTACTGTGCATAGAAGCCCTATGAAAAAGTCTATAGATATGTTGTCCCACTTCCACTTTGGGATCTCAAGAGGCTGTAACAAACCTGCCAGAACATGGTGCTCAGCCTTTATCTACTTACATGTGAGGCACTGAGAGATGAACTCAGCTACACTTCATCTCATGTCAGACCACCAAAATTGTTTCTTAATGTCTCTATAAATATTCCTCACACCAAGATGCATAGCTAGGGGAGAAGTGTGGAACTACCACATCACCTACTACCGCATCATGATTGGAACCACTGTTATCCCCTAGAATAAGATGACGTAATTCCCTCCTTCAAAATATCCATATGTTGAGTCGCATATGGATATTTGATCACACATGACCTTTTAGTTGATGTCTCCCAGCTAGGACTCACTCACATGCTTGAGAAGTGAGGGAGTCAACACCATCGACTAAAGAAAATTTGTACCCTCCTACTCCACCAGGGTCAATTATAGGGAAGATAACTACCTTAAATCTTCATGAACTAATATATCTTGGTACTTCCTTCTAAGAGAATATTCTACAACATTTTCCTTCCCTGGAGTATAGACTATCTTGAAGTTATAGTTATACAGTAACTTCAACCAGCGTCAATATCTCAGGTTCAAGTCTCTCTAAGTGAAGACATACCTAAGACTCTAGAGGTCTGAGTAAACCACAAATTGCTCCCCCGGAAGGTATTTTCTCCACATACTCAGGGTGAAGACTACCTCTTCTAGCTCTAGGTCATGATTTACGTATTTCTTCTCAAGGGGTTTCAACTACATCAACCCGTATACAATAACTACATGTGTCCATATCATCACGTATCCAAGATCATCTATTGAGTCATCACAATACACTACGAACTATATGCCCTCCTTTCGTAGTATCAACACTAGAGCACTCTTCATCCTCTGCCTCAACTCCTTAAAGGCCCCCTAGCACTGATCAAACTAGGTAAATGGATTCCCTTTCCATGTTAGGGTGGTTAAAGGGGATACAATTGTAGATAAGTTTTCCACAAATCTCCTATAGTACCCCTATAAGCCAAGGAAGCTTTGTACCTCTGAAAAATTCTTATATGGATCCTAAGAAAGAACTACATCAATATTTTCTGGATCCACAGCTAAACCATGATCATAAATTACATTCCCAAGAAATTGAACCTCATGAATCCAGAACTATAACTTTGAGATATTTCTGTAAGGATGGTTCTCTTGAAGAAAATCAATAACCATCCTTAAATAATATGAATGTTCCTACTCTGTTGTAGATTTTATGAGTATGTCATCAATGAATAAAATAATAAACTGGTCCAATTATGTCTGAAAGACCTGGTTTATTAAATCCATAAACACGATCGGGACATTTTTCACACCAAAGGTAATCACTAGAAACTCATAGTGTCTGTAGTGACATCAGAATGCCAACTTTGGAATATCAGCCTTGAGAACCCTCAATTAGTGGTACCCGAACCTAATATCAATCATTGAGAACCATAGTGTGCCTCCAAAATGGTCAAAGAGGTCATCAATCCTTGGAAATGGGTACTTTTCTTTATCATGGCCTAGTTCATGTGATGATAATCCATGAAAAGCTTCAAGATCTCATCTTCCTTTTTCACGAACAACACTGGAGATGCCCTGGGGGGAATAAGGTTTGATGAAACCTTTCTATAAAAGGTCCTCTAACTACAAACATAGCTCCCAGATCTCAGTAGGTGTCATCTGATATGCTTCAGAAGATATCAGGGTTTTCCTCGGATGAAAGTCGATGCAAAACTCTGTATCTCACCCTGGAGGAAGTGCCAAAACGTCTTCAGGGAAGAAATCCATATAATCCTCCAAAATTGAAGGAATAGAGATGCCTAAAGAGACTTATGCACAAAGGTATATACTCTCAAACTGATGGGTAATGGGCCACAACCTCCTTATCACCGAAACCACTTTCCCTTCAATGAGATATCTCTCACAAGAAAAGGATAATATCATCCCATCAATGTGTAGGAATCTTACTAGTCTATAGTGACAGTTAATTTGGGTTTAGACCATGGAAAGTTAATACATACCCAATATGAAGTCATACGGTTCCATTTTGATGACTAAAAGGTCCCATGTTAACCTCTCTCCACCATGTGATAGATCACACTACCAGAAGATGAAAGATACATAAGAAGAATTCCCTATAGGAACCTCAAGACAAAGCTGTTATGATGGCACCTCAACTAGGAGATCCATATCTTACACAAGAAATAGAGAAATAAAGGAATGGATGGAATATATGTCTACTAACACTAAATAAAGATTATAAAACACATATAGAATACCTTGAATTATCTTGTGTGTTGAGGTATCATAGACATCCAAATCTTATAATTTTCTACAACCCCGACCGCCAGATCTCTGAGCCCGATGTTGGTTGTCAGGTTCTGGTGGTGGAAGGACCTCATAGCGTCATCTTCCACCTATAGATCCTCCTCCTAATCCTCTTTTATATATACCCCCCTAGGGACCACTTTGTCCATGCTTGGTAGATTCTTGATCATGGCGCTACCTCTGTCGTAGTAATCCAC